>OY728123.1:2123596247-2124846247 GCA_963277665.1 Viscum album | reverse complement strand
TTCTTTGAACAAAGATGGAGAATGAGTTTATTAAACTAAAGCAAAAGGATGATGAATCTGCTGGTACCTACGAAGCAAATTTTACAAGACTTTCAAGGTATGAATCTGGGATTATTATCCAACTTGAGAGTAAGATCGATCGATTCTTTAGTGGCTTAAAACCATGTCTTCGAAGGTAGTTATCCATAAGGGACTTCAATAGCTACGAGGAAATCGTTCGATGTTCTCTCAAAGTTGAGATGGAGATTGGAGTAACCCATCCGTCATATGCGTTTGATAAGAAGAGGAAAATGGAATTCAAAAGAAAATCTAAAGAGCACACTGAAAAAAAAATGAGTTTTCCCTTATCCTCAAAGTGTGGAAAGAAACATGGTGGGAGTTGTCTTAAAGGGACAAGTAAATGTTTCAAATGTGGAAAAAAGTTCATCGGGCATTTGAATGCCACAATGATGGGAAGAAGATGTCTAGTGATACGAACAAAGAAAAGGGTACACATAGTGAACCTCCTACACTTCAATGTTACAAGTGCAAGGAAATGGGGCATTATTCTAATCAATTACCTAATCCAAGGGTTGTTGATGATGATCGACGTCAACAAACTCTTAAGGATAAAGACAAAGGAAAGTGACATGCAATTTCAATCAACGATATGTAGTAGGATAATGAAGTGGTGAAAGGTACACTTACCATACACTCTAAAGTAGCAAATGTTTTATTTGATTCTGGATCCACCCACTCTTTTATTTCTGAAGAATTTTCTAAGGGTATCGTCTTATTACCTCAGCAGTTAGATATTGAGTTAGCTATGACAAACCCTAATGGCACAACATTCGCATCAAAAGTATACAATTCTTCTCCAATAGAAGTTTGTGGGAAAGTGCTTCCTACAAATCTTGTGATCCTTACTATAGTGGAATTTGATGTGATTCTTGGCATGGATTGGCTTTATTTATACGGAGCTCATATAAATTTCCAAAGAAGGTAAATCACATTTAATATTCCCGATCAATCTACTATCATATATCGATGCAAGGATGAATATAACCTTCCATTGGAAATTCCTTCCATATTATGGGTCTTGATTCCACTAAATAATGGTTATTTATATCAAATGGTTGGTGAGAAACTCACGATTAAGAATATGCCCATTTTATGATAGTTTGATGATGTCTTTCCAAAGGAATTATTAGGTCTTCCACCAAATCGTGTAGTTGGTTTTTCAATAGAACTCGTACCGGGTGCTTTGCCTATTTCAAATACACCTTATAGAATGGCCTCAATTGAGTTGCAGGAATTGAAGAAGCAACTCCAAGAGAATCTTGATAAGGTATTCATATGCCCTAGTGCATCACCTTCGGGAGCACCTGTTCTATTTGTTAAGAAGAAAGATGGATCAATGAGACTCTACATTGATTATCAAGAACTTAACAAGATCACTATCAAGAACAAATATCATCTCCCATGCATTGATGACTTATTTGACCAACTACGTGGAGCTCAATACCATTCCAAGATTGATCTTCATTTAAGGTATCATCAATTATGGTTCAAAAGGGAGGATATACAAAATACGGCTTTCTGTACAATGTATGGACACTATGAATTTATAGTGATTCCATTTGGTCTTACTAATTCTCATGTTATCTTCATGGATCTAATGAATAGAGTCTTTAGAGACTATCTTGAGCAGTTTTTGGTATTCTTTATAGACGATATTATTGTCTATTAAAAGAGCAAGGAAGAACATGAAGATCACTTGAGAATTGTATTGAAGACCCTGAGAAAGGAGAAGATTTATGATAAATTTACCAAGTGTGAATTTTGGATTAAAAAAGTTTCATTTTTGGGTCACATAATCTCAAAATAAGGGATATATGTGGATCTAGCAAAAACAGAGGTTATTGAAAGATGGTCGATACCAACAACAGTAACTGAGATCCGAAGTTTTCTTGGTTTGGATGGATATTATCGACGTTTTATGAAATATTTTTCACGATTATCTAATCCACTCACCGGGTTGACTCGAAAAGGAGTTAAGTTCGTTTGGACAGAGGAGTGTGAAGAGAATTTGAAGGAGTTAAAAAGAAGGTTATCCAGTGCACCTGTGCTCAAACAGCCTTGTAGTGGAGAAAGGTTTGTGATCTACATTGATGCATCCAAGAAGGGATTGGGGTGTGTTCTCATGGAAAATGATATGGTGATAGCTTATTTCTCATGACAGTTGAAAATCCATGAGCAAAATTACCCAACTCATGATTTGGAGTTAGCTTCGGTAATCTTTTCATTAAATATTTGGAGGCATTATCTTTATGGTGAAAGGTGTGATATTCATACTGATCATAAAAGTTTAAAGTATATTTTCACACAAAAGGAGATGAATATGCGCTAAATAAGATGGTTGGAGTTTATTAAGGATTACGACTTCTCAATTCATTACAACCCAGGGAAAGAAAACAAGGTGGCAGATGCATTAAGTCGACAAGACCATGCTAAATTATCCATGATGAGGATCAAAAAAGATCCAATATTTATGGATTTAAAAAGGATAGATCTTGGAATTATAATGGAAGGGGAAAATCTTATCTTTCTCAAATGAATGTTCAACCATCTATACATGTGAAGATTAAAGAGGCACAAAAAAAATATGTAGAGTTACAAAAGAAGGTGAGAAATGTTCCTGAATTCAACCTTGATTGTGATGGGATAATAAGGTTCAAGAATCAGGTTTGTGTTCCTCCCGTACCAAAATTAAAGAAGGAACTGCTGGATGAGGCTCATAGTTCTTCATTCTCTGCTCATCCTGGAAGCACGAAAATGTATAGGGACCTGAAAGAGTACTTCTGGTGGGATGGCATGAAAAGAGATGTTGCTAAATATGTCTCTCGATGCTTGGTTTGTCAGCAAGTTAAAGATGAGAGACAGAAGTCTAAGGGGATGTTACAACCATTACCCATACCCGAATGGAAATGGGAAAACATCACTATGGACTTTGTCACCGGACTTCCTAAAATATCCAAAGGCAATAATGCTATCTGGGTCATAGTTGATCGTCTTACAAAGTCGGCACACTTCATTACTATTAGAGAGGATTTCTCTCTGGATCAGCTTTACAGGATATATGTAAAGGAAGTGGTAATATTGCATGGGGTACCACTTTCCATTATATCTGATCGGGATCTGAGGTTTACCTCAAAGTTTTGGTGAAGTCTTTATCATACTCTGGATACAGAGTTGAGTTTCAGCACTGCTTATCATCCTCAGACAGACGGCCAGTCTGAGAGGACAATTCAAACTCTAGAAGACATGTTGAGAGCTTGCTCTATGGATTTAAAAGGAGGTTGGGATAAACACTTACCTTTGGTGGAATTTTCATATAATAATAACTTCCACACCAGTATTTATATGGCTCCTTATGAAGCTCTATATTTAAATAAATGCAGAACTCCAACTTGTTGGGATGAAGTTGGGGAAAGAAAGATATTAGGACCTGATCTTATTGATGATATGGCAGAAAAGGTCTGATATATTCAACAACACATAAGGGCAGCTCAGAGTTGACAAAAAAGTTATGCTGACCATCGAAGAAAAGACCTAGAGTTTGAAGTGGGTGATAAAGTGTTCTTAAAAATATCTCCTTGGAAGAGAGTAATGAGATTTGGAAAGAAGGGAAAGTTGATCCCTAGGTATATCGGTCCTTTCGAAATACTGGATCATGTTGGGAAGGTAGCTTATCGATTGGTTCTTCCACCGAATCTCTCTCAAGTTCATGATGTGTTCCATGTATCTCTCCTGAGAAAGTATATACCTGATCCTTCACATGTACTCAGCTCAGAATTTGTACCACTGGAGAAAGATCTTTCTTATGAAGAACAGCCGATAGAGATTCTAGATCGTAGCGAAAAAGTCCTACGGAACAAGACCACTCGCTTGGTGAAAGTTTTATGGAGGAACCACCAATTAGAAGAAGCTATATGGGAGCTTGAGGATATGATGTGGGAGAGGTATCCTCATCTGTTTGTTACAGAGTGACAAATTTCGAGGGCGAAATTCATTTTAAGGGGGGTAGAATGTAACACCCGAGATTTTTATGAGAAATATTTTTTTTTATGTTATATACATAATAAAAGGAATCTTTCACTACAACACTAGCTTGGATTTCTTTACACGCAATCGCGACCTTCCTCGATAGCTTTCCTTGTACGCAATACCGAGTTTCACTAAACAACGATATGGTATTAAAATATTATTAGAACTAGCTGTTATGAATAGTAATACCCACTTTTTGAAATTTTATAAATTTTATCTTTCAAAATGGAATTCATTTTTGGATTCTGAATATCGAAATTATCCTAGGGTGAAATTTTTTTATTTTTCTGAAAACATTCATTTTTTGATGAATAGTGAAAACACTGGGTTACTATTTAAAAACCGACTTTTTATTTAAATAATTATTTATTTTATTTAAATTTATTTTATGTGAAAATTGATACATAATACCTATATAATTTAAATTTAATTCATTGGAGTCATTTTATAATAATTCTAGACATATAAAAAAATTTATTGAACTTTTCACCGTCTTTTACCCACCTCGTATGAGAATTTGAAAATTTATATAAAACTTAATTTTACCACTTCTTTGAGTTGAATTTCGATAATCCGAGAGACATGTTTAATATCAAGGAGTAAAATGTGGTTTAATAAGATAAAAATAATTTTTGGTGAATAGTAATTTTTTACTTTTTTTACCACGGTTAAAAGTAAATAGGGTAATTAATGGTCAAAATGATATTATTATTACCCTAAAACATGTCCTAATTCTATTGGATAAGATTAATTTGACCAAAAACAACCTTAGTAATAAAATATGACCATTTAGGTCCACTTGGATTGGATTAGGACATTTAATATTATTTTATTTAAAGAATGGTTAAAATAGTTAAAATCAAAGTTTAATAACTAAAAGATTTTTAATATAGGATTATACATAATAAATATTCAACTATAAATATTAATTAGAAATATAAAAGGATTTACTACATAATGGTATTTTATTTATAATTTTTAGACTTTAAATAATTTAATTTATTTATGACACAATGAGGATGTTGTAATTACCTTATTAAGGAAATATTAACATAATTGATATTATAAATACCCAAATAAATGTAATTTGAGACTTTTTATGAATTTCACTAATTTTATAGGTTAATATTACATGTTAGTATTTATTTAATTAACTTTTTTTGAACTAATCATGCTGTTATGATTTTCACAAAAATCAATTACCAAATAGTATCAAAATTGACATAAAATAGTTTTTAAAACAAATATTAAATTATTAATTGTTATTTTATTCTTAAAAATTTAAGGTTCAGCCAAATTACTTAGATAAAGTTATATATATTAATAATAAACAACTTGGGGTTCGTTTGGATTTTTATAGTAAGTTTATTAACATTATAGTGTAAGAAAACAAGAAGACATGGTAAAAGTAAAATTATTTAACTTCAAGTTAAATCTAAATGATAAGGTTAAAATAGAAACCTAAACTTGTCTAAATTCTATTGGATGAGAGTATTTCGACCCATACCCACCTTATCTTCGAAATAAATCAATTTGGAGCTATTAAAAACCGAATATGACTTTATAATAAAATAATTTTTTTAGTTTTTTCAAAGGTGCCGCTCTCCTCCCTTATAAAAGAGAACCTCCTCTCTCTCTTCCTCACACCACTTTGAGCCTTAAAGCTCGGCCAAACCCTGTCAATTTCACTTCTACACTTCCCTAGAAACATCCTAGACATTCTGGTCCTCTTCAAAGACCATCTTTACTGCCCTAAGAGGAGGTTAAGAAGAGGCGCTTCAAAGAAGAGGCGCTTCAAAGAAGAGGTAATGTCGGTTACCGATTCTTTCAACTTAATTTCTTCTTCTACTTATTCTTATTTAGTTGTTTCATTATGAAGTAATAACATCAGTATCACTCATATACTGATATGTTATTATAAATATGAATTAACCTTATTTCACCATCTATCCATCCTATGGAAAATGAAATCACCGCGCGTGCGTACGTACGGAATACCATCTCCACGCCGTGGTGTAATCTATTTTCCACCACCACCTTACTTGGATGGATATAATGGTGTAAATAATAACTATATATGATTATTGTAAATTGATATTGATTCTTAAATAGTATACATACACTTCAATACAATTCCACGATCATGGAAACGATATCATCACTCGTGCGTACGTACGGCCTACCGTCTCCACGATGTGATGTGACTCGTTCTACATGATCTTCATTGCATAATGATTATATAAATGAATTTAATGAATAAATATGATATATATTACACTAATACCATTCAAGAAATTAGGTATCTATAACAGAAAATAAGAATAAAAACTTATTCGACAAAACACGCATAAGAACAAAAGGCAATAAACACCCGAATAACAAGTAACAATAAAATATTACTAATAAGAAGCTAAGAATATGAACACATATGATATCATAACAATGAGTAAGATTCTGGAATAAGTCAATAACATTATTTAAATCGTTATACAGGAGGTTCAGACATGTACGAAGCAAATCAGACCTAAGGTAAGGGAAAATCTCACAATCTCAATTTTTATCCGAGATTGTTTATATTTCAAAATTTACTGGAGAATATTTATCATCCACATCCATGTTTCCTCAATATGTAATATTATTTATATCCTCCTATAATTTTTTAAATCCAATTTTACCCTTCGGTGAGTTTTTAGTAAAAGATATGAAAGGAATCTTTTGTCGGTTTTCATATGAGGTACTTTTTGACTTTTCTGGCCAAAGTACGAGAAGAATGTTTTTTTAACTTATGCGGCATGAATGGATTTTTAGAACATTATTTCCATGAATATTCCTTTACAAGTTTTCAAGTTTATTTTTAATCAAATTATTTTAGTTTAAAATTGTATGACATGTTAATAAAGGAAAAATGTTTTTGAAGTAGAAAGGATATTTTCCTCAAGAATGGAGTTCAAGCGTTTTATCAAAATTATTTTCCATCTAAGATAATATAGGGTTACATTTCTATCCCTATTTTTACATTGATTTGATTATTTTATGATCAAATTATTTTTATGATGTCCTTTTATCTTATATGGATTATGTTATGGTGGCATGAAGTTTAAGAATCCCATTTTTATTACATGGGTTTTGCTATGATGTATGATTTATGATCTTGTGGAACACATAAGAATGGTATCATTATGAGATGGGTGGGACCTATATCTCCCTCAAATGCATTGGGTAAAGATTTATATCTCATGAGATAGACATGGATGGAACGGCAGGTTAATCTGGTTCAGTGAAATAGGACTGAAACGAGGAGTGAACTCGGTTCAGAAATGGACTTTGTCCGCTAAGATAGTCTTGGAAATGAGTCTTGAATACTGAGAAATGATTCTCTATGATTATGTGTGTATGCCACAAATTTTTATGTTTTAATTTATGATTATTGGGATTAAATTTCACTACTATGATTTATCCCATGTTATGAAATTATGATCCCTTTTTCAGGTTAAGATTTCCAGAATGTTATGTTCTTATGAATATGATGTGATTTATATTTCTTTTGTTCACCCTTACATAGAATTTGAGCTCACCCTTTTGTATGTTTTCTTTTCCCAAGGTCAGGAAGAAGGGTCTTATGTAGGATATGCCAAAAATGGATTCTAGATATGATGAAATAAATGGGAGACAATGTAGATGCTTTATGAACCGGTTGTTTATGTTTCCCAGTTTCTAAAGACACTATACCTATACTTTCCTACTGTGGTTTTATTATATGTTATAATAAGTGTACTTCAATTTTAAAGTAATCACAATGTATGTAGAGTATGGGTTGTTATAACAATGCTTTCTATTTACCATTGTTTTATGTTACCTGTAGATAAAAAATATGAATAGTTTAATAGATATATATGTATATATACATATTCAATTTAGTAACCTGATGTAGTCATCAAACAAATCACATTTGAACAAAACTGTGCGATATGTCTTCTCCTGCTCTTCAAGGCTTAATTTCTTCAATGTATATGTTCCAGTAATTCCTCATGTTTGAGGAAGTGATGGAAAACTGGGTTCAATTTGCTCATATTGTTCTTCTTCATTTCTCATTGGTCTGTTCATTCTTATAGTAATATGAGACAAATACATTGAGCAGAAATCCATAAATTCTTGATCCAAGTAACCGTTCATGATAGAACGTTGGAGATGATTCTTGTATCAGACATAATACTTTAATGTGTACATATTTATTTCAGTTGGATACATCCAATGAAAAGAAACAGGTCCTCTGAGAAGTATTTTAGCGGGAATATGGATAGTCAGATGCAGCATGCATGTGAAAAATTATGGAAGAAATATTTTCTCCAACTCACACAAAATTAATGGGGCATCTGTCAACAGTTTTTGCGAGAAATACTTGGACAACTTCTTAGCACAAATATCTCTACAAAAATGGCACAACCGAATAATATCCTCCCTTACATTATTGGAAAGAAGATGACAGATTGCTATTGGAATCAACTCATGCAGAAGAATGTGATAATCATGAGTCTTCAAATATTTTAACTTTAACTCTCTTCTATTGACTCTTTTAGATATATTTCATGAATAGCCATCATGAACTCTAATAGTCTCTAATACTTCCAGAAATTGTTTTTTCTGTAGGTGTCATCACATAAGAATCACATGGAACTTGCCATTTATTTTCACTGATATGCACAAGATGCAATTATGGTCTGATTCCCCAATCCACCAAGTCACACTGAGACCATAAATCATATTTTGTCTTTCCCTTAACATTTAGAAGTATCGAAAGCAAAATTTCACATTTATTCTTTTCAATTTGAATTACGTCTAAGCAATGTCATAACAAATTGGTTGACCAATAAGGAAAATCAAAAAAGATACTTCTCTTCCTCCAATTGTAATAGGTTTCATTGGAAACATTCTTTCTCTTTCCAAATTTCATTTGACCCTTCCCGAATGAAAAACTGAAATATTTCAATTCATTAAGCACATCAGCTCTAGACATACACTAAGGTGGATCATCGGTCTCTATAGTATTATCAAATCATCGATGATTATTTTTATATGGATGGTCCATTGGCAAGAATGGTCGATGTCCCATAAAACTGAAACAACAGTTATGTTTCAGTCTTCTAGATCATGTATTCTTCATACAAATAAGACATGACAGTTTTCCCTTCGTGCTCCATCCAGACATCATTGCATAATCCAGAAAATCATTGATCGTCCACATAAGCACAGCACACATCTGAAATATATCTTTCAAATATGCAACGTATGTGTGCACACCCACATCCCAAATAAGTTTTAACTCTTTTATTAAAGGGTGCATGTATATATCAATATTAATGTCGGGATCAGAAGGGATAGATATTAGTATACTCATGAAATTGAAAGGTTTTTTTATACATAACCATGGGGGAAGATTATAAATGTGTATAAAAACTAGCCATGTTCTATGTGAAGTAAGAATCTTCCCAAACGGATTAAAACCGTCGCATAAAAGTCCTAGCCTCACATTACACACGTCAACTACAAAATCATGATATTGAGCATCAAATCTCTGCCATGAAAATCCATCTACAGGTTGAACCAACTAATCATTAGTCTTCTTTATGTCGTTATCATGCCATCTCATTTTTATTGATATTTCATTAGACATAAAAATATTCTGGAGTCTAGGGATCAATGGAAAGTGCCACATTACTTTCTGTGGCATGTGAGATGGTGTTCCATAATATTTTGAATTCCAGTAGAATGTGACACATTTTATACAATCATTTCATTTAGCAATCGCCTCCCAGAATAAACTACAATCTTTCAGGTAAGCATGATTTTTGTTTCTTGAAAATCAAAGTTCCCCAACTAACTTCCATGTTATATAGTGGTTTTAGGGAATATCTGTATCATCTATAAGTAAATCCTTAAAAAAGTTAAGAATTTAATCTATTTCTATATTATAAATCCATTACATAGTTTTACCATGAAACAATCAGATTAAAAATTCCATCTTTTTCATTTTATCGCACTATCAATATACTGCAGTCGTGGCAGCATCATTAAATTTTTTCACCCTAACAATATCATCACTTTCATTAGATGCATCATATGTCCTCATATAGAAGTCTTCTTGAGTAGAAATCCTTTCTTTTTCATGATGACGAATAAATGGAAACCGATCATCTAACAAATTCCCCAATTCAGTCCTTTCATTTTGATCATTAGGAATTTGAGATTTCATTTTCTCCCCATTGTAAAACCACACATAGTAGTTTTCTTGAAAACCATATTTGGTTATGTGGTATCTGACTTCTTCATGGATCAACCAAGGTCTGCCAACTCAATTGGAACATGGGCAGTGTATGCGACCACTATCTGAAGCATTGTGAAATGAAAAATCTAAAAACCTCTCTAAATAGTTTTGAAAATCACTTGAGATATTATCGGTTTCATACATAAAACATCTATCCATTCTGTAAAAATAATTGTTATAAGTCATTTGTTCATAATAAATTCAATAATATTGAAGTTTAATTGAAAATATATTTAAGTAAATGATAAAGTAAGGAGTTTCTAGTTGATGTAGTGAACTATTAAAACAATGTAAAGATGTACTAATTCAGTTATGTGTTCCTAAATTTGAGGTGAGATGTGTTTTGTATTTTTTTCATTTATCACATACAAGAAGACACCATAGACCTGATAGAACATTGTTCAAGATATTACAAAGTGAAGGCTTTTCATGAAAGATTTAGAATGTGTAAAGATAGTTTTTTAAATAATTTATTGATGCTAAAAAATGGAAATATTGTGAAAAGATAGTACATTTCAGAGCACCCAAACTAAAGTCCACAAAATGTACCATATCACCCCACTAAAAAAATGAAAACCACCTACCCCACTACCCCAACCATCCCCAATCCCTTCACATGGATCATCCTTATATCCATTACCCACCTCGGGAAAATATTACTAAACAAATCATTTACTATCTTTGAGTGTGGATACATCTCACTAGCACCTCCATTAGTCGATATGATTCACTAACCACATAAAAGGAGTGGATATGAAGACTTAAAATCAAGTTGATTCATATAATCATGACACTTGAATTGTAAAATGAAAATAGAAAACAAATCAAACTACACTTATTGGGTATGTCATGCCACACAAGTCACCACCTGGTTTATTTCAAATCAAGATAGAAACAAAGAATAATAGATAAAAAACATTAAAACTAAGTTAAGACTTACAGATTTGGAGTGCATAACTAAACAATCGATTGACTTCAAATGGATTTATAGGGAGGAAGGAGTTCTCATCCTATGTAAAGAGAGAGGCCTCTAGTTTAGAATCCAAGGGGGGCTTCCCCGGGGCTTCCTAAATCATAATCACTATGAATCCATGGTAGATTTTCCCAAGGTATTCTAAACCAAATAATCATGAATACAAGGGGGTTTCCAAATGGAATTAAAAGCTATGTTTTTAACATGAATCCTTGGTTGGTTTCTTCAAGGAATTCCAAATCATTAATCAAAGAAAAAGTACTCAAAAATTAAATTAAATTTTATTTATATTAATTTTCAATAGGTCTCATATAAGAGGTGCATGCCTCAGGTCCCATTATGTGTTATAGACATTCCAAATCATTCACTCATGTTCAATAACTCATTATTGGCACCCCGATGGTCGTACCTTTCATTACCCAATTAGTTCCCCAAGTCAAGCGCACCCCATGGGTGGATAAAGTTTAGGCTTCTACACTAATAGGTTGTTCATGTAACATAAATATGTTTAATTTCATAAAGTATATACAAATACATTTATTTTTAAATTTGAGATTAATAATAAAGTATGTCAATGATACTACACATCATAAAGAATACAAAATAGTGATACATTTAAGAGATAGTTTATAAACCATCTTTTATATACTCACAGACATCTACCAATCAAGTATTATTCATTGAATCAATATCAAATAGTGTGAATCATAAAATTTTCCAAATTCCCTAGAAATAGGGAATAATAACATGATCTTTCTAGATATTGAAATAAATGGAGAAAGGATGATAATAGAAGTATGTCCTCTTATAGTTGGGATGAACAACACTAGAAACGGATAAGATACCTCAACTCACCATGTTAGGTCACAGAGTTTGGTAGACCACACACCAACCACATTAATTACCTCAACGAGGGATTCTATGTTGGTATTTTGGAAGAGGTTGAATGATTCTAACCTAGATGGGGGAGTTTCAGCCGATCGGATGGAAGACCTCGGGTTAGGGTTAACCTGCGCGGGGGCTTATGGAAATCGGGACAAATGTTTGGCTTCTGTGTAATCGGGGACTGGGGTGCTGTATTAGGGGGGGGGACATTTCCCAATGGTTTTTAAAACCTGTTGGGAAAAGAATGGACTTTATCAATGGTTTGTACAAACTATTGGTAAAGGGATAAAAATTTGTATATTTCCCAAAGGTTTCTTCAAACCATTGGAAATAATTCACTTACTCAACCTTTACCAATGGTTTGAATAAACCATTGGTAAAGGACCCCTATACCAATGGTTCTGTTGAACCATTGGTAAAAAAGTTTTTGGAAAACCTAGCTTCCCAGTAGTGCCATTTTCTTATGCATGTCCTCAGGTTATACTATGAAATTCTAAGTACGAAGGAATGTGTGTGGTCATGTAAAAGAATTTTTCAATAAAGTTGTGTGTTTCATGTTTTCATTTGTTATATAATGTTCCTAATACCTAAAGACATTAGACCTATTGATCTTCTATGTTGTATCTTGTGAAGGTTTTATGTAATAAATTATGTTTAAGTGTGTAATAAAGAGAAGGGTTGTTATAGTTGGTATTAGAGGATAGTATTAGTATTAGGATTCTAAAACCCTAATGAAAGCCTTAGGGATAAGACTTGGAATAACAAAAACATCCCTAAATTTTGGTGAGCATTGAGTAAGTGTTTTATCAAGAAAATACATCTATGTCTAGATATGAGCAGGTAAAGGCGGCTCTAGCACATATGTATCCTAGGGGTAAAACCCAAAAAACCTTTTTGAGATAGAGTCGAATGGGAACTGGTGCACGACAACGGGCCTTGTTTCACTCTTGGTTATGACACTCTCAGGGGATATGCTTTGGTAAATTCATAATCTTAGTATGAACCATTATTAAAAGAATAAAAGAATGACCCTAAGAATATATGTTAGGAAGTAGATCATGGATAACATAGATTGAAGCCTATAAATTCATAAGTTGAGGAAATAAAAGTAATTTATAAGTCATCTATTTTTGTCTTACCCTTTATGTGTTACCCCTAACTTTTCTTTTATTCCAGCCAATGGTCAATAATTGGAGGACTTAGGAAAACAACCAATGTGAAGATCAATGTGATGACTATTCTAATGAGATTCCCAATCTGATAAGAGTGGCAATCATGAACTTTGTCACGATACTCTCTCACTTAACTCAAGTTTTGAATAGAAACATGGGCCAAGAGGAACATTCAACCCCCCTAAAAAAGAACTAGTCGCAATCGAGAGCTTCATGAGACAAAGGCCTCCTACTTTTAATAGATCATTTGATCCCTCAATTGTAGAACAATATATCATCTCCATTGATAAGATCTTATCCATCCTTCAATGTTCTAAACAAGAGAAGGTACTTCTTACTATTTATCGTATAGAGGGTGAAGTTGATCAATAGTGGACTTTGATCAAAAATATGAAGCCTGAGGAGGAGATCGAGGCATTGGAATGGAAGGATTTCCAGTAAATGTTTTTTAAAAAATATAATCCTCAAACCCTCCAACATAATGTGGAAAGGGACTTCCTTGACCTCAAGAAAAAAGATGATGAATCTATCAGAGAGTACGATGAAAACATTACAAGGATTGCATGATATGCCTCCAGCTTTGTTGTTACCCCCAAATTCAAGGTTGACCACTTCTTTGGTGGGATAAAACCTAACCTATAGAAAGCCCTAGTGATCCATGACTTTGAGATCTATGAGGAAATTTTCTGATGTTTCCTCAAGGTCGAAATGGAGATTAGAGAATCTTAGGGGTATCATGGGGATACTAAGCATAAGGTGTAAATTAATTCTGGTGGTCTGATGGACAAATCCAATAGTGCTAATAAAATATAACACCCCACATGCCAAAGGTGCAGAATGAAGCACCATGTAAATTTCCTGAAGGGGATGAGGAAATGCTTTAGGTGTGGAAGATAAGGGAACTTGGCCATTAACTGCAGACAATAAAAACCCACAGCTGTGACAGAGGAAAGGAATGCTTCATTCAATACTCAATGTGTTGTTCATTGCTTCAACTTCAAATAACTGGGGCACTTTGCAAACCAGTTTCATAAGCCAAGCATTTTCGAAGGCAACCAACAACATCCAAGGCATTAAGGGTGAGCTATTTTCATCACTACCATCGAAGTAAACCTTGAAAACAAAGTGGTGATAGGTACACTAGTTATTCATTCAAGAATAGTGAACATACTTTTTGATTCTGTTTCTAAACATTCTTTTATATTTTTAAAGTTTCGTATAACAATCCCAACACCACCACAAATCATGGAAGTAAAGATGTCAGTGAGAATGGAAAATTGGGAAATCATTGCATCCCATGAATATAACTCCTCCCCTATCATAATTTGTGGATTGAACTTCCTGGAGAACCTCATCATACTCCCTCTGGTGTAATTTTATGCAATTATTGGCCATGGATTGTCTTTCTTAATATATAGCCAATATAAATTTCTGTGAGAGGGAAATCACTCCCCATATGGATAATCGACCCCTGATTCTGTACAAGTACAAGGAGGAAGATGAATCTTCTTTATCACCATCATCTCAACCGTGGATATTACTACCCTATGAGTATGCATATCTGAATCATATTATTGATTCAAATAAATCAACCATCTTGGAAGACATGCTTATTGTTATGGAATTCGTTGAAGAGTTTCCTGAGGAATTTTCTGGTATTCCTCCTATAAGAGATGTTGAATTATCAATTGATCTTATACCTGAGGCATTGCCAATATCCAAGAATCCATATAGAATGGTTATTGTGGATCTTGATGAGATGAATAAACAACTACAATAGAATTTTAATAAAGGGTTTATATGCCCAAGTACTTCACCATGGGATGCACCAGTCCTCTTCATCAAGAAGAAGGATGGGTCAATGTTCCTTTGCATTGATTATTGTGAGATCAATAAAATCACCATAAAGAACAAGTATCCTCTACCATAAATTGATAAATTTTTTGATCAGATAAGTGGAGCACAATAATTATCCAAGGTGGATTTTCAGTCAAGATATTACCAAGTAAGGGTGATGAAGGGGGATATGCTCAAGACTGCTTTTTGTACAAGGTACGGGCACTATAAATTCATAGTAATGTCTTTCGAACTCACTAATTCTCAATAAATCTTCATGGACATGATGAATAGAGTCTTTAGAGATTACCTCAAAAAATTTGTTGTAGTATTTATAAACACTTTTCTAATATACTTCAAAATTGAGGAGAAGCATGAGGAGAATATGAGCATTGTACTAGAGACCTTGTGAAAGGAGAAGCTCTATGAAAAGTACAACAAGTGTGCGTTTTGGTTGAAGGAGGTCTCATTCTTGGATCATATCATCACAAGAAATGGGATATCTATGGATACCCCCAAGACAACTGCAATATAGGGATGGTCAAGGCCAACATCAGTAATGGATATCCATAGCTTCTTGGGGTTAGCTGGATATTATCGCCGATTTGTGAGAAATTTATCACGATTTTCCAACCCTCTTACCAAGATAACTCAGAAAGGAGTAAAGTTTTCTTGGATTTATTAATGCGAAGAGAGCTTCAAGGAGTTGAAAAGGAGGATTATCACTGCACATGTTCTCACATTACCCACAAGTGGAAAAAAATTTATGGTTTTTAGTGATGCTTCGAAGATGGGCATGGGCTGTGTGTTGGTGAAAAATGAAAAATTCATTGCCTATGATTCAAGGAAATTTAAAGTTCATGAGAAAAACTATCCAACACATTTTCTGGAGTTGGTTGTAGTAATATTATCTTTGAAGATTTGGTGAAATTACTTATTTGGGGAGAAGTGTGAAATATATACTGACCACAAAAGCCTAAAGTATATATTCACACAGAAAGAGTTGAACATGTGCCAATGAAAATGGTTAGAGCTGATCAAAGACTATGACTGCTCAATCCATTACCACCTTGGGAAATTGAACAAGGTGGTGGATGCTCTAAGTAGAAAGGACCCAACAATTCTATAATTGATAAGAATTGAAAAAGATCCAATCTTCTTAGATTTGATGAATATGGACATGGGAATCATAAAGAAGGGAACATCATAAATCCTTTCAAAAATTATTTCTCAACCATCTCTTTTGGAAAGGTTAAAGGATTATAACAAGGATTATGTGGGAATTCAGAAGAAAGTAGAAACTATCAGAAAATGGAAATCCATATAGTTCAATGTCAATGTAGAAGGAATTTTGAGATTTGGGTCAAAACTATATGTTTCATCAAATCTGGAGTTAAAGAAGGAACTTTTGGATGATGCACATAGTTCAAATTTCCCTATTCACCCAGGAAACACGAAGATGTATCGAGATATCCAATAGCATTATTGGTAGGATAATATGAAGAAGGATATTGGTAAGTATAAATCAAAATTCTAGGTATGACAGCAAGTGAAGGCTGAGAGGCAGAAGTCTAAGGGGATGATGCAATCATTACCTATACCATCATGGAAATGGGCGAACATCACCATGGAATTTGTCATTGGAATTTAGAACACATCCAAAGAAAAAAAATGTTATCTAGGTTGTTGTGGATCATCTTACAAAGACTGCACACTTCATTGCAATTCAAGAGGATTTCTCACTTGATAAATTGGAATGGATATACATCAGAGATGTGGTAAGGCTTCATGGAGTACCACTATCGATTGTATCCAATTGAGATAAAAGATTCACCTATAAGTTTTGGAAGAGTCTTCAACAGGCTCTAGATACTGAGCTAAACTTTAGTATGTCTTATCATCTTCAAATTGATGGCCAATCTGAGTGGACTATCCAAACACTTGAGTACATGTTGAGAGCGTACTCAATGGACTTAAAAGGAGGATGGGACCAATATCTCCATCTAGTTGAGTTCTCTTACAACAACAGTTTCCACTCAAGAATACAAATGGATCCTTATGAATCCCTATATGGGAAGAGGTGAAGAACACCAGCATGTTGGGATGAAGTTGGGGAGATAAAACTCCAAGGTCCAGAAATGGTCGAATAAATGGTGGAGAAGGTTAAGACCATCCAATAGTACATTAAATCTTCTCGGATTCAACCAAATATCTATGCTGATAATCATTGACGATACCAAGAGTTTGAAGTCAGAGACATGTTATTCCTCTGTATATCACCATGGAAGAGAGTTATGAGATTTGGTAAGAATAGAAAGCTTATTCCAAGGTACATCGGCCCTTTGGAGATCCTTGATCACATTGGAGAAGTGGATGATTGACTAGCACTCCCATCGAACCTATCTCAAGTACATGATGTATTTCATGTATCACTCTTGAGGAAGTACATACTTGAACCATTTCATGTACAAAATCTAGAGGTGGTGTCATTGGAGAATAACCTCTCATATAAAGAGAAGACGGTGAAAATGTTATATCATAGGGAAAAAGTTCTACGAAATAAGACAATGCCCCTCATCATGGTGTTGTGGAGAAACCACAGGTTTAAAGAGGAAATGTGGGAATCAGAGGAATTAATGAAGCATAGTTACCCACATCTGTTTTAGTGTGGGAAAAAGAAATTTCGAGGGAAAAATTTCTTAAGGGGGGAATATTGTAATGACCCAAACTTTTATTAATGAAAATTCCTATACATCTAATTAAATGTATTATTATGTAAAATGGTTATGTAAAACATATACACTTCCTTGGTTTTATGTTTTTTATTTTAAAATATGATTAAGAATTGTTATTGTTCCTAATATAGTCATTGATCGCATGCTTAGTATAAATATAGGGATTTAACAAATCCATGTTACTCAGACAAAGGAAGTGATGGTCTCATCCAGTAGACTTACCCCATACGAAGCCCATTTTTTAAATCTTGGAAAGGTGGTGGAATAATTGGGCTTCACTCTTGACCAAGCCTAATCTGAGCTTCAACATGTTAAGCTCAAACGAAACTGCCTATGGGAGAAGTGGAAGTTGATAGAGATTACCACTCGAGCGATGTTATTCGAGCCACCCCAAGAGTCTATCACCATCGCACACCTTACCCATTAATCTTATGTGGGTGTTATAAGGGATTATGTAACAAGACCTTATCACTATGATTATTTTCATTATTTTTGTATATAATAAATAATATACATTCATTTTATTATTATTACTTTATAAATAGTTTTTAAAACACAAATAGCATTTTTAGTTAATATTCAATTAAAAAATTTATTTTGATGAATTAATGGATTTTTTAATTAAATAATATTTTAATAAAATATTATAACTAAATTAATTTTCATTAAATATAAATGATCATATAATTTTTATGAATACAATTGTAATTTTTATTAAGGTTTGAAAGTTGTTTTTATCAAAACCCATGAATTTTTTATAAATGTCAGTTTTTTTTTAAAGTAAAAAATGACATATTTAGAAAATTATCTGGATAAAATGAATATTATTTTTGGAATCATGACATCAAAATTATCCAATGGTCAATTTTTCATAATTTTCTGAGACAGTCCATTTTTTGGGTAAAAATTAAATATCGTTTAATTATATAATGTAATTTATGACATCATAATGACCAAATAGTGATGTAATAAAATACTATAAATTTGGTGTTCAGCCAATATATGTTTTACGATTAAAATAATTTCATTTTAGGTTAGTTTGATTTATTTTACAAAGCCTTAGTGGACCCTCCAAGACTTATAAAACATTCTATCTTTTTAAATTGATTTCCTTGAGAGTGTGACTCACCTACACCTAACAAAGACTATTATTTTAAGAATTTTGGCCATTTTCAATATAAAATAATTTTTTCCACTCCCCTTTGAAAAAAACTATGGGAAAAAACCATGATTTGGTTTCTGGTTTTGTTTAGTTTAATGTGTGGTGTCCAAAACCTAAATAATAAAGAATTTCCTCTCTTTTCCTATATAAACCCACCCAATCTTTCACTACCTATTCACTAAAAGCCTTTGAATATTGAAAAAACTATTCCATAATCTCTCTATAAACATCCCAAGTCACCCCCATCTCCTAATAAGCCTCTCTCAAGCCTCTCCCAAGCCTTTGGGATCACACTTCTAAGTAAGGGATTCCTTCCTTTCTCATTTTATCCAAGTTTCTGAATATTGTTATACCCTTTTATTTTCAATTATAAATGTTGGGGTATGATTTAAAACATCCTCCATACTTCCCTCCTTATTTTTGAATGATTAGATACTTCTTTCTCACTCATTAATTCCTCCCATGTACACCTGTTACCATGCCAAAATTTCGTAAGGGATTTCTTCCTTGCTCATTTTTATCCAAGTTTTATTATGTTGTTAAACCATTGTATTTTCAATTAAAAATGTTTGGTTATGATTTCACACCTCCACCATACTTCCATCCTTATTTTTTAATGATTATATACTCATTTATCTATCAGTAATGCCTCCTATGTACACCTGTTACCATGCCGAAATTCCGTAAGGAATTTATCACTTCTCATTTACATTCAAGAACTTTTTTTTGTATTATGAATATAAAATTCCATCACATATGTTGGGACATGTTTCTATATGGCCCATTACTGTAAATTTAATTTATATATGATGAGACACCCCTTTATCACTCATCAACCATTTTTATGAATTCTTGTGTCACGTCGTTATGCTGCTGAAATTACACCGTGATTTTCCAAGCCAAAGTCATTGTGTAGTGAATACCATGCCCATTTCTCTGTCAGGGGTATTCAAATTTATGCACATTTACTTATTTATTATTTATTTTCATATATGAATTCTACATTCCTTTATCATGGAATAAATTATTAATTTTAATGAATCCATGTTATATGATCCATGTGGCACACTTATGCATGAAATGTAATGATTAAGAAAGATGCACCATGATAGTGATCCAATGCATTGGGTAATGATTAGTATCATGATACATCAAGTTAAATGAGGGTTTACTTATTATAGTTCAAGTGAAATGAGGTTTTACTCATGCTCCATGTGAAATGAGACTTGGCTCATGCTAATATCATGTTAAATTTTGTTGCCACATTTCCATGTTATGATAATCTTTCTATATCATGCCTTTATGTTCATGTATCTCTTATTCTCCATTGATATTCCTATTTCCTAACATGTACTGTATTATTCATGTTATGACCTTTTTACTCCCTTACTGGGATTTATATTTCACCTTTTTCTTATGCATCGCCTCAGGTTATCCCATGCAATGATAAGTATGAAGAAATGTGAGTGGTCATATAAAATAAGTTTTCAATAAAGTTGTGTGTTTCATATTTTAAGTTTTTATGTAATGTTCCTAAGACCCAAAGACACTAGACCACTCAATATTCTATGTTGTGTCAATTTAAGGTTTTATTTAATAAATTTTGCTTAAGTTTGTAATAAAGAGGAGGGTTGTTATAAGACATAGTATGTGGAAGTGTTATTCGATTGGTTATAGCTTCGATGTGATCAAAAATATCGAAGGGGTCGATGTACCTAGGACTTATCTTTCCATTATTTCCAAATCTCATGATCCTATTCTATGTATATATTCACAGGAATACCATTTCACCAACAATAAACTCCAAGTTCCATCAGTAATGTTCTGCATAGCTCTTCTATCAACTTTGGGATTCCTTGATATGTTGTGGAATGGTTTTCACCTTTTCAACCATTTCTTCAACCATTTCAGTTCCTGTCATCTTATGTTCACTAAACTCTTCTTATCATGCTAGTGTTTTTTACCTTTTCCCATAAAAGGTTTCACAAGGGGGCATTTGGATTCTCATGTAGAAACTATTGTTGTAGAATAATTCGGCCAGGGGTAAATGTTGGTCCCATCCTCCTTTGAATTCCCTAGAATATTCCCTCAAAATATCTTCCAATTTATAAATATTTTTCTCATATTGGCCTTCAGTTTGAGGATTATCGGTCATACTGAAGTTTAGATAAGTGTTTAGATCATAATGGATATTTTTTCGGAACATGGAGGTGAATCATGGATCTTGATCAGATAAAATTGATAATATTAATACATATAGCCTTACCACTTATTTGATGTATATTTTTTCCATTTGATCCAGTGAGAAGTCCTCTCGAATTGTAATAAAGTTAGTTGACTTTGTGAGACAATCCACAACAACCCATATAGCATTTTTTCCTCTAGATGTATTCGGAAGTCCAGTGAAAAAGTACATGGTGATGTTTTTTCATTTCTGTATTGGTATGGGTAATGGTTGCATCATTATCTTAGAATTTTTCCTTTTGTACTTAACTTGTTGAAACACCAGGTACTTTGATGTATATTTATTGATATCTTTCTTCATATTGTCCCACCAATAGTGATCTCATAGATCTTGATACATCTTGGTGATCCCTAGGTGAATAGGGAAGGTTGAGCTATGTGTTTCATTCAGAATCTATTTATTTATCTTAGAATTGAATGATATATATAGTCATAACCCAAATCTTACGACTCCATCTATATCAATCTTGAACTCAGAGGATTTCCCATTTCTGATAGCTTCTGCCATTTTCTTAATTTCCACATCATTCCATTTATCATCCATTATTTTTTACATAAGAGAGGGTTGAGAAATAATTTGAGAAAGGATTGATGAAGTTAATTCCTTAATGATTCCCATGTCCATCCTTTACAAGTCTAATAATATTAGATCCTTTTCAATTCTCATCATTGATAAAGATGTCAGATCCTTTATATTTAGAGCATCTACCACCTTATTTTCTTTACCAGGATGGTAGTGGATTGAGAAATTGTAATCTTTGATGAGTTATAACCATCTTCACTAGAAAATATTAAACTCATTCTGTGAGAATATATATTTTAGGCTCTTATAATCAGCATATATCTCTCACTTCTCCCCATAGAGATAATTTCACCATATTTTCAACACAAATATCGCAGATTCCAACTATAGATCATGTGTGGGATTAGTTTTTCTCATTACTTATCAACTGCCTTGAGGAATAGGTTATCACTTTATCATTTTTTTATTAGAACATAGCCTAATCCCATCTTTGAAGCATCATTGTACACCACAAATATTTCCCCACATGTTGGTAGTGTGAGCACTGGTGTAGTGAGAAGACTCTTTTTCAACTGTTTAAATTAGTCTTCACATTAAGTGGTCTAGAAAAACTATTCTCCCTTTCAATTCATCTTGGTCAGGGGGTTCAAAAATTATGAGAATATATTCACAAATCACAAGTAATACTCAGTGCAACCAATGAAACTATGGATCTTCATTAAAGGTGTTGGCATGGACCAATCTTCGATTGCCTTTATATTGTAAGGGTATATATATGTATCCCTTTTTTGGTGATTACATTTCCCAAGAATGATACATCCTATATCTAGAACTCACATTTGTTTTTCCTTGCATATAGTTTCTCCCTTAACAATTTTTTTATCATAGTATTCAAATGCTCTTTGTGTTCCTCCTTGATCTTGGAGTATATCAAAATTTCATCAATAAATATGAGCACAAATTGGTCAAGTTAATATCTAAAGACTATATTCATTAAGTCTATGAATATTTATGGAATGTTAGTGAGTATGAAGGGCATATATATTAAATCCAAGATTTCATACCGTGTTCGAAAGGCAGTCTTGGGAATATCTTCCTTCCTCACCTTTAATTGGTGGTATAAAAACTGAAGGTCCACTATAAAGAAATAACTGGCTCCATGTAGCTGATCAAACAAGTCATATATTCATGGTAGGGGATACTTGTTCTTTATCATGATTTTTTTTAGCTCGTGATAATCAATTTAGAGGCCCATTGATCCATCCTTCTTCTTCATTAAGAGCATTGGTGCACCCCATGATGAAGCACTCAAGCCTATAAAACCCTTTTCTAGATTCTCTTATAACTGCTTATTTAGTTATTCTGTATCAAAGGTGTTCATTATATAAAGTGTATTTGATATTGGTAGAGATCCATGAATAAGTTCAATTGCAAACTCAACCTCTCAATCAGGAGAAAGACTAGGAAATTATTCAAAAAATGCATTAGTTTAATCCCTCATGATGGTCATGTTTTCAGGAATGATTATATCCTTTGTATCAATCATTTGAGATAGATATTCTTGCTCATAAGGCAAAAATATCCACAATTGAGATGATGATTGTAAAAGAGATTAATATTACTACTTACACTTATGAAGAATTGGAGGAATCTCTAGGATATGAAGATTGATCTCCATTTGTGGAAAATTGATGTTGTATTTATATAAATAATTCCAATCCATTCTCAATATAGCATCAAACTCTACCAAATAGAGTATGATAATATTTTTTGGGAGGTTTAGTCCACAAACATTAATTATGGAGGATTTATAAACTTTGGATGCAATAATTTATCCATTTTCAGTTTTCACAAATAACTCAACTTCCAAATATTTAGGTGGGGATTGAATAGTTCTACTAAACTTGAAAGATATTAAAAAAATGCATAGGACCATAATCAAATAGTATGTTCATTATTCTATAATGAATAACCAGCATATCTTTCACCACATCATTTTTTGGATCCACCTTAGTAGTAGTGATTGCATATTCCCTTCCATGAAGCCTTAGAGGTTTTGGTTCTTGATTGCCTCCAACAACCCTTGGCTTAGGGAAATGGCTTGCATAATTCTAATGTTCCTTATAGTTGAAACATTAAACTATAGGATAAGTTTTGATATAAACCATTCTTTCTTATTCTACATTATTGGGATTCTTCATATCACTTTATAAGTTATTAGCCATATTACCTTCTCTTCCACATTTTAAGAATCTCTTGGTTCCCTTTAAGAAGTTTCTAGGATACTTCTTCCCACACTTTTGACATGTAGATGTTGGTTATTCTTTCCATCATGGTATTTATCTATTTATCCACCAGTATTCAACTCTATTTTCCTATTTTTGTCACCAGGTCCACGAGACCATTGAGAGTATTCGATCTCATTTCAACCTTAAGGGAACAACGGACAATCTCCACATAACTATTGAAGTCTCAAATCACCAAATCTTTTCATAAACTTAGATTTAGTTCACTAAAGAAGAGATCCACCTTGATTTCAATGTTTATGAAAAAGCCAAAGGTATATCTTGAAATCATTGTGAATTTTTCCTAATACGCCAAAATAGACTCATGTTTCTTGTGCTTCAATATGAGGAATTCCCTTTCCATCATGAGACTAAGGATTCATAGAAAATATTTATGGAAAAATATTTTCTTAAATTCCTCAAAATCCATGGAATAAATTTTCTCTTTAGACTTTTTATTTTTGATCAGTGTATTCCAATGATCATATTCCCCACCAAGATGATATACCACCAGCACAACTTTCTCTTATTCTGGGCATTGGAATATAGATAATATCTTCTCAATGGAGTTAATCCATTATTCTATGAGGAGGGGATCAAAAGATCTACTAAACATGGGAGACCTTTTCCGCATAAAGGATTTGATTGCAACTTGATATTTCTTAGGATAAGGAGGGAGTTCCACATGATTCAAGTTATTATTCATAACTTAATCCAGCTGTGTAAGTACTATCATAAAGTTTTTATAATCCATTCCCATCATATTTTGGCATATCATTAGGGAAAATGCCACATTACCTTTTACATTGATTGTTGGCACAAGTTCTCCTATTTCTGTCCATTAAATAAGAAAAATAAAGTAAAATTAGGGGGATTTAATACTTAACTAATAATAATATAAAAATAAAACATTGAAAATATAAGGATAAACTTTTAGAAGAAAATTATATCCTTACTTGTTACTCTCTATGTTTCAATCTAGATTATCCATGATGATAGAATTGTACCTAGGGTTCTTAATAAAGTGATATATTCCTAATTTACAAAAATAACTAGACCTTTATTTGATACCAAATATAGAATCCCTATCCTTTTACACATATTATTCCAATATTTTTAGCATAATTAAACATCAAATTATAAGCTAAGGATTGTAAAGTATAATGTCTTGGAAGATTAGGTACGTAATTAAACATCATGAAAATAAAATATAAACATATTTTTTTAATCTTAAAAATAAGCTCCTAACTCCATTTAGCCTTTATATCTTCATAGGATAACTTGGGTAATACATTAACAAAAGGGATGAGCTAAAAATCCCATTAAGGGAATAAGCCCAGGAATAAAACACAACACATGGGTTAGAAGGCATAACATGATAATATAAAGGAATATAACATGAATATACATAACTAATAATAACATGTATGACATGGGAACTTATAACCATGAAATCATATGAATGTTTCAAAAACATATAACATGAGATAAAAATGAGTCAAGGCTAGCTGCCAATACATGGTGGACATAGTCCCATAAAGGAATCAGGTTCACTCCATGTCCCAACATGACATATCATGAGACTAAACATTACCCAATACATTGTAGTACAATATAGGTTCACCCATCATAACATGTTCATGAATATTTTTGCCACATGAAGATTCATACATGAGTAATCAAACATAACATAAGGGTTACCCATGGAAAGAAATGGGTATCGTAATCATGTCGTAAGGCATTACAAATGGGTGCATCATAAAAGTGTCCACAAAATAATAGATTTAGAAAATACATGGACATTAATAAAGTAAAATATACATATATAATAATAAATGGTTTCCAACTGAATTTAAAACATTTTAGAAGAGTGTTTTTGGAAACTTTATAAATTAGCCACTTTAGTGTTGTCTTAAGGGAAAATATTAACGTGCCTTTAAAATAGATAGGAATAATTTTTTCACAAAACTAGAAATGAACCATGATATTTTTTTCATGATAAAAGGATTTATTGTACAAAAATAATGGCGACTTAAAACATATTATGGATATCACATGAGAATGGGTAAGAAATTGATAAATTCCCTTTAATTAGACTTTCTTATTAGATATATTTGAGAAAGGAAACTTTTTAAAACATGTATTTCCCCATCCTAGAAGGATGATATGATCTGGATAAATGATTTTGGAACACATAAAAATAATTTATAATAGGTAAATAAAAATAAATAAAAATTACATTGGGGTAAAGAGAGAAATCGTAACCTGAAGTTTAAATGGAGGTTTGGAAAGAATCCATTACCTTATATTCAAAATGATTCTACACTTGATCTTAATGTCCTAGAGAATCAGATTAAATCTATTAATTAATTAATTAAGAAGTTTTATACAATTATTTTATTTATTAAAATTTTATTAAGTTCATTTATACCCTTTTTTATGGGTTATGATATTCAATTTTGTCATTATAGAGTGTTGGTTTCCTTGATTTTCATGATCGGTTTACTTGTATACATGTACAGAAAATCATGTAAAATGATAATGGTTGACCCAAATTGAAGTTATATGTTATTAATGAACATACAGGATATCAAATGGTTATATAAGTCATTTTTTAATTTGGGGAGAGGATGAATCATTATATGAGACGTTAATGATAACTGTTTAGATTATTTTGGCATTTTTTTGATCATCATGAACAAGTTTTGTTTTATTAATTAATATAATTTATATATAATGGTCAAAAACATTAAATAGAATTTAATACATATATTATAATCTTTTTTAACCATAAAAATTTTTTTATGACAATCCTTGACGGCAGTAATAGAAATTGAAAACTCGTCATCCTTAAATGTGATAAATTAACACATCACGAATGGTGTTTTTATTTTTAATATAAAAGGAGAGGGGAAGAGAAATGATAATGAATTATTACATTAGAATAATAAAATTACATTATATTTAAGGTACTTATTTATCATACCATTTTGTTGAGGGTATTTGAGGAGAGAATAATAAAACAAAATAACTTTAAAATAAATAAAAAAGAAAAGAAAGAGGATTTTACCTCTTGAATCCTTCTTCTTGAGAACCTCCGTAGGGGGATTGGTATTGGTATTTTTTTTGAGACCAAAGTATCTTAAATGTTGTATAGGTTATTGGGAAGATATTTGAGAATAATTCGGATAAGGATCAATTCTTGAGAAGTGTTAGGAGAAGAGGTGGTGAGGGGTGGTATTTATATGGGAGGAGGGGGTGTTTTCTCATTATTTTATCCATTAGTTTATTATTTTGCCTCAATAATATGAATAATTTGAGAATTATCACCAAATATATTAATATAATAAATTATAGTTCTATATTTTGGTATTACATCATCCATACATCATCTATGACTCCATAATTCATGTATTTAGCTTTTATCGTAGATTGTCGTATTTTACTATTCACTAGAAAAATAGTTATTTTAGAAAAATCCCAAAAAAATAACCCAAACAATTTTATGACATATATAATTTAAAATTTAAATCCATTTTATGAAAATAATTTTCTAAATATGGTAAATTTATTTTTTAATAAAAGAAATCATTTACTTAGAAAATACCAATTTTAAAATTATAACTAATTTTTGTAATACTTTTAAAATTGAATTGAGGTCTCATAAAATTATATTATAATCATAAGATAATAAAATAATAATTAATTAATAGATTTTATGGAAATAAATTTTCTTTTAAAACATTATATTAATTATAAAATTGAAAATAAACACTTATGTTTTATAAAAATATCAACACTTAATTAATAATTTATAAAACATTTATTTACTTATAGTATGATATAATTATATCATATTTTCATTTATAATATGGTTAAATTTTATTTATACCTTCATAGGTGAGGTTATTATTTTATTATCTAGTTTACTATTTATAAGGGTCACATTAATATTCCAAATATCAAGTTACTATTTCATCAGTATAAGTTCCTTAACTTCTATAAATACCTATTATTTCATTAATTATTCATTTAAAAATTTTGAATTGTGTTTTTTATGTGATTTTATGTGATTTATACTATATGAAATAATTATAAGAAGGGAATTTCCCTTGATAAAATTTTGTATCATTATACTCATGACCTAGTATAACCATCTAGACACTAAGCCCATCCATGGTGTCTCCCCTAGGGAACCATTATCACTTACATTGAGGTAAGGAAAAAACAAGGAGAGATTTCCCAATCATACCTAGTTTCACTCCCATTGTATAAACAACCCATTTATAAATTCTAATTACAAAGCTTGACTATCCCATCCAAGGAATCCCATAAGGATCCAAGTATCACTCTCATCTTGGATATAATTCATGGATTAGCTGTTATAATTTATACCCTAAAGTAAGGCATTGAACTTATAATAATTAAAATTAAGTAGGATGGTTCATTTATTTCAATAAATTCAACTAGGAATAGGGTGTAGCTCCTAACTCTTGGGCACTTCTTCCACTAGTTCAATTCATATTTCAAGGTACCATCTAATACAAGGAAACTCATTCCTAAAAGGTGATTTATAAATTTAAGTTCAGAAAAAAAATAGACCTTAGAGAATTCATGCCCATTTGGGTTGCCTCACGTCAAGGAGAAAAACCAAAGGGTTGATTCACAACTATCTAGGGTCGAATTAGGCATAGTTAAGCATGTGATTTAATATATTAAACATTTTAGGGGAATCATAAGAAGTTTATGATGGGATAAATAATGGGGTATGATATAAATGTAACTAAAATTGAGGTAAAGATGCTAGAACACTTACCATAGGTTCATAGCACTCTCTTCATCTAGTGTTGGTCCTTGAATCGATAAATAATGGGAGATATTGGAAGAATTTCAAATTCCATAAAATGGGTCAAATGTGCTCACACCAAAATATTTCAGAAGATGGGAAGATAAACTAATAATAGAAGGAAGAGGAGTGTAGAGCTTACTAAGATGAATCCAACACATCTGATTGTGAAGGAAGTATATATTTCAAGAGGGGGGTACTAAAATCCTAAATTTTAGGAGGAAGGAAGCTTCATGTGTAAGGTTTGTCCATTGGAGGAGGAATAAAATGGAAAAGAGGGTTTAAAAAATAATCAGGAAAAAGGGTAAATTATCCTTTAAATTTAGGTTCACATAGTTTGGTCGCATGGTTGGCCAAACCATGCTCTAACCATGCACCTTAAACTACCTAGGGACACCCCTTTCATGGTCTAGTAACATGGTTGGACTAATCATGTGCATACCATGTGAAATAGACCATTTAAGGATGTCTGAAATCTTACACGGGCATGCGGCCTAACTCACATGATTGTAGAAAATTTGTGCAGCCTCCCTCGTGCATTGTGTGACTTTCATTGTTGAGTCGCATGGTTAGCACTAACTATTATCAATCCATGAAGCTCAATCTTCCTCCTTGAATTCTATAGCTTTGGGCTCTGAATGAGACCTATACTCTCATGAATAACTCTTTAGCCTTTAGAGTTCATTATTGGAAAAAAATGAGAGGTATGGAATTTTAAGTTACTATTAAGAACCTCTCAATTTATTATAATAACGAACTCTAAAGTTTCTAGTCTGTCTAGGTATCATCCTATACATGGATTTGCTTTACAAAAACATGTTTTAGAGCACCCAGACCTGTAGAACTAACCTACCTTAGAGATTCTTCATGCTCTGATCAAAAATACGTATCGGTTACCCCCTGAAGGATGCATTTTTTTCCATCTCAATATACTCAAGGTAAAAAAAAATGAGATAGGTTAGCATAATACTAGAAAATATATGAAATGTGGAAGACTTTGAGCATGTAATAGTGCCACTGAGGTAATTGAAACTGATTTTCTACTGAACCAACTCTCTCCATAACCTCGAAAATAGATAGCATCTTGTTCCCTTTATTTCCCCTCGATCTTTATTATCTTAGAAGGTTGGAGAGAAGAATCTATGGACTAAGAGATATTTATATATACTTTACTTTTATTCACCATAAGGAAAGAAGGTTTTCCATGCTTTATACCCTTATCAACATGGTGAAGAATAGAGAGAAGGTTTGGGAGAGACTTATCTATGTTTTCATATTTAAATTGAGAATAAAACTATATAAGATATAAGGGAGTGATGAAATAATGTGATTTTTGTGTACTTCATCAAGAAGCATAAATGCTAGAACCTCTAGTTGATCAATGTAGCCAGTGAGTTTGACTATGTGAGGCCTAGCCGACCTTCTCTAATTTTACTCAGAAAGAGTGTATTGGATATCTTAAACTATGTGAGGCCTAGCTGGTGTACCATCCAGAAATGATATGGTCTTTCTCAAAAATTGATCACATGGATGATGTGGTTGACTAAATTTCCATTATTTTACAATTATAAAATAACATATTATTGTACTTAATATTATTACAATTTATGTGAGACATAATGAATTTAATTTTATTAACTCTCCCAATATTTTATTAAGTCCCAACAGCCCTCTCCATTGGACTCGGAATGTTTATTCTCTTATACATTTCAGTGGAAAAGAAAAATACACCCCTTATTAAAACCCAAGAAAGTGATCAGTTAATTACTAAAAGGTATTTAGGTAGGAATGTTTTTTATAACTGTGGGCTTGGAGATCCTGGCTCCATTGAGTGGACTCCCAAATCTAAAAAACCTGAAAAATAATTCATCAAAACTTGCCTTAATGTTAAACCAAGTCTAGAAAGGGATACTCCTCTTGATATAAAATAGTTAAGTCGACCTAAAGCTTTCATAAAAACTCCCCAAATAAAGGTAAGTGTCCCAAAAAGGCTTGTTCAAACACTTAGTTCCATTGGTTTCATTCCTAATAATGTAATTTAAATCTTAGTCTAACTTAATATTAAATTTAGGGATTTTATTTATTATGCATAAAATTTTCTTGTTTTATATTTTAAATGTATTATTAATATAAATTGGATATAAATTTAGGTATTAACCATATTTCAATAAATTATTTATTCATAAACCATTATTTTTAATTCCATAATTTTATATTAGTTCATTTATTTTTGTGTTCGCAACCTCATATCCATAAAATAAATCATGCATAAGATAGAAATAAAATAGATAAATATATGATATGATTGTGAACTTATATAATGGTAGATTTAATGTGTATTCAATAAATAATCCTATGAACCTATGGATAAATTCCTTTTTTCAATCTTGGCATGAGTTTCAGTATCCCACCTATACACCTATATATCTTTTATGGTGGTTTCATCTCAGTTCCACCATGAACTGCCCCAATATTAGATACATATTTAATCGACTCCATGTGCCATTGGATACTGCTTTTATTTCATACTTTTTATAAATCACATGTGGGTGAGTGGAAGAAATAATTGGTTAAGGAGAATTACATAAAACAACCATGGACACATAAGTCCTGCATTATAAAAGAAGGTGGGGTGACACACAGACCATCATATTTAATTTAATAATTAATAATTGGAAAACATTATAATAAAACTAAATTAAATAAAACCAACACGTACATAGATCTATTCAAAGATCATGATCAATCATACATATAAAATGAATATTCATTTAAAACAACCAGATAGCATTCATTTCAATTCTTTATTTAATAAGATAAAACATGCATGAATTAATATGATTAATTGTCTTATTAATCAATTAATTCATTTTGTCTTATTCCATCCAATAATCATAAATTTATCATCTACTGTGATTTTAAATAAAATAAATAATTTAATTTTCTTATGTAAAACTCAATAAAATAGTACACAGCTATGTACTTGGAATAAACTCAGTGATTACATGTCTGAACTACTCAGTATGTTATTAATTATGTACAATGTAACCATATGACATTTTGTGTACATGGCCCATGTCGTAATTTCATGGCATGTATATCTAATTTAATGTCATATAGAACAAATGATAATTATATATATTATACAATTCAATGAATTGAGTCTTATATATATAATAACCATACATGATTCATAGTTTCAAATATTACCCAAAATTAATTAAGAATTTAAAATAATATAAAACCTAACAAATGGAATTTAATATCAAATTCATTACCCTTTTAACTCAATTCGATGATTTTAAATGGATTAATTAATTAAATATAATATTTCAATGTAAATAGATTAAGCACAAGGCGTGTTCAAGCTAGCCACATGGTGTGTACTTATCTTCATTGGATATCTACATAACATGCCTAGGGACTTTGTGTGTACTTATCATGGACATTTATAAAGCACATGAAATATATAAATTACACATGATGTGTGCTTCATGTTATATAGATTACAATATGTATGTGTCATGTATTAAATACACATAGTGTATTAATAACATGATTTGGTTTGACCCCATGTTTTCTACCTTGAAAGAACATGGGGTACATGGCATATAGTAAATCTATATGATGCATACTCAAGAAAAATAAAGTGCCACCCCATATGGTCAACATGTGGTTCATTTATTTCATGAAACATGTAATAATTACACGATGACTTGGAAACCACATAGTAATCCTTGTGAAATTCAACAAGGATACCTAATCTGTAACAAAGGAGTACACATCATGTAATCCTGTATTATCCAAATAAAATTATTGGCACCTCAAGATCGAATATTCTTATGTGATATTTGTTAATTATTGACTAATCTTGGTAATATGAGGGAGAAATGAAGAAGAGGGATAATATATTTCAATGATGGATTAAAAATGAATTAAAACTTAAAATGAATTTAAACTTTTAAATTTGTAATGGTCAATAATAAAATAAATAATCATAAATTTCAATGTGACTAATTTGATACCACCTATTAGTTCTAAGTGCATTGGAAGAACTTATTGGGGCCAATACCAACTTATAAAATGTCGGATTCAAGGGATCATTCACATATTATATAAGAAATTAATGTCAATACGAGTGAAATTTTTTGTAATTGAATATTGACAAGAAATGTCACCAAAACCAAGTGGGGATATTATCACGTTAAATGTATAATTAATTTTATTAAATAGGAAGAAATATTACCTCATTGCTGATATCTTTCTTCATATTATATGATGATCATTTGAAGCCCGTTTCAGTAATCCTCTATTGAGATTATATGATCAAAGTGTAGAATCACTCTAGTGGGGATCCACATGTGAAAATATAATCTTTTAAGGACACCAATGAATCTTTGAGTGCTAGAATGTTTGATTGATCATCTTGAATTTTTTATCTTGATTGGTTCACGTTTCTTTAGTCATGAAGAAATTCACTTGATCTTCTCATTATTCAGAAGATGTGAGAAGGAAGAAAAGGATCCTTGAGAGCAATTTGTTGTGTACAATGATTCTTGATTAACCTCTATTAGAATATAATAGTGGTCTATTTATAGAACTAGGGTTAGGGTTTTTAATTTAATTAATTACAAAAGTTTCCTTAATAAAATGTTGAACTCGTGTTTGACTCCATTCCATGTATTAAAATAATAATGTTTCTTTAATCCAAAGAGTGTGCTAACTGGCAGAATGATAAATATTATTTTTCTGAATTGAAAATTAATATTTATAACTAAACTCGATCTTGGTTTGATCTTCCTCATTGTAATATATCAAATACCTGAATAAATATTTAATTAAATATTTATTTATAAAATGAATATTCTATTAACAGTCTTAAAAATAGATATTTTTTAAATATTCAATAAATAAATAAATATTATATATCCATGTAATTTAATAATTACCTTGAAAATAAATATTTTTTTTAATTTATGTGATTATTAATACTGAATAAAATTATTCCTCAGTCTAAATAATAATATTTATTCCAATAATTAAATTCAAATATAACTTTTTTAATATCAATGGAAAAAATTAGTGTGTGGCCCTCTAGGATTATTTCTCATTGGCCTTAGATGGGAGTACCTAAAGTACAAGATTACTATCTAGAAATGGGTCAAGTCACCCAAGATGAAAAATTCAATGTTTCAATGTTGAGAACCACATATGATCACTCACTATGTAAATTCCTTTATCACATTATCAAGCAGGTAGCACACTCATGTCATCAACCTATTTGGTTGATACATATTTCTTTGACTATCTAAAAAATTGCTCGTTACACCATGTCTATAGAATTTAATGTGATAGTTCTATTTCAATAAAAGGATTGAGTTATCAACTTCCATACATATGGAAGGTAAAAATCCTTCCTCAATTTATTCATTAACAACATGTCATTTGGGATACACCCAATGTACCCTACTTCCTATGAACATATTATGTCATTATTTTGGTTAGTAAATATAAGTGTGTGAGCCATAGAATTCATTAATAATAATATTAAAGCCTATGGACTATTACACACACTCAAATTTAGAAATAACCAAGGACACAGAAACATGCAGAATTCCAACTGGTAAATCTTTTCTCATAATCTCCCATCATAGAGATTACCAAGTATGAAATTCATGAGATGAAGTCTCAACTGGTTATGAGTAATCACACATAATATTAAACATACTATATTCTCCATCATATAGTTTTATCCAACTATTTAACTAAGTTTAAGAATATCATCATGGAATTTTAAGGTTCTCATAATAGTGGGGAACTGTTATGCCCTTTTAAATGTGAATGATACTCTAGGAAATTATTATATTAAATTCATGAAAAATAATGAACAATATATAATAATATGTTTAATTAATATTCTATTCTTTGAATATGAATTTATAATATGCTGGTTCTAGAACACAAACTTCAACAAACTCCCACTTGGACTAGCACCAACTGCCAATGAATTTCAATCCTCTAGACATCAAATAAAGATCGTGTTTCAACTAAGTTAAGACTTTAGTCAAAGGGTCTTCCACATTGTCTTATATAGAGACTCTACTCACTGAAACTACACCTATATAAGAAAAATACTTCAAGAGATGATACTTATGAATTATGTTCTTTTTCTGTTGATGTAGCCTTGGCTCCCATACAAGACCTATCACTATAGAATTACCAAAATATATTGTTATAGGGTATTTACTACTTGGTACCACATAAAGGTCTAGGAAGAATATGTATATCCAAAATACTTCTTCATCTACCTCAAAAGACACAATATACTCAAACTCTATAGTATAATTTGTGATCATGGATTTATTTGAGGTCTTCCAGATCATAACAACTCTATTAAGGGTAAATATGTATCCTAGTAGAGATTTCAGATCATCTGTATCTATTTGGAAACTAGAATCTTTATATCCTCTGATGACTTGTCCCTAATCTCCTTGGTAGACGAGTAACATATCCTTAGTTCATCTCAGATACTTAAGGAAAGTCTTGATTTCTATCCAATGGTGGTCACCTTGGTCAGCTTAATATTCTCTTACCACACTTAAGGCATAGGCAGCATCTCTCCTTGTACATAGCATAGCATACATAAATGACCCAATCACTGATGCGTATGGAATCCTCTCCATCCTATTACTTTACTCATGTGTCTGAGGAAACATTTTCTTGGAAATATTAATTACATGTGACACTAGAATGAACCCCCTCTTGGATTGTTTCATACTGAATATCTTCTGTATATTGTCAATATATGTACTTTAACATAGACCAAATGGTATCTTGATCCTATCATGATGGATCTTGATCTCAAGAATATATGTTGATTCTCCTAAGTCCTTTATAGAGAATAATTTATTTAACCAGGGTTTAATGGACTATAATATTGGTATTTAATTTCAAATCAATAGTATGTCATCGATATAAACTATTAAAAAATGATCTCACTCCCACTAAACTACTTATAGACGCAAGGCTCACATTAATTATTTATAAAAAATGTTTTTATTGCTTCATTAAATTAAATGTTCTATTAATTTAATGCTTTATTTAATAAAAAAATGGATCTTTTCAATTTTTATAACTTATTGATATCCTTGGGATTTAAAAAACATTCAATTTATTTTATATAGATATCTTCCTGAAGATTATCATTAAGGAAGTTTGTTTTGAAATACATTTTATAAATATCATAGTTATGGTAACCGACAATGGAAAGTATAATTCTGATGTATTTCACCATAGAAATTGGTGAAACGTTTTCTTCATAGTCTATGAATTGATGTTGTTTGAACCCTTTTGCAACTAGTTGTAACATATAAGTACTAACTTGTCCATCCATGTCCAGTTTCTTCTTAAATACCCATTTGAAACAAATAGGTTTTACATCCAATAGAGGGTCTACCAAAATCTAGACTAGGTTTTGATACATGGAATAAATTTCAACATTTATAGTCACTTTCTAATTCAAAACATCTATGTATCTTAATGATTCATTATAGGTTATAGGATCATTATTACCAACTAATAATGAGTCACCATCCTCAGTGTAAGAACCCGTAACTTCTTTTCAGGTACGTTTTTCATTTTTCTGGAGTTTTTTAGAAAATAAGAGTTTCTGGAAATTTTTGAAGTACACGCCATGTACTTTATCAGTACACTCTGTGTACTTCATTACCACTTAAGGCCGTGTGATGGCCATGTCATGGCCACACACACGGCCATGTAGGGGTGACATGGAGGCCGCCTAAAGTAGAGTATGGAAAAGCCTAGTACATGTTGTGTACTCCAAAAGTACACGTCGTGTACTTTCTTTTTTTTCATTAAATGGACCGGGGTTGCGTCTTAACCCCAGAAATGTCTTCTTCTCCAGCTTCTTCGACCGAAAGCGTCTTGTATGGCCGTGAATCTCCTCTGATCCCCCGATCCACTGTCTGTTCTCCGAATCGACCGCCTTTGATTGCGTTGGGACCGCAGTGGTAAGCTCTTTCTTCTCCTAGAGCTTCGTTTCCCAATTTCTCCTCTTTCTCAAGTTATTTTAGGTTGAATGTTTTATACATTTTCATATATCTATGATGTTATAAGAAGATTAAATCCTCATGGTTAAATTATATCGATCTCCTAAAGTCGAGGTAGGTGGTTTTTTCCTTTCTGAAGGAAGTCTTTGAGTATTTGTGTAAATTCCACCAATACCCTTGAACAGGGTATTGCGTGTTTCCTATTTTTCCCTTCTTGTTTTCATACTTTGCTTATAGGCATTAGTAGAGGATATTGTCTATGAATAGGTTAAATTACTGTGCTTTGGATGTTTTTCCATGCATGTTCTTCCGGTTTATGACTGTTTGGTCTAGTTTTTCCAGTTATACTTTTTCCAGTTCCATGCCTAGTTTGTAGGATGGTGTGACTTTTCTTCCATGATGAGATGTTGTAGAATGATATCCAAGTTGTTCTTGAGGGTAATTTTGCCATTATGTGATGCGATACTTGCTGATTTTACATAGGGCTGTGAGAACCTAGTGTAATAGACCATAGGGAGAATGGACGTAAGGGCTTCTCCAGAGTGTCTTTAATTTACGATGTGAGACCATAGGGGGAATTGAGGTTAAGTGGTTCCTCAAAGTGTATGTAGTTCATAGAAGCGGGCCACAGGGGTAATGAGACGTTGAGTGCTTCCATAGAGCGCCTTTAGTGTGATACGAGACTATAGGGGGAATTGATGGTGAGTGCTTCCCCAGAGAGTCTATTCTTTAGCTGAACTAGAGGGGTGAGATTGTGTGTGCCTCCCAGAGGGTTGCTAGTACTTGTAGGTTGAACCATAGAGGTTAGGATGTGAGAACTACCAAGAGGTTACCTGTTTTTTCTACTTGCCCGAGTGGCTGCCTTCTTGTTTATAAATTATATGCTAGAAACTGTGGATTGTTTGATGTTTAGTACTTTCTTGTTTACTGTTTTCTGTACTTTTACCTGCCATATATTCACTGACTATTAGGTATAGATCTTTGGGTGGTTTCCTAATGGGAATTTGTCTCAGACCCTGTTTGGGCCATTCTTTTGGGCCCAAACAGATTATATTATTGCAGGTATATATAAGGGCAAGCGCCTTTCTACTTTAGGTTCTTGATTGCACTGGAGCTGGGAGAATGGGATCAAGTCGAGGCTTGCGATGCAGTGGAGTTACTCATCTATTTTTCTTTTTTAATTTGGTTTAGTACTGTATTCAGCATTGTGACTTGTTTGGATGTTTTCCTAGATATATATGTATCATGCATCATTTACATATATTTCTACTCCAGTTGTTTATTTATCAGTCTTCCGCTGCTATTATTGTTGGATATTTACTTATTCTACTATTGTATTCTTTGTTACTTCCACTGTGTACTCTGCCAATGAGGGCATAGTTTCTCCACTATCACACCCAAGGCCCTCACTTCTAGTCGGTAGCCTCTGGTGTTCGGAGAAATATACTTGAGGCCATGTGACCAATCAGGTATGGGGCACTCTAGGTGGCTTCCAGAACCAGGACGTTACAAAATGGTATCAGAGGGTTTCTTTTCTCTATACTTACTGTTTGGATCATGTATCCAGGGATAGGACGTAATAGGTACTTGGTAATAAACTATGCCCAGAAGTAGCTAACCCATGTATAGAGAAAAGTCACACTACCTCGTTTATTTCAAATTTACTGGTTTTTAATTTTACAGTTGATTTTATTTCATCGTTGGGTGATTCACATGCTTTGTGTTGTTACCATTGGTGTTATTGTGGTTCTATTTCTGTCACAAACTGATGAGATGAGGGTATGCCATCTCATGCATCACGTAGGCACTTATTTTAAATCTCATGCCATGCATTGTTTCCATTCCATCTAGGATGCATTAGCAATTTCATTTTGTTGTGATAGATGTTCTGTACATTATGCATATTGTTGTGATAGATGCTTTGATAGAATCTCTGTTGTTTGATAAGGAATTTGTTTGTATAGTGATTTGGTTTATGGATGCCAAAATTTGGTTCTTGAGGTGTTATAGGCCCTCATGGACTGAAATTTGGTGGATCATTTCTTGTTTTCTTTTTTATAACTTGTATAAGATACCAAGATTTGATTCGCGGGGGAGTATAGGCCCTCACAGATCGGAATTTGGCACCTTAACGCTTTTTTATGTGTTTTCTGGGCTCCGGAGCAGTTTCTAAGGCTACTGTCTGGAAAAAACCCAGAATACACGGTGTGTACTTTATGAATACACATCGTGTAATCTATATCCATGTCACTAACTATGCGAGCAGGGACATGGGTTCAGGAAAAAAATCTTGTCATAACACGCTGTATACTAGTTTATAACGTCGTGTAGTATGAAATAGGTGCCTTAGCCATGTCATGAACAACACGGGTCATGTTATCTTTTCACATACACGCCGTGTCTGAATCTTACATGTTGTGTAGTCTGATCTAGGTACTCGGTCGTGTCATGAACAACACGGGTCGGTGTTACCCTTTCTCGTACATGCCATGTCTGTCTGGAACAAACCGTGTAGGGTCATCCGTGTGATAGGTTGTTTCAATAAAAACATGGGCCAGGTAAGGCATTTCTAGTACACATCATTTCTGCCTTGAACACACCATGTAGTTTGTTCTTAGAGGATCCATGTGGCATAACCGTGTCGAATGACTCGGGCGGGGAAGAGGATTCAAGTACACGTTGGTGTGTTAGGACAACATGCCATGTATTTGGGGTGTTACATGACCATTTTAGGTATAAGTACACACACATGTGAATGACTTAAGGTAACACATCGTGTAGGGAAAGAACACGTCGTGTATTCATGTTTTGTAAATTTTGAATGCTTTCTTTCCCTTGTTCCCTTCTTATTCTCCTAGTTTTTAGTCCCTGATAATTTTGTCTAAAGTGTGTGTTTGAACTTGTAGATTCATGGAACTAAGACGTCCTCCGGTTGTCTGCCAGTTGCAGGGTAGTGATCAGACGCCGGATATGGATGATCAGAGGCTTCCCATAGATCCCCCTATTGTGACAACCTTGGTACCAGCAGTGTTATCGGTTGCAGGTGTCGATGCACAGTTTAGCGAAGGCTTTCTAAGGATGATATAGACCTTCTAGGGAGCATCTCCTCCTGCCTCAACTATGGAAGAATTGACGCGGGTTTCCCAATAGTATCTTCCTTTCACCTTCTCCGAGGAAGGAGGACCTCAGGTTGCAAATTCATGGATAGAGGCCATGATGATGATCTTCGAGCATCTGGAGACACCTCCAGAGAGGCGGGTCAAGCTCTCTACCTACATGCTACAAGACTCCTCCAAGAGGTGGTGAGACGTGATCTCACAGGCGGGTCATCAGCATGTTATGGCGTGGTAGGAGTTTCAGCACGTCTTTTACGACTACTTCTATCTGGAGACCCTGAGGGCCGACCGAGCCTAGGATTTCATGAGCCTAGAGTAGGGTAATCTTTCTATCATGGAATATTCCTCTTGTTTCAGCAATCTTCAGAATTTCGCACCCCTCCAGAGTGGGGATGGTTTGTTCTTGGAAAGGAAGTTTGATGATGGTCTTAGATGGGAGATCCGCTCACAGGTGAATATATTTAGGTTGAATTCCATTGCTTCCATCGTCAACCAGGCACTGATTGCGAAGTGCAATATGAGAGATTCCGGAGCTGAGATCCTAGACGGTTCTTCTTCTAGGGTTAGTGCTTCACTAGCTGACAGTAGGAAGCGTCGTATGGAGTCTACATACGGTGATCCGAGGTAGCGAGACACATCTTCAGGTAGCCAGGTAGTATGCTACCAGTGTGGAAGGGCTGGACATACGAGGCCGCAGTGCTAGAGAGACCCAGTGGAGTGCCGATCTTTTGGAAAGATGGGTCACCTTCAGCACTTATATCAGGTTTTCTCACCAGTATCTGGTGACAGGGGTTCATCCATGACTCCTCATTCAAGAGCAGCACCACCAGTTTCTCACCAGTCTGGGAACTGGAGTTCTTCCGGTCGTTCAGGATGAGGTGGAGGTTGTGGTCGGGGTGGTCAGTTTCCGGTCTATCAGTGACAGTAGGGAAGATTAGCTCAGAGCAGTCAGGCAAGGTCACAGGGTCATGGTACAGGTTAGGATTTTGCAGTGGAGCAGACCCAGTAGGAGCTGGATCCCGGACCCTATATAGTTCAAGTTACGATCTTAGTAGCCTCAGTTTTATCTTCTACCCTTTTCAATACAGGGTCTTCCCATAGCTTTATCTATATTTATGTTGTGGAGATCCTTGGGATCTGTGTCTTTCCCTCTACTGATACCTTGACTCTAGACACACCATTGGGGACTAGGACAACTAGTGTACGTCAGTACAGAGAGTGACCTCTTGAGGTAGAAGGGTGTCACCTTCTATGGGATCTCTATATCCTAGAGATGACAGGATATGATGTCATTCTTGGAATAGACTAGCTAGTCCTCTTCCAGACAGTCATCGACTGTTATTGCCGTAGGGTGAGTTTCATATCACCAGAGGGTGGATCTTTTCTTCACAAGGGCGAGTGGGATGTCCAAGCGAGTAGAGAATGACCCGAGCATCATGGGATAGGTGGAGTTACAGCTCATATTTCTAGTCTATATTTGGATGACTAGGGGACTTCATAGTTAGACTTTACTCCAGTGGTGGATCATTTCATAGATGTATTTCCAAATTATTTTTCAGTTTTACCTCTGGAGCATGAGGTAGACTTCTCGATTGAGCTCATGCCAGGAGCGTCACCGGTGTCCATTCCTCCTTATAGGATGGCAACACCTGAGCTAAAAGATCTCAAGAAGTAGTTAGAGGGGTTGCAGGTGAAGGGTTTAATCTGACTTAGTACTTCTCCTTGGGGTTTGCCTGTCTTGTTTGTGAAAAAGGCAGATGACACCCTTAGGCTTTATGTGGATTATCGAAAGCTGAACCAGTTGACGGTCAAGAACCGATATCCCTTGCCTAGGATTGATGACCTCTTTGATCAGATTCAAGATCCCGGGTGTTCTTGATGATCTATTTGAGGTCCGATTATCATCAGTTGTGTGTTAGACTATCAGATATACATCTTACAGCCTTTAGGAGCAGGTATGGTCTATACGAGTATATGGTTATGACGTTCGGTCTCACAAACGCACCTGAAGTTTTCATGGCACTGATGAACCGAGTGTTCCATCCATACTTGGATTCCTTCATGGTAGTTTTTGTGGGCAACATCTTTGTGTACTCTCACACCGGACACGACCATGCTACCCATATTGAGATCATTTTAAGTACACTAAGGGGGAATCAGTTATATGCTAAGCTCTCAAAATTCCACTTTTGGATGGATCAGATTCACTTTATGGGCCACGTAATCTCAGAGACAGGAGTATCAGTAGACCCATAGAAGGTGAGAGTATTAGTTTCCTAGGAGAATCCAAAGAACTTATTTGAGGTTCGGAGCTTTCTGGGGCTGGTTGATTACTATAGGCGCTTCATACAGGACTTTTCACGCTTAGTAGCACTACTGACGAGTCTGACCAGGAAGGGTGAGAAGTTCTTATGGTCAGGTTCTTGTGAGTCAGCCTTTCAGGAGCTGAAAGGTAGTTTGACTTCAGCACCAATACTAGTCTTGCCAGAGTTGGGCAAGGGTTATACTATTTATTGTGATGCTTCAAGTATCGGGCTGGGAGTTGTGCTTATGCAGGGAGATGTAGTCGTTGCTTACGGGTCTCGGCAGTTGAGGCCACATGAGAGGAACTACCTGTCTCACGATCTGGAGTTTGAAGATGTTGTTCATGCCCTACGTTGTTGAAGACATTATCTTCTGGGAGAGAATTTTGTGGTTTTCACTGACCACAAAAGTCTCAAGTACATCTTCACACAGCGTGATCTGAATTTGAGACAACGCAGGTGGGTTGAGTACCTTCAGTCCTTTGAATTTGAGATTGCCTATACACATGGGAATGGAAATGCAGTGGCTGATGCGTTGAGCAGAAGAACTTAGATACAGGTAGTTCAGGAGGCCAGTAGTGAATGACAGCTTATGGATCTATTCTCTGAGATGAATTTGGAGATGCACGACATATAGGGGCATACTGTTCTATCTTTTGTAGTTGTTACCTCTACACTTCTTGATCAGGTACGAATGAGGAAGCTATCATATTCTGAAGGCCTATTCCTATGGGAAAGTGTGTTAGGAGAGGACCCTATTCCTAGATGGACAGTAGGCGAGGATGAGATCTTGCATTTCCAAGGACGCGTATGGGTGCCAGCAGACATACGTGAGGAGATGATGAGGGATTTTCATTCCTTTGTTTGGGCAGTTCATCCTGGAATCACCAAGATGTATCGTGATCTACACCGCCAGTATTGGTGGACAGGTATGAAGAGCGATGTTTCTGGTTTTTTCATGAAGTGTTACACTTGTCAATAGGTGAAAGCGAAACATCAGTGACCAACATGTCTTTTACAGCAGTTACCCATTCCTGAGTGGAAGTGTAATGATGTCGCGATGGACTTTGTGACCAGTTTTCCGAGGTCACCTCGAGGGAGTTATGTTGTTTGGGTTGTCATCAATAGGCTTACGAAGGTTTCTCACTTCTTGTCGATCAAGGAGACCTTCAGTGTTGATGAGCTGGGACGGTTGTACATCTGAGATATTATACGTCTACATGGAGTTCCACACTCCATTGTTTTAGATAGGGATGTGTTTTTTACTTCTCAGGTCTGTAAAGGGCTTTAGAAGACTTTGGGTACACAGGTACTTTTGATTGCAACATACCATCCCCAGACAGATGGCCAGACTGAGCGTACAATTCAGGTGCTTGAGGATATGCTCCGAGCTTGAATTCCGGACATTGGAGGTTCTCGGGAGAAGAATATACCTATTGTGGAGTTTTCCTACAATAATAGTTTTCAAGAAACTATTCAGATGGCACCTTATGAGGATTTGTAAGGTAGGACATGCTGATCACCCTTATATTGGATGGAGGTAGGATAGGCAGCCTTGATAGGACATCGTCTTATTCATGAGACCTCAGAACAGATATAGTTGATTCAAAAGAGGATGGCTATGACACAGTCTCTTTAGAAGTCTTATGCCGATCACCAGAGATGACCTCTAGAGTTCGAGGTCGGGGATCAGGTTTTCCTGCGTGTCGCACTGAGTTTGGGACACAAGAGGATTCAGAGACAGAGTAAGGTTTCACCACGGTACGTCAGACCGTTTGAGTTATTGGAGAGAGTTAGACCAGTTGCCTATCGGTTGTAGTTACCTCATAGGTATTGGTCTATGCACGACGTCTTCCACATTTCTCAGCTCCAACATTACTTTTCAGACCCGTCTCATGTCTTTCAACCTGAGGAGGTTGAGCTTGAAGCGAATGCAACATTTGAGGAGCATCCTATCTAGATTGTCGATCAGAGTACAAGGGTTCTCTGTGGTCGGTCTGTTCCTCTAGTATGAGTGTTATGGCAGCACAGGCAAGTACAGGAAGATACTTGGGAGAGGGAGGTCGATGTACGATCGCAGTGGCCAGAGCTGTTCGGGGTTTCTTCTTCTAAACCTCGCTAGGGAAATTAAAGGATGAATTTATTTAAGCGGGAAGTCTATAAGAACTCGGGCCTTCTTTTTAGGTATGTTTTTCCTTTTTCTGTAGTTTTTTAGAAAAGAGGAGTTTCTGGAAATTTTTCAAGTACACACCATGTACTTCGTTGCCACTCGAGGCTGTGCGTTGGTCGTGTGTTGGTCCTATCATGGCCACACACATAGCCATGTAATGGTGACATTGAGGCCTCCTAAATAGGAGTATGGAAAAGCCTAGTACATGATGTTTACTCCAAAAGTACACGCCATGTACTTTTTTTCATTAAACAGACTGGGGTCATGTCTTAACCCTAGAATTGTCTTCTTCTCCATCTTCTTCGACCAAAATCATCCCATATGGCTTTCAATCTCCTCTGATCCCCCAATTCTCCTTCTTTTCTCCTAATTGACAATCGACGATTGCGTTGGAACCATAGTGGTAAGCTCTTCCTTCTTCTAGAGCTTCGTTTTTCAATTCCTCCTCTTTCTCAAGTTATTGTAGGTTGAACGTTTTATAGGTTTTTGTAGATATACGATGTTCTAAGGAGATTCAAGCCCCGTGGTTCAAGTATAACGATCCCCTAGTGTCTAGGTAGGTGGTTTCTTCCTTTCTATAGGAAGACTTTGAGTATTTGTGAAAATTCCACCAATACCCTTGAATGGGGTATTGCGTGTTTCCTATTTTGCCCTTGTTGTTTGTCTACTTTGATTATATGCCTGAGTAGAGGATATTGTCTATGAATAGGGTAAATTACTATGCTTTGTATGTTTTTCCATGCATGTTCTGCCTGTTTATGACCGTTTGGTCAAGTTTTTTCTATTATGATTTTTCCAGTTCCATGCCTAGTTTATAGGATGGTGTGACTTTTCTTCCATGAGGAGATGCTATAGAATGCTATCCAAGTAGTTCTTGAAGGTACTTTGGCCATTACATGATGCAATACTTCCTAATTTTACACAGGGCTGTGAGAACCTAGTATAGTAGACCATAGGGAGAATGAACATAGGGGCTTATCCAGAGTGTCTTTAATTTACGATGTGAGACCACAGGGGGAATTGATGTTGAGTGCTTCCTCAGAGTGTCTGTAGTTCCTCAACACGAGCCATAGGGGGAATGAGATGTTGAATGCTTCCCTAGAGCACCTTTAGTAAGATACGAGACTATAGGGGTAATTGACAGTGAGAGCTTCCCCAGAGAGTCTATTCATTAGTTGAACCATAGGGGTGAGACTATGTGTTCCTCCCAGAGGGTTTCTAGTACTTGTAGGTTGAACCATAGGGGTTAGGCTATGAGAACAACCCAGAGGTTACCTGTTTGTTCTACTTGAATGAGTGTTTGCCTTCTTGTTTGTAAATTATATGCTAGAAACTGTGGATTGTTTGATGTTTAGTACTTTCCTGTTTACTATTTTATATACTTTTACTTTCCATATATTCACTGACTTTTAGGAATAGATCATTGGGTGGTTTCCTACTGGGACTTTGTCTCACTCCCTATTTGGGCCTTTCTTTTGGGCCCAAAAAGATTATATTGTAGCAGGTATAGATAAGGGAAATCACCCTTCTACTTCAGGTTCTTGATTGCACTGGAGCTGGGAGCATGGGACCATGCTGAGGCTTGCGATGTTGAGGAGTTACTCATCTATTTTTATTTTTTACTTTGGTTTAGTACTGTATTCAGCATTGTTACTTGTTTGGATGTTTTCCTAGACATATATGTATCATGCATCATTTACATATATTTCTGCTTCAGTTGTTTATTTATCAGTCTTCTGCTATTATTGTTGTTGGATATTTACTACTTCCGTTATTGTATGCTTTATTACTTCGGATGTGTACTCTGCTAATAAGGGCATAGTTTCCCCACTATCACACCCAAGGCCCTCGCTGCTAGTTGGAAGCCTCTGGAATTCAGGGAAATGCGCTTAAGTCCATGTGACCAACCAGGTATGGGGCACCTCTAGGTGGCTTCCGGAATCGGGACGTTACACTCAGTGAATAGAAAACTATATATTTTAGGTTCTCTAACCTCTCTTGTACTCCTATTTAGTACTTTTATCTATGAAACTATGTATTCCAAGGGGAATTGTGGAATCTGTTCTTGTTCCAACTTTTGTATACCTTGATCCTGGAATCCATCAAATTATATCCCGCTCACATTATCTATTTTATAGATATGGTCCCTCTAAAGGAATATGGAAATTACTTTCATAATTAAATTTTTTTATAAGGGGTAATATATTTAATATAACCTTGTTTCCTTGGGGTATCCTATAAAGTTAAACTTTGTGTCTCTGGGTGCAAGTTGGTTACTTGAATAATCCTTAATAAAGGCTTTCCAACACCACACATGTAAATTTAACAATAAGGATTCTCTCCAAAACTAAAGTTTATATGGAATACCATTTGTGAATATATCTTTCACTTGGTTTAGTATTTTTTTTAATTTTTGTATCATGTATCCCTAAAAGTATAATAGAATACTCACATGACTCATTATTGATCTCACCATGTCTAACAGTGTGTTGTTCCTCCTTTCACTTACACAATTCCATTATAGTGTATAAAGAAGTGTGAGTTGGGATAGAATCCCAAAAAGGTGGGATGATACTTCTGTTGGAATTACCATGTCATATCTTCCACAGTAGGGTGGTTCATGGATCTCCCAATACATATTTCATAAAGTGGAATAAACTATAACAAAAACGAGAATTGTCACCCAGTGGAAGATTTGTAGGAGGTGCCTCAGTTGGCACTACAATAGGTAATACTAATGGATCGAGGTCCACAACCTCCAAATAATGGTTATCACCACCCTCCAAGTGTACAACATGAATAAATCATGATGGAATAAGTCTAAAATTTCAAAGTACACACTACATAAAATATTTAACAATATATAGTAAAACAGTGGAAATAGGAAAAGGATTGTTGCATAACCAATCTATAAACTATCAACCCTATTAATCTCCTCCTAAATAAAGGTCTAGTTGATGGGGAAGATCATGAAAGATCATACGATACACAACCTACTTCACACTACTAAGGTCGATTTAGGGTCAATTTCTCAGACAACATAGCAGAGGTTCCAGTATATAGAGTCTCAATTGCAAGTTATAGAGGAAAACACCTCTTACTATGCAATTGGAATCCCCATTTAGCGGTAACCATTCCATTTTAAATCTTTAATTTATTTAAGTTAATTCACATTTATAGGTACATAAATATATATTCCCAGTTAAATGATTCACCATTCCCAATTTTATAAAGGCCCATACTCTTTAAAAATTGGAATTAGTGCATCACGTAACTGCGACTTGACCTTTACGTATGGTATAAGAATGTAACAGGTCATATATAGTGATTTTATTAATTCAAATATCATTTCCAATTTATGGAAGTAATCCCTTTATAAATTATAATTGGTAATCATAAACCAAATCAACAAGTTGTATAGCCTATAGAACCAGTGGTTCATGGATCAAATGTTGCATGATCGGTTAATTAAGGTATAATCTTCAATATATGTAGGAAAACCCCATTTAGACTTATGTAGTAACTTTAATTAGAAAACTATTTTATCAGTACAAGAAACATTAACACATTTCTATATATATATATATATATCAGTCATGTTACTCACAACAAGAACATACAACATAGAAAATGCATGTGGAAATACAAATATGAAATGGAATAATGCGTGACAATTAAGTCCTAAGGTGGATAGTATGATGCATGAGTTTACACCTCCTCACTATACCAGGATAAGGAAGAGAAAATACTTAATAAATATATATGAATTTTAATAACATTACAAAATATGTGCATCACCCAATGGTGAAATAAATGCAACTGTAACAAGAACATATCAGAGCGTCAATAACACATCCTAGGAAATTTGGGTTTCCCCTATACGTGGGTTAGATACTCCCATGAATAGGAACATTACCGAATTATGATACATAATATTCTCATATCTAAGACCCAAATAGTAATACAAAAGGAATAGAAGCCTCTGATACCACTTTGTAACATCCCACCTTGGAATCCACTTAGCGGTTCCCCAAGACGGTTGGCAACATGACCTCAAGCACACCTCCTAGTTTGATAGAGACTTACAACTAGTATTGAGGGCCTAGGTTTTATTTGTGGTGAGACTATTCCATTATAATCTATATTGTAACACAATGAAATATAAAAACAAGACAAATAGTAGAATAAAAAAATAATAAACATCCAATAATAATAGCTGGAAGAAGCGGAGTAATAAAATGATAAAAAAATTATGAGGATGATCATTTCATGTAGCTATTCAAAAATGAGTTACACATGATACATGGGAGAAGGAATATACCACATGATATAAAAAAATAAAAAAGGACCAAAAACGGATGCTACTAGCATCACGAGCATAGGCTCGGTCCTCTGCTCCCGTACTTCATCCAAGTACTTAAAATCAAGCATCGGAAGCTGGCCTCTTCACTTTATCTACACCTACAGTTATGAAGTATGGTTGGGTACCAATTCAGGCCTAAGAAGGTTGTGATATAAACTCAGTATCCCACCACCAATGGTTTATAGAACTATCTCGTCAGTGCATATAAAATTAGAAGTGTTACATTAATAATAAATTCAAGCTAATAAATAAATAATTATATTGGACTAGGTTTTTCATGGGATACCTATCTGACCCTACCACCTTCAGCCTAAGATGGATTTCTCTGAACCAAGGTGTCCTGTACAAGTGTGATATAGTGTATAAATGGGTCATCATAAATAACATATTAAAAGGTTCATTATCCCCATGCATGTGATTTTTATTGGTGGACGCATCCCTATGATTTAAGCTACACATTTTTAATCATTAATTTAAAAGTAATTTTTAAATTTTAATAAAATAACCATGATCCCCTCTAAATTGATCCATAAGGAGTCTCAAGTACCTCTTTATGGTCACTATAAATTCCCAATACCATATGATTCCTTCCATGGCGATCCATAAATGGAATCCCTAGTATCACTCTCAGAATGTCATGAAATCAACCCTCCAATACAATCCCCAGTATCTCATATGTGGGACCAAGTATGACTATTGACCTGCTGTAACCATATATCCATCTTTAATATCCATGATGTCCCCCCCTTGAGAACTGGTATCACTCACATGGAGGTAATGAAAATTCATGATGATCTCTTCGTAGGAATACCTAGTGTCACTCCTTGTGTATATACAAATCATTTACAAATTCTAATTACAAAGCTCAAAGAACTCATCCAATCCATCCCATAAGGATTCAAGTATCACTCTCATCTTGGATATAAGGCATAGATTGTCTATTATAATTTATACCATTGAATAAGTTATTTCACTTATAACAATTAAAATTAAGTTGTACAATTCATTTAGTTCAATCAATTTAAATATTTATAGGGCGTAGCGCCTAACTCATGGAAACTTCTTCCAATAGTTCAAGTCACATTTCATGTAATCATCTAAAATAAGGAAAAATATGTATAAAAAAATTTATTTATCAATTAAGGTTTAAGGGAAAATAGGACTTAGGGAAGGAACACCCATTTTGGGTGGTTCATGTCAAGGTGATCAACCCAAGGGTTGATTCAGCACTATCCAGGGTCAAATTGGGAATATTTTTGCATTTAATTTTATTTATTAAACATTTTAGGGTCATATTTGAAATATTCTATGAATGGAACAATGGTTCAAGATATAAATCAATCTAAACTTGAGGGAAAGATTCTAGACCACCTACCTTAGGCTCGTAGTGCTCTCATCATCCAATGTCGTCCCTTGAATCGAGATAGAATTCTAGATATCATAAGAATCATAAAATACAATGAAAATGTTGAAAAAGATATATTACCAAAATAGTGCAAGATGTGGGAGAATAAACTATTAATAGAAGAAAGAGGAGTGTATAGATTAATGGGAGGAATTCAACACACCCAATGGTGAAGGAAACAAAGATTGTATGAGGGAGATACCAAAATCTAAACTTTGAGGATGGAGAATGCTTCATTCATAAGGGTTGTTCAATTGAGGAGGAAGAAAAGGGAAAAGAGGTTTTAAAACATAAAAGGGGTAAAAATAGATAAATTTACCTTGAAATTTTTTGTCACATGGTTTGGCCACATGTTTAGAAAAACTTTATGCCAACTATGCACCCTTCATTGCCTAGAGACACCCCTCACATGGGATAGGCACATGGTTTGACTAACTACATACTAGCTCTATGAAATAGATTGGTAAAGGATGTCTGAAATACGGGACGGGCATGTACCTTGGATCGAATGGTTGAAAACAAACTTTGAATCCACCCCTATTAATTGGGTGACTCACGTTGTTGAGTTGCATGATTAGAACTAACCATGTTCTAATCTTACGTCTTAGTTTGCCTCCTTTAATTACAAATATCCAAGCTCCAAACGAGACCTAGACTCTCTTGAACCACTCCTTTGCATTTATAGTTCATTATTTGAATAAAACGAGTGATTTTTAATATTAACTTAAAAGTAAATGCCTCTCTGAAAATCTGGGATGTTGCACCTTGCATTATGGAGTTCCTTGGAAAATGGGTTTTTGATTTGGTATCTTGTTAATGTTTAGTGGGAGAGTTGGGAATAAAAATATAATATCACCATTATATACTAGTCATCCTATGTTTTTTTCTTGATTGGAATAACTCTTTAGGGTATTTGGGTTCAGTATCTATGTTCTTTTATAATGGTTTTGAAATTATCTCAATTTTTATAAGTGTCAGACCTTTGTAAGATAAAGTTATATCCTTAACATCACATTAGTGAGAAACATTAGGAACTTTAAAGGGTCATAAAGTGGCATGGTGGGGAGAATTTATGATTAATGGGTAACTGGTATGTTTTTAAATATTTTATATTACTTGGGTCCTTTAATTTTGGATTTTTGGAGCCATTGGGATGGTTGGGGGAATTTTGGTGGGAAATAGGAGGTCACTACACCACATTTTAATAGGCTAAATCATGGTGAGAGTATGGGGTGTTTTTGCATAGTTCATGTGATACACTCTAGAGGCCTAGGGGTCCAAAACCCCAGGTTTTTTTACTTTTATCTTCTCTAATGCATTTCTATTAGGCTACACCATAGAGGGTTCTTGTGAGGTAGTTACACACCAAAATTTAAGGTTTTCCTCAATAGGATCGTAAAATTATAGTAAATATAGAAAGATTAGAGGTGAATTGTATTTTTTGAAAAATTAAACTTACAACTTCCCAACACCTTTATTGTATGAAATTCTATTGTATGAATATTTATTTTGATATTATATAAAACATTTATAGTAATAAGAAAGTAAATACTACACAGAATAAAATTCATGCAAAATGCATGGTTAAAATATAAAGAAATTTGTATAAAAAAAATAATATAACAAAACTCACATAACCTCCACTAAGAAAGGTGTTAACCTTCACCTAAGGTGATAAGAAATTTTTTAGACCCAACTTCAAGTATCCATGATTTTCAACCTATAGGACGGTCTATCTCGCAAAACTTGAAATCCCTCGATTAGTTTAATTAGACAAATAACTATCTCCCTATACTTCGGATCCATTAATCAACCAAATCAGACAAACCTATGTCTCCCTGACCTTGGGTTACCTTAATAAAAATTTTCATATAAAGAAAATAATATACTATAAAAACATAGATCATTTACAATAACAACCTCATAAATGTATTCCCTAATACAATCACTTTAAAGTTTACAAATCAAAATTCTCTTAGAAAAAAGATGTTGTAAAACTTCAAATGCAAGCTCTAGATCACATATAGAGTGTTCAATTGTTATCCTTGAGTTTATGGATGTATTTATATAAATTAGCATAAAAACTTGAAATGGTCAAATTATTCACTTCTCGGGTTTAGTTGCAATGAAATTTGACACAAATTCTTCATCTTTAAATGGATTCATCACATTAAAAAAATTCAATGGTATTTTGGTTTAGCACTATTACGATACTTTGTATAAAGTTAATTCTAGTAGGTTTAGTATATCTCTATATAGAAAAATCTTTATATTTCAATCTAATATAATTTTTATATGTCCATCTGATATACTTTTTTTATGTATATCCAATATAAATTATATATTTCCATCCAATATACTTTGTAAGTACTAATGTGTTTAATGAACATAAACACCATTTGGTAAAATGAATATCCACCAACTAGTAAAAGTGATATCTTTATAAATTTAATAGTTCCTATAAGAATTTATACTTGGGAATAAATAAGGATTATAAATAGAAACATTGTAATAATGAATTGTGATTTTCAAAAGTACGAGTAGAAAGAGATATTATCACTCAATAGCATCATGAGTTATTGTACACCTATGAAAAAAATAGAAATTTAATAGTGTCCTTAATAATATTTACCCCTCTAACCCATCTTTGCTCCCCATTTTCCCATCATAGGGTCTCTGAAAATGGATATCTTCTTCCTCATTTCTCCATTAAATATTCTTCTTGTATTAAAATGAAAATATGAGGAAATCATGTGGTTTATCTTAGTTTTCTTATCCCCTACTCTCAACAAATGCTCTTTATTCTTCTTTGAGTTTCTAAACTGTAGGTGTCCATAGATCCTAAACCTAGGGTTAGGGGTGAGATTTTATTGAAATTTATTTTCAATAAATATTTCTGGTGATATATTCTACCCATTTTTTGTGATTTCTATTAGAGGCGATGATTTTAACTCTGTTTTAGAGATAGAAGTCTCTATTTAATTAGAATTTTCCATCATATACTTTTAGTTCATGGTTTTTCTTTGGTTTAAAATGGTTAATTATAATTAATGCATGTTTTTGGGATATTTTTTATGATAGTTTGATGTGATTATTGGTTTGAAATGGAAAAAATGGTTTTTATGTGGTTTTTCTATCATAAATGAGGTTTTTCATTGAAGGTTTTTTATGGAATAATTTAAAGTGAGTTACTTAAACAACGTTTTTAAAGAAGTTATTTGATTTCTAAATTATTATAAAGATAATTTTAAATTGTTTTCCTTAAAATATTCATTTTATGACCCCAGGGTGTTTGATGAATTATTTTCAAAATAGTTTTGGCATCAAATGATTAATTAATGGATTTTTTAAATAAAAATTATTTTTAATAAAATATTATTATTAAATAATTTTTATTAAATATTAATCATCATATAATTTTTAGGAATTCAAATGTAATTTTTATAATGGTTTGAAAACTATTATTGTCAAAAACCTAGCATTTCTAAATAATTGTCAATACTTATTTTAAAAGTGAAAATTAAAATATTTAGAAAATAATTTGGATAAATGAATATTATTTTTGAAATCAAAATGAAAAAATTATGCAACAACGAATTTCTCATAATTTTATGAGTTAGTTGAATTTTCAGGTAAAATTTACATATGGTTTAAATATATTGTGTGTATTATGACATAATAATGAACTAAAAGTGATATAATAAATTTTATAATGGGTAATAAATAGTAGAGTTTTCATATAATACCTCACTGATATGTTACCTTTTAAATTTTTGGTTTTATGGACTCTTGGATAAAGAAATAAAACCTATACCACCAGACTGATTCATATTTGGAACTGTGCAATGAATATTTCTTAACGACTCATGTAGAATAAATTTGTCTAATAAATTAATAAAAATGAATAATAAAAATTTAAGAAATATTAATTAGGTTATTTAATAATTAATTAATGAATTATATTTGATTGTTCTTAAAGATATAGGTGCATCTTAAGAAAGTAGAGACATAAAGTAAGGGGAAACTTATCTCAAACTCATTTATTTGAATTATTTTACCTCTTCTTTATCTATTTTCATAAATGTTGTGTATATATTATCCTATTTAATTTTATTCTCCATTTACCTATATTTATAGTCATTTAAATTTACTTTTAATATTATTTCTTTGATTAGTTCTTATATCATAGGTTACCAAATTTATACAAGGCTTTCTCCATTTTAGTTCTCTCTCTTTTTGTTTAATCTTAATTTGAAAGATTCATATGTACTTTCCATTGAAATTATAATATTCTTTATTTTCAATTTATTTATAGGTTTTTCCATACCTATTTATTATCATCCAAATTTTTCTTGTTTAATCCATACCATACAAATATGGTAATTTTAATCCTTCTCAAACTCTTATCAATCACCTTTATTTTTATTCATATAATCCATTCATGTATATATTTTATAATTTTTCAAACACATCAAGCCTTAGATATCTACTATGAAATTTTCCTATGATTTTGGGTATGTTCTTGTCTTCTATATGTTTTCTAATTGATTGACAATTATGAATTTTCTTATGATGATCGTAAGGGGACTCCTTCCCTATCCCTCTCTCTTTTTACTTATGGTTCAAGTAATATAATATTATTTACCATTATCTATGTTCTTGATAAATCACCTTTAAAAATAATTTCATTTCACTTTCCCTTATTTTTAATGATATACATTATTTTTTTTCTCCCCGTGATTTGATCTCAATTCATTACTTATAAAATACATAAGAAAAACACTTCTCAATTATTTTTTTATTATTTTCCTTTATCTATAATATTTTCCCACTATGTACATATTCTCTTATACCTTATGTATTTTATCATGTGGACATATTTTATAATTCTATACCCTCTTCATTTGGGGACTTACATGATCCATCATTTTTATACTCTTTCATTATGATATATGAAATTATTATGTAACCCTTTTAATTTTCATGGGATATCATATTTATGATTTATGTATAATCTTTTATTTGTGAAATGTATATTTTCATACTTGTTATAATGAAATGGGTGGAAATAAAATTATACATCCCCTAAATCTTTTGGGTAATGATTATATCACATGAGATAATATGTATAATACATGGTCAGGTATCTTATCACGTTGTTTTATAATGTCTTAGTAATTATAATTATCATATGCCTATCATGACATAGTTTATGTTTGTGAAAAATTGTTAGGATAGTAAAATTCCTATTATATCCATTTTTCAATTCCATGTTCATATGTTATGACTTATGTTTCCTATATTTTATGATTTCATATTATACTTGATGATCTCTCGATAACCCCTCATTTATTTTTCTATTCATTTTTCATGTTTTAATTTTTATTATCACCTTAATAATTTGTTTTCTTACCCATTTTCATACATGTAAATTTTACAAGGGAACATAAATATTATAAAAGGTATAAGGTATACAGATCATTGGAAGTCATAGAGTCTTATAGAAGAATAATTGACTAAAAGTTTTAAATTTTATTTCATTTATTATGTACATAGTTTCCAGAGACACTAAACTTATAGTTTGGGAATAGTTTAATGTAATAAATGTTTATGTTATATATGAAAAATATGAATTTGTACCACCAAATTTGAAAGTGAAGGACTGAGGTATCTCATTTTGTATCAAAAAAAGTATATATATTTTATGGAAATTGGATATAAAAATAATTGAATGAAAAATCATAGAGAGATAACCTTTAATTTTACGGAATTAGTTCACGTATGGCTAGTATGAATATAAAAGGTTAAAATTTCATCTCTTTTTATGTCGATTAATGTCATGAATTTATGTTTGATTAAAATTAATATGGAATTACTCTCTAGATATTGTAAATTTTAATTTTTAGTCATCATGTCATAACCTTTTATGGATATTTAAAAAAAATAACCCTTCTCAATTATCAATGAGTAAAAATTGTAAGAATGTAATTTATTTAAGAGGGGAGAATGTATAGCCCTATATTTTTTATATATGTTTTTATAAATTTTCTCCCTTAACTTATATGTCTGTAAAAATTAAATACATTATTTTCTAGAAAGAGAAAATAATTGACATATATCTTTATCCATAAAGTATTTTCTATATCATTTTTGAATAATTTTTTTAAAAAAAGTATGAAATTGAGTATATTGGTATACCATAAATAAATTTCATACACCACACTATGAAATGAACATTATTTTATTTCTTTATAATATAAACAAAGGATGAATACATTTTATATGATTAATATAAGTAAAATGAGATAATAAATAAAATTAAATGACATAACTAAATTTTTTTAATCCAATGACTCGTGACCTCTTATTAATACCACATGACCTCTCATAAATACCATAGGTTTGAGAATAATTGTATTAAGAAAACAAATAATTTGAAATAAGACAGAATTTTTTATAAAATAAATGTAGAGAGACTTAAAAAAACTAATTCAATGAAATTTATAAGATTTAAGGTTTACATATAGGGTATAAAGAGGTAATATGACCATTATAATAGGTATAGTAGCTATTGAAAATATGTTTTTTAGAATATTAACTTAACAATTGTGATACTAGTAACAATTATGGGTAACTAATGAAATAGAAATATAAGTAAATAAATACCATTTATATAATTGGTATATATGAATATCAAAATTATATAAATTAATCTTTAAATTAATTAATATAATTTTCTAATTCATCAAACTTAGATAAATCATAATAATATGATTATTTTTAGTAATTTTCTTTACCTTTATTTATGAAACCATAGTATTTTTATGTTAAATTTTAATATTGAATTTACCCAAGTTTTAAATTTATTTTGAAAAAATGGGATAAAATATTTAAATCAACACATTCAAATTATTCAATAGTGAATTTTTAGTATTTTTATGAAAATATTTAATTTTGGGATGAATAATGAAATACAATTTATATATACGGACTTCATGAGATGAAGTCTTAGCTAGTTATGAGTAATCACAGATAATATTAAACATACTATATTCCCCATAATATAGTGTTATCTAACTATTGAACTAAGTTTAAGATTATCATCATGGAATTTTAAGGCTCTCATAATAGTGGGGAACTGATATTCCCTTTTAAATGTGAATGATACTCTTACACATTTTTATATTAAATTCATGAAAAATAATGAATAATATATAATAATATGTTTAATAAATATTCTCTTCTTTGAATATACATTTATAATAATTTGGTTCTAGAACACCAACTCCAACAAACTCTCTCTTGCACTATCACCAACTGCCAACGACTTTCAATCCTCTAGACATCAAATAAAGATCATGTTTCTACTAAGTTAAGGCTTTAGTCAAGGGGTTTACCACATTTTCTTCTATATATACACTACGCACTGCAACAACACCTATCTAAGAAAAATACCTCAAGAGATGATACTTATGAATTATGTTATTCTTTTGTTGATGTGACCTTGGCTCCCATACAAGATCTATCACTACAGAATTATCACAAAATAGTGCTATAGGGTATTTACTACTTAGTACCACATAAAGGTATTGTATGAATAATTATATCCAAAATACTTCATCAAATACCTCAAAAGACACAATATACTAAAAATCTATAGTAGAATTTGTGATCATGGATTTCTTTGAGGTCTTCCAGATCATGACACCACTATTGAGGGTAAAGATGTATCCCAGAAGAAATTTCAGATCGTCTGTATCTATTTGCAAACTAAAATCTTTATAGCCTCTGATAAATAGTTCCATGTATCCTCTATATACTAAGAAAATATCCTTAGTTCATCTCAGATACTTAATCAAAGCATTGATTTCTATCCAATGGTGGTCACATTGGTCAGCTTAATTTTTTCTTACCACACTTAAGGCATAGGCAGCATCTTTCCTTGTACATAGCATAACATGCATAAATGACCCAATCACTGATGTGTATGGAATCATTTCCATCCTATTACTTTACTCATGTGTTTGAGGACACATTTTCTTGGAAATATTAATTACATGTGGCACTATAAATAACACCCTCTTAGATTGTTTCATACTGAATATCTTTATTATCTTGTCAATATGTGTACTTTAACTTAGACCAAATGGTATCTTGATCCTATCACGATAGATCTTGATCCCGAAAATATATGTTGATTTACCTAAGTCCTTTATATAGAATAATGTATTTAACTAGGATTTAATGGACTATAATATTGGTATTTCATTTCAAATCAACAGTATGTCATCAATATTAACTATTAAAAAATGATCTCACTCCCACTAAACTACTTATAGACACAAGTCTCACATTAATTATTTATAAAACCAAATGTTGTTATTGCTTCATTAAATTTAATGTTACATTATTTTGATACTTTATTTAATAAATAAAGGGATCTTCTCAATTTTTACAACTTGTTGATATCCTTGGGATTCACAAAACATTCAAGTTTTTTATATAGATATATTTCTGAATTTTCTCATTAAGGAAGTTTGTTTGGAAATACATTTTACAAATCTCATAGTGATGGTAACCCACAATGGAAAGTATAGTTCTAATGTATTTCTCCATAGAAATTTGTGAAAAGTTTTCTTCATAGTCTATGACTTGATGTTGTTTGAACCCTTTTGCAACTACTTGTAACATATAAGTACTAACTTGTCCATCCATGTCCAGTTTCTTCTTGAATACTCATTTGAAACAAATAGGTTTTACATCCAAAAGATGGTCTACCAAAATATAGACTAGGTTTTGATACATGGAATACATTTCAAAATTCATAGTCACTTTATAATTTGAAACATTTGTGTCACTTAATGATTCCTTATAGGTTATAGGATCATTATTACCAACTAATATTAAGTCTCCATCCTCAGTGAATAGAAAAATATATATTTTAGGTTCTCTAACCTCTCTTGTACTCCTATTTAGTACTTTTATCTCTAAAACTATGTATTCCAAGTGGAATTGTGGAATCTGTTCTTGTTCCAACTCTTGTGTTCCTTGATTCTAGAATCCATAAAATTATATCCCGCTCACATTATCTATTTTATAGATATAGTCCCTCTAAAGGAATATGTAAATTACTTTCGTAATAAATTTTTTTATAAGGGTTCATATATGTAATATACCCTTGTTTCCTTGGGTTATCCTATAATGTTAAACTTTGTGCCTCTGGGTGCAAGTTGGTTACTTGAATAAGCCTTAATAAAGGCTTTACAACACCACACATGTAAATTCAACAACATGGATTCTCTCCAAAACTAAATTTAATATGGAATACCATTTGTGAATTTTTCTTTCACTTGGTTTATTATTGTTTTTTAATTTTTTTAACATGTATCCCTAAAAGTATAATAGAATACTCACATGACTCATTATTGATCTCACCATGTCTAACAGTGCGTGGTTCCACCTTTCACTTACACCATTCCATTATGGTGTATAAAGAAGAGTGAGATGGGATAGAATCCCAAAAAGGTGAGAGGATGCTGCTGCTGGAATTACCATGTCAAATCTTCCATATTAGGGTGGGTCATGGATCTCCCAATACATATTTCATAAAGTGTAATAAACTATCACAAAACTGATCATTGTCACCCAGTGGAAGATCTGCAGTAGGTGCCTCAGTTGGCACTACAGGGGGTAATACCAATGGGTTGGGGTCCACCACCTCCAAATAATGGTCATCACCACCCTCTTGGTGTACAACCTGAGGAAATAGTGATGTAATAAGTCTAAAATCTCCAAGTACGCACTAAATAAAATATTTAACAATATATAGTAAAATAGTGAAAACAGGAAAAGGATGGTCGCATAACCTATCTATAAATGATCAATCCTCTTAGCCTTCTCCTAAAGAAAGGTCTAGATGAGGGGTAATATCATAAAATATCATAAGATACAAAACCTAATTCAAACTACTAAGGTCGGTTTAGGGTCAATTTCTCAGACAACATAGAATAGGTTATGGTATATAGAGTGTTAATTGCAAGTTATAGAGGAAAACAACTCTTACTTTGCAATTAGAATCCCCATTTAGTGGTAACCATTCCATTTTAAATATGTAATTTATTAAAGTTAATTCACATTTATAAGGATATAAATATCTTTACACAATTAAATGATTCACCATTCCCAGTTTTATAAAGGAACATACTCTTTATAAATTAGAATTAGTGCATCAAGTAACTGCGACCAAACCTTTATGTATGATATAAGAATGTAACAGGTCATTTATAGTGATTTTATTTATTGAACTACCATTTATAATTTATGGAAGTAATACCTTTATAAATTATAATTGGCAATCATCAACCAAATCAACTAGTTGGATAGTCTATAGAACCAGTGGTTCTTGGATCAAATGTGCCATAATCAGTTAATTAATGTACCGTCATCAATATATGTAGGAAAAAACCTTTTAGATTTATGTAGTAACTTTAATTAATCTAACTATATTATCACTATAAGAAAAATTAACAGATTTATATATATATATATCAATCAAGTCACTCACGACATGAACATACAACATAGGAAATGCATGTGGAAATATAAATATGACATGGAATAATGCACGAAAATTAAGTCCTAATGTGTCTAGTATAATACATGATATTACACCTCCTCATTGTACGAGGATAAAGAAAATAAAATAATTAATATATATATATCAATAATAATAACACTGCAATATATGCACATTATCCAATGGTGAAATCAATGCAACTATAACAAGAACGTATCAGAATGTTAATAACCCATCCTAGGAAATTTGTGCTTCCCCTATACGTGGGTTAGATACTCCCATTAATAGGAACATTACCAAATTATGATACATCCTAGTCTCATATATAATACCAAAATAGAAATAAAAAATGAATAGAATCCTCTGATACCACTTTGTAGCATCCAACCTTGGAATCCACTTAGCGATTCCCCAAGATGATTGTCCACGTGACCTCAAGAACACCTCCTTGTATGCCAGATACTTATAACTAGTATTGAGGGCCTAGGTTTTATTTGTGGTGAGACTATTCCATCATATGTTAGAGTGCAACACAGTGGAATATACAAATATGATAAATAGTAGAAAATAATAATAAACATCCAATAATAACAGTAGGAAGAAGTGAAGTAATAAACTGATACAAAAATGATGATGATGATCATTTCATGTATCTATTAAAAAATGAGTTAAATGGGATACATGGGAGAAGGCATATACCACACGATATAAAAAAATTAAAAAGGACCAAAAACTGATTCTACTAGTATCATGAGCATAGGCTCGGTCCTCTGCTCACATACTTCATCCTAGTAATTAAAATCAAGCGTCATAAGAAAAACACTTATAGAACCCTTAGTTTGAGGTATGTGGCCTTTTTTATGCATTTTTTGTGTGTTTAAAGTTCATGGGATGAGTTGGGAAGAGTTTTGGAGAGTTTGGAATGGTTTTGGATGAGTTTGGAGGCCTTTAAAGGGGTGCACAGTTTGAGAATAGTTAGTGGAAACTGTGAAGGTTCTCCAGGAAACCGTGCAAGGTAGACAGTAGGCTTCACACAGCCTGTGCACAGTTTTCCAAACCGTGTGAGGAAACCATGTAGACCCTTTCTCCCGAGGCAGTAGTGTGTGCACGGTTAGCGCACGGTTTTCCAAACTGTGTGGACTAACCGTGCGGCCACTTAAAAATAGGGTTATACGTTCACGGCTCCCTCGGGATTAACCTATTTCACTCCAATATTCCTCCAACTCGATCCTCACTCTGCTTCTTCATTTCTCAGGGGGTAGAGGATATTTCTAACTCCTTTTGTAAGTGTTTTAAAGAGATTTCAAGGTGGTTTGAAGGTGGTTTCTCCTGGGTAAGTCTCTCCTCATGGTTTCTTTGTGTTTTCCTCTAGATCTACATCCCTATCTTTCTTGGTTTTCTAGATCTACACTTTTTGTGTGTAGATATAAGGTTTTGGTTGCCTTGGAAGATGTTTTTAAGGCTTTTTAAGGATAGGGAAGGATATCTAGAGAGGTTTCTGTGGTGCGTTCACCAGTTTTGAGGCGCGGTTGTTCGTGGGTCGATTTCTCAGGAACCCTAAAGGTAGGTGGCTTCTCTCTCGACTCCACTTGATTAGAGGTAATGGTTTTGGATACAATTAATTTTTTGTGGTTGAAATTAATTGTGTTTTGATGTGTGGAATTGATTAGAAATCCATTGGGTGATGTTTTGGGGATTTTTGGGAAAAAGAGGGTTTCGTGGTGAAATGTTATTGTTGTGGATTTTAAAATGGAGATTTTAAAATGGGATGCTATAGTTGATTTTTGAAAATGATTAATGGAAATGGTTTTCAATAAAAAGGGTTGTTTTATTGAAATTTTGTTTGGCATGGAAAATGGTTTTCAATAAATGGATAATTTATTGAAATAGATTGATATGCAATGGAATTGGTTGATTGCATGTGGTTGTGACCTTGGTGGGTTATATGCTTGGCTTGGCTTGTTTGGAATGTTGTGTGGAAGTGGAGGGAGGTACCACTTTAAAAAGTGTAGGGATAGTGGACGGAAGGGCCACCATCAATGGTAAGTGGACGGGAAGTGCCACTAAGTGTGAATGGTTGAACAGGTTGTACGGAAGCTCCACTATTTGGTTGTTTGGTTGTTTTGGTTGTGTTGTTGTACATTGTTTTGAAATATGTAAGTTGTTGTGCTAACGTGTAAATGATGAGATGGTTTGTATCATGTTTTCTTTGGCTTTCCCTTGGTTGCTTGGGTTGGATGTGATGACTTGGTAAGGGCATGTTTGGATTATGAAAATGGTTGCACTAGTGATTTAATTTATATAAACTATTTTATATAAATTTGCTAATGTTTTTATCCTAGTGACGTGTGTAGGAAAGTCATTTGGGGAAATACTACTGTGTTTTAGTACTCATCCCCTACTTTGGCACGTTGGTGTCTTTGTAGATGTCGTGTACCGTGATGTGGGAAAAGGTAAGGCATCAACCTCCTATAGTGGTGTGTTGTGATGTCTTGGTGGAGCTTGGAGCTTGGAGCTAGCTGTGGAGCTGTGGAGGTGTCATGGCTCATGGTGGTTTGGTTTTTTAGTTTCCACTTGTACTCTGATTCTGTGTGGACATATTTTGTTGTGTTGGTTTTGGGTTGTATTGTGGAACAACTTGGTTGTTTTTGGGAATACATGTTTCGGTGCTTTCTGGGCATGCATCATATAGTGGCTGTTAGTGGATGGTTTGGTTGGTTTTGTATTAAGGGAAAATCATTCTCCAACTTGATCTTGAAGCCCTCGGCATTCATTACCAGCCTTTGGTGTCTTGGGAACATCTCTTAAGTCTAAGTATCCCTCACCGCCTCCTCAAGCCAAAGAGGTAGGGGTAGGGTGTTAAAAGTGGTATCAGTTTGTTCGGTCCTTTGGAGTTGATTCTCGGATTTGGTGTTGACATTCTTTGTGATATATTCCTTGGGTTGGGATGGTAGTAAGGCGAAGGATTGTCGGAACTTGGAATATATAGTATAAAAGGATGTATCTAACCCTTTTATACTGAAATTCAAGTTACCATGGATTTGGGTACATAAGTGTTGTGGAGACACTTATAGGCATTAGATATGTCATTGTCGTGGGTGTATCCAATGAGATGAGCATGGAATTCATGGTAGAAATGACTTCCCAATAGGATCCATATTTCATTGGGGTATAATGATCTATGGGCTAAATTGAGAAATGGGTTTTTTTAACTATAATGTGAATAAATTTGGTATTTTGAAAATGGTATGATTTTCAAAACGGTGAAACATGGGAATTGTGAACTTCTAGAGAGCCTTGTTGTGAAAGTGTTGTGTAATGTGATTTGAAATGGGATTTCATGATGTCTATGAAAGTGAGAATCACGGTTGTTTGTTTTCTGTTTATAGAAATGGCATCGGGTAGGCATCGTAGAGACCAACCGGAGGTGTCCGATGAGAACGTGGTTGCACCTGAGCCCTAGGTGAACCAACAGTTAGTGCAAAGTATCATGCAAGCTTTCCAAGATGTTAAAAGTTGGAATAAAGTGAATGAACCAAGTCTTGTGGATCATGAGGTTCAGTTTCAAAATTATAATCCACCCATCTTCCGGGGTGATTCAAAGCCAGAAAGGGTTAAAGCATGATTGAGTAGAATGAACAAGATCTTCGAGTTCTTGGGAACTCCAATAGAGTTAAAGGTGAAGTTGGCCACATATATGTTGGAAGATCTTTCCCTTCAATGGTGGGAGTTGGTATTTCAAGCTGGAACAGACTGAGTTATGATGTGGGAAGGCTTTGAGGAATTTTTTAATAAATAATTCTACCCACAGACGTTCAGAATTCAGCATACGACTGATTTCTTTAGTTTGAAGAAAGAGCTTATATCTGTGACAGATTATGCAACTAAGTTTATGAACTTAGTGTGGTTTTCACCCAAGGTGGAGGGTAGAACATCCTTGAAGGCAAGGATATTTGAATTGGGGTTGAGGCAAGGAATCCATTCAAAGATAGAAGTACTGTGTATAGATGATTACATAGAGATGGTGAATATAGCCTCAGTGGCTGAGCGGGATCTGTTGGGATCTCCAAGCGGGGTAAGCATGGTGGTACCCATGGGGAATAGTGGTAACTCTATCGCTGGGTTGAAGCGGAAGAGGGACACTTATTCCCAGGGTGGGAATATGGCATATAATCTGACGATAGGATCGTTAAATCTTCCTATGAATCCCCAGAGCAAGCCGGGATGTTTTCAGTGTGGTTCTACGATCCACATCAAGCAGGATTGTACGACACAACCTCAAGCATGTCATAATTGTAACCAGATGGGGCATCTGCAAAGTTATTGTCAGAATACTCCAAGGTTGGGTGCATGTGACACTCCTCAGGGATCACAAACGTCATATGCTTCGACGGGACGGGGACAACAGCATACCCCTCATCAGTATATTAAAGTGGGTCATGGTGATTCTTAGAATACCACAATGCCTCAGCAGGGAAATAAAGAGCAGATTGGGGCAAGCAAACATGTGTTCGGAGCAGAGAAGGTGGTGGTGGATGATCAGTCGGGACCATCCCCGGTGCGAGGTACTATTCTTTTAAATTATACCTTGATGCAAGTGTTGTTTGATACGGGTGCTTCAGACTCTTTTATTGCTGCACATGTGGTTTATTTGCTTGGTTTAAGGGTAGAAATAATTCCCTCAGTTTTAAAACTTCAAACTCATCTGGGTCGAAGAGAGTGTCGAGTCTTCTTGTGTAGATAATGTTGTATCATTGTGGGCGAGGTTGAGCTAATGTGGAATTCCTCAGTGCTTGAGATGGATGGGTATGATATAATCCTGGGAATGGATTGGTTGGTGGTGTTTAAGACTCACATTGATGGTGATGCATGAACAGTGGATTTTACGACACATGATGGTGTTAGACATTTCTTTCAAGGAGAGAAGCATGAAAGGCAGGGTGCAACGGGTTTGTTGGCACCAGCTATGGGTACATTATCGTATCATTTGGCAGATTTGTCATTGGAATCGGTATAGGATGTTGAGAAAACTTTTCTTCCAATAGTGGTAGATCAGTTCATGGATTTTTTTTCCTGAATAATTCTCTGGGTTACCTCCTGTAAGAGAATTGGGGTTTACGATTGATCTCCTTCTGAGGACCAGTCCTCTCTCACTTCCGCCTTACCGGATCGCACATACGGAATTGCGGGAATTGAAATTCCAGTTGGAAGAGTTGGAAAACAAAGGGTTTATCTGACCTATTACGTCTCCGTGGGAGGCACCAGTGTTGTTTGTGAAAAAGGCATATGGAACTTTGAGACTCTGTATTGATTATCGTAGACTTAACCAAGTTACGATAAAGAATAGATATCCACTTCCACGAATTGATGATTTGTTCGACCAGTTGAGGGGAGGCCAGTGGTTCTCCAAGATCATCCTGAGGTCAGGATATCATCAATTGGGGGTGAGGAATGAGGATATTCCTAAAAAAGCTTTTAGAAGTAGATATGGCCATTATGAATATGTGGTTATGCACTTTGGTCTAACTAAAGTACCAGCTGTGTTTATGGCATTAATGAATCGGATATTTTAGAGATATCTGGATTCATTTGTGGTGTTATTTATTGATAATATTCTAGTGTATTCATTTGTGGTGGTATTTTTCATGTTTGGCTTCGCTGATGATAGCTTTCAGAAGAAAAAATTTTCCATTCCAGTGGAATGAACAGTGTCAGCTATGTTTTGAAGAGCTAAAGGGCCATCTTACATCAGCACCAATATTGGTTTTTCCAGAATCATGAAAAGGGTACATTGTGTATTGTGATGCATCGGGATCAGGGTTGTGGTGCATTCTCATGCAAGGGAATTATGTGTTTTCATAGGCCCAACTCAGGATTTGGATATGGAATCAGTGGTCCATGCTTTGAAAGTATGGCGTCATTATCTCTTTGGTGAGAAATTTATGGTATATACATATCACAAGAGCTTGAAAAATATTTTCTCACAAAGGGATTTGAACTTGAGGCAAAGGAGATGGATAGAATATCTCCAGATGTTTGATTTTGACTTGATGTACACACCGGGAAAGGGAAATTCGGTGGCGGATGCATTAAGTAGAAAATCATATGCTCAGGTGGTGAAACAGGAATTGGAATGGTGGTAGTTGATGTCGGTTATAGACGATATGCAATTGGAATGTGAAGACCAGGGCGATAGAGTGGTCTTCTTTCCAGTGGTGTTGATTCCAGACTTGGTTGGCCTAGTTAGAGAGGCACATATATCTGATTCTGAGTGTGTGACCATGGGTTCGAGACTCAATGGTGGGGAGACCATTGAGGGTTGGAAACTGAATGGATATTTAGTTTTGTGTTTTTGGAATCAGATGGTTGTACTAATTTCTTGTCGGGAGGATCTTCTCAGGACGTATCATCATTCCAGGTGGGTTGTTTATCCTAGAATTCAGAAAATGTATAAATCATTGAAAGTGCAGTTCTGGTGGGCTGGTATGAAAAGAAGTGTGGAAGTGTTTGTTTTGAGATGCTTGACTTGTTAGCAGGTCAAGGCAGAGCATCAGAGGCCGGAGGGAATGTTACAGTCTTTACCAATCCCTGTTTGGAAGTGGGAGCAGATAGCAATGGATTTTGTCATAGGTCTCCCAAAAATGGTCAGAAAGCATGATGCCATTTGGGTGATAGTGGATCGGCAAACGAAGTCAGCCCATTTCAACCCGATTTTTGAATCTCATGTATTGGAGGATCTGTCAAAAATCTATATTTATAAGGTGGTAAAGAGGCATGGTGTTCTAGTTTCAATTGTATCAGATAGAGATCTGATGTTTACATCTCATTTCTAGAAATCCTTGCAGTGATCCCTTGGGACACAGTTGACTATGAGCACGGCGTATCACCCTCAGATGGATGGTCAATCCGAGAGGACGATACAAACTATGGAGGATATGTTGCAGGCTTGTGTCATGGATTTTGGTGGCTTGTGGGAGGATCACTTGTCATTGGTTGATTTCTTGTACAATAACAGTTATCAGGCATCCATACAGATGGCTCCATTTGAAGCATTGTATGGGCAGCCATGTCTTTCTCCACTGGGTTGGGTGGAAATGGGTGAGTCCTCGATGGTTGGACCGATCCTTGTCTAGGAGACTACGGAGAAGATCAATTTGATTAGGAAGAGAATGGAGACGGATCAGAGTCATCAAAAATCATATGTGGATCATCGTCGATGGCCGTTTTCATTCGGGGTGAGTGATCATGTGTTCTTGAGGATCTCTCCTAGGTTGGGACATCGTCGATTTGGGAAGCATGGAAAGATATCTTCGAGGTATATTGGACCTTTTGAGATTCTTGATATGGTTGGTGAGGTGGATTATCGTTTGGATTTTCCACCTAGGTTTAGTGTGGTGCACAATGTGTTTCATGTGTCGCAGTTGAAAAATTATCAGCCGGATCGTGACCATGTGATTCGATGGGATCATGTTGAGCTAGAACCAGATGTTTCGTTGGTGCACGTGCCAGTGTGGGTAGTGGATAGGTAAGAGAAATTATAGCATGGTAAAAGCATCGGTTTAGTTCGTTTTTTGTGGAAACATGGTCAGATTCAAGATGAGACTTGGGAGTGGTAGAAAGAGAAGGTCGAGCAGTGGCCCGAGCTCTTTTGGTAAAGGGCGGGTTCACTACTTTCCGAGGATGGAAAGTTCAATGGTGGGGAGAATGTATCACCCCCAGTTTGAGGTATTTGGCCTTTTTTAATGCATTTTTAAGTGTTTAAAGTGCATGGGATGAATTGGGAAGAGGTTGGGAGAGTTTGTAATGGTTTTTGATGAGTTTGGAGACCTTTAAAGGGGTGCACGGTTAGTGGAAACCGTGTGGGTTCTCCAGGAAACCATGAATGGGAGACAGTTGGCCTCACACAGCATGCACACGGTTTGTGAAACCGTGCGAGGAAACCATACGGACCCTTTCCCCTCAGGCAGTAGCATGTGCACGGTTAGCGTATGGTTTTTCAAACCATGCGGACTAACTATGCGGCCACTTAAAAATAGGGTTATAAGTTTCGGGCTCCCTCTGGCTTATCCTATTTCACTCCAATATTCCTCCCACTTGAGCATCACTCGGGTTCTTGGGTTCTCAGGGGGTGGAGGATCTTTCCCACTTGTTTTGGAAGTGTTTTAAAGGGGTTTCAAGGCGGTTTGAAGGTGGTTTCTCCCAGGTAAGTCTCTCCTCATGGTTTCTTTGTGTTTTCCTCTAGATCTACATCCCTATATTTCTTGTTTTTCTAGATCTACACTTTCTGTGTGTATATATAGGGTTGTGGTTGCCTTGGATGATGTTTCTAAGGCTTGTTAATGATAGGGAAGGGGATCTAGAGAGGTTTCGGTGGTGCGTTTTCCGATTTTGAGGCGCGGTTGTTCGTGGGTCGATTTCTCAGGAACCCTAAAGGTAGGTGGCTTCTCTATCAACTCCACTTGGTTAGAGCTAATGGTTTTGGTTACAATTAATTTGTTGTGCTTGAAATTAATTGTGTTTTGATGTACGAAATTGATTAGAAATCCCTTGGGTGATGTTTTGGGGATTTTTGGGAAAAAGAGGGTTTCGTGGGGAAATGTTATTATTGTGGATTTTAAAATGGAGATTTTAAAATGGGATTCTATGGTTGATTTTTGAAAATGATTGATGGAAATGGTTTTCAATAAAATGGTTTATTTTATTGAAATGTTTTTTGGCATGGAAAATGGTTTTCAATAAATGGATAATTTATTGAAATGGATTGATATGCAATGGAATTGGTTGATTGCATGTGGTTGTGACCTTGGTAGGTTATATGCTTGGATTGGCTTGTTTGGAATGTTGTGTGGAAGTGATGGGAAGTACCACTATAAAAAGGGGATGGATAGTGGATGGAAGGGCCACCATCAATGGTAAGTGGACGGGAAGTGACACTAAGTGTGAATGGGTGAACGGGTTGGACGGAAGCTCCACCGTTTGGTTGTTTGGTTGTTTTGGTTGTGTTTTTGTGCATTGCTTTGAAAGATGGAAGTTATTGTGCTAACATGTAAATTATGAGATGGTTTTTAGAATGTTTTATTTATCTTTCCCTTGGTTGCTTGGGTTGGATGTGATGTCTTGGTAAGGGCATGTTTGGCTTATAAAAATGGTTTCACTTTTGATTTAATTTATATAAACTGTTTTATATAAATGTTCTAACAGTTTTATCCTAGTGGCGTGTGTAGGGAAGTCATTTGGGGAAATCCTGCTGATTTTTAGTACTCACCCCCTACTTTTTCACATTGGGGTCTTTGCATTTGTTGTGTACCATGATGTGGGAAAATGTAAGGCATCAACCTCCTTTAGTGGTGTGTTGTGATGTCTTGGTGGAGCTTGGATCTTGGAGCTGGGTGTGGAGTTGTGGAGGTGTCATGGCTCGTGGTGGTTTGGATGTTTAGTTTCTTCTTGTACTCTGATGTTGTGTGGACATATCTGGTTGTGTTGGTTTTGGGTTGTATTATGGAACAACTTGGTTGTTTTTGGGAATTCATGTTTGGGTGCTTTATGTACATGCATCATATAGTGGTTGTTAGTGGATGGTTTGGTTGGTTTTTTATGAAGGTAAAATCATTCCCCAACTTGATCTTGAAGCCCTCAGCATTCATTTCCGTCCTTTGGAATCTTGGGAATGTCGCTTAAGGCCAAGTAGCTCTCACTGCCTCCCCAAGCCAATGAGTTAGGGGTGGGGTGTTACACCTCTTCACTTTATCTACACCTATATTCATGAAGTATGGTTGGGTACCAATTGAGTCCTAAGAAAGTTGTGATATAAACTTAGTATCCCACCACCAATGGTGTCTAGAACTATCCCTTTAGTGCGTATAAAATGATAAGTGTTCCAATAATAATAAATTCAAGATAATAAATAAATAATTATATTGGACTGGGTTCCTCATGGGATACCTATCTGAACCTACCACCTTCATCCTAAGCTAGATTTATTTGAACCAAGGTATCATGTACAAGTGTGATATAGTGTATAAATAGTTCATCATAAATAACAAATCAAAAGGTTTATTATCCTCAAGCATATTCTTTTTCTTTGTGGACGCATACCTATAATTTTAGCTACACATTCTTAATCCTTAATTTAAAAGGAATTTTTAGAATTTTAGAACAGAACCCTGATCTCCTCCAAGGTCATCCATAAGGAGTCCCAAGTAACTCTTTATGGTCACTATAAATTCCCAATACCATAATAGTTTTTCCATGGCGATCCATAAATGGGATTCCTAGTATCACTCTCAGAATGGAATGAAACCAACCCTACAAAACCATCCCCATTATCTCATATAGGGGACCAGGTATGACTATTGACCTAGTTTAACCATCTATCCATCTTTCCTATCCACAATGTCCCCCCTAGGGAACTGGTATCACCCACATGGAGATAAGTAATATTCATGATTAATCTTGGATATAAGTCCTGGATTAGCTATTATAATTTATGCCATTGAATAAAGAATTTCACTTATAATAATTAAAATTAAGTTTTACAATTCAATTATTTCAATAAATTCAAATATGCATAGGGTATAGTTCCTAACACATGGAAATGTCTTCTAATAGTTCAAGTTACATTTCAAGTAATCATCTAAAATAAAAAAACACATGGCTAAAAAGGTGATTTATCAATTAAAGTTTAAGGGAAAATAGGACTTAGGGAAGGCACACCCATTTGGGGTAGTTCATGTCAAGGTGATCAACCCAAGGGTTGATTCAGCACTATCTAGAGTCAAATTGGGAATATTTAAGAATTTAATTTAATTTATTTAACATTTTAGGGTCATATTTGAAAAATTATATGGAATGAACAATAGTTCATGATATAAATGAAACTAAACTTGAGGGAGAGATTCTAGACCACCTAACTTAGGCTCCTATTTCTTTCCTCATCCAGTGTCGGCCCTTGAATCAAGATAGAATGGTAGATATCATAAGAATAGTAAAATACCATGAAAATTTTGAAAATGATATCTCACCAAAATATTTCAAGATATGGGAGCATAAACTATGAATAGAAGGAAGAGGGTGTATAGATTAATTATAGGAATCCAATGCACCCAATGGTGAAGGAAACATAGATCGTATGAGGGAGATACCAAAATACCTAATTTGAGGATGGAGAATGGTTCGTTCATAAGGGTTGTTCACTAGAGGAGGAATAAAAGGGAAAAGAGGGTTTAAAACATAAAAGGGGTAAAGAAAGATAAATTTACCATGAAATTTTGGGTTGTGTGGTTTGGCCACATTTTTGGTCAAACTGTATGCCAATCGTGCACCCTTCACTGCCTTGATACACCCCTCACATGGGATAGGAACATGGTTTGACTAAATACACACAAGATGTGTGAAATAGATCGGTAAAGTATGTATTCAATACTATAGGGGCATGAAACTTGGATCGCATGGTTGAAAACAAGCTTTGAAGCCTCCCCAATTAATTGGGTGACTCTCCTGGTTGAGTCGCATGATTATCACTAATCATGTGCTAATCATACATCTTAGTTTAACTCCTTTAATTACAAATATCTAATCTCCAATCATGACCCATACTATCTTGAACCACTCCTTCGCATTTATAGTTCATTATTTTCATAAAACGAGAGTTTTTTTATAGTAACTTAAAATTAAATTCCTCTCTCAAAGGTTGGGATGTTACACATTAGGTTATGGAGTGCCTTGGGAAATGGGTTTTTGATTTGGTATCTTGTCAATGTTTAGTGAGATAGTTGGAAATAAAAATATAATATTCCCATTGTATAATAGTTATCCTATGTTTTTTCTTGATTGGAATAACTCTTTATGGTAGTTATGTTTAGTATCTATGTTCTATCATAATGGTTCTATAATTACCTCAAGTTTTATAAGTGTCAGACCTCAGCAAAATAAAGTTATGTCCTTAACTTCTCATTATTTAGAAACATTAGGAGATTTTAGGGGGTCATAAAGTGGAATGGTGGGGATAATTGATGCTTGATGGGTAACTGGTATGTTTTTAAATATTTTATTTTACTTGAGTCCCTTAATTTTTTAGTTTTGGATCCATTGGGAGTGTTGGGGAAATTTTGGTGGGAAATAATAGATCACTACACCGCATTCTAATAGGCTAAATCATGGTGATAGTATGGGGTGTTTTTGCATAATTCATTTGATACACTCTAGAGGCCTAGGGGGTCCAAAACCCCAGGTTGTTCCCCATTGATCTTCTCTAATGAATTTCTATTAGGCTACACCATGGAGGATTATTATGAGGTAGTTCCACATCGAAAGTTAAGGTTTTCCTCTATAGGATCGTAAAATTATAGTAAATATAGCAAGATGATATGTGAATTTTATTTTATGAAAAATTAAACTTAAAACTTCCCAACAACTTGATTGTATGAAAGTATATTGTATGAATATTTATTCTGATATTCTATAAAACATTTATAGTAAAAAAGAAATTAAATACTACACAGTATAAACTTCATGAAAAATGCATGGTTAAAATATAAAGGACTTTGTATTAAAAAAAATAATATAATAAAACTCACATAACCTCCACTAAGAGAGGTATTAACCTTCACCTAAAGTGATAAGAAAGTCTTTAGACCCAACTTCAAGTATCCATGATTTTCAACCTATATGGAGGTCTATCTTCCAAAACTTAGAATCCCTTGATCAGTTTAATTAGAAAAATAACTATCTCCTTATACTTAGGATCCCTCAATCAACCAAATCAGACAAACCTATGTCTCTCTAGCCCTGGGTTACCTTAATAAAAATGTTCATAAAAATAATATAATATAATATAAAAACATAGATCATTTACAATAACAACCTCATAAATGTATTCCCTAATACAAGCACTTTAAAGTTTACAAATAAAAATTCTCTTAGAAACAAGACTTTGTAAAACTTCAAATGCAAGCTCTAGATCACGTATAGAGTGCTCACTTATTATCCTTGAGGTTATTGACCTATTTATAGAAAATAGCATAACAAAATTGAAATGGTTGAATTATTCACTTCTCAAGGTTAGTTACAATAACATTTGACACAAATTATTCATCTTTAAATGGATTCATCACATAAAAAAATGTTGATGGTCATTAGGTATAGAACTATTACAATGCTTTGTATGAAGTTCATTCTGGTAGGTTTAGTATATCTCTATCTAGAAAAAATATAATATTTCTATCTGATATACATTTTATATGTCCATATAATATACTTTTTGTATGTATATCCAATATAAATTGTATATTTCCATCTGATATACTTTTCAAGTAATAATCTGTTGAATGAACATAAACTTCGTTTGGTAAAATAAATATCCACCATCTAGTAAAACTGAAAACTTTATAACTTTAACAATCCCTTTAAGAATTTATACTTGGGAAGAAATAATAATTATAAATAGAAACATTGTAATAATGAATTGTGATTTTCAAAAGTAAGAGTAGAAAGAGATATTATCACTCAATAGCATCATGTGTATTGTACACCTAAGAAAAAAATAGGAATTTAATAGTTTCCTTAATGATATTTACCCCTATAAACCATATTTTATCCCCATTTTCACATCATAGGGTCTCCAAATATGGATATCTTCTTCATACTTTATCTATTGATTATTCTTATTATATTCAAATGAAAATATAAGGAAATCATAGGGTATCTCTTAGTTTTCTCATCTCCTCCTCTCAACGCTTGCTCTTTCTTCTTCTTTGGGTTTCTAAATTATAGGTGGTTATAGAGCCTAAACCTAGGGTTACGGGTGAGAGTTTATTGAAATTTATTTTCAAAAAATATTTTTGGGAATATCTACCACCCATTTCTTGTGATTTATAATTGAGGCAATGATTTTAACTCAGATTTGGAGGTAGGAGTCTCTAATTAATTAGAATTTTCCATCATATACATTTAGTTCATGGTTTTCCTTTAGTTTAAATTGGGTAATTATAATTAATGCATGTTTTTGGGAAATGTTTTATGATAGTTTGATGTGATTATTGGTTTAAAATGAAATAAATGGTTTTTAAGTTGTTTTTCCAACATATGAGTTTCTTCCTTGAAGCTTTTTTATGAAATAATTTAAATGGAGTTACCTACAAATTTTTTTTAAATAAGGTGTTTTATTTATAAATGGTTATAAAGATAATTTTAAATGCTTTTCCTTAAAATATTCATTCTATGCCCCAAGGGTGTTTGGTAAATTATTTTCAAAATAGATTTGGCTTCAAGTAATGAATTAATGGATTTTTTAAATAAATATTATTTTAATAAAATATTATTATTAAATACTTTTTATTAAATATTAATCATCATAGAATTTTTAGGAATTAAAATATAAATTTTATAAGGGTTTGAAAACTATTATTGTCAAAAAAACCCAGCATTTCTAAATAAATGTCGATCATTATTTTAAAAGTGAAAAAACAAATATTTAGAAAATTATTTGGAAAAAATGAATATTATTTTTGGAATCAAAATGTAAAAATTATCCAACAATGAATTTCTCATAATTTTATGAGACAATTGAATTTTCAGGTAAAATTTAAATATGGTATAAATATATGGTGTGTATTATGACATAATAATGAATTAAAAGTGATATAATAAATTATATAATGGGTACATATATCCAAATATATATTTAACATTTAAAATAATTTACTGTTAAGTTTTTTTTTAATTTTATCAATCCTTTTGAATAATCCAAAATCTATAATATATTTTAAGGTTTTAAAATCATTTATTTAAGGACAAAACTCCATTCCACGTCACCGAGGGTAATATTTTTTTAATTCAGGTAATTGGACTAATAAAATAATTAAATTTAATCTAATTTGGTAGAAAATTTTCGAAGTTTTGTGGTTTTTATTACTTTATTATATAGATTCTAAAACTTAAGTCTCAAAAATAATAAATAATTCCCCACTCATTTCTTATATAAACCCACCCAATGTCCCATTTATCATCACTAAAAACCTTTAATAACATCCTTACGCTTCCCTATCCTCTCTATAGTCCTCTCACGTTTCCCCCCAAGCTCTCAATATTCTCCTCCCAATCATTTGGAATCACCCTCTCAAGGTAAGGGATTCTCTCTCTCTTCTTTTTATTCAAGCACCACTTTTATGTAATGCCTATTAATTTCTATTTTTTCTTGTTGTGATATGTTTTTAAATACAAAATTTACTGTACATTTTATTTATAAATTATTATATACCCCTTTAAATCTCTTTAATCCCTCCCATGAACCTTTATGTACACTCGTTACCATGCCGAAATTTATTAATGGATCCTATCTTTTTATTATTTATACAAGTATATTCATTATCTTATGCATTTTATATCCAAATACTAATTTTGATATATGGTATTCTATATCCCCCTTACTTTACTTATGATTTATAAATTATTAGATACACATTTCACTCCCATTAATCCCTCCCTTGAAAATTTATGTACCCCTGTTATGTTGCGGAAATTTCATCGTGATTCTCCATGACAAAAAATTATGTAGTGAATACCTGTACCCATTTCATATCAATGGTGTTAACCTATATAAGCTTATACTTCTTTGGTTGGGGAATTATATATATTTATTTCACTCTCATTTATCGGGGAATTAAATGTGATGATAAATGATTCCATTATGTATGATCTATGTGGAAAACATATTCAAATGAATGAAATGAAAGTGATGGGTTCACAAAGAATTATATAGTACTCTCATGAATTGGGTAATGTTTTAGTCTCATGATACATCATTCAAGGGGTTAGGGATTGAACCTAATCTATAATGTCAATTCTTCCAACATAATGCCTTTTAGTTTATCCTTTACCTATGTTTATGATGTCATGTTTAAAGTTGTTTGAACATTTCCCATGTTGCCTTTATTTTATCATTCCTTATTGTTCATGTTTATGATTCTAAACCCTTCTATGTATCATTGATATTCTTATTGTATAACATGTATTACATTATTTATGTTATTCCATTTTTATTCCCTTGCTAGGCTTTATATTTCATCCCTTTCTTATGTATGTCCCAAGGTTATCATAGATAGTTTTAAATACGATGGAATAATATGAGCATGTTAAGTAACTTTTCAATAATAGTGATGCATTACCTATTTAATGTTATTATATAATGTTCCAAATTCCTAAAAACACTAGACTTCTCAATATTCTAGGTTGTATTATGTGCAATCTTATGTAATAAAATATGAATTAATGTGTAATAAATAGTAGGTTTCCATATAATACCTCACTGATATGTTACCTTTTAAATTTTTGGTTTTATGGACTCTTGGAAGAAATAAAACCTATACCACCAGACTGATTCATATTTGGAACCGTGCAATGAATATTTATGAATGACTCATGTGGAATAAGTTTGTCTAATAAATTAATATAAATGTATAATAAAAGTGGAAGAAACATTAATTAGGTTATTTAAGTAATTAATGAATGATATTTGATTATTCTTAAATATATAGGTGCATCTTAAGAAAGTAGAGACATAAATTAAGGGGAAACTTATCTCAAACTCATTTATTTGAATTATTTTCTCTCTTCTTTATCTATTTTTATAAATTTTGTGTATATATTATCCTATGGAATTTTATTCTCCATTTACCTATATTTATAGTCATTTAAATTTCTTTTAATTTTATTTCTTTGATTAGTTCTTATATAATATGTTACCAAATTTATACAAGGCTTTCTTTCTTTTAGTTCTCTCTATTTTTGTTTAATCTTCATTGGAAAGATTCATATGTACTTTCCATTGAAATTATAATATTCCTTATTTTCCATTTATTTATAGGTTTTTACATACCTATTTATTATCATCCAAATTATTATTGTTTAATCCTTACAATAAAAATATGGTAATATTAATCCTTCTCAAACTCTTATCAATCACCTTTATCTTTATTCAAATAATACATTAATGTATATATTTTATAATTTTTCTAACACATCAATCCTTAGATATATACTATGACATTTTCCTTTGATTTTGGGTATGTTCTTATCTTCTATATGTTTTCTCATTTATTGAAAATTATGAATTTTCTTATGATGTTGGTAAGGGGACTCTCTCTCTCTCTCTCTCCCTCTCCCTTTTATCTTATGGTTCAATTTATATACTATTGTTTACCATTATCTATGTTCTTGATAAATCACTTTTGAAAATAATTTCATTTCACTTTCCCTTATTTTTAATGATATACATTATTTTCTATTTTTCTCCTCTTGATTTGATCTCAATTCATTCCTTATAAAATACATAAAAGAAACACTTCTTAATTCTTTGTTTATTATTTTCCTTTATTTATAATATTTTCCTTCTATGTACATATTCTCTTATACCTTATGTATTTTATCATGTGGACATATTTTATAATTCTATACCTACATCATTTGTGGACTCACATGATCCATCATTTGTATACACTTTCATTATGATATATGAAATTATTATGTAACCCTTTTCATTTTCATGGGTTATCATATTTATGGTTTCTGTATGATCTTTTCTATATGAAATGTATATTTTCATACATGTTATAATGAAATGGGTGGGAATAAAATTATACATCCCTTAAATCTTCTGGGTAATGATTATATCACATGAGATAATATGTATAATACATGGTCAGAGATCTTATTACAATGTTTTATAATGTCTTAGTAATAATAATTATCATATGCCTATCATGAAATTGTTTATGTTGGTGAAACATTATTAGGATAGTCAGATTCCTATTATATCAATTTTTTAATTCCATGTTCATATGTTATGAGTTATGTTTCCTATATGTTATGATTTCATATTATACTTGATGATCTCTCAACAACCCATCATTTATTTTTCTATTCATTTTTCATGTTTTAATTTTGATTATCACCTTACTAATTTGTTTTCTTACCCCTTTTGTTACATGTAAATTTTACAAGGGAATATAAATACTATAAATGGTATAATGTATACGGATCATTGGAAGTCATAGAGTCTTATAAAATAATAATTGACTAAAACTTTTATATTTTATTTCATTTATTGTGTACGTAGTTTCTAGAGACACTAAACTTATAGTTTTGGAATAGTTTAATGTAATAAATGTTTATGTTATGTATGAAAAATATGAATTTGTACCACCAAATTTGAATGTGAAGGAATCAGGTATCTCATTTTGTATTGAAAAAATTATATATATTTTATGGAATTGGGATATAGAAACAATTGAATAAAAAATCATAAATAGATAACCTTTAATTTTATGGAATTAGTTCATGTATGACTAGTTTGAATATAAAGGGATTAAATTTCATCTCTATTTATGTCGATTAATATCATGAATATATGTTTGATTAAATTGAAGATGGAATTACTCTCTAGATATTATAAATTATAATTTTTAGTCTTCATGTCATAACCTTTTATTAATATTTTAAAAAAATAACCCTTCTTAATTATCATTGAGTAAAAATTGTGTGGATATAATTTATTTAAGAGGGTAGAATGTAGAGCCCTATATTTTTTATATATTTTTTTATAAATTTTATCTCTTAACTTATATGTCTGTAAAAATTAAATGCATTATTTTATGGAAAGTGAAAATAATTTACATATAAATTTAGCCCTAAATTATTTTCTATATCATTTTTGAATAATTTTTTTAAAAAAAAGTATATAATCGAGTATATTGGTATACCATAAATAAATTCCATACACCACACTATGAAATGAAAATTATTTTATTTCTTTATAATATAAACCAAGTATGAATACATTTTATATGATTAATATAAGTAAAATGAGATAATAAATAAAATTAAATGACATAACTAAATTTTTTAAATCCAATGACTCATGACCTCTTTTTAATATGACATAACCTCTCATAAATACCATAGGTTTGAGAATAATTGTATTAAGAAAACAAAACATTAGAAATAAGATAGAATTTTTTTGTAAAATAAATGTATAGAGACTTAAAAAAACTAAGTGAATGAAATTTATAAGATTTAAGGTTTACATATTTTCTATAAAGAGGTAATATGACCATTATAATATGTATAGTAGCCATTGAAAATATGTCATTTAGAATAGTAACTTAACAATTTCAATACTAGTAACAATTATGGGTAACTAATGAAATAACAATATAAGTAAATAAATACCATTTATATAATTCGTATATATGAATATCAAAATTATATAAATTAATATTTAAATTAATTAATATAATTTTCTAATTCATCAAACTTAGATAAATCATAATAATATAATTATTTTTAGTAATGTTCTTTACCTTTATTTATGAAACCATGGTATTTTTATGTTAAATTTAAATATTGAATTTACCCAAGTTTTAAATTTATTTTGATAAAATGGTCTAAAATATTTAAATAAACACATCTAAATTAGTCAATAGTGAATTTTTAGTATTTTTATGAAAATATTGAATTTTGGGAAGAATAATGAAATACAAACATATACGAACTTCATGAGATGAAGTCTCAGCTAGTTATGAGTAATCACACATAATATTAAACATACTATATTCCCCCTAATATAGTGTTATCCAACTATTGAACTAAGTTTAAGATTATCATCATGGAATTTAAAGGCTCTCATAATATTGGGAAACTGTTATTCCCTTTTAAATGTGAATGATACTCTAGGACATTTTTATATTAAATTCATGAAAAATAATGAACAATATAAAATAATATGTTTAATAAATATTCTCTTATTTGAATATACATTTATAATAAGTTGGTTCTCTAACACAAACTCCAACAAACTCCCACTTGCACTAGCACCAACTGCCAATGACTTTCAATCCTCTAAACATCAAATAAAGATCATGTTTCTACTAAGTTAAGGCTTTAGTCAAGGGGTCTATCACATTTTCTTCTATATAGACACTACTCACTACAACTAAACCTATCTAAGAAAAATACATCAAGAGATTATACTTATAAATTATGTTCTTCTTATGTTGATTTGACCTTGCCTCCCATACAAGATCTAACACTACAGAATTATCAAAAAATAGTGTTATATAGTATTTACTACTTAGTACCACATAAAGGTATTGGATGAATACTTATATCCAAAATAATTCTTCAACTACCTCAAAAGACACAATATACTCAAACTCTATAGTAGAATTTTTTATCATGGATTTCTTTGAGGTCTTCCAGATTATAGAACCTCTATTGAGGGTAAAGATGTATCCCAGTAGTGATTTCAAATTTTCTGTATCTATATGGAAACAAAAATATCCATAGCCTCTGATTACTAGTTCCTCATATCCTCTATAGACCAGGAACATATCCTTAGTTCATCTCAGATACTTAAGGAAAGTCTTGATTTTTATCCAATGGTGGTCACATTGGTCAGTTTAATGTTTTCATACCACACTTAAGGTATAGGAAGAATCTTTCCTTGTACATAGCATAACATGCATAAATGGACCAATCACTTATGCATATGGAATCCTTTACATCCTATTACTTTACTCATGTGTCTGAGGAAACATTTTCTTGGAAATATTAATTACATGTGAGACTAGAAATAACACCCTCTTGGATTGTTTCATACTGAATATCTTTATTATCTTTTCAATATATGTACTTTAACTTAGACCAAATGGTATCTTGATCCTATCATGATGGATCTTGATCCTGAAAATATATGTTGATTCACCTAAGTCCTTTATATAGAATAATGTATTTAACCAGGATTTAATGGACTATAATATTGGTATTTCATTTCAAATCAACAGTATGTCATCGATATTAACTATTAAAAAATGATCTCACTCCCACTAAACTACTTATAGACACAAGGCTCACATTAATTATTTATAAAACCAAATGTTGTTATTGCTTCATTAAATTTAATGTTACATTACATTGATACTTTATTTAATAAATAAAAGGATCTTCTCAATTTTTATAAATTGTTTATATCCTTGGGATTCACAAAGCATTCAAGTTATTTTTTTTTGATATCTTTCTGATGGTTCTCATTAAGGAAGTTTGTTTTGAAATACATTTTATGAATCTCATAGTGATGGTAACCCACAATGGAAAGTATAATTATGATGTATTTCACCATAGAAATTGGTGAAAAGTTTTATTTATAGTCTATGACTTGATGTTGTTTGAACCATTTTGCAACTAGTTGTAACATATAAGTACTAATGTTTCCATCCATGTCCAGTTTCTTCTTGAATACCCAATTGAAACAAATAGGTTTTACATCCAGTAGAGGGTCTACCAAAATCTAGCCTAGGTTTTTGATACATGGAATACATTTCAAAATTCATAGTCACTTTCTAATTCAAAACATTTGTGTCACTTAATGAATCCTTATAGGTTATAGGATCATTATTACCAACTAATAATGAGTCACCATCCTCAAGGAATAGAAAACTATATATTTTAGGTTCTCTAACCACTCTTGTACTCCTATTTAGTTCTTGTATCTCTGAAACTATGTATTCCAAGGGTAATTGTGGAATCTGTTCTTTTTCCAAGTCTTGTGTACCTTGATCCTAGATTTCATCAAATTATATCCCACTCACATAATCTATTTTATAGATACAGCCCCTCTAAAGGAATATGGAAATTACTTTCATAATTAAAATTTTTTTATAAGGGTTCATATATGTAATATACTTTTGTTTCCTTGGGGTATCCTATAAAGTTAAACTTTGTGCCTCTGGTTGCAGGTTGGTTACTTGAATAAGCCTTAATAAAGGCTTTCCAACACCACACATGTAAATTCGAAAACATGGATTCTCTCCAAAACTAAATTTTATATGGAATACTATTTTTAAATTTATCTTTCACTTGGTTTAGTATTTTTATTAATTTTTGTAACATTTATCCCTAAAATTATAAAAGAATACTTACATGACTCATTATTGATCTCACCATGTCTAACAGTGTGTTGTTCCTCCTTTCACTTACACCATTCCATTATAGTGTATAAAGAAGAGTGAGTTGGGATACAATCCCAAAAAGTTGGTAGGATACTCTTGTTGGAATTACTATGTCATATCTTCCATAGTAGGGTGGTTCATGGAGCTCCCAACACATATTGCATAAAGTAGAATAAACTATCACAAAGATGATCATTTTCACCCAATAGAAGATCAGCCGGAGGTGCCTCAGTTGGCACTACAATAGGTAATACCAATGGATCAAGGTCCACCACCTCCAAATAATGTTCATCACCACCATCCTAGTGTACTATATGAATAAATCATGATGGAATAAGTCTTAAATTTCCAAGTACGCACTACATAAAATATTTAACAATATATAGTAAAATAGTGGAAACAGGAAAAGGATTGTTTTATAACCTATCTATAAACTATAAAACCTATTAATCTACTCCTAAAGAAAGTTCTTTCTGATGGGGAAGATCATGAAAGATCATAAGATACAAAACCTACTTCACACTACTAAGTTCATTTCAGGGTCAATTTCTCAGACAACATAGTAGAGGTTCTAGTATATAGAGTGTCAATAGCAAGTTATAGAGGAAAACACCTCTTACTATGAAATTGGAGTCCCCATTTAGCTGTAACCATTCCATTTTAAATATTTAATTTATTTAAGTTAATTCACATTTTTAGGGACATAAATATCTTTACCCAGTTAAATGATTCACCATTCCCAATTTTATAAATGCCCATACTCTTTATAAATTGGAATTAGTGCATCAAGTAACTGCGACCCGACCTTTAAGTATGGTATAAGAATGTAATAGGTCATATATAGTGATTTTATTGATTGAACTACCATTTCCAATTTATGGAAATAATCCCTTTATAAATTATAATTTTCAATCATCAACCAAATCAACTAGTTGGATAGCCTATAGAACCAGTGGTTCATGGATCAAATGTGGCATAATCAGTTAATTAAGGTATCCTCCTCAATATATATAGGAAAAAACCATTTAGATTTATGTAGTAACTTTAATTAGAAAACTTTATTATCACTAAAAGAAACATTAATACATTTCTGTATATATATATCAATCATGTCACTCACAACAAGAACATACAACATAGAAAATTCTTGTGGAAATATAAATATGAAATGGCATAATTCATGACAATTAAGTCCTAAGGTGTCTAGTATGATGCATGAGTTTACACCTCCTCGCTATACTAGGATAAGGAAGAGAAAATACTTAATAAATATATATGAATAATAATAACATTACAAAATATGTGCATCACCCAATGGTGAAATCAATGCAACTGTAACATGAACATATCAGAGCATCAATAACCCATCTTAGGAAATTTGGGTTTCCCATATACGTGGGTTTGCTGCTCCTATGAATAGGAACATTTCCAAATTAAGATACATTATAGTCTCATATATAATACCCAAATAGTAATAAAAAAGGAATAGAAGCCTCTGATACTACTTTTTATCATCCCTCCTTGGAATCCACTTAGTGGTTCCCCAAGACGGTTGGCTACATAACCTCAACCACACCTCCTTGTATGATAGAGACTTAAAACTTGTATCGAGGGCCTAAGTTTTATTTGTGGGGAGACTATTCCTTCATAAGTTATATTGTAACATAATGAAATATAAAAACAAGATAAATAGTAGAATAAAAAATAATAAAAATCCAATAATAATAGCAGGAAGAAGCGGAGTAATAAACCTATACAAAAATGATGATGACGATCATTTCATGTATCTATTCAAAAATGAGTTACACATGATACATGGGAGAAGCCATATACCACACGATATAATAAAATAAAAAAGGACTAAAAAAGGATGTTACTAGCATCAATAGCATAGGCTCGGTCCTCTGCTCTCGTACTCCATCATAGTACTTAAAATCAAGCATCGAAACGGGGCCTCTTCACTTTATCTACACCTACAGTCATGAACTATGGATGGGTACCAATTGAGTCCTAAGAAGGTTGTGATATAAACCCAATATCCCACCACCAATGGTTTCTAGAAATATCCCGTCAGTTCATTTAAAATAAGAAGTGTTACATTAATAATAAATTCAAGGTAATAAATAAATAATTATATCGGACTCGGTTCCTCATGGGATACCTATTTGACCCTACCACCTTCAGCCTAAGCCGGATTTCTCTAAACCAAGGTATCCTGTACAAGTGTGATATAGTGTATAAATGGGTCATCATAAATAACATATTAAAAGGTTTATTATCCCCAAGCATGTGATTTTTCTTGGTGGACGCATCCCTATAATTTCAGCTACACGTTCTTAATCCTTAATTTAAAAGTAATTTTTAGAATTTAAGAAAAGAACCATGATCCCCTCCAAATTGATCCATATGGAGTCTCAAGTAACTCTTTATGGTCACTATAAATTCCCAATACCATAATATTCCTTCCATGGTGATCCATAAATGGAATCCCTAGTATCATTCTTAGAATTTCATGAAATCAACCCTCCAAGACAATCCCCTGTATCTCATATGTGGGACCAAGTATAAATATTGACCTACTGTAACCATCTATCCATATTTACTATCCATGATGTCCCCCTAGAGAACTGGTATCACTCACATGGAGGTAAAGAAAATGCACGATGATCTCTTCCTAGGAATACCTAGTGTTACTCCCTGTGTATATACAAACCATTTACAAATTCTAATTACAAAGCTCAAAGAACTCATCCAAGCCATCCCATAAGGATCCAAGTATCAATATCATCTTGGATATAAGGCATGGATTGGCTATTATAATGTATACCATTGAATAAGAAATTTCACTTATAACAATTAAAATTAAGTTGTACAATTCATTCAGTTCAATCAATTCAAATATTCATAGGGCGTAGCACCTAACTCATGGAAACTTCTTCCAATAGTTCAAGTCACATTTCAAGTGATCATCTAAAATAAGGAAACACATGTATAAAAAATTGATTTATCAATTAAGGTTTAAGGGAAAATTGGACCTAGGGAAGGCACACCCATTTGGGGTGGTTCATGTCAAGGTGATCAACCCAAGGGTTTATTCAACACTAGCCAGTTTCAAATTGTGAATAGTTTAGCATTTAATTTTATTAATTAAACATTTCAGGGTCATATTTGAAATATTCTATGCAAGGAACAATGGTTCATGATATAAATGAAACTAAAATTGAGGTAAAGATTCTAGACCACCTACCTTAGGCTCATAGTTCTCTCCATATCCAGTGTCAGCCCTTGAATCGAGATAGAATGGTAGATATCATAAGAATCCTAAAATATCATGAAAATGTTGAAAATGATATCTCACCAAACTAGTGCAAGATATGGGAGAATAAACTATGAATAGAAGAAAGAGGTTTGTATAGATTAATGGGAGGAATCCAACGCACCCAACGGTGAAGGAAACAAAGATTTTATGAGGGAGATACCAAAATCTAAACTTTGAGGATGGAGAATGCTTCATTCATAAGGGTTGTTCACTGGAGGAGGAATAAAAGGGAAAAGAGGTTTTAAAACATAAAAGGGGTTAAAATAGATAAATTTACCTTGAAATTTTGGGTCACATGGTTTGGCCACATGGTTGGAAAAATGGTGTGCCAACCGTGCACCCTTCATTTACTAGAGACACCCCTCACATGGGCTAGTAACATGGTTTGACTAACTAAACACAAGATGTGTGAAATAGATCAGTAAAGGATGTCTACAATACCGCACGGGCAAGAACCTTGGATCACATGGTTGAAAAAAAACTGTGAAGCCTCCCCTATTAATTGGGTGGCTCACGTGGTTGAGTTTCATGATTAGAACTAACCATGTTCTAATTGTGCATCTTATTTTACCTCTAATTACAAAGATCCAACCTCCAAACGAGACCCAGAATCTCTTGAACAACTCCTTAGCATTTATAGTTCATTATTTTCATAAAACGATAGATTTTTAATAGTAACTTAAAATTAAATGCCTCTCTGAAAAGTTGGGATGTTACACTTTGCATTATGGAGTTCATTGGGAAATGGGTTTTTGATTTGGTGTCTTGTTAATGTTTAGTGGGAGAGTTGGGAATAAAAATATAATATCCCCATTGTATACTAGTCATCCTATATTTTTTTCTTGATTGGAATAACTCTTTAGTGTATTTGGGTTCATTATCTATGTTCTATCATAATAGTTATGAAATTATCTCAAGTTTTATAAGTGTTAGATCTCTATAAGATAAAGTTATGTCCTTAACTTCTCATTAGTGAGAAACATTAGGAACTTTCAAGGGTCAGAAAGTGTCATGGTGGGGAGGATTGATGCCTGATGGGTAACTGGTATGTTTTTAAATATTTTATTTTACTTGGGTCCTTTAATTTTTGATTTTTAGAGCCATTGGGAGGGTTGTGAAAATTTTGGAGGGAAATCATAGGTCACTATACCACATTCTAATAGTCTAAATCGTGGTGAGAGTATGGGGTGTTTTCGCATAGTTCATGTGATACACTCTTGAGGCCTGGGGGTCTAAAACCCCAGGTTTTTTTCCTTTTATCTTCTCTAATTCCTTTCTATTAGGCTACACTATAGAGGGTTCTTATGAGGCAGTTCCACACCAAATGTTAGGTATTTCCTCTATAGGATCGTAAAATTATAGTAAATATAGTAATATGAGAGGTGAATTGTATTTTATGAAAAATTAAACATACAGCTTCCCAACGCCTTTATTTTATGAAGTTCTATTGTATGAATAGTTATTCTAATATTCTATAAAACATTTATAGTAATAATAAAGTAAATACTACATAGTATAAACTTCATGCAAAATGAATGGTTAAAATATAAAGAACTTTGTATAAAAATAATGTAACAAAACTCACATAACCTCCACTAAGAACGGTATTAACCTTCACCTAAAGTGATAAGAAATTTTTTAGACCCAACTTCAGGTATCCATGATTTTAAACCTATAGAAAGTTCTATCTCCCAAAACTTGAAATCCCTCGATTAGTTTAATCAGACAAATAACTATCTCCCTATACTTAGGATCCCTCAATCAACCAAATCAGATAAACCTATGTCTCCCTAGAACTAGGATACCTTAATAAAAATGTTCATATAGATAAAATAATATAATATAAAAACATAGATCATTTACAATAACAACCTAATAAATGTGTTCCCTAATACAAGAACTCTAAAGTTTACAAATCAAAAATCTCTTAGAAAAAAGACTTTGTAAAACTTCAAATGCAGGCTCTAGTTCACATAAAGAGTGTTCACTTCTTATCCTTGAGGTTATGGTCCTATTTATATAAAATAGCATAAAAACTTGAAATGGTAGAATTATTCACTTCTGAGGGTTAGTTGTAATGAAATTTGACAAAAATTCTTCATCTTTAAATGGATTCATCACATCAAAAAAATTCAATGGTCTTTAGGTTTATCACTATTACAATGCTTTGTATAAAGTTCATTTTGGTAGGTTTAGTATATCTCTATCTAGAAAAAAAATTATTTCTATATGATATACTTTTTATATGTCCATCTGATATACCTTTTTTATGTATATACAATATAAATTGTATATGTCCATCTAATATACTTTGTAAGTACTAATGTGTTGAATGAATATAAACTCCATTTGGTAAAATGAATTTCCACCATCTAGTTAAACTGAAATCTTTATAACTTCAACAGTTCTTGTAAGAATTTATACTTGGGAAGAAATAAGGATTATAAATAGAAACATTTTAATAATGAATTGTGATTTTCAAAAGTAAGAGTAGAAAGAGATATTATCACTCAATAGCATCATGGGTTATTGTACACATATGAAAAAAAATATAAATTTAATAGTGTCCTTAATGATATTTACACCTCTAACCCATCTTTTCTCCCCATTTTCCCAAAATAGGGTCTCTGAACATGGATATCTTATTCATCCTTTATCTATTAAAGATTATTATTGTATTCAAATGAAAATATAAGGAAATAATATGGTTTCTCTTAGTTTTATTCTCCCCTCCTCTCAATGCATGCTCTTTCTTCTTCTTTGGGTTTCTAAACTGTAGGTGGCCATAGAGCCTAAACCTAGGGTTAGGGGTGAGATTTTATTGAATTTTATTTTCAATAACGATTTCTAGGGATATCTTCTACCCATTCCTTGTGATTTCTATTAGAGGCGATGATTTTAACTCCATTTTAAAGGTAGGAGTCTCTACTTAATTAGAATTTTGCATCATATACTTTTAGTTCATGGTTTCTCTTTGGTTTAAAATGGTTAATTATAATTAATTCATGTTTTTGGGATATTTTTTATGATATTTTGACGTGATTATTGGTTTGAAATGTAATAAATGGTTTTTCATGTGGTTTTTCAAACATAAATGAGGTTTTTCCATGAAGGTTTTTTATGGAATAATTTAAAGGGAGTTACCTAAAAACTGTTTTAAAGAAGGTATTTTATTTCTAAATTGTAATAAAGATAATTTTCAATTATTTTCCTTAAAATATTCATTTTATGTCCCAAGGGTGTTTGATAAATTATTTTCAAAATAGGTTTGTCATCAAATGATTAATTAATGGATTTTTTAAATAAATATTATTTTAATAAAATATTATTATTAAATACTTTTTATTAAATATTAATCACCATATAATTTTTAGGAATTCAAATGTAATTTTTATAATGGTTTGAAAACTATTATTGTAAAAAACCCAGAATTTCTAAATAATTTTCAATCTTTATTTTAAAATTGAAAATTCAAATATTTAGAAAAATATTTGGATAAAATTAATATTATTTTTGGAATCAAAATGAGAAAAATATTCAACAATGAATTTCTCATAATTTTATGAGTCAGTTGAATTTTCATGTAAAATTTAAATACGGTTTAAATATATTGTGTGTATTATGACATAATAATGACCTAAAAGTGATATAATAAATTATATAATGGGTAAATATGACCAAATATATCTTAAAACTTTAAAATAATTTAATTTTAAGTTTATTTTTTTTAATTTTATAAATCCTTTTGAATCCGCCAAAATCTATAATTTATTTTAAGGTTTTAAAATCATTTATTTAAGTACAAGACTCACTTACACATCACAAAGGCTAATATTTCATTAATTTATGGCCTCGAACTAATAAAATAATTAAATATAATCTACTTTTGTAGCAACTATTGTATTTTTTGTGGTTTTGATTACTTTATTATATAGATTCCATAACTTAAGTTTGAGAAATAATAAAGAATTCCCCACTCATTTCCTATATAAACCAACCCAATGTCCCATTTATCATCACTAAAAACATTTATTAACATCCTTACTATTCTCTATCCTCTCTATATTCCTCCCAAGTTTCCCCCAAACTCTCAAAATTCTCCATCAAATCATTTGGAATCACCCTCTTAGGGTAAGGGATTCTCTCTCTCTTCTTTTTATTCAAGCACCACTTTTATGTCATGCCTATAAATTTATATTTTTTCATTTTGGGATATGTTCTTAAATATCCCCATTATTGTACATTTTATTTATAAATGATTATATACCCATTTCAATCGCATTAATCCCTCCCATGAACCATTACGTACACTCGTTACCATGCCGAAATTTATTAAGGGGTCCTCTCTTTTTCCTCTTTATACAGGTATATTCATTATCTTATACATTTTATATCCAAATAATAATTTTGATATATGTTATTCCATATCCCCCTCACTTTAATTATGATTTATAAATTATTAGAGACCCATTTATCTCTCGTTAATCCCTCACTTGAAAATTCAGGTACCCCTGTTATTTTGCTGAAATTTCATCGTGATTTTCCAAGTCAAAAATATTGTGTAGTGAATACCTTTACCTATTTCATATAAATGGTGTTCACCTATATTAACTTATACTTATTTTATTGGTTACCTATATATATTTATTTCACACTCCTTTATTTTAGAATAAAATGTGATGATAAATGATTCCATGTTGTATGATCTATGCGGAACACATATTCAAGTGGATGAAATAAAAGTGATGGGTCCACCCAGAATTATATAGCACTCAAATGAATTGGGTAATGTTTTAGTCTCATGAAAATTATTTCATCATAATGTATTTTATTTTATCCTTTACTTATGTTTATGATGTCATGTTTAAAGTTGTTTCCACATTTCTCATGTTGCCTTTATGTAATCATGCCTCATTGTTCGTGTTTATGATTCTCACCCCTTCTATGTCTGATTGATATTTCTATTGTATAACATGTATTACTTTCTTTATGTTATTCCACTTTTATTCCCTTACTAGGATTTATAGTTTACCCATTTCTTATGTATGTCCCAAGGTTATCCCAAAGAGTTTTAAATACGATGGAATAAAATGATCATGTTAAGTAAGTTTTCAATAATGGTGATACATCCCTTATTTTAAGTTATTATGTAATGTACCTAATTCCCAAAGACACTAGACTTCTCAATCTTCTGGGTTGTATTATGTGTAGACTTATCTAATAAAACATGAATTAATATGTAATAAATATCAGGGTTTCCATATAAAACCTCATTGATATGTTACCTTTTAAATTTTTTATTTTATGGACTCTTGTATAAAGAAATGAAACCTATACCACCAGACTGATTCATATTTGGAACCATGGAATGGATATTTATGAATGACTCTTGTGGAATAAATGTGTCTAAGAAATGAATATAAATTTATAATAAAAATTTAAGAAACATGAATTAGGTTATTTAATAAGTAATTAATGAATAATATTTGATTATTCTTAATGGTATATGTGCATCTTAAGCAAGTAGAGACATAAAGTAAGGGGAATCTTATCTCAAACTCATTTGTTTGAATTATTTTCCATCTTATTTATTAATTTTTATAAATTTTGTGTATATATTATCCTATGGAATTTTATTCTCCATTTACCTATATTTATAGTCATTTAAATTTCCTTTTAATATTATTTATTTGATTAGTTCTTATATCATATGTTACCAAATTTATACGAGGCTTTATCCCATTTAGTTCTCTATATTCTTTTTAATATTCATTTGAAATATTCATATATACTTCCATTGAAATTATAGTATTCCTTATTTTTCATTTATTTATAGGTATTTACATACCTAATTATTATCATCCAAATTATTATTGTTTAATTCATACCATACAAATATGGTAATTTTAATCCTTATCTAACTCTTCTCAATCACCTTTATTTTTATTCTAATAATCCATTAATGTATATATTTTATAATTTGTTAAACACATCAACCCTTAGATATCTACTATGAAATTTTCCATTGATTTTTGGTATGTTTGTTTTTTCTATATGTTTTCTCATTGATTGGCATTTATGAATTTTCTTATGATGTTGGTAAGGGGACTCTCTCTCTCCCTTTCCCTTTTTTCTTATAGTTCAATTTATATATTACTATTTAAAATTATATATGTTCTTGATAAATCACCTTTAAAATAATTTCATTTCATTTTCCCTTATTTTTAATGATATACATTATTTTTTATTTTTCTCCCCCTAATTTGATCTCAATTCATTCCCTATGAAATACATAAGGGAAAAACTTATCAATTCTTTGTTTATTATTTTCCTTTATCTATAATATTTTCCATCTATGTACATATTATCTTATACCTTATGTATTTTATCATGTGGACATATTTTATGATTCTATACCTTCTTCATTTGGGGACTTACATGATCTATCATTAGTATACTCTTTGATTATGATATATGAAATTATTATGTAAACCTTTTTATTTTCATGGTTTATCATATTTATGATTGATGTATGATCTTTTCTATATGAAATGGATATTAGTGTACATATTATAATGAAATGGGTGGGAATAAAATTATGCATCCCCTGAATCTTTTGGGTAATGATTATATCACATGAGATTATATGTATAATTCATGTTCATAGATCTTATCACACTGTTTTATAATGTCTTATCAATAATAATTATCATATGATTATATTGACATTGTTTATGTTTGTGAAAAAATTATTAGGATAGTCACATTCCTATTATATACACTTTTCAATGCCATGTTTATATTTTATGACTTGTGTTTCCTATATGTTATGATTTCATGTTATACTCGATGATCTCTCGATAAACCCTCATTTATTTTTCTTTTCATTTTTCATGTTTTAATTTTTATTATCACCTTATTAATTTGTTTTCTTACCCCTTTTCTTACATGAAACTTTTATGAGGGAATATAAATATTATAAAAGTTATAAGGTATAAGGGTCATTTGGAAGTCATAGAGTCTTGTAGAAGAATAATTTACTAAATGTTTTATATTTTATTTCATTTATAGTGTACTTAGTTTCCAAAGACTCTAAACTTATAGTTTTATAATAGTTTAATGTAATTAATGTTTATGTTATGTATGAAAAATATGTATTTGTACCACCAAATTTGAAATTTTAGGTCTGAGGTATCTCATTTTGTATCAAAAAAGGTATATATATTTTATGTAATTGGGATATAGAAACAATGGAATGAAAAATCATATAGAGATAACCTTTAATTTTATGGAATTAGTTCACTTATAACTAGTATGAATATAAAATGTTAAATTTTTAACTCTATTTATGTTGATAAATATCATGAATTTATGATTGAGTAAATTTGTGATGGAATTAGTCTCTATATATTATAAATTTTATTTTTTAGTCATTATGTCATAACCTTTTATGGATATTTAAAAAAAATAACCCTTCTTAATTATCAATGAGTAAAAATTGTGAGGATATAATTTATTTAAGAGGGAAGAATGTAGAGCCCAATATTTTTTATATATGTTTTTATAAATTTTCTCCCTTAACATATATGTGTGTGAAAATTAAATGCATTATTTTACGGAAAGAGAAAATAATTTACATACAACTTTATCCATAAATTATTTTCTGTCATTTTTGAAATATTATTTTAAAAAAGTATGAAATTGAGTATATTGGTATACCATAAATAAATTTCATACACCACACTATGAAATGAACATTATTTTATTTCTTTATAATATAAACCAAGGATGAATACATTTGATATGAATAATATAAGTAAAATGAGATAATAAATAAAATTAAATGACATAAATAAATTTTTTAAATCCAATGACTCATGACCTATTATTAATACCACATGACCTATCATAAATACCATAGGTTTGAGAATAATTATATTAAAAAAATAAAACATTAGAAATAAGATAGAAATTTTTGTAAAATAAATGTAGAGAGACTTAAAATAAAACTAAGTGAATGAAAGTTGTAAGATTTAGGGTTTACATATTGGGTATAAAGAGGTAATATAACCATTATAATAGGTATAGTAGCTATTGAAAATATGTTTTTTAGAATAGTAACTTAACAATTGCAATACTAGTAACAGTTATGGGTAACTAAAGAAATAAAAATATAAGTAAATAAATAACATTTATATAATTGGTATATATGAATATCAAAATTATGTAAATTAATATTTAAATTAATTAATATAATTTTCTAATTCACCAAAATTAGATAAATCATAATAACATAATTATTTTTAGTAATGTAATTTACCTTTATTTATGAAACCATACTATTTTTATATTAAATTTAAATATTTAATTTACCCAAGTTTTAAATTTATTTTGATAAAATGGGCTAAAAATTTTAAATCAACACATCCAAATTAGTCAATAGGGAATTTTTCGTATTTTTATGGAAATATTGAATTTTAGGATGAATAATGAAATACAATTTACATATACGATATGTTTTATGACCATGTTTTGATTTAAAAATAACTTAAAAATTTGTAACATCGGTTTCAAAACACAAAAATGTTTTTAAAGAGTTAAATAATTTATTTAAAAATAATAAATTCAATTTCTAAACCTATAATAGAATTTCTAACGTCTAAAACTTATTTTATTTCAATAAAAAGTTATTTTTGATTCGTTATCTTGTATATTTTATCCCAAATAAACCATTCAGTTTTTAAAAGGTTATAAGTTATAAATATATAATTTTTTTAATCATTTAATATTATTAGTCATAAGAATCAATATTATTTATAGCCTTTATAAAAAATAAATATTTATTCTAAAACACCCTATTCACTTATAAAAATCTTCCATCATCTCCCATTTATCCTCCATTAAAACACTTACTCGTTTTCTAAACTCTACCCAAATACTTTTATTTAGTAAATAATCTAGGTTTGGGAGCTTCTAGTATCACTACAACATAAGCTTCTAAAGGAATTTTCAAAGAGTGAATGGGAGGTCTCAAAGAAGAGATCGCATTCACTCAATTCTCTTTTTTTTATTTTTAAAGAATCCACTTTGTGGGTTAGTGGTAACCAAAATATAAAGAGCGGGATATATATTTCAAGTATCCAAAGTAAAAAATTCAAAAAATTCACATTATCCAAGGAGACCTCGAGCCATGTGTACCCACAACTGCCCAAGTCACGATATGTCTCTTGTCTCCTACCATCATCATCACGAGACCGTTGTCATCATCCGTCCGGTAACTACTATCGTTGCTATCAACAAACCAGTTGCTAGAGAGCATCACCATCGTAAACACCGAAGCTTTAACCACCGTTTATCTTCCACCACCGTAAAACACCATTGTAGAGCCAGCTTGCCACATTGAAACAAAAACACCAACGATGCAGAAGACCGTCAGAGACCGTCAGATATTCCATAAACATCACACCAAGACATCATCATTCCCCATCAGCAGGTAGCAACCAAAACACCAAAACCAGGAAGAAAATAAGAAATCCATTGAACCCATCGAACTACATGGCATCGCACCAAGCCATCATCAACCACCAGCGAACCAGAAATAAACCAAACACCTGTACAACCAGAAACACAAATTGATAGCTACCAAAAATCAAATCGACCACCACCGAACATCAAATCGGCCACCGATAAGGAAAAAACAAAACTTCACCAAAATTATGAGAAAGAAATCCAGAAGAACCAAATCCAACACTGAATATTGCGCACCTGGAACATGGACAGCCATTGAACCACACCTCCCAAAACATCAATGTTACCACTACTCCTGGTCTGACCAGGATAGGAGCATCAAAACGTGAGGTCAGGGTAGAGGCTTGATATAATGGTTATAAAAATTATTTTATTAAATTATAAAAATCAAATATGGACCATTATCCCATTCATAAATTCCTTAAAACATCATCTATACCATGGTTATTATATACTACCTACATGGGTGATGTTGTTTTATTCAAATAACTTCCTTTAATGGATCTTTATAGCTATTATTTTAGGTTAAAATAAAACATTAATAATTAATATAATCCATCATTAGGATTATGGAATAACAAAATTAATATCATAAAAATTATATTAAACTAAATCATCATAATTATTAAACCACCTAAATGAATATATCTTAAAAACATTTTTTATTAAATTTAATTTTATATATTATGTAAAATGTAAAATTTTGAAAAATTTTATGTTCTTTATTTTAGGATTTTTCACTTTAATTATTTCCATATTAACACCTAAGGGGTAAAATATCCATTTCACCCAAGCACATAACCTCATATTAGCTTATGGATGATTCTTTTGAGTCTGGAATGTGGTGTTTACCCTAGGGTGGATATTTGGCATGTATCAAAAGTTTTGTGACTCTTAAAACTTATATTTGATTAATTATATAAATTTTTTAATTTTAATATGTTTGATTATTTGAATTTTAAATAAAAATTTTATTAACCATCGAAGACAATCCTAAAACTTTTGTTTAAGGACACCATTAAGTTCATGATGTTTTGTTAACCTTAATATGGAAGTTTGATGTGATTTATAAGACCTTAAATTTCTATGTATTTTTTAAAAATTTAATTAACTATTTAATTAATTAATTCTTTATGTATTTATTTAATTTTATCTCTAACTTTAACTCTGATTGAGATATCATCAATGTATTATTTCTTGGGACTTTGTGATTCATTTAATGTTGATGTTAATTTCTTTTGGGTTTTGAAGGCCTTTTTCAAGTCTTTAAATATTGTTTTACTCTATAATTCACTCTTTTGACATATTTATTGAGTAGATAACATTGTATTTATCTCTTAAAAACCAGAGCAACAATGTACCCCCCCCCCCATGAGGTAGAATTCCCTAATCACCTCTATTAATTGTTAATATAAGGCTCTAATATATGATCATTTTTAATTATTGATTATAATTTATAGTATTTTAAATTAGAGGAATCCATAATATTCCATATTTTTATTTAGAAATTATATTATTAGTACAATGATAACTGATTTTGATAGAATTTTTTATTCCTGAATAATGTTTATCTATGATGAATAGTATTTTAGCAGGCCTTGGTATCGGTCATTCATCGATGCAAGTCCACCATGATGGTGGATAAAAATCATTCCTATGGATCAATAAAATGGGTGATAGTGGCGAAAACCTCAAATTATCTATATATGGTGGTTGTGAGGTAGAGTGGCTAAGATAGTAGTGTGGATATGATACAAAATTGGTGTATTTTGTATGACCTAGAGACCCATACAGTACTCGAATCACATGTATTACTACCCTAGGAGCACTCCTCATTCCCCATGGACTGAAAAATATCATTGTAGGATTTGATCTATAATTTTTTGAACTATTTACCTACTTTATTATGATCTAAATTCATGGCCAGTCTCTACTAGAAATTAGTTAAGACTCATCTGTATGTTGGGCATTCCAAAAATAAACTAGGAACCAAATAGTTCATAGGGGAATAAAATTGAATGGAAATATACTATTCTCCCTATATATTCAAACCAAGACAAATCACATGAAAACTACAATTAATAACATACCATAATATATGTATTATCAAAATAGGGACTAAAATAGAAAAGACTATAGGAGTAATAGATGTTACAAATTAAACCTCTAACAGCTCCAACTCTGATGTGAGAGTCAATATTGCTTCCATGTAAAACATAAATAGTTGACCACAAAACCAAAAAGCTATCATTATACCTATAAGTACCTAAAAATGAATAAAATATGGGTATTATGTCCACCAAGGTGTCCATGTAGGGTGTGTGAATATAATACATATAAGGGCACCACCAATGATGTATTAACACAAAAGTAAAAAAATGGTGTGTGAATAACCATGTCTACTCATTTACCTATTATATAAAAATGGTTTTATAGAAAATGAGTAGGGTATAGGTTTGTACTAATAATAAAGTATATGAACATATCAACTATGAAGTAGCGCATATGATCATATCAACTTTAAATAGTAACTCTCTATACCAAGAGGCTCCTTACCAGTACGATCTACTTTAGGCTTAACCCAATATATGAAATGAACCGAAGAGTGAATTATGGACTCAACACCCATAATTTCATAGTGAAGTCAGGGTGAAACCCCCATACTATCTGGGGGAAGGGAATCATGTATAATTGATTCAGGTTATCCAAGAAAAAGTTCCCATTTGAGGATAGGGGAAAGGGGTATAATAAGATCAGGTTCAAAATCTATTCCATTGAATCATGTATTTCAATAACTAGTGGCCCTACCTAAATAATTTATAATAATTGCAATATACTCCTTTTAGAATGTATTTAAAATTATTACCCATGCTTATGGAATCAAAACTAGTTACATAAAACAATATGGTTTCTTATTAGAGAACAAATATATTAGAAATAATAAATATGTAGGCATGATCAAGAAACACTGACAATAACATCACTCATTATTCTTTATAAAAAATAAAATAAAATTATTTTCACAACAAAAACTATATCCATGGTTAGTTTACGCAACTATAAATTTATAAAATCATCAAATATACCAACATAGATATCAATAATGGAAAAAACATGTTATTACACAAATAAATAATGATATGATAGTAGTAACACATGTTATTCTTATAAAAAATGAACCACATGAGTGAGACATACTCAACTACCAATATGTATTAGGAATACACCAAATAAAGTAGTAGATAATTCACTACAATAACTTTAACAAGGTGAAATGATCTAAATGTGGTACTAAGAATGAGTGTATTAGTGATAGTGATCAGTTTAACATGGGTGAGTCATAGTAAATAAATAGATTCAAAAATTTATAGAGTAGTATATAATTTATTCTAAGTCGGTTTTAGGTTTCACTTTATAATATATATGACGCTAAAAGATTCAAAACCAACAATTGATATAATGTAATTTCATTTAAGTAACCAAGATTCAAAATAGGAAGAGTGAGTTTTATTGAAACATATTTTTGTAAAACATTAAAAATAATAAGTGAAAGGAGGAAGATATAAATCCAATTAAGAAAGTATTTTCAAAAGAAACCATTTGTAAAATTAGGTTTTTCATAAAACTTATCATACCTTAAACCATTATAAAAATCATGATAGTTGTTAAATTTCAGTATCAGGTAAATATTAAAACGTTAGTATTTTCATATTGAATCACTTATTTCCATCTCATAAAACTAGCCACCATATTATGTCCAAATCACTCTCTTAACCATAGGCTATGTGTGCTTTTTTTACTTGTATATCATTTAGGTTTAAGTGGGAATACATGATTCTTATTATCGAATATGGTTGGGAGTCATGGAAGTGAACCTTAGATATATATTAATAAACCAAGTAGGTTTGGTCCAAGGTAAGATTCATATATTACACATTTTCCTCATGACATATTGATATAAAAACATACCTAAGGTTTCCTTTTATGCCCATCTCAATGTAAACAAAATTGAGTGACGCTTTGAGATTAAAGGGTTTATATGATATAACATATCATAGTTCACTAGTTTCATATTCCAATATAAACTATGTTAATTAAATATTTGGACATTAATAAAATCATCAAGTGTAATAAGTAAATTAAGGTTTTCTAAAATAACAAGGGGGATCTATACATAATAAATATTTCACCCCTTAAAAACATTTAATTTTTTATACCCAAAATATCATTGGTAAACAATCCATTTATAATATTTAAAATATTAATTTATATTTAAAAATAATTTATAAAAACTTAAGGTAGGTATATTGTAGGTATAACTTAAGGCCCACTCGATGAGTCGAGGCCACCTACCATTACATTATCCTTGAATAATCTTCACTCATACTTGAAATAAAACATATAATTTACTATAAATAAATAAACAAGATCCTATAAACAAAGTGACCCAATATCAAAATCACCATATTCAAAGAATCATAATACTATAAGGAAATCCCAATAGATAACTCCTAAAATTAATATGATAAAAAAATAACAAATCCCTAATTTAATATAACAAGAAGAACCCTCAAATTAAATCAAAATCTATAAATTACTAAAAGAAATCATTCCCTGATTTCCCAGAATATAATCGGTGATAAACATAAGGAAAAAACTCCTAAAAGTTTCTTTAAATCTAAATAAGATAAAAATATTGGTTAATATGTGGTTTAACCATGCCATGGAGAAATGAAATCTCCAAATATCAAACCAAGGTGGAAGAAAATATAGGAGAAGGATAAAGATAATATAGGAGAAGAGGAGGGGAGACCCTATATCAAATAGGTTAAAAATCCCTTAAGGAAACTTTAATCCATTTCTAAAAGGATGGAAAACGAGGAAGGCATATGGATCTCTCTTAGACTCACAAAGAGGATAGGTAAATAAGGCTGAGGGGTTATTTTTTAGGGGGTTTAATTATTTTAGATCAAAAATAACATTTTAACCCTTTTAAAAAATCTTCATGGCCTCTACTACAATTAAAGTGTTAGTCTATCAAGCCATGGAGGATCCATCTAAAATCTAGTGTAATCTAGTACAACTCCAATGGAATGTTTCTATTAACGCCTTTAATATTTACCTATATCAAACACACCTTAAACCCACTCTATGAAACCTTAAAACATACCCAAAAAAACATCATCATTAATCCTCAATCATAAAAAAATCTGAATCTCAAAATTCAAAATAACCGATCAACTGGAACCAAAAATTAAAATGATCCCAAGATTAAACAACCCAAAAGTATGACCTAGGACTTGAAATCACTATAGTATCAAAATTATTCTTTACATCCTCCCCACCAAATGACTTCTTATCCTGAATAATTTCTGGGATACACTCACCTAATGATTCAATACCCATATATCTCTAATAAATACTCCAAATAATCCACTAAATTAATTATACCCAACTTATAGATCTATCATGAATCAATAAAATCAACTAATTTCGAATTATAAATCACTGAACCATGATCATGTTACCTATACATGACCCAAAACCCACCTCGAATCATATCTAAAATCATTTATCCCATTCTTAATTCATAGATTCCAAAACTAACCCAAATCACCCAAAAACAACGAAATTCCATATTCATAACCATCAAACCCAATAAATTCAATAACTATATATAATAATAGTAATTACACTCTATCACATCCAAAAATTATTTATCACACTCTCAATTCATGGAAACTAAAACCAATGGAATATATTAAACTATAAATGAAACATCAATACTAAAGGATATACCGTCATCCCTGTAACTTTCAAAATACTATTAACTGATCAAAAGATAAGACAAGATAATCCCCACCTTCATATTATATAAGGAACTATCTATTCATAAATTTCTATTAACTTATAGTTTATCAAATGAATACATTATTCAAAAGGATTACTAAACCCATTCTTCATTTCAAAAACCTAGATCAACTTATTTTCAAAAATACCACATTTACACAATAAACCCCTTGTAAAAATATTTCTTTTAAAAATTTATTCTGAATTATAATTCAAAATAATTTTATAATTATACTTTCAAATTTAAACTTTAACCAAATTAAAATGAATATAAAGGTAAAATAATTTTGACTAATATCCATTCTATTTTGAAAATATAAAACTAAAATCCTAGTTTATAAATATTATTTTTTTCCCAATATTTTTAGGCATAAAATATTTTATAAGAAACAAAAACACTTTTTAATTCATAAAAATCATAGTTATAGACTAGTTTACATTACCATAAAACACTAAAAAACTCTTTTTAGTATATCAACAAATAAGGATCAATGACTAATATGCCAGAGCATGCCTATTTTACCTTGTCATAATCAAGAAAAAAAATGACTATCATGTTTGAATAATTTATTTTCAAAAACAAATCAAGTAGTAAACCAATTATCAAGGAACAAGAAATATGATCAATGGAAAAATATCAAAAAGAGATAGAATATATTTCATTTTTGAAAACCTTTACTAGGAATAATACAAGTATCATTATCAAGGAATAACCCTAAGAAAAAAATTAAGTATCATGATTGGTGATAGGATATAATCAAAAAACATGGAACATTCTTAGTGGTAAATATATAAGTTTAATTCAAATTAATGCTTCAACAATTATAGTATAACCAAAGAAAACTAGTTATAAAAGAAGTGTATTTATTTCAACATAAGTAATGAATATTTGATTCATATAAACCTATTCATCACTAATATATATGTGTAATAAAATGTTATATATGTATATACTAAAGTTTCATTTAATACAAACATCACTTGGTTATACTATAATGTAAAAAATATTAGTGAGGAATACAATATGGTATGGCATCTTATATGTGTCGACCTGCCAAAAACTTACATGATGAATGAACCAAAAGGTTGACTCCAAATCAAGTCATAAATTCAAATCTCAAGTTCTATTCCACTATACCTGATATATAAAAATAAAATCCTCACTCGAACATATAGTTCCTACTGAGTACCCAAACATCCCCTTATAATTTGAGCTTCCACCATAAAGAGGTCTATAACACATTTTTATGGGTTACTTATCAAGTCCTAATAATCCTATAAAATATATAAGAAAAATAAAAAACTACTAAGTCCCCACATTTCTTTAATACCACTTTTTATCATTTGCAACCCATACACCTATACGGCACCCGGATCATGTATGCTACCACACCAGAGTGCTACAAGATCCTCAAGAGCTGGTGGATAATAATACGAGTCTCAATATGGAATTTAGGGAATGATTTACCCACCTTGTTATGGATAAAATTCATGGTCAGTCTCTACCAAAAATATAGGACTCGTCCAAAAGTCAGACATTAAAATTTTAAATTAGGAAACAAATAGGTCATAAGGGAGTAAAAGAGAATTTAAAGAGACCATACTCACTATATATGCATACAAGGTAAATTAACATGAAAAATATAATGCATAATAGACTATAATATATGTCTCAGTCAAATAGGGATTAAGATAGGAAGGAATAAAGGGATATACGATGTTCCAAAAGTGACCCAAAACCACTCCAACTTAGAAACCAATCTCACTTGCATAGAAAACATGAATAGTCAACCACAAAACACAATAGCTACTAGTGTACCTATAAGTACCTAAAAAGAAATAAAATATAGGTTGTATGTCCACTGAGGTGTTTATGTAGGGTGTGAGTATAAAATAATCAGTAGGGGCACCAAATATGTCTCATCACAATAGTGAAAAATGAGTTTATGCATAAACATGTCTACTTATATATCTAATATATCAAAACAATTACAGATAAAAAGAATAATATGGCCACATACAAGTAACAAATTAATGAAATGTATCAACAGTGAAATAACACATATGATCATTAAAATTTTAAAAAATAACTCCTTATATAGGGCAGGTTCGTACCTATACCGCTTTATTTGGGATTAACCTAGAATCTACAATAAACTAGAGAGTAAAGTTAGGGTCCAAAAACCATCCTATAATTGTGAAGTTATGGTGAAACACCCATGACATATGGGGGAATGTAAATTTTGTATAATAGAGTTGGTTTTTCCATACTAACCTTCCCATTCAAGGATAAGGGAAATGTTAAAATAGCATCAAGTTCAAAACCTATCCCATTAAATCCTATAAATAAATAGTTGAAATACCTACTTAAATAGTTTATAATAACATCAATATACCCCTTATAGTATGAATATAAAACTAGTATCCATGATCACGATATAAAAACTAGTTACAGAAAATATCATGCATACCTATCAAATCAGTAACATATTCATGATAGAAAATTTTTATCCATGCCTAATAAAAAATACCCAAAACATCACTCATCATGATTTGTATAAAAATATAGTAACATTATTTCCACACAAAAAAAAATATATAAATACTTATTTTACCAAACTAAAAATTTATAAAATCAAAGAAGAAACCAACATACATATCAATCATGGAAGAAAATTCTATTCCAAAAATAAATGATGTTACGCAAGCAGTCCCACATGTTAGTCTTATACTAAATGAACCACATGAGTGTGATAAAATTAACCCCAGATATATATTAAAAAGACACCAATTAAAAAAGTATATTATTAATTGAAATAAATTTGAAAAGGTTCACACCATTCAAACATTTTACAAATATCAAGCTTACTAATGTTACTGTTTGAGTTAACATGGGTAAGTAATAGTCTAAAAGTATAATAATAAATTTATAGAGTATATTTTACTTTACCCTAAGTAGGTTCTAGGACTCACTTTATAATTTTCCCCACACCAAAAGGTTTAAAACCAACTCTTGACATAACACAATTTCATTTAAGTAACCATGTTTCAAAATAAAAAAATTCAAGGCCACTAAAACATATTTTGGTAAAACATTTAAAATAATAAGGAAAGGAATAAAGAGATAAATCCAATTAAGAAATTATTTTCAAAATATACCATTTTGGAAATAACGTTTTTTATAAAACTTTACATTACTTAAACCTTTATAAAAAATATAATAGATTTCATGTTTTGGTGTTAGGTAAATATTAAACCATTATGCTTTTTGTGTTGAATCACTTCTTTCCACATAATAATCCCAACCACCACATTGCCACTGAAGTACTCTCTTAACCATTGGTTAAGTTTGATTCATTTAATTACAGGTCATTCAAATTTATGTGGGAATAAGTGATTCCTATTATAGAATATGGTTTTTGACTCAGGAATGTAAAATTAGTTATACATTAATAGAATAAATAGGTTTGGTCCAAGTTAAGACTCTAACTTACAAGATTTCCATGTGATAGATTAACTCAAAAAAAAACTAAGGTTTCCATTTTTCCCAAGTTAATTTCAAAAAAAGGGTTTGAGCCTTTGATATTTAAGGTTTTATATGACATAAATTAATATGGGTCACTAGTTTCATATTATAAGAAAAAAGTTAGTAATTAAATATATGGACTTGCAAGGAATCATTAAGTAAAACCAGTAAATTGGGGTTCTTTAAAATAATAAGGGGGGAGAATATCTACATAATAAAAAATGAACCCCCAAAAAACTTTTAATTATTTGTACCAAAATATCATTGGTGAACCATGCATTTATATTTTTGAAAATATATATTAATATTTATTATTAATTTAGACAAAATAAATGTATACATGTTGTTGTCATAGGCTAAGGATCACTCAGTGAGTCAATACCACCTACTATTTTATTATCCTGGAAGAATCTTTACTTGTCCTATAATGAAAACATAAAATCCCTTATAATGAAACAAAAAATATTCCATAAACAAGTATACCCTATATAAAATTTACTATTATAAAATAATAATAATTCTCCATGGAAATCCCAATAGATAACTTATAAAATTCATCTGAAAATAAAAAGATAAAAATTATCAATTTATACACTAAGAATATACCTCAATTTCACCATTAAAAAAAATAAATTCACAAAATAAAAGAAAACACTAGGATAATATTTGATTTATCCATACCATAGTGAACTAATTTCTCTAAATATAAAACCAAGGTGGAATAAAATATAATATAAGGATAAAAGAGAATATTGGAGAAGTGGAGGAGAGACCCTACATTAAATGGGTTGAAGGAACTCCCTTAAAGAACCTTTAATACATATCCAAGATGAGAAAGAATGAGGAATACATATAGATCTACCCTAGTAATATGAAATGGTTAGGTTAAATGAGGTTTGATAGGTTTAATGATTTTAGTTAAAAAATAAAATGTCACCCCCTTTTTAAAAAAATATGAATGGATTCTATTGTAACTCTAGTAGGATATACTAACACTCTAGTGGTAGTTTTGTATGACACTAGATCCTCTATAAAAACTCTATTAGGATCCATTGAAACATTGGTGGCCTGTTTTTTCTAACCCATTATGGATTTTTCTCCATCAAACACATGTAAACCCCACTCTAAGTTTCCTAACATCTTATGAAATATCAAACTATACCCAAAAATACCATATAATTCATCCTTAATAACCAAAAACCAAATCCAAATATCAAAAAAACTCATCAACTCAAACCAAAAATTAAAATTATCCCATTATTAAACTATTCAAAAGTTCTATCTAATACCTTGAATCATTTTAGTCAGTACATGGGTCATTACATGAGGTTTAGTAGATATAATGAGTCTGATAATCATAACAATGGTGAAGGACCACCATGTGTTGAGGTATTAGAGTCAAAGGGAAAGAATAGGTGTGATGGATGGATAATGATGGTAACGTGAGACAAGGGAAGTTGTATCCTGAATTAGTGAGATCTAAGGGGTGATGTTCTAGATTATTGGGCTTAAAAAATACATGGACTTAAGTTGAGTTAAGGTAGGATACTAAGTGGAAATATACCATGATGTGAATAGTGTGGATGTGGATAAGGAGTAACTTATGGGTTAAAGGCATTGAGAGATGTAGTATTTGGTCAGATATGAGGAGATGGAAGTGGTGTAGAACTAGTTGAGTAGTATAAACACATGGAGAAAGTGTCAAATAAGGTACAACTAACCCTAGGTTCAAATGAGGAAGGAGATAACTAAATAAGTAAAATAAAATAATAATATAATTTAATAAGTAAAAAATAATTTTATTATTATTATTATATAAAATATATTCATATATATTTATGTAAAAAACTAGTCTAGTGTATGATTTTAACATGAATAATTTAAACCTATCGTTATTCCACATTGATCGTAATGGTTATAGTTTTTAGGGTTATCAGTTTGTTTGAAAAACATTTTGGGAATTTAAACTTATTAGGTGTTCATATGGATTATGACCCAACCTTTAAATATTACAAGGATATGACCAAAACATTTTCATGATTAGAACATAATGGTTCCCATCATTTATTGATATAGATATCTTTTTTTAATGAAAATATGAAATTATTATTTTAGATTTTGATGTGAATATAGGATAACTATTGATGATTTCGATGACTATATCCCATTAGTATCTTCCAATGGGGCCTATAGGCAAGTAAATTATAATGGTAACTAGTTAAAATTAGTTTTTATGATACAACATGAGAATTATTATGAGTATTTTTTGTTTTGAAACTGTTATTCCTCTTTAAATCTAGTTACGAAGTGAAGTGTGTGTGAATAGTAATTTTATAATGAATATGGATTATATTAGATGTTTTGATACATGATAGTGATGGAATTATTGTTAAGGGAAGACACATTTTTTCATGTATTCGATCAGATGATGATCATATGGTAAGGTTGTGACGTGCTTTATAATCTGAGTCTCCCATCTTGATGATGAATATGATGATTTCATTAAGTTAAATATTATGACCAGATGATTATAATGTTGATTATGATTATGATTACTTTGTAAAATCCCTTGTCTAATCTACCCAAATGGTGCTCGATCTAGAGAATTGCATGACCTCTAGAACCATTCAGGTAGACCGGGTAGAGGATGGTCAAAATATGGTATCAAATTGTGTGTTTGGTTTGGATAAAGTTAGTTAGTGGTGACGATAGGATTTTTGGACTTGAGGGGTGGATTTTGAGCATTAATGGACAGTATGGCATTGGTTGAAACCCAAGATTCCAAGGGATTTTCAATTTTTGGATTTTGAACTCTAGGTTTGAGTGAGGATATGGGCTAAGAATCCCAATGTAATATGGTTGGGGGTCAAGATTTTTCATAGGGCTTAGTTAGAATATATTTTTTCTTCATTTATTAATCATGATACCATCATGTTTAGGGCATGTTACATGTTCATAATAATTTTTTTGATTGGAATAATTCCTCAAAGGGATAAAATATTAATTAAAAGAAACTAATAATATATTTTATTATTTATTAAATATATTATCATTAGAGAGTTAATTAATATAGATTATAGGGGTTTCTTATTCAATGTGTTTGATTGATTGTGGTTATTTCACCACCATGGTGAAATGATTTGGTTGTTTGGGAAGTTGATAAAAATCCATATTTAAAAAGGGGTTTATGTGATTTTAATGCATGTATAAAATGGTTTTTTTTATGAAATGGTTTTTTTTATTTTCTAGTTTTAATAAATTTAAAGAAGAGGATTTGGAAATTTTATTTGAAAATATATTTCTAAAAATAAAAATAGTTTTCATGGTAAAAGACCAGTGATTCCAAAGATTTTGAAATTTCTAATTTTTTTTATAAACACTCATGAACTCTAAGGGGAGTTTTAAAAACTAGGGTGAGTTTTGGTGTGATAACATTTTTTGATGTGTATTTCAAATATGAAACTAGTAGATGTTTGATTGGGTAACCTGATTTTTATGACTTGACCAACAATGACTCAAGAATTTTTATTTGTCTATTTTTTGATGTGGTTTGTGAAAAATTATGAGATTTATATGTGATTAGGTTTGGGAAATTGGAATTTATTATAGGGTATGAGAAGTTGGGTATAGGAATTGATGGTATTTTTTTTGGACTACATGAGGTGTGTTTTTTATGAGTGATTAATATGGTAGGGATAATTATTATATGAATTGGGTTTTAGAATAAATTATTACTGAGTATATAATCATAAGTACAATGGTTGATTTATCATTAGCATTTTGTAAATAGCATCTGCATTCATGAACCACCTTGTCATTATGGTAGTGGAAGCGAGAAGTGTCCTTGGGACATTAAAAAAATTCATGAGAGTATAGAGGGTTATTTAGAGTAAACTAACACCAGTGATGGGATGGGTATCATAGAATAATTGGTGATAATATAGATGATTGGGTGACATATATTATATAGAGTGGTATGCTTAAGAGTTTGGATTCACACAATGGCTATATTTTGAGTGTTCTCGTATAGAATGCATTAGGTAAATATTTATTAAATGATTGAGATAAGCCAATAATTATTATTGAATATCTGTTGAGTCTTTTTAGGGATGAAAATAATTATATTGGTATTATTGTAAGGGAATGAGCCTTTAGATGTTGATGGACCTATAGGAAGTTCATACTCCATTGGAACTAGAGACAGTTAAAATTTTATTTTTCGAAAATAGATTGAGAGTTAGGTATTTTGGGAGTTTTAGAAGTTAAAATTGATGTATTTGAATTGAATTATCCATAAAAATGTTAGACCTATAGAATTCATGAGGTTTATGAAGTTTAGTTTGGTGGATTTATATAGTATCCACTAGATACCTGGTGTTATCCCACAAAGATCTTAGTGGGAAAATAAATGGTGTTATACCACTTCCCCTTCTACTATAATCCTAGTGGAAGGAAACTGAGATACTAGTAGTCCTTCTATAGTCCAATGGGTTCATCATACTTCTAATAGAAGGTCTTAATCCCCTTTTTAAAAGGGTTGTTTTGATCATTTTATAGGTTCTATTTTATAATCCCCCCCCCCTAATTTTCTTATTTTCTAGGATAGTTGTATGGGAGGGAGGGTTCTTATCTATCTCTCTTATTTCTATCCCCTTAATTTAATAAATTAATGGTGGTTAAATCCATGTTTATTGAATGGAGTGAGGTATTCGTTTCTCCTTGTTTATTTTTTCTTCTCTTTTCCTATTCTAATTTGGGTGGATTCAATTATGGATGTGGTTATGGATTTATCCAAAAAATAGGTTAAATTTATCCATTTTCAAGTTATTTTTTAGTCTTATTCCTAGATTATCAAAGAAAATTATTTTATGTTGTTACTTACCATTTCACTTGAGGTGAACTGACTGGAATTTATTCTAAGCTTTCTAATAAATTGGTATAAAATTTATGGACCACTGGATGATATAAATTAGTTATTTTTACTTATTTTAGGATTAGGTATAAATTAGTAGTAGTCTACACATCTTTGCTTATGGTTCTAATATCATTATTCTACTTTATGAGTATTCCAAAATTTAAGTTTATTATGAATTGTTTTAAAATTAATGACTTGTGTGATTATAGGGATTTTGATGAGATGTTCTCTTATTGGAATAAATAACTTCCATTATGATCTAAGAGTTATAAATGGTCATCTAATTGTAGAAGGTGGACTTTAAATATTCATAATTTTAATACTTTGGTTTGTATAATATTTCCTACTAATTATTTTATAATTGTGTGACAATTATTATTATAGTGAGAATTAATATATGAAATGTTATCACTCCATGAATTGGAAAGAATTTAATTGTCTTAATAAATACCAAATTAGTGTATAGATTACTAAATGGTTCATTAGGTGGAATATTGGTTGGATCGGTTTCAGAGAACCATACTATATATTTCTTGGAGGTTTGAGTAGATACTTTCCTTGGTTTTATAAAAATAAAATGGTTTGACCTTTAAAATGATAATTCAACAGATATTAATTTTAAAATTTATTTCCAATGAATGATAACTGATTTAAAATGAATGTTTAAAATTTGACTTCAAATAAAATGGGATTTTTTAAAATTTGACTTTCATTGGGTTTTTTTCAAGGTCCTAAGTTGAGTAAAATATCATGAGATTCCATTTTAGTTCATTATGAAAGAGGAATTTGATTAGTATTTTAAGGTATAGAAAAGAGAAAAAATTTGATAAATGGTTTGTTTTTATTGACCTTTTGTGGGTGATTCTAATATTTTAAAGAATGTGTATGCTTGTGTGTTCTTTCTAGACTGATGAAGTCCTAGTATAAATTCTCTTATTTCATAATGATTTTTGATATTATGTGATGATTTTACGTAAAAAAAATCTTGAATAATGGATAGGTTAGATAAGTATTAAATATCTATTGATTTTCTTAATGTATGTATGTTCATGGGACCTTGAGAGGTACCCTTTGGGTTATGATAGAGTATAGGACTCTTAGTATCCTTTAATGATTTTATCTAAGTCAATGTTTCCTAGTAATATTTTTGGACTGATCAAACATGGGTGTTGATCGAGTTACATATATCCTTCAGGAATGTGTTAGATGCCTTATTATAGCTAAGATATGGTAAGGGGGTTCATTATTAACCTTATGGGAAGTTTATGTCATACAATGGATTAGAAATAGTGTTCTTTTATAGATAAGTGAATCTAGAATTGGGAAAATATACCTAGGTTATGATAATATATGGAGGGATCTAGGAACATAGGATATAAGATGAGTGAGTTCCCTCATAGTTGTGTTGGATTTTTTATGTGTGAGATAGATCAACTAGTAGTGTGGCCTAAAAAGTAGTTATTGATTTAGCAGAAAACTTCAGACTTATATGTGACATAAAATAAACCCTTAGGTTTGACAATATGACCCAAATTATGAGGTAATGTGAGATATTACCTCAGGGGTCATGATCAATATTGTGATTCCATAGGTGTGAGTATAACACCACTAAGATCAGGGTGAATTTGTGGATACCAAAACACAAAATAATAAATGATTTTCCTAGTATCAATTTATGAATAAGATCATAAATGAAACAAAGTTATGATATGAGATAGAAAGATTTAACATACACATGACCCAAGAGTTTTTACAAGGATCACTCACTTTTGTTATCAAGTGTATAATCCTTAGTGTTTAATGTTTGTGATATCACTATCCATGTTATTATATTATTATCAACAAGAAAATGGTGTAGAAGAAGGAATGTTATCTTGTACTACAAGTATAATAAAGAACTATATAAGCATCAATAATTTTATAGATATCACATAGCTAACTCAAGTACCTTCAGACATTGGATCAAGTGTGAAACCTTTTTATTCTCATTAATCTCAATCAAATCCTCCTTGGAATGTTCTCTAGAATGTATGTATTCTTATCTCATAGTTTTTTAAACTTTACTTTGGGTAAATCACCTTTTCAAAATTATTTATAGGTGTTATGGTGTGGTTAAATTTATTTTGGTGTGATCATTATATCCAGATTTTTTTTATTATATCTCTTTTCAAATTCACAAAGTGATCATAAAAATTTGTATCTATATAATGGAGTGATCATATATATTTTATAATTACCAAATTATCTTCTAATAAATTTTCACACATAATTATTTAATGGACATATTCTATTATGGTGTGAACTCCTCTATTGTAGTATGATCTTCCTCTTACAGCACGATAGTCTCTACCTCCTATGGATAATATCACACATAAAAATTATATAAAAATGATACAATATTAGATTATACCTATGAATACTTAGATAAAACACATCATGGTGCAATATCCAAAGGCTAAATAAGTATTTTTTGTATAAGAGTAGTCTCTTATCTTATTTCAATAAATCATGGGAAAATGTGAACTCATTTACACTGTGGTTTCCTTTAACCTAAGAAATATTCATTCCTTTTCACTCCACTCAACTTCAATCAAATTAAAACTCATCCATGAGTTTGCTTTCAATAAATAAAATATAAAACCACTTTCAATACTCATGAATGAATTGCCTTAATAAAAAAATCATAGAATTCTCCCAATTTGGAAGTTATCTAAAAATCACATTATAGGATAGAATGATGTTTTTGAAATTCTTATAACTCACAGTGTAAATATCAATTCTATATTAACCATTTATCAATTTAGATAAACTAGTAACTCCGTTTTTTCAATTCACTTAATGTGGTATCCTCAATATCCAAGTCTCATTAATCACCCAAATCCTTAAGTATATTTAGAGTGTAGCATGAATTATTTTCTTATGAGGTCACACATAAGGATGATTGTAAGCCTATTTAATAATAGTGCCTCTCCTAGTAGTGTTTTTCCTCATAGGACACTAGATAAGATGTGGTGGAAAATCTTGATCTATAAGGTAAGGGAGACCCTAGTGATGTGTAATGACTCTAGTTTCTATAGTTTGATCCTTTGAATATTTATATATATATATATATATATATTTGGATTTTTCTTTGAATTTGGTGTTGTGTTTAGGTGTAATAGGAACACCAAATTAATATTAAAAATATTAATATATATTAAATAATGCATGAATATATTTTTGGAATTAATGGTTTTCCTATTGGTCAAGACCACATATGGGAAATCTAGGACCACTATTATTTCAGAAACATGGATTTTATGTTAGGTGCAACATAAAGTTAGTCAGTATTGGGTGTTCGGTTAAGGGAATTTTCTGGTGAGTGAATTGAGTGAATTAAATAATTTACATATTTAATTTATTTAATTTCCCCAAAACCAAATACTCCTCTATAAGTATTTCATTATTGGAAATCTCTAGGGGTAGTCACATAACCTTGGGATATTTTATAGGATGGGGATGAGAGATTTATTAGTGTTGAAAACCCAAGAACATATATCAATGATGAATGATCGATGAGAATCATAAGATAGACAATGAACACAGTAGGATCATCACCTTTATTGTTAGTAGACACGTTCTTCATGAGTGACCAATACTTCATTAAGGTGGGGCATGTTATTTCATGTATTTATACCCTTTGAATAATTTTTCAAGCATGGATTTTATAACTTCTTTATTTCCTGGAATTTTCCATTATTCGCATGAGAACAGGATAAATTAGTGTTCTAAAATCTAATTATTTAATTTTGGTGAATATTTTCACCCTTTTTCTATAATTTTTTTTTCAGGACCACATCGTCCAATGAGGGTTTTACACTTTGTTCTTTAATTTTTACATCACCATTATTCGTATTATTTTTCATTGGTTGTGGGGCTATGATTTGACATCATCAAGCCAGATTCGATCATGATCGAGCCCCTAGATTCATGGTAGATGTGTGAAAACCTAGGAAGAATTTTTTTTATGGATTTATTGAGATATATTGTGGGTTATTGGTGATGGTTTGGAGGATCATAACTCTAAATAGTGGAAGACGATGCGACAGATTGCTGATCAGGTAATCAGAGTTCTAATTTCCGACCATTGGAGGCCAAGAATTGATGATTGGAGCCTTCCCACTTTGTTTTTAGTGAATTTCATGTGGTCAAGTGGGGAGGGTGTCGGTGGAAATTGTGAATATTGTGTCCTCCTAAATAAGGACTCCACTACCTATGAAAAAACCAACTACACGCCATGTATCTCATAGGAACACACACCCTATAGTCTATTACTACGAATACTATGGTTTCAAACATAGTTAAATATCAAATGTCATGTAGTTTTATCATATGCCATATAACCTGAATCTGGTCATGTATATATGGGTACATGCGAACAGGAATGGCTAGGTACACAAACACAACTGAAGTATACAGGAATAGACTATACTAGTGTACCCATACATGGTGAAAGCACCTAGGAATAGCCAAAGTAAATGGGTACTGATAGAGAATATAGGCACAGGCCATAGTACACAGGCATGAGCTAGAGGAAATGGGAATACTCGAGATATCTAAGGTATATAGTGTGCTCCATTAACACATCATGTATATCCACATGGCTACCCAAGCCATATGTAATCCAGGACTCACCTAGGTGTCCAGGCGAGGTCAAATTCCCTGTGGACATATGTACATTCCATATACTTTTTCCATACACTTACCCCTCATGTATACCCTTATTTGAGACATGAATTTGGGTATGTGGGTAGCTTATCCTGAGTATTTTTCCAAGTGGTACATGATGGTGACCTTAGTTACAGTATCAGAGATATGATGTGAGGTTTTATGAGCATAAAACTTCTTCTATTGACACTTTTCCAATATTAGTGATCAATTTTGATTATCATAGAGATATCAGGGTCATTACTCTCCTGTAAAACCATGGTGTGGGACCCCCATACTCTTTATATGTGTATATTCAATACTCCACCATATTATAGAGGGAATGGAAACTCTCTTTATGAATTATGAATCCCCCTTCTTTTAGATTCTGTGAGGAGAAGGTCCTCCATTAGAGTTAGTGGTCCCTAGACTTTGGAGTGTAGTAGTGAGGTGTGGGCCCTCTATATTGATTATAGTGAGGTTTTGCATGGTACTAGACATCAGATATAGACCTTTAAGAGTATTAAGATGAATCATTATTCTTGTATAGTTATATATATGGAGATACCCTCTCTCTCTTTACTTGGTTTTTTTAGAATATCTAATGTTGGGTTTCTTCACCCTCTTGTTTTATGGGTTGATATAACTATTGTTGTTTCTATTGATTCCCTATTTATTTTTAGGGTGTCCTGTCATGTATATATATACTCACCCCTACATGATCTATGCCCAAACATGTTGTTTCTTATGAAGATAACGAGCAGATCAGTAGTGATATTGGTGGACATAGTTTCATAGGAGCACAGTGGCACTTGGTGTTGTTGACTATGTTTAGTATTCATTCTTAGAGTTCAGGATTCATGAGATCTTTAGTATTTCCCCTTTTCCAATTTTTAGGTTGGGACCTCATTTCTAGTTGGTCATGTATTTTTTTCCTTTTTATCTTTTATTTTATGTTGTTGTACATTGATATATTTTTATTCAAGGTTGTTTTATGCATGGTTTACACTCTAGAAGTTTCAGTCTTTTATTATATCTTTTCATTGTTGTATAGGTGTGTTTATGAGTTTTTGTACAAGTACTTATGTTAAGGCCTCCCATTTCAGTGATATTCCTAGTCAATGCTTATCACCAACCCCCATCCTATTTGAGGAAGGATTGTAGTGTCACACTCAAATTACAATCATCCCAGGCGAGGTCCCAATGAGTTGGGTTTTAATAGAGTGGAATAAAAGGTTTTCTCTCCTTAGGTTAGTATTTGGAGTTGTAATTGTAATGAGGTTTGGTTTGGGAACTTATGTAAATAGTGTTAGAGTTTCTAAATTTCATCTCTTAGGACAAGTAACCCAATTTTGGTATAATGTTCAATGTCTCTATACACTAGGACTCATACTACCTACTTGTCAACTCAGAATACCAAGGCATCAGTTTTAGGGAAACCAACAGTACATGCATCATATAGTATTAAGTCTATTTAATTTCAAGTCCTTCTTAAGTCAGTTCCCCAAATATGCTCATCTAACCATGGTATGTACAGTTAAATTTTAGGATACCTCTGTAATGAAATCTAGCTAGGATACCAATACAAGATCGAAATGTAGATTAGTTGAGAAATGAGGCCTCATATGAGGGACCCACTCATGAGGTGTTTCCTCTAGGTGGGTGTAGAGAAGTGATATGACCTATTGAGCAGCACTGGGATCCACTTCCAACGGTCTAAGAGGATGATCAACTATGTTTTGGGTAGCTAATAGATCCAGTGGGTTTGGATGAGGATGATCTCAGTCTTAGTGTTAAACATGATTTCCAATGATAGAGAAACCTAGGTTTTGTTTCAATACAGACCCTCGGGCGGTGAAGGATTGTCTTGAGGTTATAGTTTGAGTTTTTAGGATTGTTTAGACCCTAGTCGATCAGACAGTTTCACTTAAATCTAGACATATTCATGGATCGATAAGGAACTAGTGAAGTTTTATCACTTGAACTCATTATGAGATAAAGTTCTCATAGTTATACTTTCATCATTTTTTCTTCGATTATTGGTGCCCTTTTATTTTTTACTCTATGTGGATCTAGGATCTTCTTGAGCTGTAGTTTGGAATTATGTCATATTCAGAGTACTCTATGAGGATTACCAACATCACATGTTACTCTCTTGATATAGTTTGAGATGTAAACTTCTAGGAATAGAAGTTTTAATAGGGCCTTTTAAGATATATCTAAGTTGTTGTGGCCTCCTTATTCATTCCTATTTATACTAGATTGATGTATAGGGCCTTGGTTACCGATAAATTTCTAGAAGAGGAACATTGGGTTGCTGGATCTAGAATTAGTAATAATGGGGATGATTCATCTATATTATCTAGTAGGCATTAGTCCTTAGGGTCTCGGTGTAGGAGGTAAAACCATTCTTAGACTTAGACACATGGATCGGAAGTACAGGGTTCATGTAGCAGGTCTAGTCATCCTAGAGAGGGGTGATGTTATGATTGTGATGGTATCGGTCCCATGGCTCAAAATTACCCAACTTTTCATGTTTTTAGGGTGGTTAGATAGTGTATGGACCTCCATGGAAGAGGTATCATCATGATCTGGGATCACCTAGGCATGGTTTGGAAAGCCCCCAGGGAGGTGGTACGGATAGAGGAGTAAGAAAATCTCTTGAGGGGGGAGCTATAGGTGGAGGAAAATGTTTTGATATACTCCCACCACCATCATCACTGGGTATCCCATTCCAAGATTAAAAGTAAAGTGGTTGAGGGCATAGTCATTTGAAATCTATGGAGGTATGTGATCAAACTTATAATGAGATGATTCAGGGTAAGATCTGTGTCTTTTATACTCTATATCTAGTACTTATAGACATAGGTGTGAGTCATTACTTTATCTCAATATACCTCATTGGAGATCTGGAGCTTATAGTTGAGTCTTTAGTCCAACAACTATGTCTAGAGGTTCTGATATGGAGTGATTATTTTATATCATGCATCTTTCAGTAGTGTGAGTTAGTACTCATTAGATAGAGTTTCTCATGGGACCTCTTGGTTGTTGCAATGAAACCTTATGACATCATCTTGGGTATGGAATGGTTGTACATGGTGAATTAATAGATAGAAAGTCATAATAGGGGAGTGAGATGACTTTATAATGATGAGATGAGATTCTACTTCATTGGTGAGAGAGATTTTATGCCTCAGTTAGTGGGGATCATGAGTAGGAAGCAGCAACCTATCACCCATTAGTTGGAGAGTTTGGACCTTTCCATAGTGATCACTTCAAGTATCTATCTTCCAGCAGTAGTTAAGGATTATATGTAAATATTTCATAAATATGTTTTGGAACTACCTATGAGGTGATAGGTTGAATTTTTCATCAAATTTCACCCTGGAATTACACTGATATCTTTTGTGGAATATTGGATGGCCCACACCGATCTCCAAGAGCTAAGAGTGTTATTGGAAGACCTTTGAGAGAAAGTTTTTATCATAATCAATATTTCCACCAGGGTAGATCCAGAGTTGTTCATGAAAAAGGAAGATAGAATCTTGAGATTTTTTATTGACTATTATCACCTAAATTAGATAATAATCAAGAACTAGTAACTCTTTCCAAAGATTGATGACTTTTTTAAACAGTTAAAAGGTGAGAGTTGGTTTTCAAAAATCAATCTCAGGTCCAACTACCATCGGTTGAGAGTTCATGAGGATGATATTATAAATATGTAATTATGATTTCACTATGGGCATTATGAGTTCCTGGTGATTCCTTTTAGTGATAATAATTCCCCCCTATGTTCATGGATCCTATGAACCGAATCTTCCATAAATATTTGGAGAGATTCATAGTTTTCTTAATCAATGAAACTATTGCATACTCAGTGTTTTAGGAGGATCATATATATAATTTATGGATGGTACTAAACCTAATTCTATATAACCAACTTTATGATAATCTCTTGAAGTGTCAGTTTTGGATCCACAAGGTTCACCTTCTAGGTCATTTCATCTCTGAGCATGGTGTAACTATGGATCCAAAAAATATTGATGTAATGCTTGTTTGGGAACCACCCAAGATCAAGTTAGAGGTGGATATTTTTCTCGGTTTGGTAGGGTACTATAGGAGTTTCATGGAAGACTTCTACAGGATAGTATCCCCTTTGACTACCTTGATGCAGAAAGGCCGGTCAGTTTTTCTAGACAGAGCAGTGTTAGAGATCCTTCAAGGATATGAAGTAGAGGTTTACCAATGATCTTTCTTTAAGACTATCAGAGGAGGTAATTGATTATGTGGTGTTTTACAATGCCTCTGGAGCTATGATCAGTTGTGTGTTGATTCAGAGGTAGACGGTGATCATTTATGGGTCAAGTAAGTTGAGACCCCATGATAAAAATTATATGACTCAGGACTTAGAGTCAGTATCAGTAATCTTCTCCCTAAAGTTGTGGAGGAATTATCTTTTAGTAAAGTTTTTTGTTGTTTACTTGGACTATCAGAATCATAGAAAAATATTTACTTAGAGAGATCTCAAACAGATATATAGGTGTTAGTTAGAGTTCCTATAGGACTACAACTTTAAAATAATCTTTACTATAAGGAAGGGAAATGTGGTGGAAGATGACCTTAGTAGTAAACCTCATCCTTTCTTAGTGGAGGAGGTGTATGAGTAGTTGGATTTTTTATAGCTAACACTGGTGTAGGAGAGGTTCCAACTTATATTTAGTAGGTGGTGGTGAATACACCACTTCTTCAGTGTGTGAGAGAGGATTAGTTAAGAGATGTTGACTGTGAGGTTCTACATGGCCACATATCCCCAAGAGATGCATTAGATGTATTTTTTGAAGGATGGGAGCACATCATCCTTTTTGATGGATACATGTTGTTTTCGATCATGTTGAGAGAAGAAGTGTTTATAGAGTTTCATACCTCTCCCTTGGAAGTACATTTGGGTGTGGTAAATATGTACAAGTGCCTTCAATGATAGTTTTGGTTGACTGACATATGGTGGAGAATTGTTGATTTTGTATCTTGATACCTTAAATTTTAGTAGGTAAAGGTTGATCATTAGGTTCAAGTAGGTTTTATTTAACCTATTGAGATTATATAATGGAATTGGGATGGAATATAAATGGATTTTTTATGGGGATTCCATGGATATTGAGAATCCATTATTCTATTTGGGTGATTATCAACTAACTCACCAAGTCAGAACCCTTCTTTTCCATCAGGTTATAGATATCAGTTGAGATTTTGGGGTATTTTTATGTTCATGAGATCATCTGGCTTCATAGGGTACCCATGATGATCATCTCTAACTGGGATGCTCAGTTCAAATCATGGTTTTGGAGGGGTTTACAGAATGATTTTGGGACACAATTATGGATGACAATAGTGTTTCACCCCTATATAGATGGTCATATTGATAATATCATCCAAGTTTTGAAGGATATATTGAGATCCTTTATTTTTAACTTTGGATAAAGCTAGTAGGATCACTTTACATTGGTTAATTTGGATTATAATAACATTTATCACTCTATTATTGGCATGAAACCTTTTGAGGTCCTGTACGGGAGACCATGTAGGTCACCCTTATTCTAGACTAAGATTAGAAAGACATATCTTATTAGGACAAATATGGTGTGGTCAATGAAAAATATGGTTTAGGTGATCTGTGAGTATATGAGGACACCTCATATCCAATATAAATATTATGTGGACCAATATCATGGTCCTTTGGAGTTTGAGTAAGGAGACCATGTTTTTTTAGATTATCCCCATGACAAGGATTACGAAGATTTTTCCAGCAAAGAAAATTATTCATGAGGTTCATCAAGCCATTATAGATCCTATGTAGGGTTGGAGAGGTTACTTTACACTTGTGAATACCCCTACAGTTGGACCAAGTGCATGATGTATTCTGTGTACTAGAGCTAAGGAGATGTGTGAATGACTCATCAAATGTTATTAACTGGGATGATATGGACATCAAGGATGGAGCCTCCTTTTTGGAGTACCCAGTGGAAATCTTGGACCAACAAGAGAGTATTCTATGTGGATATAATATTTATATTTTGTTGGTGATTTGGCATCATGGGAGCATGCAGGAGAGATCTTGGGAATGTGAGAACCATATTCAGGTTTAGTACTCCCACCTTTTTGTGTAGCTTGTGCTTTTCTAGATGAAAATCCTTGAAGGAGGGGAGAATTCAAAAACTATGGTTTCTGTAGTTTTATCCTTTGAATATTTCTATATATATCTCTATATTTTTCTTTAGAGTCAGTGTTGTGTTTGGATTTAAAAGTACAACGGAATTAATATATTAAAAATATTAATATATATTAAATCATGTGTGTACATCCTTTTGGAATAAATGGTTTTTCCATTGATTGGTACATCGGATGGGAAATATGGTACTATGTTTGTTTCTGAAACACAAGGTTTACTATATTTGTGACATAAATTTTTTCAATATCAAGCATTCGTTTAAGGGAATTCAGTGGTGTATTCATTAATTAAATTAAATAATTTACTTATTTAATTTATCTATGAGGATTCCATTATTGAAAATCTCTAGGTTTATATATATAACCTTGGGAGATTAGATAATATTATGAGGAGATATTCATTGGTGTTTATGAACCAAGAACCTAGAACAGCGAAAAATGATAGAGTAGAATCATGATACATACAATAAATGCAGTGGTATTATCACCTTTATTGCTAGCAGATAGGTTATTTAATGGTGATTAATAATTTTTGAGTTAGTCCATGTAATTTCATGGATTTACACCTTTTGAATAATTTTTCAAGAATATATTTTATATCTTCTTTTTTTTCCATTGTTTTTCATTCTTCACATGATCTTGGACTAAATTAGTTTTCTTGAACCAAATTATTTAATTTTTGGGCCTTGTTTTTACCCTTTTTTTTGCAATTTATGATTATTGATTTTGGATGAATTGGACAAGGATTATTTTAAACTTATTTCTTGTGATTTTCCCACCACTTTTCTTTGTGTTCTTTATTGTTGTCCATGGGGTCGCAATTTGACATTTCTAGGATAGATTAAAGCATGATTAAGCCCCTGGATTCATAATGGATGTGTAAAAAACGTTATAAGTAGTGTTTTTTAGATGGATTTAGGTATATTGTGGTTTATAGGTGATGGATTAAAAAATTAGAACCCCAAATGGCAGTGGATGGTGAGACGGATTATCAATTGGGTAATTAGAGTTCCGATTTCTAGCCACCGGAGGCCATGAATCGATGATCAGAGGCTTCCACCTACGACTTCAGTGGATTTAATGGAGTAAAATGATGAGGGAGGTCGTAGAAATTGTAGATCTAGAATCCATGTATATAAGGGCTTCATTTACAATTAAAAACCTGACTACATACTATGTATATTTAAGGAACACATGCCATGCAATCTCCTCCTACAGTAGCTAGGGATTCATGAAGAGTTAAATATCACATGTCGTGTAGTCTAGCTACATGTTGTGTAATCCAAAGATAGAAACATAGCATGCACCTATAGGTAAATGGGAATGGTCATGGATGGGTACATGGGAATTGTTGAAGTACACAAACACGGTCGGAGTACATAGGAATGAACATATCTAGTGTAGCCATGCATGGCCAGAGCACCTGTGCACATCCAAAGTATATGGGCATAGCTAGAGCACACAGGCATGGGCTATAGTATACAAGCATAGGTCATAGGACATGGGAATATCTAGGCTAGCCAAGACATTTTTTTACTCCATGTGCATGTCGTGTATAGCCACATGTCCAACCAATCTATATGCAGGAGAGGACGCGCCCAGGTGTCCAAGTGAGATCACATGTTATGTGACCATATGTACATGCCATGTACTTTTTATAAAGAATTATACCTCATATATCCCCTTCTTTGGGACTCAGATATGGGCTCATGAGTATCTTATCCTTATAGTTTTTTCACATGGTACATGATGTTGACCTTCTTTATGGCATCAGAGATATGTCACGAGGTGTTATGAGAATTAATATTCTTCTATCAATGTTTAGATGATGGAAGTGATTGGGTTTAATCATCAAAAATATCTTGGGGTTAGTAATCCCCTATCACACCATGGTGTGGGTCCCCCATACTCTTTATACAAGTATATATGGTACTCCCACATACTATAGATGGCATGGGTCCTCTATCTACAGAGCGGTACTCTCCCATATTTTTGATTTGGTAGAGAGTGGGTCCTCCACTAGAGTTAGTGATCCCTTGACTATGGAGTACAGTTGTGATGTGTGGGCCCTCGACACTAATTCTTATGAGGTTACACATGGTTTTGGGAATTTTAGATGTTCCTTTGGGTGCTACAAGATGACTCATCATTCTTGGATAGTTGTGGAGATAGAGATCCACTTTCTCTCTTCACTTGGTGTTCTTTTAAACATATCTAACATTGGGTTTCTTCACCCTGTTTCTTTATGGGTTGACCTAACTATTTTTGTTTCTATTTCTTCCCTCTTGGTTTTTTAGGTGTCCTATTGGATATGTATATACACACCCTTGAAAGGGATATGATCACACGTATTGTGTCTTATGAATATGACAAGAAGATCAATAGTGATATTGGTGGGCCTATTTTTTGAGGATCATAGTGGTACTTGGTTCTTTTAACCATGTTTGGTGGTTAGTCTTGTAGATCGTGAGTCGGACTCTATTTAGTATTTCCCTTTTTCTCGTTTTCTTTAGTTTGGGAACTCATTTTTAGTTGGGCATGTATTTTTTCACTTCTTATATTTTATTTTATGTTTTTTTACTTTGATGTATTTTTTCTATAGGTTATTGCATGCATGGTTTACACTCCATATATTTCAGTATTTTACTATATATTAGCATTATTTCATGGATCTAGTTGTGATTGTGCATATAGGTACTTATTACAAGGCCTCCCATTTTAGTGATATGTCTAATTGGCACTTGTAGACAACCATAGATTATTAGAGGTGGGATTGGGGTGTCACACTTGGTTCACCATTATCTCAGGTGGGGTTCCAGTGGATTGGGTTGTGACATGATGGAAGTAAAATTACCTACTTTATAGAAGCTTTTTTTCCATCAGGATTTACCATAGTAATACCATGGCCATGGTACATGTGATGATAATTTTTTTGGTTATATTTGATATTTTATCTGAGGGATAAATGTGTATTTATGGTTCAATATGGTCATATAGTGGAATATAGGCCCTATGATGACTTATAATAGATAGGTTAAAGGTTGAGGTTCTCTCTACATAGTATAGTTGATAGCTTTGGTAAATATCGGTGAGATGTGATGGGGCATGGTGTGAGAGTTGGGATTTTTATTTTATGTTTTTGGGATCTATTATTTTTTATACATTTATTTTATCATGGGATTTTTGTTACTTGATATTTGTTGTTTTGTGCCCTCTTTAACTACCCTTCTTGTTTTTTTATAATTTGATGGTTTTTATTAATGGTTACACCCTATTTGATTTTCCATTATTGTATTTATTGATGATTTTATTATTTCCCGTGATATTTTAAGTTTTTTTATTATATTAGTAGTGAGATAAGTGGTGGATTGGGTGGTACTCGGTAGAGTTAGTCATTGAGGATGTGAAATTATAACTCTTGATAATAGTTTCTGGTATGATGGGAGGGATTATATGGTGTACCTTATTAAGACATGAGGGTATAAATTTATTCATCATAGATTGGTGGGAGTTGTTCTAGGTTGGGTATCATTAGTCTGAGTATTTAGGGGAGGCCTTCTTTTCCATGATGACACATAGGTATGATAGTATTGTATGTACATTAATGAGTTGTGCTTTTGAGTGTATTGAGTGACACTCACTATAGTCTTGAACATGAATCCACCTAATTACTATCACTTATTGAGTCAAGGTGACTAATTAGATCCTACTACTTCATTGGACTCATCTAAAACTATGTACACAACTTTGGTACTAATGTATGTGGGTAGAATTCATGTTTCATTTTAGGTATATATGTCATCTTATAGATGGAATCATTGCTTGGGGTGGGTTTTATTGTTGATTCCAATGGTTTTATGGGTGGTTTCTAGTGAGTTGGTCCAGTGGCCAATTTATTTATTTATTTATTTCCTTATATTACATATGTATTATTCATAGGGCCAATTTATTTATTTTTTCATTTATAAATTATGATATATATTGTTAAACTATTGTTTTTAATGAGTGTTTCATCACATGGACTATGTTATATTAACATACTAGATTGTGGGATGCCACTTTTGGTTCCCAGTTTTGTTTCCATTGGCATTTAATATATTATATGGATGGATGGGTCGTGATCAAATTTAAGTATATTTATGCATGACCCTTATGTGATTCTTCATATGGAATATTATTCCTACAATTATTTTAGTCTCTTGCTACTAGTTAGCATCCTTTGATATATAGGGAGGCATGGCTAAGGTCACATAACACTCTGGATCAAGTATCATTCAGGTGGACTAAGTTTGATATTTTTTAACTATGGTAATGTCTATGGAGATAATTTTAATTACATGGTTTTTATAGAGTTTCATCATATATTAATCTACTTTCTATAACCTAAGGTGGTTTCATGGTTTTTCATTTTCAATAGATAAACCCAAGATGTGTCAGATAAGTGTGGTCTTCATAGATTTTTTTTTTCATGTAAAGGGTTGTGTGACTACATGGGGGTTCTTCTGACTTAATTAATGTTATTATGGTAATATAATACCTCTTGGGTTTCAGTAATGGGTATTTATTCCGTGTTATAGAAGTGCTACATGTGATTCTAATAATTGTTCCACTGATATTCTAACCAAACCATAGGATTATGACCCTTATTCCATTCTATGATTTGAGGGTAATATATGTGATGTTAGTGGGAGTAACACTAAGGTTTTACTAATACTATGGGTGTATTATTTCTCATATATAATAGGATGTGAGGATACTCTACATGATACCGGTGGGACTACCACTAATGTGGGAAGCTAAATGTGATGCATAATATGTGAGTAATTGCTTATATTTGTTATTTTTTCTTATAATGAAAGTATAAATTGATATATTACCAAAACTTCAGGAAAATATATTCGAGTGTAACCTAACATCTAGTTATTCATTGGAAGAATTGAATGGATAGCTAAGTATAACCTCTTTTTATGTATTCATTGGGTTTTTTTTGTGCGATGTTTGATGTTATTGATATGGATACTTGTAGAATTCCCTATTTCACCCCACTAATTAGTCTAGGTGTGGTAGGAAGTTTGATTTTATTAATGTAGATATTATCAGTATTCCCTCTTTCACCCAACTAAATGATTTATTTTTTTATGATGGTGGGTTTGGTTGGACATTGGGTGTTTTTAATGTGGATACTAGTTTATGGGAGTTGTTTTCAGAGGCCTTAGTATTATTTCGGTGTGATTGTAATGTATAATTATATATTATTCTTGTATTTTTTAATGAATTTTTGTGAAACAAAAAATTAATTAAGTTTTTAAATTGGATTTATATTATAGGGAGAACCCCAGGTCATCTATCAAGGAGAATTAGAGGTTTAAATTATGTATTTGTAATAAAAAGTAATAAAGAAGGAGTGGTTTTGAAAAATGTTTTAAAAATAAAATGAATTGATTTAAATAGTTTAATAGTTGAAAATGAAAGTGTATTTCAAAAAATATATGATGAGTATGTAATCAAATCTATGTTACTACACTGCTTGTAAAGTTCCTTATTCTTAATTGATTTTTAGGTTTCAGTGTAATCCTTTAGTTGAGGTTAAACAAAGATCTTTCTTACCCACAAAACCTATAAAATGATGCACATAGGACTAAACCTTGACTTTAAAATTGTGTATTTAAGTTCCATAATATTATAATTCTTTAAGGTATTTTAAAGAACACTAAAATTTCAAATGTTTGGGAAGGAATGGGATTCCAATATTGTCTAATCAGAAAAACACAAGTCATGCACTAAAAATGATACACCGATCAGCTATGAAATAAAAAGTGTTTCAATTAAATTCATCAAAAAAAGTTAATATTGGTCTAAAATAAAAATTCAAAACAAAAATATACAACAAAATAGTAGAGAATTATGTTCCAAAACTCCATCTTTAAGTCTATAACTCCCTCACAGCATTCATCCACCATTTAGCCTCCCATTGAGAGGAGGAGGAAGCTCATGTGGAACTTAGTCTTAGTCTCTTATCTATACTTTAGGATAGGGGACTTTATAACCTAAAATTGTATTAGAGGACTCATTTTGGACTCCAAAATATCATAATATTATCCCCTGGTCAAACATAAAAAATGGGGTTCCCATGGTGCCAATTTATAGCCAAAGGGGAAGTTTGTTTTAAGCACCCTATTTTTAAAATACCACTTGGGTCATGGTTTTAGGTAAACATAAATTCTTATATTACTTTTGAAAAAACTAAAATTATGTTTCCCCACCTATTTTATATCTCCATGAAAAAGTTTACATCATTTGGAGTCCAAAATCCCGATATATTTCTGAATTACATAAGTGACCTCGAAATAGTGAAAAATGAAGATTCTCTCCAATGATGGAATATTGTTTGCCTCAAAATAGATGAATTATAATTCCTAGACTTCTATATGAATGTATCCCACATGTTTTTACATTATTCTTCCAATTTTAAACCTAATTTTATGTACATATTATCCTAAGTATGCATTTTTGTCTGCATATGTGCTTGGGATCTGGCACAATTTGGCCCGTTTTACTTTAATTCAATTGTGGTCTCTCCAAATTACATCCTAATTCAATTAAATTATCAAAAAAAATTAAATTTTATATTTTTAATAGTGATAAAAATTAAAAATTTAACCAAAATTTAAGTAAAAATTTTTATTATATTTTGAAATTACAATACAAAATTAGTTTAAAATAGTGGTATAAGGGTGGAAATGAAATAGTGAATCACAGTGTAATCACACCCCCACACCTAAACATTTACACTCCTAGAAAAATTAACATTTCCAAAAAAATCATGGATATATTCCCAACTTCATGAATATTTAATATTTAAATAAAATATAATTCATGATAGTAATGTGATCAAATAAAAAACCTCACTAAGGATTTCTTCCAAGTGATCATGGAAACATGTCTTGTAAATTGTATTAGAATGAAATTAAAAGATATATATGATAATGGTGTGATAAAGGGATTAAAAATTCAACCATTTCACTAACTCTACTTGTTTTTGTTTGAAAACCATTTTATTCTATTGTTTCAACTTTATATAGAGTAAATATAGGTTATTTAAAAAAACTTTGTACTTGATTATTTCCACTGAACCTATCATACATCCTTTGTAGAAAAATTTCAATACCTACTCACTTAACCATTCCCATAAGTCAAACCATAAAATCACGACCTATATATCCTAATATGTTGTAAATTTCATCACTCCCATCATTATTTATTTGTGTGTGTGTGTGTTTTGTATTTTTTTAAGGGTGTACAAAGTTTATATAACAAGTACACACATGTAGTTCAATCTGGTATAGTAATTAAACTAATTATATAGGAAATAAAAGCTTGGAAAAATAATTTAGAAAATACGATAAACATTAAGATAACTTATATTTAACTTCTATTAAGTAATAAATATTCACACCTTGTGGTTGGGTGAAAAGATGTGTGGAGATATTAAGTGACACAATTTTCCCATAAACTACTCACATATATGGTATCAAAAATATCAAAGGTTTCAAAAGTACAAAACCATTAATATCAATAAAAAACAACCAATTTACTAAAAAGTCACACCCCAATGTTAAATTCATGCTAAAACTTAAATTCCATAAATGGAATAAATTTTCTTTAAATGTTAAAATAACATGAAATCAGGAATTTTGAAATGAATTTTCAATACTTTTCATAAGTATATGGGATTTAAAAAATTATTATTCTGGAACAAATTGAAAAGGACAGAAATTTAAAATACCATGCAACAATCCAAAAATAGAAAAGGAAGAAATGTTATGAAAATTTTAACTATCCCAGGAATGTAACCCCCCCCCCCCACATACACCTAGAGTGTGTAGTTTCATCATTGTAATAAAATTTAATGTGGGAAGGAAGGATAAAACCTAGTGGGTTTCATAGGTAGGTTATTTATTTGAGGTGGATTTCCTCCTTGGGGACTCCAGAATGGTTTCATGAAAGTGATTTAATTACTTCCCATTAATAGTGAAGGTTTCTTTTTTGTTCTTTATTTTGAACCTACATTAACACCAAATTGATAGACATGCATAGTAGTGTATGGACCAAACCATCTAGAACAAAGTTTAACTAGTTGAAAATTTATCCATGTATTGAAAAAAAGGACCTTCTATACAATATGAAACTAATGATAAAGGATAAGGCGATCATGGGAGAACTTGGTTCTCTACTTATAGATTTAGGAGTTCTCATATGAGTCTCTTCTGATTTCCTCTAACTCTTGAATCTAAAACTTCCTTTGAGAACTTGTACTATAATGACTAAAATTGAAATTTTTAATATCCTAGAATTCATGGTGATCTATCTCAACAAGGTGGTGAAAAATATTTCCAAAAACTATCTGATAAGGTGACATGCTAATGGGAGTTTCAAAGTCGGTATGGTATGCCCATAAATTCATCATCGAGTATAATAGTCCAATATTTTCTATTGGTTTAAACTATTTTTTCAAAAAAAAATTGACCTCTATCTTTGAAACCTATGCTTGACCATTGGTCTGGGGTGATATGCAGTAGAAACTTGATACCCAACCCCATAAAAAATTAAAATTGATTACATTTTTCTATTGAAAAAATGATAACCTTAGTCACTAATTATGAACCTAGAAAATCCAAACATATTAAATGTTTAGGATCTCAAAAATTTCACATTGTCCTTTAAATCATTAGTCATTATAGTTCATGCCCCTACCCATTTTGACATATAATCTACTGCTAGAATAATGTACAAGTTTCTAAATGAATTAGAAATTCTCCCTATAAATTAAATGCCCCAAGAATAAAAAATTTCATGAAAGAGTAGGGGTTATTGTGGAATTGTATTTATTTTAGAGACATTCTCCATATTTTTATAAAGAGGAAAATATTTTCAAAAATCATGGGCATCCCAAAATAGTTTTATCCAAAATATACCAAGATTAAGGACCTTGCGAGCAGTCTATTGGGGATCAAAGTGTCCCCCATATATAATATTGTGGAAGAACCTAAGTACAGACTAAAACACACTATTGGGAACACAACTCATGAGGAGTTGATCACTATATATACTCCAAAGGTTGGGGTTGTCTAAAATGTAAAAATGAGACTCATGTTTTAACCGATCATCTTGCTTTTGATAAAATTGGTGAGAATGTAATATGATACCAAATAATTCATAATGTTATCATGTAAATTAATATCATCCTCCACTCAATAAAATTGATCTTTAGAAAAAATTTCATTTATGGTAATATAGGGTGATTAGTCAATGTCTAAGGATGGAATTATCCTATTGATATTCTCTTCTCTTTTTTATCCCTAAATTCTAGATTAAATTTTTGAAGGTGGGTCATAAATCGTATGAGGTGGGTCTTGGATTCAGTTTTCCTAAGGAGAAACTAAAGGGAAACGTGATTAGAAAACACAATGAATTTTTACCCAAGAAGATATGGACAAAAATTTTCCTAGTAAATCACAATAAAAATAAGTTCTTTTTCAGTAGTTATATAGTTTTAAAGGGAAGGGTAAAGGTTAAGTGAGTCATATTCAATTACATGAGGATCCCCCTCAACCCTTTTTGATAAAATCGATATCACTACAAAGTTATAGTCATCACAAATATGTTTTAAGGTTAGATCCCACCTTGGTAGTTGGATTGTGGGAGGTGATGTGAGACTCCTTTTAGTGAATTAAACACATATTTAAAATTTTTATCAAAAAAATCGAAGCCATTTTGTAACAATTGAGACAAGTTAGGTAAGATCTTAATAAAGTATTTAATGATTTTTTTGTAAAACCCATCATAACCCAAGAAAGATCACACCACATGAACACATTCTGGAAATGAAAGGGATTAAATTTTTTCACTTTTTGATTTATCAACTTGAATTACCTTACTAAAAATAACATGCCTAAGAACTATCCCTATATATTACATGAAATGGAATTTCTAATAATTAATATGATATATTTTTTAATACAATAGTGGAGTATAGAACCAAAGTGTTTCAAATAATCATCAAAGGAAGTTATATAAACTTTGAAATCATCCAAAAAAACCACCATACAATTCTCAAGGTACTTAAAAAATATACTCAACATACAACACTAAAATGTATCAAGAGAATTACAGAGACCAAATGGAATCCTCCTATATGAAAATTTTTCAAATGGACATGTAAATATTGTCTTTTATTGATCCTGTAGGGATATATTGATTTGAAAATAACTTGAATATCCATTAAGGAAACAATAATGGGACTTACCAACCAATATTTATAAAATTTGGTCAATGAAAGGTAGAGTAAAGTGTTCCTTTATCATGGATTGATTTATTTAATGGTAGTAAATATAGACTTTCCAACTATTTTTAACATGTGTTGGAACCAATTCGTTCCTTTAATTTGACACTAATGTTATCCAATTTCCTTATGCACAATTTTTACCATGGTGGCCTATTTACTATCATATATGGGATGTATTATCCTAGCATCCAGTAATTTACTAACTTATGGTTTTACCACTTCAAGGAGAGTGGTATTTAACCAGTATTAATATTTCCATATGTGTTTAGCCTCATCATATAAAATTATGTGGTGAATTAAAATATATGGGATGGTCCCAAGAATATCATACAATGTTCATCCTATCACATTTTTACACTCTCTCAAAAGATCTAGTAGTTTTGATTCATGCTTTGGAGAGATGTTTATGGAAATAATGATAGAAAATTGGTCAACACCCTCAAGATAGGAATATTTTAAATTAGACTAAAAAGGTTTTAATTCCAATACCTTTAATTTTTGGATTTATGGAAGGGATTTAGTGGAAGTGAGGTCCATGAAAATGTTTATTTTCTCATGTTTATTCACTATAAAAATAGAATAAATGGAAATGAGATTTGAAAAAACATCAATGGTCATGGGTACCTCAGAATGAACACACTCCTTAATTAAAATACAAAATTTACACTTTTCTAAACCCACACAACATTCAAAAGATTAATTACAACACAAATCATCTAAGATTGAATAAGGGGAGAACAAATAAGATAATGGTTTGAGGAGGAAAAATATTTTGTGTGGGCCATTGGATATAACTTCCATCGAATAGATAGGAAGAGTATAGTATTTTTCAATATGGTGTTTCATAACATCAAGAATATTAAAACTTAACTTTTCTCCTCAAAACTCCATGGACATCATACTATTATGAACATTGATTATTTTATTTTTTGTTTTGAGGAAATTTTATCCAAGTATGAGAGGAGAATTTCCTTGGGTCTGGTTATCTTCCATATCAAGAACATATAAGTCTACTGGGAAGATGATATTCTTTACTCACATGATTATATCCTCAATCACTCCTATTGGCTATATTGTGCTTTATTTAGAAATTTTCACAATAATTCCCTTTGGTTTAGGCTCTCAAACCTATAGATAATTATACAAAGAGTGAGGCATCACATTAATTGAAGAACCTAAATCAAGTATTTAGTCATAAAATAAAGTCTTCCCTATGGTTCAATGTATTGTAAAAGTGATAATATCCTTTAATTTGGTTGGAATATCTATTCATATCAAGGACGAGATATTCCTTCCAAGTTTGAAGCTCTCATTCCCTTTCAATATTCGTCTATGGATATAAATTCATTTAATAAATTTGGCATGAAAATGAATTATTTTAACTAAATCTAAGAGTTTAATGTTAAATTGTACCCTTCTAAATGTATCCATGATCAATTTATTAATTTCATCATCAAAAAATTTCTTGTATTGAGGGATTATTTATGGAAATGGAATGGGAATTGATTGTTCATGGGAATCAAAATTTATAAAAAATTTACCCATTTTACATTTTTCATCACATAAATTCTGTGAGGGTAGAGAAAGATAGTTTTTAAGAGGAGTACATACCTATTGTGTAGATTCAATTAAAGGAGAAAGTTTTTTGCCACTATAAAGTGTGATAGAACATACATTAAATTTATCCTTGGGATTGGAAATTGGTTGTGATGGCAGCCATCTTGACCCTTGACTTTTGATTTCACCCATCAAGTTGAATAGTCTTCCTAATTGAGTTTCTAGATCTTTTATGGATTCTTGGGTGGTTTTTGGAATTGGAGATTATTTGTAGCCATTTTTTTCATCATGCCCTCAAAGATAGACTTGGGTTTTAAAGGGGGTTGTTGTAAAGGCCTTTGTGGTAATTTAGTATTTTTGGGTGGTGTTTGGGGTTGACTACCCTTCGCTTGGTGGTTCCAGGATTTTTTAGGTTTGTTATAATACCCCATTTACTATAGTCTTGGTTGTATTTACACCCAGAGTTGGATGGATAGTATGGTTCTTACTTAACAGGTTGGTTATAGGGGCGGACTAGGAAGACTACCTCACAAATCTTATAAGGTTCTCTCAATTGAGTACATTGTTATAGATAATGGGTTTCAGTGGCATAGATACCATAATGAATTGGAGTATGGGATTGGGATTTCCCTTGGGAGAAATAAGGTTGTCAAATTAGGGTACTTACCTCTTCAAACTTCATGTACACGTTCTTCTAGAATTATGAAATTTTCACCTCATGGAGAGTGTGACTAATATTGATATTGTAATTGGTTAGATGAGTGTATAGTTTTTAAGGTTATACACATACTTATATGATGACTTAGTTGAACCTTGGTTTATGAATATAGTGAGGTGAGATCAAATGACGTATTTATGATTTTTACTTTTTCATTATTATTCATGCATTATATTTCCTAATTTCTTTAGTCCTTTTGTAGTTGACATATTTATTGTGTAAATATACTCACCCACCCACCCAATTTTACATATAAATTTATAATATATTATTAGTGGTGTATTTATCAGTGCTTATAAATTTTTTGTTATGACTTTTTACTATAAAATATTTTAAAATCATAATTTACAAACTCAACATCTCGATCACTTTATAAAGTGACTATATATAAGTTTTTAAAGTTTTGATCATGAGAAACAAAACTTTTTAAAATAGATATTACTTAAAATTTAAGTTTTATAAAATAAATCCAAGTTTATATGGTGTAATCATAAACTATAAAACATAAAAATTATTTTCCTCTAATGCTCACAGTTTTTGTAGGACCAAAAAACACATGTGAACTAGCTATAAATAAACAGAAATTGAGACTTCACTAATAGATTTAAATCTTGACTTGTGTTTCTTACTAAATTTTCAAGGATTGCAAACCTTAGAGGAATTAAATTCATTTTTCGGTAGATCCTTGACTAGTTCTTTCTTAGATAGCTTTTTTAGGGTCCTGACATTATAGTTTCATAATCTTGTATGACAAAGAAATAAAGAATCTTTTACCACACTAAGACAAGGTAAATTCTAATTACAATGGTATTTTAAGTTTATTATGTAAACACTATCATGAATTTCTATAGATAAGGTGTATACTCCATCCAAACTTATAATGGTGCACCTATCATTCCAAAAGTTCATAGAGTAACCTTTATTGAATAGTTGGTTAATGATAATGATGTCATACTTAAGTACAAGAACCTAAGTGAAATTATAAATTAAATTATTTATAAAGAAAAAAAATGCTAATCATACCATAAATCTGACCTTCTACATTATTTTAAAATATGAATCATTCTCTATTCACTTTTTATAATTTTTGTAAGTTTGTCTCATATCTAGCCATATATCTAGAACAACCAATATCTATGTACTATGTATTTTTATTTTTGGTACACAAACTTTCTTCCTAAAAAATTTAAGACTAATAATTTGGTAACCAAACTTTCTTATGACTGTTGGAATTAGAAAACAAACATTAATGAACCCATATATAGCCAACTCTTTTATGTTAAATAGTTATGAGTGCTTTTCAAATATAAGCCTTATGATGTATAAGATATATAAACATTTCCAAGGAATGATGTTTTTTCTTACTTCCACCTATTTTAAATTTACTACAAAAGGGTTCATAACTTGGTACAAAGTAGTTATTTTTATAAGAACATCTTCTGATGGGTATTTTTTACCAATACCAGACAATGTCTTTTTGAGTTTTAATTTTCTATTCAATTTTTCAAATTAATTTCTTCCTATTATAAAATTTATAAAGAATCACTTTAAACTTTCAATTTATGATTTTATTTTAACATTATCATCCTTATCTTTAGATGAAATTACTGAAATTTGTTTAGTTTTCAATTCGATAGTTAGCTCAAAAATTTCTCTTTTAAATTCATTCAAATGATTTATCAGTTTATTCTTCCCCCTATTCATTTCATAAATTTTAACCTATTTATTATTCAATTCAAAATACAATTTAGAAACTTTATATGAAAGTTTATAAATACTATCTTCCACTTTATCAATATTTTCCTTATCAATATTTAGATCTTTTATTAACTTTTTTTTCTTCTTTTTAAGATAATCCATATATCTATTCATTTTTTCAAAAAAAGGAATATAATCCTCATATTACAATTAATTAAAAATAATTTAATCATTTGATGAATATGAAACAATAACATTAAAATATAATTTAGCCAGTGTATTAAGAGTTACCTTTACTATCAAGAAAAGATCCTTTTTAGGGATATTCAAATAGAAACTGAATATAATTTGAAAATCATCCTTCAAATCATTATTATTATCGAATAAAGGATCCTTGCTAGAACTCCACATATCCCTTGTCACATTTAAATCCTTTATTTATTTTCCCTTTAAATAATTTATATCCTTATTCTTTCTATTAAACCACAAACAATCTAATTTGTTATGTTCTTCCGATGATCATATCAGATGTTCTTATTTCTAATAATCTTATTTATTCTACTAAAAAATATAGTGATTTATCCTCATATATTTTATATATTCCTATCATCTGATTGGTGTTTATAATTATTCTTAAGATTATTTTATTTATATTTTTAGCATAAAAGGTTAAAACATCAGAATTGGAATAAAATGAAGCACCGCTATTTATTTTATCCCTCTCAACATCTCTTTTTAACCAATTTTAATATTTCATTAGGGTACCAATGAGATTATAAATACTAATATTAATAAAATTATTAGTATCATCTATATATATTATATTGGATTCCCATTTATTAGTAAAATATATATATCACTTTCTTCACAATCTATTTATCTATTATTTCCTTCTCATACAAAGATTGAATTCCATTAACAATAGTCATAAAGTGTTGATTCATTTGATCCATTAATTCTCCAGGTAGGAAATAAAAGTTTTGGTAATCATCTCTTAATATTGATCTATGAGTTTCAAGAATTTTGGAATTTATAAAGTGAGTAATCTCAAAAAATTCCCATATTCCATTCACTGTCTCACATGATGAAATTTTAATTTGGATTTTCAATGTTATTGAGTAAAGAAAGGTGTTTTAGACTTTATAGATCACTTATTACTCTAAATTTTCATCATGATTAAAAGTAGAAAATTTTTTCTATGGAATTATATAATTTTCATTAATCAAGATAAAATTATCAACTCCCAAGTTGATAATTAAAGTATGCATCATGTTGCACCAATATTCAAACACCATAACATTGAATATTGATGGTTAAATAGAATTTAGATTCTATAAAGATATAATAGTAAGTCTAACCATGTCAAAACAAAACCATGTTTCCTCTTCTAAACATTAGTGTAATGAAATAGTTATATATTCTGATGAAAAAAATATATAATATAATAAGATCAATTTCCAATACAGTATATCATATAAAATTTTAAATCCAATTAAATTATGGTATTTATACAAAGTTTATCAAACAAAATTAAGTGATTATACTCTGATATTAAGTGTTGTCCTAGAAATGGTGGATATGAAAGGTTAAAGCACTTCAAGAGTGGGGGTGAATTGAATTTAAAAACATAACTATAAATTTTCATACCACTTAATATTTAATTTGATTGGAAGTTAAATTTTTAGATCAAATAAAAGTAATCAAATTATAAACACAATGTGAATTAAATATATTGGAAGTTATATACTTAACTGATATAACCATATATATAATGGAATGTAAATCTGTTTGAAATTAAATTACTATCCAACAATTGAAAAAATAAAGCATAGTGGATATTAAAATATACTGAAAAGTAAAAAAATGAATGGAGTATCAGATAACAATATGATATTATTTATAAAACATGAGTTAAAATAATGGAACCCTTAGGTTATAGACAAAAGAAAAAGTTCATTCATAACTTGAATTAAGGTATCCATGTTCCAATCCTGAAACATCCTTGACTGTAAACCCATTGGTAGGTATCAACATCTTGTCCATGGACACTCTATCTTACTATCCTTGTAATCCCTCGATCGACTTAATTAAAACATTATCCTCATATCTATAGAATACCTCAATAAAGAAGTATTAGATACACTTTATCCTCCAAACCACAGAGTCCATCGGTCATGAAGAATCAAAAAACCAACTTCCAACCTAGAATCTCCTCAATATAAATGATCAAAAAAAGTGATTACAATTAAAACCTCAAACAAATTCTCTAAGAAAATATCTATAAAGAAAAATACAATCGGAAGTTCACAATGAAAATGAGATGATACAGAGCTTAAAATAAATTGAAATAAACTTATCTCACTTGCATAATGAATTTTGATCTTCGAATACTTGAATTGAATTTAGACACATTTACTCAACAAACTATAATGATAAAATTTCAAGTTCTTTGATTTCAGTTGTAAGAGTATCAGATGTTTCACTCCCTCAACTGATGAATGTAGCTTCAAACTATATTATCTTATGAGTTTAAATTCTATGAACCATAACAATTCAAATGCATGTTTTGGTAGATATACACATTTAATCAGTTCATAAGAAAGTGTCAAAGAGGCAATAAAACTACATAATAAAAACTCATAATAATAAAATCAAAGATAAATCAAATTTATAAAAGGGTGTATCATGATTTTTAAAACCAAGAATAAAGTAAGCCTTTTCCTTGAAAAATGGTTTCAGAATTAAATGTTGAAGTAAAAGGCCACTATGGTAAAATTTAAATGTCTTGGACTTTAAATGACTTCCTAACTCAATGTTGAAACACCCCAAAATATTAAAGGGTTGAAAGTTTAAACATTACAACCCATGTAAAAAAGTTGTAACATTATTTTTAGGATAATATCTTATTATAATTATATAGTTAAAGTGGTTTTTCTTGGATCATCAACCAAGACGAGTGACCTCCTAGGATTTTTCCCAAGGTGAGTGAAAGTGAGGAAAAAACACAATGGAAATAATATACATTGGCCTGTGGGGATAATCATTAGTCTGATGACCCGTTTGGTCACATGTTCAGGTCATAGGGAGGGGATAACATATGTATGTATACAAAATGGGGTAAATTTCATTGGTATTAGAGGAGGAACTGAACCAAAAGTGCGGTGGAACATCTCGAGTTGAGATATAGGGCTCACAATGAGAAAGTTGTGCTATAAAAGGTGGGGTGATTGTAAAATCTTAGAATGATAAAGGTTTAAAAGTTTAAATGTTACTAAAAATGTCAAAAAAAAGCACCTTTATTTTCAAGGTCCTACCTTATTAGAAATCTGCAATTAAAGAGGTTTTTCATGGAGTAATGATCAGGATGGTTGACCTTCTAGGAATGTTCCATGGCTATGTGTGAGTGAAGAAAAAAACATATTTTAAAGAATATGTGTTGGATTTTTGGTATATTCATTAGTCTGATGACCAATTTGGCCACATAGGTGGGCCCTAGGAATGGGACAACATGTGTCTTTGGGGAAAATGGGGTGCCTATGGGGCCTATTTGTTACAGGTGTAACCTATAAACATAAACCTAATAAGTGGTATCTTAAGAGTGAATGAAGATAGCTAGTGATGTTTTTTTTTGAATAATAAATGTAATTAAAGTAACATTCATGAGTAAAGGGTGATGAATTCAATTTTCATTACTGATAATACACCCAAGTTTTATGTGGTTTTACTCAGATTTTTGGAGATGTAATTATTTATTAGAAATAGTATAAATAAACACTTGGTCATATCAATGTAGAATATTATATTACCAACATGTGTGATAATCCATTCAATGATCCATTTTTAATGATGAGGTAAGGTGGTAGTGTTGAAATGGTCAAAGTGACTGCTTTTTATTATTTTTAAATCATCTTTATATTGAACTTTTATAGAATTTTCTTACATAAATTTTCTAAGGAGAAGCACATAACCTTTTATATTATTGAGATATATCCATTAGTTTCACTAAAAGGATATTGTTTTTCTTTATGAAAGGGAATATATGGGTTTTAAATAATGATTTAATGAAAATAATATGTGATGTTAATCTATTGTTGCAATATTATGGCATTTAAAATATTGGTCAGTTTACTCAAATATAATTATGATTTATCTTATGTATCCATGTTATAAGATTTGGCCAATGGGTTTTCTTATATATTAAATAATTATACTTTAATAATTTATATTGATAGTCATTTTGATCATAATGTTTTTTTTCTCCTTGGTTGAAAGAGATTTTTGGTGATGAAGTTAAGTTATCATTGTGGTTTGTAAAATATTTTGAGATTTTTATTAGGTTTAATTATAATGTAGTATAAGTGCATAGACCCATAACTTAATATTCATATTAGGTTGAATTATTCCCATTTATTTAAATATGATAGTGGTATAAGGATGAGTTATTGAGAATGGGAGTTCTAGGTGGCTATATAATTACTTGATTTGTTCAAGTTCTATTCCCTCTCATCTTGGTGTAATACAATAATTCAATTATGTTATGAGTAATTAAGTTAATTTAAAATTGTGTATTTTATTTGAAACTATTTTATTATTTTCTAGGATTATGTTTCACAACTTCTAATGGTAATATTTTATGTATATTTGTGTATTTAATTAAGAATTGAGATTTTTTAAGGTGTATATTTTACAAATTTTTGTGTTTTAATTTTGAAAGATCATATTCAAAAGGTATTGAGGATGTAAGTATGAGGTTTGAATATTTTAGGATGAAAATTTTTGAAGAAGTTTCTATTATTGAGTTCTAAAAATTTAAGTTTTTGAGTTTTTCAATTTCTAGGGAATTTTTCTCATTTTTATACCAAATGGGTGAGATGATCATTCTACCCTAGAACATGGCCTCAAAAAAAAATTATATGGTTCTATTGAGTCTAAAATGTAGTTTTTTCTTTCAGGTGGATGTTTGGGATGGATTAAAATAGTTTTAACTATAAAAAAATTAAATTTGATTAATTATATAAATTATTTCATTATTGTGCATGTGATTATTGAAATTTTGAATGAAATAGTTATTTAACATGGAATAGGATTACAGAAAAATTGATCACATCATTGAGTTTGAAACGTGTTATTCATCATAGTGGATAAGTTTGGTGTGAATCATAGGAACAAAAATTCTATGTATTTTTTTAAATTTAATTAATTAATTAATTAATGATATTTTTATTTAGTTTTATCTAAAACTATATATTATATTGAGAAACCATTATCATATTATTTCTCAGGATGTTTTTCTTTATTTAATAATGGTTTTAATTTATTTTGGGTTCTGAATCTAACTCAGACTTGTTTTAAGCCTTTAAATATTGGTTTCTTCTCTAATTCACTCATTATACATATGGTTCTAGGATCCAATGTTGGAGCTCTCTCTTGAATATCAGAGTAAAAATGGACCACTAGAGGTAGGATTCTCTAAATACCTCCACCAATTTATTATGTATATCTCTAATATATTATCACGATGAATTATTGATTGGAATTTATAGTATTTTAAAATAGAGAAATTCATATTATTACTTGGGTTTTCTTAGAAAATAGATTATTAGGTTGATGATAAATAAATTCTATAGGATTTTCTAAGTTAGAGAATTTTTCATCATAGATAACTCATATTTCAATGGGCCTTTGAATTGGTCGTTCATCAATGTAATCCCTCCATGATGGTGGATATAAACCATTCATATTGATATATCAAATGGGGAATGGTGTTTATAACCCTTATTTAGTTATCCATAGTGGTTGTAAGGTGAAAGTATAAAATAAAATCATGGATTTAGTATAGGAGATTTATGGTGGTGTTGGTGAGTCTAATCATGGAAATAAAGGAGCAAGACCACCACACAGTTTAGTGGTATGTGAGAAGGTATTGGCATCTGAGGGGAGGTTAAGGACAATGGTTGGATGATAGTGGTCTGGAAATATTAGGTCTTTATAAATCATGTTCAAAAAGATTTTAAGGGTGACAGACCAAATTTATATGGTGTGAGGAGGTTTGGTTTGTGGTTAAGTGAGGAAAAGTGGCTAATCAGTGGTATACCAGGAGGCGGATGGTGAGTATATAAAAAAGATAGATATCATGGGTTGAAGGTGAAAATTTCATTATAATGACTCATGTACTTATTACCATGATTAACGTGTTATTTAAGGCCTTTAAGTATAGATTTTTAATGGTTAAATTATGGGTCGGTTTGAATTTATTGCTTCATTGAAGGGTCATTTTTCATTTGAGTATTTGGATTTGATTTTAGGTGTTTGAGTATGTATTTTTAGAATTTTTTTGGATGATGTTTGGGGATTAGCAAGGGTTTTAGAGTTTAGGGTACCTATGAAGAAGTGAAACCTATAGCTTACAAGTATAGGGGTCATCAGGTACCTACTGGTCCTAAAAGAAGACCTAGTGTCATGGGGGTTTCATCAGGTACCCATTGGTACCTGGAGTGGGATATTTTTTTATTTTCCTTCTCAACTCTTATTTTCCAATTCTCCTTCTCTTTAAAACCCCACTTCCTATTAAACATAGAGATCCCTTTCAAGTCCTCCCTTGGATCTCCTCTCCCACTTTCTCTTGTCCCTTTCATTATAGTGAATCCATGGGAGTTTTTTAGTACTAAATCTATGATAAGACTTCCCTTATCCTCTCATATTACCTATTCATATATTTTATTTCAATATCTATTGTTGGATCAAGTATTTTGAGGTTAATTTCATCATATCATTTTATAATTCATTTGAAACCTTGGGTATTCATCTTCGTTTTCTTCAAGAAGTTTCGCATGGGTTGATTGATCATCATGGATCAATTTTTTAATTGAAGGTGATTGAGTTATGATTTATGTTAGGTATTTTCATATTTTATGGTGGGTCTTTAGGGATATTTTCTTGGATCTATTTGGGTCTTTAGTTCATTATATTTTTTTGATTAATTTTACTAGTTTATTACATTAGTTTTCTTATATATTTTATTATCCTTTGGTTATGATGATCATGTAATTGGTTTCTTCGGTGGTGGAAACCGGTGTAATGGTTAGTAGGTGATTCTTTATGATCATTGAAATTGTTAAATCTCACTATTAATATTGGTAGGTGTTCTTGAATCACTGATTTATTATCGGGCTATGCCTCCAACATTCCTTCCTTTGGTTTTTTATAAATAAATAAAGAAACTTATTTAAATTTTGAAAATATCAACAAATAGTTTTGAAAATATTTTATTATAATTTATTAAATGTTTCCAATGGAGTTTATGTGGATTTATGTAAATGAAAATTTCCCCCCACTAGTTTTTTTCGTGATCTTTACTAAAAAACATGGTATTTGTTGATCCCTTGAAAACTTGTTCTTTTTTATTGAATTTGCCTTGATGAATTAGTCAATTAACTCGTGATTAGGTTATGTCACTCAACCTTATTATCTCAATGTGTTGGATAATTTTATTGACATTAATCATGGACTGAAATAGAAACATGGGGAGGTTTATTAGTCATAAACCAAATTTAGGACATGTGTTGGATGCTTTTCTTGATATTAATCATGTTTGGATACTTTTCTTGATCTTTATTGTGTAATTTTAACTTTTTATGGGGTTTTCTCCCTAAATATCCAAAATGTGTTCATTTATATAATTTTTATAAGCACGCTGGATGGAAATCCATATTTCCCTACCCAAATTATCTTAGATTCTAATTGATCGTCTCAAAGAAGGTATGACGGGCATGGACCCTCCCAGTATATGGAGTTATTGGTTGTAGCTGGTATAAATATATATATTATTCTATTATAAATATACTAATTACTTTTACTATTTATATAATGTTATACCTTTTTTGTTGACTTATAACCTATTTTTGTTATATTTATAAGGCCCCGGCCTTAAACATTACTTAATATTGAATTAAATGAATAATTCACACTGAGGATCTTTTTAGGTTTAGAGTTTTAGAGAATTAGGACATAACTGTTACATCTCAAACGATTACAAAGTAGACACTTCTACTGAGTTTCCATAGAATAAAAAAAACTCTTAAAAAGAAACATGTCTAGTTCCATGTTTTATATAGCATGATTTTCCCTTGATCCCATCCTTGACCCTATTCCACATTAAGTCCTGTGAAAAACATTTCAAAAAAACTTGGGGTGAGCATAAAAAGCTCAGTAAGGGATACATAAAGAATGAAAATTGTTAGTTTTTCAAACATCAAGTAAACCATGTATACTTTATCAAAGTAATACCTTCACCTTCATGAAGTAGTAAAAACTCTTCACTGAATAAAATATCATTACTTACCCTTTTGTAACCAAAGTATTACCATAAAACCCATATAAAGAACACATAACATATAAAGGTAACTTGGGACATAAACATACTTAAGTGGAATAACCATACAGTCGACTTCCACACATATCACTTAATGGAATAGCCATACGGACAACTTCCATACATACTTAATGGAATAGCCATATGGACAAATCCATACCCAATGCATTGGAGGTTATAACGTAACCACCCGTCCTGGTATTCACGGCACCACCCGTCATATGGTTTATCACGTAACCAACCGTCAAATGTCCAAGTACCATTATAAAAATCATAAGACATAAAACAAATATAATGGAAAGAAAACATTTCCACACTTTGATCACAATATATCACTTAAATATATTAACATAACAAATCCATTATAAAAACCATTTTCAATACCAAAATACATAAAAGAGTATATGGTATTTATTTCATTTTAAAAAAAACCTTACGGCTTGTCCAGGAAGCCAAAGACCAAATAATACTCGCGGCGGCAGAAAAGGTCATTGTCACTGCGTATGTTAAAATAAAAATTCATTTTTGTCGTTTTGTAAAACGATTCATATAAAAAGATTCCTTTTGTATAAAAGTAAAATTCAAAGGGGTTTATACACCGTATAAAAGAAATTTGTGTATAAAACAAAATATGCCTCAATGAAAGGAGATTGAGACGAAGTCCCTTACAAAGATCATTTTTTAAAATAAAATAGATTTATTATGGGTATTCACTATAATTACACATAAATAAAGTACAAATACAAGATAGGACATAATAATATCATGACATAATTTGAAAGTAGGAGATTAACCCAAAGAACAGAAATTGGGTTAAGAAGTTCCCTTACCTTGGGTCCGACTTGACTCGATCGTTCTTTAACGTCCTGAGTAATAAACTTGAGTTAATTTATACTTGCTTAAGAACCTTTTTCAAGCTTATTATTCCTTTTATATCACTTATTTACATGTTATAAACATTATGTAATCATTAAGTTAATAATGTTTATTTTGTCGATATTTGGTTTTTAAGTCGAAAGTGGACTTCTTACAATTACATGTTGTTTGCGTGGTCAAAGGTTATTTATATCCAGAATGAAATTACTGATTTGGATATCATATATATCATATATATCCAGAATATACATGTATTTATAATATTACATAATCATTTAGAGGTAAGAAATGAAATGCACCGTTCATGGAGACGGTAAGCCGTACGTACGCATGAACGCTACTTTTATTTCTTTGTCATATTAATGGAATTAAAACTAAATGAGAGGTATGTATATTTTAATTCCAGAATTATATTAATAATTTAGATGTATCATTCATCATATATATCCATTATATACATGTACTTATAATAGTACATTACATTTGGGGATAAGAAATGAAATGCACCGTTCATGGAGATGGTAAGCCGTACGTACGCATGAACGCTACTTTCATTTCTATCTCATAAATTAATGAAAATAAATAATAATGATATATAGGTATATTATAATTCCATTATAACATCATATATAATAACTTTAAATCCATCCTTTATACATCCCACATATGGAATTAATGAATCACATCACTTTGAGGGGGCGGTAGTCCGCACTTCCTAAAATGAAATTATCATGTTTACCCACAATGGAAACCATAAAGGTATACCACAAATGAAAAATAAAGAAGCATAAGGAAAATATAAACATAATATATATTATATATAAATAGAGTGGCATCTTAATGTCCACCATTAAAGGTTCTTAAAAGAAGATTGAACAATCATCGTTTCGTGAGGCAGAAATTTTCCAACCACAGAAACAGTATGTTCTTTAACCATTAGATGTAGATGTGTGTAAGTGTAGCTAGAAATCTTCTTATAAAAACATCCTAGTATATTTAATATACTTGAGTTATTACAAAAGAAATTAATAAAAAGAGTTTAGGGGGTTGGATAAGCAAAATAAAACAAAAGAACACAAGTGAAGACATTACCTTAAAATCGGGTAACTCTCTTAGATTTGTGCTCAAAGGCTTCCTTGGGAATACTTCTGCCCAAAGTGAGGCTTCAAGGAGTAATAGAGGTATTTTTAGAGACAAAATGGGCAGGGTTTTTCCGATCCAAAGGCTTTTGAAGTGTGGGTAAGGAGGTAGAGGTGGGGGCCTTTTATAAGAGGAGAGGAGGGGCACTCTTGGAAAGTAAAGAAATGTTACTTTATTTTAAAATGAGTTTCGGATTCAAAAGATCCCACATTGATATAATTCAAGGGTAAGGTGATAAGGGTTTGAAATATACCCATAAAATAGGTTTTGGACATGTTTAGGTCATAGATTTTACATTGTCTTTTCATTTTATTTAAATCCTTTATTAATGGGGTAATCGCTGCATCATCATGATGTCATAAATAATTTAATATATTTAATGTATAGAAATTATAAAAAAAATATCATGATGTAGGAAATCTTTTTATATTTATAATTAATATTTATAGTAAAAAATATGACTTTTATAACCCCATGTAAAAATTGTTTTAGTAAAACATCTCATGTTTGTGTCATTTTTACTTTAACATTAAATAAAAAGTTATTTATGTCATTTCCCAACCAAAGTGGCTCCATGGGGTCCCCAAGTTGACTAATTGATTGTCTTGGTCGGTCATGATACATCCAATGAGGGTAGGACATGTTTCAAGCCCATATCATATTATTAAAACATTATTTTTACCTTAAACTACACTAATTACCTCTAATCGCGATTAAAAACTTAATAAGTTACTATTCACCAAAATATTATTTTAATCCAATTGAACCACATTTTACTTCTTAATGACAACCATGTATGTCGGATTTTTGAAATTCAAAACACAGATATGGCAAAATTACATTTAAACGGAAAATCAGTTTTTATAAGTACCACTTAGTGGTTTCACTATTCATCAAAAATTGATGTTTTTCAGAAAAATACCAAAACTTCACCCTAAGATATATTTGATATTATGAATTCAAAAATGATGTCTATTTTACAAAATTCAAATCATATATGTCACATTAATTAATTTAATAATTAATTCCCGTTGTCAGAGCAAATTGCGTGTTTTTATGAAACAATAAGCATCAAAAGATTGACACTAGTTTAAGTCCGATTTCAAAGTGAAATTAATTCCAACGACCACTATTGGATTTAATGGTAAAAATATATTCCAATTTCACTATAAAACCAATTAAAAATATAATCTAATCATATAAATAAATTAGATTAATAAGAGGTTTTGAATTAAAATACAACATTTTACACTATTCATTAAAAAATGAACTTTATCGGAAAAATACCAAAAATTTACACAAAGTAAATTTTGATGTCCTGATTCTAAAGGAGAGTTTTATTTGGTCCAATAGAATATATAAGAGTGAACAAAACTTTATTTAATGACAGTTCACCATCAAAAGGCGATAAGTGAACCTTTAGTGAAAACTAGGGCATATACGCCTAAAATTGAATTCTTTCCGTATTTTAAGCCTTTATATTTTATTAGATAAAAGTAAAAAACATTTAAAAAACATATATAATCATATTTTAGTTATTTCTATCCATTTCTGCCAATACAATGGCTATTTTTTAACTACCATTTAAAATAATATTATTTTATTACTAGTGTGCAACGTAAGATTTCAATGAAACTCTTTGTTGCGTATCGGGTACGCTATCGAACATAGAAACCCCTTTAAAGTAAAATTAATATTTAATTTGTAAATATTAATAAATATGAAAAAAAATTATTCATTATTTACCTGGGATGTTACAATATTTATGTAAATAAGTAGAGGTGTTCATGCATGCACCTGTTATTTTGTTTTTGTCTTGTGACACCATTGGTGGTGCCTTACTGGGTATTTATTCTAACACCATTCATGGAAACCATGGTGTAAAATCATATTAATTTGTAATAAATTTAATTTATATTCAAGGACATTGGTAAATGTTGGATACCTTGGGCTATTGTTTTTTCTTTCCCATGCAGCAGGATTGGTTCTCACTTCAGAGTTGGAGCTATTGGGGTAATGGTTGGAGGTTGTGTCAAGAACACCATATATTATTTATTTTATACCATTATCTTAGGTGTTTTTTATCCTTAATGTTAATTTGGTCTACTTATATTTTATATATTGTATATGGATTGATTTGGTATGAATTTATAGAGAGGTTTGAGGCTTTTTTTCATTCTTGTTTACTCTCTTTTGAGTAGCTTAGTTTCATGTTATATTTTTAACACATCTAACCTAAAAATAGGTCATTCTAGGTTTTTAGTTAGATCTATTCATAAATTAAATTTATAACCAATGTAGCTAAATCATTCCCCAACTATTTATCGATACCCATAACAAGAGTCTCCCACCTCTGGATATCAAGGAGTGCTCTCGAGATCATAACAATCTGATTTGGGAGTTGTTAGGGAATTATATTCAAGTGTCACTACAAAGAGGTATTAGAGTGATATGGGGACTAAAAATATTTTTAATTTCCTTATAAAAAATATAGGATAGTCCGTACTTGAAAAGTAACACATAAAAAAGGTATAATGAGCCTCTTTATAGAAGAATCTCAAGTTACCATAGGATTTTTGGGTAATTATTAGGCACTATAGGTTTAAGTGAGGCTTTCATGTTCCTAACTTGGGTATGAGGAAATGGAATGTGAGACATGAATATTATGATTTACTAGGAGTAAACTTTTATTTTAGTTCATGCATCATTCTAGCCATTGACAGGTAGGAACATGTAGGATGTCCTTCCATTTTTCATCCTTTCCCGTGTTTGTTTATCTTGTGACTAGAACTAAATAAGGTTTTTATTAACTAAAAAACATTAATATATATAAATATAATTTTCTTATATATATATATATATTGGTGAAGATTAGGTAAATATAAACCAACTGTTATTTCCATTAATTGAGATAAGTTTCCCTATTTAAAATTTTACAACTAAGATTGCTCTGTGTTTTCTTATTATATATTATTTTTTAGAATATAATTTCTTATTTGGTGTTACTAGTTTAATATTCCTTTGTCTAAGGTCTATATTTTATTACCAAGGGTTTTATTTATGTTAGATTTCTTTTTTTAATCATTCTATTTGTTTTTATATTTTGTTATATTTTTTTGAATATTGATATCCATTTAGTGAGCATGTTTCTTATTCCCTATATATTTATGTTTTGCTAGTAATTTTTTGGAAAAATGAAGCATCCAAACATGCTAGTAATTTTTCCTTGTTTGTATCCAAAGGGGAAAGTATATCATCTTGTATGACTAACTATGAGGATTCTATTAGGGTCATTGAGTAAAGGAAATTGTTTTAGAATATAATGTTTTAAAAAATTTAGAAATTGATTTAATCTAAATGAATTTTAAGTGGTGGTGTATTTTGAAAAGGGGATTATGTTTCTTTTAAAATTGTTTTTTTATATTGTTTATTTTTATTATAAACTTATTGTTTCCAAAATTGGAATTTAATTTTTCGTACTTGGGGAAAAACTATTTTATTATTACTTGTGTTTAAAATGGGAACAAGATTTTTAAATGAATTAAATGGTTTTAGAAATGAAATGGGATAGTGATTCTATAACGATATTAAATACTGGTTTCAAAATGAAATGTAATTTAATATGTCAAATATGTAATCTATATTTTAAAATACAAGCAGTTTTATTTTAAAATGGAAAGCTGGATAATATGTTTTCTTAAACTTGAGTTTTATAATGACTTGGTTTTGTTAAATTTTGTGTTTTAATAATTGAGTTGGTGTGTAGTTTTTGAAATGAAGAATGGTTCTATATAATCCTTTTTATAAATTTATAACTTTATATAAACAATAATTTAATGGTAGATCAGGCATGGGTAGGCCCTTGTAAAATCCTATGGTGGGGAGTACCTTACCTTATCTTTTGATTAGTTGATAGTCTTTAGAGGATCATAAGGATGATGGTACATACTATATCATTACTATTTTATGATATTTTATTTTCTTGTCATGGTTTTATGATTCACACATCAGAATCATGGTATGTAATTGTATTTAATACTAGTTTAGTAGTTGTGGATATTAAAATTTTGAGGTATTTAGTGATTTGGTTGAGTTTTAGGATTTATGAATAAGAAATGGGTTGAATGATTTGAGATGTGATTTGAAGTGTTTTTTGGGTAATGTATAGGTGATATGATATTTTTTGGTAATTTATGATTTATAATGAGTTAGTTTTAGTGATTTCATGTGGATTTGGGAGTTATGTATTTATAATTTGATGGATACTTTGAAGTGTATATTGAAGACTACGGGTAGTGAACTTTGGGTGACTGTCTCCTAGGACTTATTATGGATGATAAGTCATATGGTGGTGAGTTTTTAATGAATTGTTAACTTATTACCTTAATTAATGTTCCATTAAGGTCACAAGTGGGTGTTTTGAATTATTAAAGTACCGTCCTATTTGAGTTTATAGATCTGGTTGAGGGCCCATTTTTTATTTGAGCATTTGGATTTTATTTAGGGTGTTTGAGAATAAATATTTTAGTATTTTTTAAATGAGGTTTGAGGATTTATGGGGGGTTATGGAGTTCAAGATAACTAAAAGAAATGTGCCACTTATAATTTACAAATATAGGTGACACTGGGTTCCTATTAGGAGGCCACCAAGTACCCAAGGGCCTGGGTGTTCCATTAGGTAACTAGTGGTACCTGGTATCCTATTCCCTAGTTTTAATAGTGGGGGTATTTTTTCCCCTTATTAACTCTTATTTACCCTTTCTACTTAACCTTTAAACCCCGCTTATTATTATTCATAGATCCCTTCTAAGGCTTCCCTTGTGTCTCCTATTCCACCTCCTCTTTCTCCTTGCTTCAAGGTGAATCTGTTTGAATTTTTTATACCTAAATATAAGATAAGCCTTATCATATCCTCTTTCCTTGCAAATTATTCTATTTTATTCTAATATCACTTGGTGTATAAGGGATTTTGAGGTGAATTCTATCAAATAATTGTGTAATTCATCCAAAACCTTTGGGATTCCTCTTCACTTTCTTAAAGGATCCTCGTGTGGGATGATTGCACATCATTCATAATTTTTTGATTAAAATATATTGGGGTAAGTTTTATGTTAGGTATTTTTAGTTTTAAGGGTGTATCATTGAGGATTTTTTCTTAGAGTTATTTGGGGATTTAGTTCATTAAATTTTTGGGTTAATTTTACTAATTTGTTTCCTTAGTTTTCTTATGGATTTTGTTGTCCTTTGGTTATTAAAATCATGTAATTGGGTTATTTGGTGATGAAAATTGGTTTAATGGTTCCTAGGTGATAATTGGTGATCGGTGGAATTATTAAAGATTTATAATAACATTGGTAGGTGATATAGACTCACCAGGTGATTCTTGGGATATGCCTACAACATTTATTCCATTAGTTTTTTCTAAATTAATAAAGAAGATTATTTATATTTTGAAGATATCATTGAGTGATTTCAATAATATTTTTTGTATAATAGGTTAAATTTTTTAAATGGTTTCTTTTTATTTATGTAAATGATAAAATTTATCTCACTAGTTTATGAAGATATCTTTACTAAACCATTTGGTATTTGTTGATCCCTTGAAATCTTGATCTTTTTTGTTGAATTTCTCTTGATATGTAAGTTTGGTAACCCATGAAAATGTCATGTTACTCAACCTTATTGTATCAATGTGTTAGTTATCATTATTGATAGTAATCATTTACTAAAATGGAATCCCTTGGAGGTTCATTAGTCTTAAACCATCTTGAGGACACCTTGTAATCTAAGGTTCCATCCTTGGATGAAAAATTATTAGTTTATTAATACATAAATAAGGTGCATTTCCTTGAGTCCCAACTATATTCTATAGTAGTAATCACTTATTAACACTTAAACCTAAATACATTATATGTTAATAAACCACACTTAACATATGGTTAAGAGAGTGCTTTGGTGGAAATGGGGTGTTTAATTTTATGAGGTAAAAAAGAAGTGATTTAAAATAAAAAAACCTAATGATTTAAATATTTACCTAACCTAAACACTTAACACCTACACTGGATTTTATAATGGTTTAAGGTATGAAAGTTTTATGAAAATCATATTTTGAAAATAGTATATTTAATAAATTATTTCTTAATTAGATACTTTTATTTATTCTTTTCCTTCTTATTTTAAATGTTTTAAAAAAATCAAAGGAACTCATTTTTCCTCTTTTGGAACTCAATCATTAAAATAAAATTAAGTTATATCAAGTTTAGGTTTTCAATAATTAATTTTAGGATGGATTATAAAGTGAAACCTTGAACCTATATAATCTTTATAAATAATCTTTTTCAAACATATGCCTCCAGTTATCGGCTCTTCCTTGTTTTTATTATCCCAATCACTACCACTATAATTCTCTAGGTTAGTTCCATGTTTGGTATGTGAATACCATGTAATATTTACTATAATAATCTAATTTTTTCCCTTATTTAGTCTCTTCCTAGTATATCTTGGGAGTTAGGTATGTCATAACCATGTGGTTTTCTTAGAATGAAACCAGAATTTCAATTGCTACATTATTAAGGCTCATTCTAATAATAGCTTATTTCTTAAAGATTTTCTTATGTTCTATGTCAGTTTTTATCATTCTTTGGTGATTTTATGGTTTTGAATGTTGATCATTGATATAGATTTATTAATTTAAGCATGTTGTTACTTAATTTTATCAATTATTTTGATTGAGTTAGTTAGTAACACTACTATGAGCATAATTATTGTTTTGATATACAATGATCATATAAAAAGGGGTGAATTATATCTTTTAAAATAGAATTATACCAATTTAATGAATTTTTTATAATATGAAATTAATTTAATGTATACATGGTAGTATATAATTCTATATTTTTTATATACATCATGAGTAGGTACTCCTAGTGTAGCGAACAAGTTCAATGGATTGGGAAGGATATGATGCCATGACTCATTATAACCCCTTCCCCTCTCCTACAAGTGATAAGTCATAATCCCTACTCATTATACTCTATCCCCCACCTTCAAGATATGTGTTTCACCTTTATTTCCCTAAAATGGGTTTATTTATAACCTTTTTATATGCTCATTAGATTGGCATCATCATTGCCCTACCCAGTTTTTCTCAAATTCTAAGTGATCAGATCAAAGTAAATAAGATAGGTATGGATCCTCCCAGTATAGGGAGTTATTAGTTATATCTGATGTGAATATATAGATTTTTCTATATCTGATCAACTGATTACTATTACTATCAAACTTTTTTGTTATATTTATGTAAATAGGTGAATATGTTCATGCATACACCTTTTATTTCATTATTGTGTTACGAAACCCTTGGTGGTTCTCTAATGAGTATTTATGCTCACACCCTAAATGGACATTTCAGTGGATATGAAACTTCTCTTTCATTTCATTTAAGGTATATACAGAGACACTGGTATTTATTGGATATCTTGGTTTATTCTTTTTATTTTTCCTTGGAGCGGTATTGGTTACCATTTTAGAGTTTTAGTTGTTGGAGTGATGGTTATAGGTTGGTTGGGCACACCAAATATTCCTTATTTCATATCCTTATATTAGTAATTCATTGGACATAACATTTATTTTTTCTTGTTGATATTTTTTAGCCAATGTATATATTGATTTGGCATGAATTCAGATAAAGGGATGAGATTGTTTTCATTCTGATTTACTCATTTATAATTTCTTTGGTTCCATGTTATATTTTCAAAATATTGGAAATATGGATGGGTCTTGTTGAGTTTTTATATTAGATCCATACATGACTTATATTTATAACCAAAGTGATTAAATTGTTTCCCAACTATTTATCAGGACCTGTGGTTTTAGTCATCATCCCTTGGAGATCATGGAGCGCTCCTAGGGTCGTACATCTCTGATTTGGGTATTTATAGGGTGTTTGGGTCAAGGTCATTATAGGCATGGTGATCAATAAAAAGTAGGGTTATTACAAGAAAAATATTATTTAGGGGTGGTATTTTAGTGGAGGTTTTGAAAAGCATTGCTAAATGTTTTGTTTTTTTTTTGCATTTTTTTCTTAGCGATGGTTAAAACCATCGTCAGATCTGAATTTTTTTTTATTATTATTTATTTAATTTTAGTAGTGGTTTTTAAAAAAACATTTCATGAAATTAATGATAATTAATAATTATTAATAATAATTAATTAAAAATTTTAATTACTTATTAATAATTAATATTTATTTATTATTTATTATTTATTTATTATTTATTTATTTATTATTTATTTATTATTTTTTATTTTTTATTTTTTATTTATTATTTATTATTTATTATTTATTATTTATTATTTAAATTTTATCTAATTATTTATGATTAATTATTTAGAAGGAAGTATAATGTGGTACTATGGTAGTAGTTTTATTCCCCCAAATTGGTCTTTAAAATCATGGTTTGGGCCTATGGGCCAATGGACGTCTGAGCCTTCAAAGTAGGGTGGTTGGACTATACTAAAGCAGCCTTATTAAAATGGATCAAATTGGTATCAATCACTAAGAAAAATTAATCAGATGTGAAAAGGGAGGGACAAGGCAGATATGGTAGTGGGTATAGGCCTTGTGTGGCATTATGTAGGGAAAGAACAAGTTGATCGCATTATCAGGTGGTGAGCTAGGCTCAGACATTAGGGGTTGCTTTAGTGTATTCAAATTAAGGAAAAAGATAAAAAATATTATGTGCATTTTTTCCATGTAATTTGGGCCTCCATTCCATATAAGGGTTCCCTATGAACTTAGTTAAAAAATGGGATTTTCAAATAAATAAAAATTTAAAGTCCTTTGGGTAAAGAAGCATAATGATTGTCTATATATGTATATATTTACATATAGACACACACACATACACACTCATATATATATATGTGTGTGTGTGTGTGTGTGTGTGTGTGTGTGTGTGTGTGTGTATTAAAATTATTCTTGGCTTAACTAATATTCTAATATAAATTTAAAAATGGACTTTAGCTTCAAATAACTATAACTTTTGATCCGGATGTCTGACAATAACTTTTGATCTGGGTGTCTATTTTTATTATATGGAGAAAAAAATAAAATATTAAAAAAATAAATATGATCATAATTAATAAAGATTTCAAAATAATTAATAAAAATTATTTATTAATGTTCTAAGATAAGTTGAAAATCAAACTTTAGCTTCAAATTACCATAAATTTTAATCCAGGTGCCTATTTGGGTTGTAAAATATGTCAAAATCAATTATTACAGTGATTTTTATGAAAAAATTCTTCAAAAATTAGTTTTAATTTAAGGTACCTTGATATTAAAACTTTTGATGGTATTTGTAACAAACCAAGATTTTTAAATAAAATTTCTTTCCTGATAAAATGTGTATTATATTGTATTATATTATACACGAATCAAAAAAATATTATATCATTAATAATGATCATTACATTCGTCATCTATGAAACCAATTAAAAATCCAAACATTAAAACTGGACAAAAAATATAAAATAAAAAAGACAAAATGGAAAAATATGGATTGCGCAAATCTGTTAGAATCATCACCCCCATGGCCAACACTACAGAAATAAAACCAAATATTAGTAAACCAATCAATATCTTATAAAATGAAAATATGTAACCTTGGGAGAAATGGTAATGAATTTTGAGTGAAATAATAAAGTGGTATTTCTAGAGTATAAAGGGAAATGTGATCATCAGAATTTGACTGTTAGAGGATTGTTGGTCAAATAGGATTGTTGGTCAATATAACCATTGGAAAATTTGACCTTTGGGAATTATACCCATTGGTAATAATTTTAACAATATAATTAGTGTTTCTAAGTAATAATAATAAAGTATAATTAATGAATAAAGGAGAAGTGATGGCCTCAAATAGTAGAGTCATTATATCATCCCGTATTTTTATAACATAAACATTCATTTCATTACACGGAACTGATGATCTTTAAGGTTTAGTGTCTTGGAAACAAGGAACATAATACATGAAAACAACATAAAACACTCTTCTTAAACACTTGAAAGGATTCTCCTTAAGTTCATCCTAGGTTCATTACTGCATCTCATAACCTGGGGACATACATCAAAAGAAAGGGTGAGCAGAAGGCCTAGTAAGAGAAACAAGAGAAACATTTTATATGTGAAGTTGAGATACTTCAATAAGGACATGAAAAGAACTTTAAGGCATGAGAAAGAAATCATGAGATACATCATAATAAAAATAAAATTTTTCATAACTTGAAGATGTGGCTGCAACATTTAATATTGACAGTCATTTTATTTCACCAAGGTTCATCCCCAAGGTGTCATTAAAAATTACCAAGGTTATTCACCAAGGTATCAGTCTAAAAAGTCATCTCTAGAGATTGAGTCTTTACCCAATGCATTGGAGCGCTATCTAGGCGCACCCTTGACATGTCTTTATTATCATGTGAGCCACATATATCATCATCAACATTTAAAAAATAACCCATATAGCATAAAATAAATGGGTTTCATTTCATAATCATAACCTTTTAAAAACTGCTTTTAAGACATGATCTTTATGTCACTTTAAACCCACGGAAAAAGGAAAGAGGGTTTCATGTATGTAAATACCAGAATTTAAAATAGAACATTTTGATATATATGTGAATAAACCTGTATAATAAATAGCTTTGAGTATTCACTTTATAACATAAAATAATTTTGAGAAAAAGAGAGAGAGATTATGCTGCATAACGGCTATGATACATGGTTTTAGAAAACATTGAAAAGAGAGGGGACATGGGTCACCCACTCAAAAATGATACATAAAACAGTAGGGGGACAGAATATAAGAGATTTAAGAACATGGTAATGAATTTTGAAAGATATACCATATGAAATGAAAAACATGGAAGTGAGACAAAAAATAAGATTTCTCTTATGAAAATTTAGCAGCCTAACGGTGTCACTTAAACTTCAATAAAAAATGATTTGAAAAGATCAAATAGGGTCTATCATCATATTATCATAAGAGATCAGTATGATAGATATAGAGATCATACCCCAACATAATAAAAAGGAACTTGAAAGACTTGACATGAAAATCGAACTTGAAAAATGAGAAGGGTGAAAGAATCCCTTAAAAATTCGGCAGCCTAACGGCATCACTTAAACTTTCATAAAACGAAATGATGAGAGTAAGAGTGGATCTCTCATCATATTAAAATGAAAAGGGAAGTAAGAGGAATATAAAATAACATCCTCTCACATAAGAACATGGAGCATAAAAGGAATGACATAAAAGAGATTACATGAAAAGAAAGAGAGAGGTTGGATCCCTTACCTTAAAACGTAACTCTTAAAACTCAAAGGTTTGGATCTTGAGGGCTTGGAGGCACCTTGGGAGGACTACTTGGGAGGTAAGGAGACCATAACTTCGTTGGGGTAGAGTTGGGAGTGAAAAATAAAGGAGGAAAGGGTGGGTATTTATAGGGAAAGTGAGGGGACAAGGCATTAATGGCCAAGGGACACCTCACAAGTGCTTTTCTCAAAACCGTGTGCTCTCCCATGGCATTTACCATGGAGTTAGGCCACATGGGGCCCCCAATACAATAATTAATCACCCTTGGCCAGCCAACCCTTAAAATATCTCATTACATCATCATGACACAGTTATGATGTCATTAAACATACCGAAACCCTAAAACTGTATTTTTACTATTCACTGAAAATTCAACTTTCTCAGAAAAATCCCAAAATTTCACGTTAACCAAATATCGATTCTCTAATTAAACTCATGAACTCCATTTTATAAAAATAATTTTCTTAATATTTTTAATTTAATTTTTAAATAAAAGCACTATTCATCGAGAATTCATTTTTTTCAGAAAAATCCCCAAAAATTACCATAACATAATATCGATGCTCTGACTTCAAAAATAAATTCCTTTTTATAAAAATAATTTTCTAATTATTTTTAATTACATTTTTAATTAAAAAACACTATTCATCCAAAAAAACTAATACTTCACTAATAATTTATGAAACCGTTATTTACCCATTTTATTGAATCACGTTACTTAATCTCGGTGTCTAAATTATATTATAACTTTCTTGGAGTGAAATTATTAATCCATTTGGTCACATTACTAATCCTAAGTGTAAAATCACTATTCATAATTTACTATTCATCAAAAATTAAGTTGATCTTATTAGACTCCAAATTCCTTACTGAACACTCTTGTAGAAGACCATTTTTTGAAAATCATTACACATCATTAATTATTTAGGGTTTACATAAATATTTTAAAATATCCTTTTTTCAAAATTCATCAATAAAATACATCCTAAAATTATCCGGACATTTGAAATTTCACAAACATCACTAAAGGAAGAAATATCAATTCATTCATCCCAAAGGATTACACAAAGAATCTAGGGTCTCGTCACATAGCCCCTTATAACACCGGCATATGACCTAAGTGTAAGGTGTGCTATGGTGAGAGAATCTGAGGGAGGCTCAGATAACATTGCCCTAGTAGTAATCTCTACTAACTTGAACTTCTCCCGTAGGCGTTTCTGTTCAAGCTTGATACACTGGAGTTCGGCTTGGGCTTGGTCCAAAGCGAAGCCCAAAGATGCCACCTCCTTCCCAAGCTCTGATAAGTGGGCCTCATAAGGTTCGATTTTACTAGAGGAAGCCATCGACTCCCCTTTCTGCATTAACCATTAACATCTCTATTAAATCGTTAATAGTAAGTTAATATACTATTTAAAAAGTTGGGGTCGTTACAGTCATGTCGTTTGAAGCCCATTTTTTCAGAACATGGGAGAGAGGTAGCATCATTGGGGTTTTCCCTTGATGAAGCTCAGGATTAGTTTCAACAAGTGAATCTAGAATTAAATCAACTATGGGATAATTTTAAGTTAGTGAAAATTACCACTTGGTCAATGTTAGCCGACCCATCCCATGAATCTACCACCATCGCACACCATACCCTTAGGTCATACATGGGTGTTATAAGGGGTTATGTGTCCAGACATTAGTCACTTAAAGTGTAATTACTTTGTATAAATAAAATTTATATTCTATCAAATTCATTTTTAAGAATAGTTTTTTTAATAAAATATATGTTTAATTGAGACGAATTTGATAAATTAATTTTTTAGACACAAATTGTTTTTTTAGAAATGGTATAATTTTTTATAAACTGAGTTATTCTAAATAATATTTATTTTAATTAAATATTATTTTAAATGTTATTATTTTAATATATATGATAAAATAATTTTATAATTCACTGGTAATTTTTTTAAGTGTTAGAAATTTAACCATGCATTAAAATTTGCTATTTTGTTTAATAAATAAGGATTTTTATATTTAAAAGTTAAAATTATCAAATTTAGAGAATTTTTATGATACAATAAACATCATATTTTAAATCATAACATCAAAAATAGGTTAGGGTGAATTTATGAGAATTTTCTAAAATACTTTAATTTTTTCGAGAATGGTAAAAAAACAGTTTTGGGTTTTTGGTATGTTTAATGAATTCATATTTATTTCATAATGATGTAATAATTAATTAACCACAATACATTATCTAAAATATGTTATTTTATAAATATTAAGTATTTAAATAGATTTTAATCAATCTTCAAAACCTATAGGGGACTTTACAAAGTCTAAAATGGAAAATTTGACTTTAAAAACATTTCTTTGTCAAAACATTACTTTTCCATGAAAAAATAAGTAATAAAAAATGATACTCGGTTCTTGTGGGTTAAAATGACTTAAAATTTGAGCCAAATTTCTAAAACCATGAGAAAAAACCATGGTTAAGCTAATGTTTTTTACTTTTCCACAACCTAGTTTTCCAAGACCTATATTTATAAATTATTAAACAATTCATCCACTTTTTCTATAAATACCCACCCATTTATCCATTTCCTTTCACTCTAAATATATTATCCATAAATTTCTAGTTTTTTTCTCTCCCAAGGAGTCCCCCTAGGTTTACTCAATCCCCCAAGGTTCTATTCCTCAAGATTTAGGAGTAACTATTCAAGGTAATGGAATTATCCTTTTTTCTCTCTAATTCAAGAACCACTTTTTGTATATGTATTCTAAATGTTATGGTTAATCTATTTTATTAACATTTTTATCATACCATTACTTTCGAATTATATTTTTTCAATGGTATAACCTTGTCTCCTCTTATTTTACCCTTTTCTAAAACCATGTTTTGTACCTATCATGCATCCGAATTTACTTCTCAAATTTCTCTCTCTACTTAGAAAAATTGTCTTTTATTTTCTTTTTGTGAATACCCAAAACGATTTATTTTCCATGTGTATTAAACTATATGTAAAAAATATTTATTTTATTCTAGTATTTACACATAATAAACCCACATTCCCTTTCTTTGGTCTAAAAATGATGTAATGATCATGTCTTTAATCATTTTTGAAACACTGTAATTTTGATAATAAAACCGTAATTTATTATACACGGGTTATTGATGAAATGATTTATTATGATCTATTTTTATAACATTTATTAATGAATATTATGGGTGTGCATTGATAGTTATCCAATTCATTGGGTAAATAATTTAATCTCTAGATATGACATGTTTTACGATACCTTGGTGAATAACCTTGGAAATTTTCATTTATGACACCTTGGTGAAAAAACTTGGTGATATTCTTATGAATGTATCATTCAAATTTTTTAACCAAATTTCCATTTTATGGCTCATATTCATTTTATTATGATATTCCAAATTATCTCTTGTTCAAGCTATATTTTTATGCCTCATGTTCTTATTGATATTTCTCACGATCACATGCTAAATGTTTCCCTTTCTTTTTCCTTACTAGGCCTCATGATCACCCCTTTCCCTCGATATATATCCACAAGTTATGATATGCAGTAAGTGTAACTTAGTATGAACCCATGAATAAGACTTTGAAGTTGATTAGAATAATGTTTTATGTTTTCAGGTATTATGTTCTTGATTTCCAAGAAACTAAACTTTAAAATATCCTATATTTTGTTCCATGAAATGAAAATATTATGTAATAAAAATGTGGTATTTCATAGTTGGTATAAAAGTATATATTAGTTATTTGTAGTAATCAAGTATATAAATCCTTAGTATGAACCCTAAAACAAATTAAATATAGTAAAACATCCTGGTATTTTAGTGAAGTATTAAGTAATTGGTTTCCAAGAAAATACATCCCTGCCTATATACAACATGTGGATGTGGATCTGGTATAGATTCACCTAGGGGTAACACCCAAAAACATCGCATTGACCTAGACTCGATTAGGAACTGGTGCATGACAATGGGCCTTGATTCACACCTAGTTTGACACTCCTTGGGGATATGTTTAGTTAATCAAAATATTTTTATGAACTATTATGGAGGATATATAGAAAATTTAACTATTATTAAAGAATAAAATATTTAATAATTAGGTTTTAAGACATAAAATTTCTTTAGAATTATAATATTCTTAAAAAACATATTTCTCGCTAAGGTTTTATTCTTTTAGAAACTGTTGGAAAATACGAGAAACCGTATAAATAATGAGCACAGTGGATGATGCACTGATGTCCCTCCAATGGAAGCCAGAATGGAAAACTTCATGAGAATGATGAATCAACTATATTGAGTAATAAATAATAACTTTAATAAAGTTGAGCATCTATATTTACCTCAAAGGGAACAAATTTTAGTTGAGCCCTTCATGAATCAACGAACACCTTCTTTTAGTGGATCTACCGACCCATTTATTTCTAAGCAATTGGTTCTCTCTATAGAAAAGATCTTTTATATACTCCATTATTCATATTAATAGAAAGTCACCCTGTGAGTATACCGCTTATAAGGATAAGTTGATCAGTGGTGTACACTAATTAAAAACACTAAGCTAAAAAGGGAGATTGATGCTATGAAGTGGGAAGATTTTAGGGTAATATTTTTCAATAAATATTTTCCATGTTTTATGAAAAAAAATGGATAATGAATTCCTTAAAGTGAAGAAGAAGGAAAATGAATCAGTGGGAAGCTATGATATGAGATTTACAAGACTTTCTTGATGCACTTATAGCATTGTTATGGATCCTAATGGAAAGTTTTATAGATTATTTTGTGGATTGAGACCCCATATGTGGAGGAATCTAAAAAATTGAGACTATGAAATCTATAAGAAGATAGTTTTGAGTTCTACGAAGGTTTAATTGGATTTTGGAGAAATGTAGTGGTCACAAAGGTTGAATTAAAAGAATAGAGATATAGATCCAAACTTAGGGAGGAACATTGATCATGAAAGAGGAGGAAAGAAAGTGAAACTTTCCATGAGCAATAAACGTGGGAAGAATCATTTTGGAAACTACTTACTTGGGAGTGTAAAATGTTATAAGTGTGGAAGAGATTTCCATATATCTCAAAACTATCATGGAGAGGTGAGTCCTCAACTTCTCAATACTTACAACAAAGGTAATATGGTGTAGGACTAGCTTGAAGTTCACTGCTTCAAGTGTGGATAGCTTGGTAACTTTTCCAATAAATGTCCAAATTAGAAGATAATGGAGGTAAATCACCATTAACCTCAATATAGGCCAATAGAGAAAGTTTGGGAATTTTCTATTATGGTGACTGAAGTAGAGGCTCCAAATTATGTGGTGAAAGGTATACTCATTGGGCTCTCAAAGCTATCAAGTACTTTGATTCTAGTTCTATTTATTATTTTATTTCATCCAAGTTTGTAAAGAATATAGAATCAATCCCCGAGCTTCTATAAGTAGAGTTTTCAAACAATACTTTTGGTGGGATTATCCTAGCATTAACAATGTATAGAAACTGTAGTATTGAATTTGATGAGAACAATCTCATCACAAATCTAGTAGTCATTACAAAGGTGAAATTCAACACTATACTAGGGACGGATTGTCTCTCAGAGTATAAAGCTAAGATCAATTATAATGAAAATAAATCTTAGTAGTCTTGAATGGAAAACCTATAGTTTTTTTCAAATGAGATATATCCCGACCTGAACTTAGTATAGAAGCACCTCCTATATCCATATTTATGGAGATGATCAGTAAATAGGGATAAATAAATGAAATTATAAAGATAGATAATTTCCCCATAATCTAAGAATGCATTGATTTATTTCCTAAGGAGTTACCTAGAACTCCCCTATAAAGAGAGGTAGAGTTATCCATTGAACTCATACCTAGATCCAAGTCGATATTTAAGACCCTGTATAGAATGTAAAATGTGGAGTTAGAGGAATTAAAGAAAAAAACTTCAAGATCTTCTGGATATGATATTTATTCAAAAATGTTTGTCTCATTGGGGAGAACCTATTCTCCTTTTAAAGAAGAATTATGAATCAATGTGGTTATGCATTGATTATATAGAACTTAATGGGATCACAATGAAGAACAAGCACCCTCTCCCAAGGATTAATGATTTATTTGACCAAATTCATGATGCTCAATATTTATCCAAGATTGATCTTTGATTTGGGTGTCATCAATTGAGGATAAAGAAAGAAGTTGTTCCAAAGACTACCTTTCAAACAAGATATGGTCATTATGAGTTTTTTGTTATGACCTTCATCTAGACTAATGATCCTACTATATTTATGGATTTTGTGAATAGAGTCTTTAAGGACTACTTTGATAAATATGTGTTAGTTTTTATTGATGATATTCTAATATATTCAAAAATTCACAACGAGTGTGAGGATCATCTAAGGGTTATATTGAAAACTATAAGGAAGAAGAGACTATTTGAAAAATTCAGAAAATGTGAATTTTGGCTACAAAAGGTTGCATTATTAGCTAATATTGTAACCAATGAAGGAATCTCAGTTGACCATACCAAGAAAAATTCTATTGAGGAGTGACATCACCCTACAATAGTAACTAAGATTCATAGTTTCCTTAGTTTAGTACAATATTATAGAAGGTTTTTGAAAAAACTTTTCACAACTTTCTAATCTACTAACCATGCTAAGTTGAAAAGGTGATAAGTTCATCTGGATAAAGGTGTGTGAATAAAGTTTCCAAGAACTGAAGAAGAGATCGGTTACTACACCTATGTTAACTCTACCCTATTACAAAGAAGGGTTCACTATTTATAGTTATTAATCTCTAAAATATATTGGGTGTGCCCTCATGAAAATGAAAAGGTTATTTATTATGCATCTTGACAGTTAAAGACTCATGATAAAAATTATCCTATACATGACATGGAGTTATTTATCCTAATTTTTACTCTAAAGTTTTGAAGGTTCTATCTTTATGGGGAGAAATGTTCTATATACACAGACCAAAAAAGTTTGAAGTATATATTCACATAAAAGGAATTGAACATGAGACAAAGAAGATAGTTGGGACTTCCTAAATACTATGACTTTTCAATTCATTATCACCCAAGAATATCAAAAAAAGTCATTGATGCATTAAGTATGAAAGACCTTATTATACTGGAAATGATGAGGATTCGATGAGATCCATTGATCAAGGACCTAATAAGGTGGAACATGGGAATAATTAGGGTAGGGAAATCATCAATCCTATACCAAATGATTTATCAACCATAGTTACTAAAGAATATCAAGAAATCTCAAATAGAAGATTCTTTGTTATAAAATATGATAGAGTATGTGAATAATGAAAAGTATCTTGAGTTCAATATTGATCAAGAAGGTTTACTAAAATTTCATACAAGGATATGTGTTTCATTTATCCTAGAGATAAAGAGTGAGTTGATGGATGAAGCTAATATCTCTATATTCTTCATACATCCTGTAAGAAATAAAATGTATAGGGACCTTCATGATCATTATTGGTGGGATAATATGAAAAGGGATATTTCTAACTACACTACAAGGTGATTGGTATGTCAACAAGTGAAAGAGTAGAGATAACTTACTAAAGGTGTATTGAAACCACAACCCATACCAACATGGAATTGGGACAACATCACTATAGAATTCATCACTGGTCTCCTAAGAACATCCAAAGGAAACAATGCAGTATGGGTTATAGTGAATCAAATTCCCAAGACTACTCATTTTATTGAAATTTGGGAAGATTTCTCTCCTGAAAAACTTGCCAAGATATATGTAAAGGAAGTGGTAAGGCTATGTGGGGTGCCACTTTTGTAAGAACCCAGTTCTTACTATAAGGTACAGGTATCTTTTGTTCCTGTTTTTGAGTTGTTTTTTAGATAACAGGGGAAAACTGGGTAGTTATGTAAATTTCCAGCTTACATTCCATGTACTTCCCAGTACACGATGTGTACCCTTGCCGTGTGAGAAGGCCATACATGGATTGTATGTGTGTTGTCCGTATAATGTTTAAACAAGTATGCGTTGTGTACTCTTAGTACACACCATGTAGTCTAGTTGTGTATGGGGGATATACATGGCGTGTGGGTATGTCGGTGAGTTAGAGGGGGAAAACCAAGGACACGCCATTTACTACCTCGTACATGTCCTGTAGTCATGTTGGAAGGTTGTAAAAGTAAGTCAGTGGAAAACATCCACTAAAGGAATAGTAAATTTATATACATGGAGTGTACTCATATATACACGTCGTGTAGTTTCTAATTTTTTCTATAAACGGGCAGTAGCCTCTTTTTGAGGCAGTGGATAGTGGGGGTCGCCGGGTTTCATGAACCAAGTTGGTCGAGACTTCAAATGCCTCTTAGATCGTCATCCTAAGTCTGATTTAAACACTGTTTGATCTATTGGAGCCCCACCGTTAAGCTCTTGATTCCACTTTATCCATTCTTCATAATTTGTTTCTCAACCAAGTTATGGGGGTTTGAGTGTTTATTATCATTTTGTATATCTATCATGTTTTAGACCTAATTGGTGGTTGATACCGGATTATGATCAGTGTACTAGTACAAGGTAGGTGGTGTATACCTTGTTTTGTGTTTTCGTCGACATTTGGGTGGCACGGACTTTGGTGCGTCTTTGGGTATTTTTGAGAAGGACTCGTTTTATCTGCAATTGCATATTGAATTAATTGATAAACCCATGGGATTCCTTGGGCATGACCTAATGCCTAAATTGCTTGAGAAAGGTTAGGTGATAGGTCGACGCTCATTCGGACGTTTTGTATTAGGGTTCCAAAATGGTTATAATTGGTATGTTTTGTTTTAAACTAGTATGTTTAATTTGGTAAATAATGATTAGTCTTGTTAGAGGAATTCAAGACCTTAGTGCTTCTATGTGATACCCTTTGGGCTAGTGTAATTCAACTGTTTAGATTGTTTTTCATATTTATGTGATTTGTTTAAATGTGATAAATATGTGATTGTTGAATTGCATATGTTGGAACCTTTGGGTTATGTTGGGTGTGGCCTGTATATTCTTGAGTGATGTTGATCACAGGTTGGGATTGGCCCGGATTATTTGGGTGGTTTGACCACGGGATTGGGCATCGTAGACGTCGAATTGAGGCAGTGTGACTATCAGGTTGGGCATGGCCAAGGTTACTCAGATGTCAAGGCCATCATATTCTGAGCGACATGGTCACAGGGGCAAGAGGTTCCATAGAGTTTATGGCTGGGGTTCTATATTTAGTGATTACCGCTCACCCGTGAATTTGGGTCGTGTACACATAGATGACTTCATGATGAGGTGGTTTTTACCACTCATGTGGGTAGAGGCACCCGTAGTTGAGGTTAGGTGATTATGGTTTTGGGGTACTTGTTGTGGAAGCTATGTGGAAGGTGAGGAGCCTTCAGATTGTTTGGTCGTACCTATGGGATGTCAGTACTTGGGACACGAGGTGTCAGGAGGCATAAGGTTCTAGGTTAATACTTCTTGGGCGTGCCTATGGTATGTCAATTTTTTAGACATGAGGTGTCAAGAGTCACATGGGGTAGTAGTGGCAGTGAGCGCCAATGGTAGTTGTTCATGCATGGGGAGGCGGGTCATGCATGGGGAGGGGGTAGAAGAAAGGGCACCTAGTGAAGGCACATAGAGGGGTTAGAGTGAAAGTGAGGGCCGACGACAGGGGGTCATTCACACAGAGAGGGTAGCCATGGTAGGGTGGTGGGTCATGCACAGGGAGGGGGTACCAGCAACAGGTGAGTGTCGATGGTGGTGGGTTGTACACAGCCAGGGAAGGCACAAGGAGGTGGTATCCAAAGGAGAAAATTGTTGGGGTGGGTGCGGGAGAGTACATGCATAGGGGGGAGGGGTAGTAGGGGGAGGGCGAGAGAGTGCGGAAAAGGGGAGTGGGGCGGGCAGACGAACATCCCAAGAGTGCAGAGGAAAATTAACATTAGGGAAAGTTGTAACCACCCCTAAATTTATTTTAAAAAATATATTAGTGGGGGATAAAACCCCCTCCAATATTTGGAAATTTTTAAAAATATAAAACATTAGGTTATGGGTGAGAGCCGACGATGGAGGGTTGGGCATGCCTGAAAAAGGCATGAGGATGGGGTAGCATCGGCGGTGATCACTAATGGAAGGGGTTTGTGAATAGGGAGGGGGTAGCACCGGTGGTGAGGTGGGTCATGTATGGTAAGGGGGTAGCATCAAGGGGCGAGCACTGATAGCGGTGGGTTTTATGCATCTAGTGAAGGCACGTAGAGGGGTCAGAGTGATAGTGAGCGCCGACGGTAGGGGGTCATGCATGGGGAGGGGGTAGCAATGGTGGAGTGGTGGGTTGTGCACGGGGAGGGGGTACTATCGGCAGGTGAGAGTTGACGGTGGTGGATTGTGCGTGCCCGGGGAAGGCATAGGGAGGAGGGTATCCATAGGTGATAATTTCTGAGGTGGGTGAGGGAGAGTACATTCATAGGGGGGAGGGGTAACAGGGGTGGGTGAGAGAGTGTAGAAAAAGGGAGTGGGGTGGGAAGGAGAGCATCTGAAGAGTGAAGGGTGGAAATTAACATTAAGGGAAGTTTTAACCACCCCTAAATTTATTTAAAATATATATATTTAAGGGGGTTAAAACCCACTCCAATATTTGGGAATTTTAAAAAATATGAAACATTAGGTGATATTTCAACCACCCATAACTTATTTTAAAAAATATATTAGAGTAGGTTAAAATCCCCTCTAACATTTCTTCTAATTTACTAGTGCTTATTATAAACTACCACTAACAGGAGTGGGCAGCCACTTTAGTGGTGGTTTTGGGTAAGCACTAGTAATTCATTTAGAGGGGGTTATAACCCCTTCTAAATGAAAAAAAATACTTTAAAGGCACTTTTTTTAGTGTGTCCATACTATAATATTATGGTCATCTTATGTTTACTTATGCTATTTGATTATCATCGCTTGTGTTTACCCTTACTTGGTGTTTGAGCTCACCCATTCTTATGTTTCAATTTCCTCAAGTTATGAATAAAATTATTACACATGATATATTTCTAACAATATAGATTATGTTGAGAATTTTTGAGAGATTTTGAAGAATTATTAAGTATTAAGTAGTTTCTTGTATTATGGGAAATATCTTCATTGGTTGAGAAAGATATGGTCTTTATTAGTTCATAATTTGTTCTAATTATCTAAATATCTAACCGTAAAATGTCTTCAGAATGTATGAAATGCAATATTTTCCTTAATCTATGTGATTATAGGATAGTTATGTCTAGGAATATATATTTGGAATCAAATCTAGTACATAAATTATGTGTTTATGGAACCAGATCCGGGAGCGTGGGTCTGGGGTGTCACAAGGATGGTTAAAATTTATGATTTTTAGGTTTTTAGGACTTGTAAATGGATCCTCTTTTATTATTTGAGGTTCACCAATGAAGGTGAATCGTTGTGACTTGGTTCCACTTGGTTGGAGGTAGCTGTTTTTGTTCATTTCCATTAATTGAAATGTCATTGAGTTTTTTGTGTTATCCAATTCCATGTTTGTTAAATTAAATCTATATGTGATAGTCATAGTGCATTTCAAAAATGTTTCAAAGGTTTTTCTCACTTATAATAAAGGTTGTTTAATGGTTTTTATCATTTATAAGTGATATTGAATTCCAAATTTTTTTGAAAGTGCCTATATGGGTTGTTTAAAGTGGTTTTTGATGATAAAGGGAATCTGACCCCATTTGGGTCTTAAAATAGGTACAAATGTGATTTCTAAGGAATATTTTAAATATAAGGCAGTGTTGGGAATTTTCAAAGGATTTGAATGAAAAAGGAAATTTATCATTTAAGAAATTTTAAGCATGGTTTTATATGGATTGGTTTTTAAAAGGATGTTTTAAAATTGGACTTCAAATGACAGATAATGACTCGGTATTCCAAGTCACTTTTTTGAAAAGTCATGTTTGAAATTTATAAAATAGATTTTCGTGATGTTTATGTGACATGTGGTTGTTCCCCTTGTTTTTATTATTCTGGATATGGATTGTGTCCCCAAAGGGGGATTTTGTATATTATTTGTTCTATGCATGGATGTTGAATGGGTTATTCACTCACTTTATTTAATTGTTTTATTACTTTCATTTTTTGATTTCATGGGAAACATAGGTAGATAACTAAAATATTTTTATGAGTGATACACTAGCATAGATTATACAATGGATAGTGACCTAGGTGTGATTGTATTTTACTAGGGGTTACCTTCCAATGAGACCATGATGTTAATATGGAGTTGAGTGTAGTTAAGTTCACCTAGTATCAACCAATTCCATTTTAGGTGTTCTAAAATCAATGTCTAGTATCATTCAGGTTAGAACCTAGTGAGTTTCCCATGATGATTATATTTCATTGAGGATTATTTAATATATCCCTTTCCTTTCCATGTTTGTATCCCCTAGATCTTGATTTGGTTATACTATAGGCTCCTAGAATACCGGATGTGTGTGATGGGTCATCCCCAAATTTAATTTTTATCATGATCAATGATCAATCTAATATTTACATGATGATAAATGTCATGATCAATGGAATTGAATCAAAAAAATAGACAATGGATAAAATTACAAAACCAGAGGAAGGATCATCACATGTTACTTATAATTAATTTAATCAATTAAAGAATTACCTCGTGTGAATTCTTTCTTCGTTGATGGATTTAAAAACAGATCTATGTTGTATCGTCGTTTCATTGTAGGAATCAAGAGTAGATACCCTCTAGAGGTGATCCACACATGTTCCACAAATCTCTAAACATCATCATAGGAATATCTGGGGGATAGCATAGAATATCCTATCACTTGTGTCATTCACCCTTGATAACCATGATAATCGCTTCCAAATAATTCTCCTTGATCTCTTTATAATTGATAGTGGGAGGTGGAGGAAGATTGCTCTCTATTCTTGAAGCATTCTTGGAGAGGGATCTCTTTAGGGATTGAGAGGATTATCTTCATATATCATTATTCACAACACAAAATGAATTGTCTCTAATAAAAAAATAATATAATTGGGTTTAAATACCGCTAGGGTTTGGAAATAAATAATTTCACAAGTTTTGTTTAATATTTATTTAATATCTTTTGGAACCCCATTTCAAAAATAATAATATTATTATTATTTCTTTGACATGTGCCTAACTTGAGAATTAAATTAAATATTATTTAATCAAATAATATTCAATGTATATTATTTATCACCAGAACTAAATACTCAGTCTATCATTCCTCCATAATATTTATCGATACTTGAATAATGACTATTTATTTAGTAAATAAATATCACTACATTATTTACTAATAAATAAATAAATATTATCGTCATTGAATAGAAAATAAATATTTATTAAATATTCTACTCACATTATATTCTCTTGAATAACTGGTGAAGGAATACATGTGATCAAGAAAAAATGAATAACTACTAAACCACATGTGGGGATAACATTTATTCAACTTGTTAAATAATAAATAATAATATATTATTTAACTGCAATTCTAGATACACTTAGTGTGTGACCCTCTATGCCTCTTTCTTAGTGGCATTAGGTGAAGAAGCCTAAAGTACAAGGTTAGTATATAGAAACACACCAATCCACCCATAGAGAAAGAAGATAATCCCTCAACAAAATAATACCTCATAAATATGCTTACTCTTTAATATAATCCATTTATCACGATATCTATAATCAAGAAGGTTTTATATTGGTTCCATAAACCTATGTGCTCGATGTATATTTCTTTGAATTTCTAAAAATCAAACTTTCCCATAGAACACCATGGAAATGGATTTATTTAGGCTGTTTCATTTACATAAAATGTATAGAGATATAAACTTCCATTAAAGAATAGCTTATGAAAATCATTTCTCGCATTATTCATTAATTCAATATTACTTGTGATGCGCCCAACATATCCTACCTCACCACGAACATCGGTCATCATGGTTTTCATCAATACATCAAAGTATGTGACTCATAAAAGTCATTAATAATAATATTAAATTTTAGGAACCAATAAACATGTATGAATATAGGAACATACAATGACACATATAAATGTGGATTTCCTATTGGTAGGTCTTGTTCTCATAATATCATGTACTGAATATTACTAAGGGAATACACCATGTAAAGGCGCCTCAAAGTACAATGAGTCTCTACCCCTGATAACTTGTATCATTTGTGTCCCTAAAATGATGTCATTCGGCTATAGAACATAAATTTGAGAATAGTATTATAGCACTTTGGGTTTCTCATTATAGTAGGGAATTGCTATGACCTTTCAGCATGATAACTACTCTCAGGACATTATTTCATACCATGTTACATAGAAGAACAATCATGATGTGATAAGAAGTTTATTAATATTCAAAACTATGAATATAGGTTATCATAAAGTACATAGAAGTTGGTTCTGGGGTAGTAACTTCAACAGACTCCCACTTTCACTAGAGTCAAATGATAATAACTTTCAATTAACTAGCTCTCACATGATACTCATGTTTCTGCTGAGATGGGCCTTTATTAAAGGGTTCCACCACATTATCTTATGTGGGTACTCTACTTACTATAACTTCACTCCTCTGATAAAAATCCCTCAAGAGGTGATACTTCTATAGTATATGCTTATTCCATTGGTGTAACCTTGTCTCTTTTTCAAGAGCCACCATTGTAGTATTATCACAATACAATATGATAGAGTCTTTACTGATAGTTACCACATCAAACTCCTAGACAAAGTTTCATATCCAAATGAATTTCTTAGCTACATCATATTTCATTATATACTTGTACACCACTTTAAAATCAGTGACAACTGGCATCTTTAAACTCTTTCATCTCACAAATCCTTTGTTGAGACAGAAAACATATCCTGACTATGACTACAAATCATTTTGATCTGTTTGAAAACCAGCATCATTATAAACACTAATGACCAGATCCTTGTCTCCTCCATACATAAGGAACATATCCTTAGTTTTTCTTAGATACTTGAGTTTATCCTTTATATTAGACCAATTTTGTTCTCCTAGATCATCTTGATATCATCCTACCATGCTCTATTCATAGGAAGAATCAAGTATAGTACATACAATGGAATACATGATTAATCCTATCGCTAAAGCACATGAGATATTACTCATTATCTCTTTCTCCTATTATTTCTGAGGAAACATTTTCTTAGAAATATGTAAACAATGTAAAACTAGAACTAATACACTCTTGGATTATTCCATACTAAATCTATTTAGTATCTGGTCAATATATGAAATTTGACTTAGTCCAAGAAGCCTATTTTATCTATCACGAATGATCTTGATTCCTATAATATAGGCTACTTTACCTAATTCCTTCATGGATAAACATTTTCTTAACCAATCATTAATAGAATAAAAAACTGTTATGTCATTTCTATAAGTAATATGTCATCAATATATACTATTAGGATAACAGCTGCATTTCCACTAATCCTCTTGTAAACACATGGCTCACGTTCATTCTTAATGAAACAAAATTATTTTATAGCTTCAATGAATTGAATGTTCCATGACTTAGATGGTTTATTAAATACATAAATGGATATCTATAACTTTCAACTCCTTTTGGAATCACTTGGAGTCACAAACCCTTCTGGTTGTGTCATATAAACATCTACCTATAGTTTCCCATTAAGGAATTCAATTTTGACATCCATTTTCCAAATATCATAGTCATGTTAAGAAGTTATATCAAGTATAATTTGTATGTTCTTAAACATGGAAAATGTTTAAAAGGTTTCATCATAGTCAATTCCTTGATGTTGTTTAAACCCTTTACCCACTATCCTTTATTTATAGGTATTTACTTTACCTTCCATGTCTAATTTTATTTTGAATACTCATTTTCACTCTATGGGATTTACATCAACTGGCACATAAACCATAACCCAAACTTGGTTTTAATACATTTAATCCATTTCAAGATTCATGGATTCTTTCCATATTGTGGCTTATGAGCTCTCTACTTCCTCTTTGTAGAAGATATGTTCATCATTGTCAACCAATAATGGGTCACCATCTTCGGTGAATAGAAAACCACATCTATGAGGTTCTCTTATGTCTCTTTTTCTCCTATGTAATAATTGTGTTTCAAGAACTACTTCTTCCATGTGGACCTATGGAATTTTTCATATACCAACTCTTGTGTATTTTGAACATCAACTTCATTGAATTCAATCTTTCAACCACTATCCTTTTTGAATATATTCTCCATCTCAATAAATATGGCTTGTCTAGTGACAATTAATTTCTTATTTGAGGGTTTTTATATATAGTATCCCTTTATTTACTTGGGATACCCTATAAAGATACACTTTGTGCTCTAGGGTTCTAGTCTGTTTCCTAAGAAGGCCTTAACAAACGTCTCGCAACCCCATACACATGTATGTGATAAAATGAGTTTATTTCCAATCCATAAATTGAAGGGAATTCTATTTTTTTATTTATTTGGTATTCATTTTAATGTGTATTCCCAAAAGGACAATGGAAGATCTGCATGGCTCATCATTGATCTTACCATGTTCGAAAAGGTATGGTTCTTCCTTTCACAAACTCCATTCCACATTGGTTTATAAGATGGAGTGAGTTGAGATAGAATCCCAAACTATCATAGAAAGTCAAAAAATTATTTTTTAATATATTCATGACATTTATCTGATCACAGCTTCTTTATCTTCTTTCAAATTTGATTCTCTACTTCATTCTTGAATTCATTGAATTTATAAAAGGACATATACTTATACCTCATTAAGTATACATACCCATATCTATTCTAGTCATCAGTAAAATTTATGAAGTTATAATATCCACCTCTAGCTTCTACTAGAAATGGTCCACACACATCGATGTGTACTAGTCCTAAAAGATATTTGTCCCTTTCACCCTATCCATCGAATAGCAGTTTGGTCATTTTTACTTATAAAAAAGCATGACATATTTCAAGTGGTTTTAGATCAGAAGAGTCTAAATAACTATATTGATAGAACTATTTCAAATGATTCTCATTTTCATGACCAAGATAGGGATGCCATAGTTGGGTGTTATATGAGTTGTGTGAGTATGATTCTTTATCAATTTCCAATAATTGGTTTTTGTAATTTAATACATAAATACTATTATTTAAATATTCCATACCATAAAATATGTTTTATTTATAAAAGAAACAAATTTTATTTCCAAACATGAAAATAAACCCATCTGTATCTAGGCATGATACAGAAATTTTGTTCTTGGTAACCATTGGTACATAATAAAAATCTTTTAAAACCAAAATCATTCCCATTGGAAATGAAAAGTGGTAGTCACCAATGGCTAGAGCAGTCTGCCTCGCACCGTTAGTAGTTCTCAAATATACCTCTCCTCTATAAATATTTCATAATATAATTGGTTCCTATACTTGGATACAGATGTTATCACCACAAGATGTATCTAAAACCCAATGTGTAGATGTTGAAAGATTACACTTTATAATGAATGCACATTTAGCTTCCCCTTGCTTTTGGGTATAGTTCCTCTTCTAGTTTCCTAGCTTGCCACATGAAAAACATATTGCCTCTTTTTCCTTTGTAACGTTCGGGACCCAAACAACCACCCTAATAGTGCTAAACAAGTCGGGTGTTACTACCTTAGGTGCACCTCCTCGGACACAAAAGGTTTCCGACTAGCAGTGAAGGTGTAAACAGGTATAATGGGGAGGCTATAATCTCTTGGAGGAAAATAAGGTACTGGTCCAAGTATAATAATAAAACCTACAATGGTAATAAACACTCAGCATACTCGAACCATACTCGCATAGCAGAAGCACAATAATATAAAATAAATAGTTAAAGCGATAAACAAATAGAAGTAGTGGAAAGTAAATAGAACATCAGGTTGAACATCACTTGTAACTACTAAACAAACAAATCATGCATCCACAACAGTTCATACATGTCAATAAACAATGGTACTCATGGCTAACCCAATAGTAGCTATGAAATAAAGTAAGCATGATAATATAGGAAAGAGAGAAAAACTAGTAAAATCCAACTAGGCATGACCTCAGGGTCCATACTAAATCTCCATGCAATAGCTAATATGATCCATCTCCTGAAGTTGATCACTTTCCTGCACATAAATCCATAAAGTCTACACACGTCCTGAAGGTCCCATATAGGGTGTGAGATGAATCTCAGTAGGATACCACCCAATGGTGCATACCTATTATAAGTGTTTAAGATGGAATGCATCTATAAGAAAAATAAACAGTTAGATTCACGAAGTAAAAACAACTTCCATTGGTTCTCTGCAACCACCATGGAGTATCATCTACTTCCACCAATGTTGGAATCTCAGTCACGTAACCGAGCACCATGTGCCTCCTGCCACTGTGTGTCTCAAGTACTGACATCCCAAAGGCACGCCCAAGTAATAGTAATCTCGGAACCATGTGCCTTCTGACACCTCGTGTCTCAAGTACTGACGTCCCGAAGGCATGTCCAAGCAATAGTAATCCTAGAGCCATGTGCCTCTTGATATTTCATGTCTCAACTATCGTCGTACCATAGGCACGCCCAAGTAGTAGTAACCCGGCACCTTGTGCCTCCTGACACCTTGCGTCTCATATAACGACGTCCTATAGGCGCGCCCAAAAAATTTGAAGGCTCCTCTCCTTCCATGTGGCTTCCATGACAAGTACCCCCAAACCATAATCACCTAACTACAGCTACGGGGGCCTCTACCCACACAAGAGATCAAAACCACCTCATCATGGAGTCATCTATGTGCACATGACCCAAAGTCATAGGTGAGTGGTAATAACCAAATATAGAACCCAATCCATAACCTCTCTAGCACCTCATTCCCCTACGACCATGTCTCTCAAAATCTAATGGCATTTCCATCCAAGTAACCCGGTTCATGCCCAACCTGACAATCACACTGCCTCAATCTGAAATCTACAACACTCAATCATGTGGTCAAACCACCCAAATAATCTGGGCCAAGCCCAACCTTTGATCAGAATCACTCAAGAATATATGGTCCACACCCAACACATCCCAAAGGTTCTAACATATTCAATTCAATAATTACATATTTATCAAATTTAAACAAATCACATAAATAGGAAAAACAATCTAAACAGTTGAATTGCACTATCCCAAAGGCTATCACAAAGTAGCACTGAGGTATTTAATGCCTCTAATAATCCTAATCATGATTTAGCAAATTAAACATACCAGTTTAAAAAAAAGTAGACCAATTATAACCATTTTGGGATCCCAGTCCAAAATGTCCCAATGAGCGTTGGCCTCTCACTCAGCCTTGCTCAAGCAATTTAGGCATTAGGGCATGCCCAAAGGTATCCCATGGGTCTAACAATTAATTCAAAATTCATTAGAAGATATATAAGGGTCCCTCTCAAAAATACCCAAAGACGCGCCAAAGGCCGCACTGCCCAAAAGTCCACGAAATCACAAAATAATATATACATCACCAACCTCGTATACGTACGATGATATTCGTCCGATATTGGCCCCTAATTTGGTCTAAAATAAGGTAGATCTATGCAAAGAGTGAAAAAACTCAAGGTTTGATATCTCAATCAAGATAAAAAATCAACAAAAAATACTCAAGAGGAATAGAGGGCTTACCAGGGGGCTTCCAATAGATCAAGATGTGTTTGAATCAGGTTTAAGACGAAGATCTGGGATGAGATTGAAGTCTCGAACGACTGGTTCATGAAACCCAAAAACTCCCCATTTCTCTCTGACTCAAAATGAGGTTACTGCCTATTTTAGCAAGAAAAATAAAATACACTACGTGTATATAGGTATACACGCTGTGTATACCATTTAACTATTGAAATTGCGGTTGTTTTTTGCCGACTTACGTTGTCGACCTGCCGGCATGACTACATGGTGTGTACTTGGTTTTTCCTCTATTCCTCACCAACTTCCCCACACACTATGTATATCCCCCATACACGACTAGACTACACAGCGTTTACTAAGAGTACATGGCATGTAATTTGTTAAACACCTCTATCTAGCCAACACGCTTACATGCCATGTATGTCCTTCTCACATGGAAAGGGTACACAGAGTGTACTGGGAAGTACATGGCCTGTAACCCAAAAATTTCCAAAACTACCTAGTTTTTACCTTGTTATCCCAAAAACAACTCAAAAACATAAAAAAAATAAACTCTTACCTTAAAGTAAGAACTGGGTTCTTACAAACTTCCCCCTTAAAGAAACTAGTACTCGCCCTTGTATTCACATGGTGTTATAAAACAATGATTATATTCAATAATAAAATACCATTATTCAAATTTATTAACGAACAATAACGTTGAATATATTTTCCCTATGGGCACAACTTTGTGGTACATAAAATTAGAAAACTGGATAAACTATAGAGACATCATCAATATAGTAGAAAATATTGAATAAAATTTTAATGGAATAAAATTTATTTTGAGCATGAAGAATTTAAACCCAATAATATATTTCTATGTTTCGAAGTTAATAATGAACATTACTATTGAATATATTTAAATCACAATTTGATGGTACATAATATTGGAATAAATGTGGTGAAAATAGGGATACATCATGAATATAGTCAAAAACATTAACGATAAATTTAAAGGAATGGAATTCTTCTAAGGATAGTGATTTCAATAACATTAATAAACTAAATCTAAAATAAAATTTAAAAAAAATTGGATTGTAAAATGAAAAAAAACGATAGGAAACTAAAGTAGAATCATATTTTTCAATACAAGTTACACAATTAAGTTTACATCATAAATAAAGTAGAAAACATTTACATTAATTTATAAAGAATAAAATTTTAATTTCACCATGAAGAATTCAAACACATTAATGAAAATATCATTCAAATGGTTAATTAAAATTTTTATCATTATGATAATTAATGTTGAGTTGAGGCCATACGATCCTCGAATGGAATACTAAATGAATAACCTATAAAATAAATGATTCCAACACAAAATGTAATATAGTATAGTAAACACATAATACAACACTCAAAGAATATATTAAGAATAGAAAAAAGGGAAATAATAACCCCAAAAAAATAAATTCATGTAAACACAAATTTAATGAAATAAAAAATAAATAATAGATCAAATAAAAATAAAATATCTACTACTTCAAAATACAAAAAATGATCCACTCTTCCATGATGTTGTATTACCCCAAATTGTAGTGTGACTCCACCCAATAACCATGTAGGATTGAGAACTTTTATCCCAACAATGGAATTGTTCACTTATTTCCTACCATTGGCATCAACTAAATTAAAATTATGTGTGACAGTTGGATGTAAAATGCATGATAACCAAACTAAAAAAAAACCTCAAGTAAATATTGCTGCTATTGTACCTAGGTTTTTTATTTATGACTTTAAATTTAGGGGAATTATGGATGAAATTTATTGGTTTTCCAATTTCACATGAATGGGAAATATTCATTCCCACTAAAGACTATTAAGCATTGGATCCTGACTATATTAGGGGAAAATGCTAAAGTGGTTAACATATGAACCCATGAAGAAGTAAAGATACTTAAAATCATATAAGCATCTAACACTCATGTTTATATTAAAAGGATAAAATAAAATCAATAAAAAATAAAAACTAATATAAAAGGAAATAGTAATACCAATCTATATTTACCATAAATGTTATGGAATCAAATCAAAAAGTGAATAAACTTAAAAGAAATATTAGCAGAAGTGGGAGTGAACTGTTAATTACCATTTTTCTGACATGAAGTGGTAATTGAGAAGGATTTACATAAAAAATCATAATTTGAGTTATAGTGATGTAATAAGAGGAAATAGGGTAGAATATCATCAGTGAAAATTGAAATTTCAGATGGAACGTGCACTCAATTCACTTAGCATGTTGTACAACTGTCATGAAAATGAGAAATTCCAGCCTGCACAGACAAAGCGAATAGTGAATCCAAAATTTAATGGTTATGTGGAATTCATTTATTATGAACCCATAAAAAACATACATATGATAATGAGCACATGAATATGTAGTCTACCCATTCTCAAATTTTCTTTCAAAAATGGGGTTATAGTTCACACGCTTGTTCAGTCAGAAAATATGTATAATCATAAATACATTACTCAATATCAGCATCTTAAATGAACATCATGTCAATAGGAATGATGATAATGTAAAAAGGGTTTTGATAAATATTATCTTATAAACAATAAACATATTTTAAAGATTTAGTTTTTCACCTATGATAAAGATCCCTAAATTCTATGGGTAATCATTTAGGTTTCACAAGAACATCTTGTCGTTATACATCCACGTTTTCTTTTCTCTAGAAATCAATTATGATATATTTTTTGGTGTTAAAATTATTCATAAAAATGAAAAATTCATGAAATTAGGATAGAACGAATCATTTGATATGTTATTACATTCCCAGTTGTATACCAATTTAGATTTTAAGACAACTAAAAAGCGAACATATTTTTCGATATGGTAGTATAAAGTATACTTTAAAACAACTGAAAAATCTTCAAATATTTCATGACTTGTTTATTAGAATAACACAACTCCCATGAAACTGTAAAGAATAGATAATTTTCAGTAAATTAATAATGATATGCTTTATTTGGATGAAAGAATAAATGAAATGGAAAAATAAAAAAATTATAAATTTTAATTAGAGTAGATTTGGTAAAATTCGTTGACAAATTATCAAATTAAAAAAAAAGAATAGACTAAAAATAATAGAGATCATAGTGATGTGCACTAAAAAATTCATGAAAACCAATAAATACAACTAAAAGTAAATAACAAACCATTAAAATTAATGACAACATTGTATGAAACCATTATAAAGGTACAAAAAAGATGTAGTTTAATTAAAAACTGTTTGGACTGTAAGTAAATCAGAAGATCTGAAATTTGTTTTAAGGGGGACTTATTTTATGGTTTATTGTATACATAAATTTTAAAATAAGAAGTTTGAATGAAAACAATATAGTGGAGAGTAGGAAATTACCTGAGTGGACGAAACATGCACCGTTCAAAATGCATATCCCCCTGGTACATTGTTACTGAGTTAGAGACTCTACCTATACTAGAGAAAATCATCGATTAACCCTAACTCACAGTTTTCATATAAGATCAAAAAACCAAAATAGTTGAAACTGCAAAGGGGGAAATAGGGAAAATATGCGAGGACAACCACCATTGTTGAGAGACCATGGAGAGGATCCAGGAGACATCCATATGAAATGTTTGAGTGAATGGAACACATAACACATAACAATAATAGGAAAACCCAAAGAAATCCATAAAAGTAACAAAACATTAAAGAAAACCCCCCTTATCCCACTGCCTGAAAGGATGAAATTTCCTCTGTTCAAAATGAATTACATTTATAGAATAGCAACATTTTCAGAATACCTAAAGATTGTTGTGTTTTTTTATTTTAAAAAGGATGGAATTTCCACTGTTTAGAATAGAAGCATCACCAAATTTCTTGCAAAACAAAACAAATATATTAATATATATGTCAATAGTTACATATAAAAATCATTAAGTAAACCTCATATGTCCATATACATGTTCCTAATCATGCCATCCCCAGGGTTCGTGTTTACAGAATCATGATATTTCATAGGGTGTATGTTTACATAATCATCAAAAATCATGAAAATTTATTTGAACACATATAGAGGCAGTAAGAACATATTGCAGCTGAACACATATAGAGGAAGTAATAAAGGGTGCAACTGAAATCTACTTCACAACCTCCTCATCGCTGCATGAAAAGAGTCAGGAAGACAGTAATTCTTGTTGAACACATATAGAACCAGTATTTCCCTATAGTAAAATCACAAACCAAGAAAATGAAACTGAAAAGATAATCACCCCCAATATGATTCTTTAATAGATGGAGACAAGAAAGGGAATGTACCGGTACCTCTAACTCCCAAATTAATGATAGAATAATAGAAGGATGGATAAGAACTATATTCATATATACAATTGATAATATAAATAACACACATATCATACCTCAAATTATATGCACCACCAAATTCCCTGCAAAACAAAACAAATATATTAATATATATACCAATCATTAGGTATACCAATCATTAAGTAAAACTCATATGTACATATATATGTTGCTTCTCATTCCATCCCAGGGTGTATGTTTACAGAATCATTATATTTCACATGGTACATGTTTACATAATCATAATAAATCAAGAAAATTCAACTGAACACATATAGAGATCAAAAGGAAGCAATGTAGTTGAACACATATAGAGGCAGTAAGATAGGTTGCAACTGAAAATTCATGAAATTTTGTCTATTCCAAGAATTTTTATATCTCCAAATTCAATTTACAATAGAAAAATCATGATCCACTACTCAAATAAATTAAATTTTTTAGTTCTCTTAAAAAAAATACAATGCTCAAATTAGATACATGATACATGACTTAAAGAGAGTACATGATCCACTACTCTAAAATACATGATCCGATACTTTTAAAAATGATCAATTGATCTAATAAAACACATGGTCCACTGATCTAATAAAACACATGGTCCCCTTATCTAATGAATTACATGATCTACTACCCAAAAAAAATGCATGACCCACATGCTCAAATAAAAAACTTGTTTCATTGCTCTAAAAAATGATTCATTAATGAAATAAAATACATGATCCACTAATCAAAGAAAATTCAAGATCCACTACTATAAAAAATGATCCATTGCGATAAAAAATGATCCAATGATCTAAGATATGTCAAGTCAGATTTAGTATAAGTAAAAGTAACTAATAAGATTTGGATGTGAAAGGAATGATGACAAAACATTTCATGAAAATAAACCTATTGTACTGGGTTATTTAGTTGTGAGGATTTATAGTGGTGGAATAAGAGGTATTAATCCAGGAGTTGAGCACTTACTCATTCATCCAATATGTTTACATGTAGATACTATAATTTTTAATATTAAGAACACACTATGTTTGACTAATATGGAAACACATCAATAAGAAATCAATAAATATATATAAGAAATATTTAAAATGCCATTTCTGAACAATTGTCTAAAAATTCAATAAGCATTCCAGAAATATATATGTATGATTAATAGGGAAAAACTTTCAAATCAGGAAAATAGAAAATCATAAAAGGGTGAACGGTATTTGTGTTTTGTAAAATTAAAAAAAATGATTCAGACAAATCTGCTGAAACAGGGTACTTTGACTGCTTAACAATGATTGTATTGCCCTTGGATAATTTCTTAACTGAGTACGGGGTGAAAGAAAACCAGCAACGCTCTACTTATTCATGTTGATAGAGAAAGAAACATTTAAAATAGTTTATATTAAAGGTTACAATTTAACATCATTTGAATGTAAACATGCATCATTCAGTTGAAAACAATTGTTCATTATATCAGGGGATTACCATATCACTTCCAAAACCAGATAAATATACCCATAGAATTTTTTTACTTCATTGAAAACCTTTATAGCTTTAGTGGTAGCGTCATCAACCACTGATAACCCATTCTATCAGGACGCCAAATTTAAAAGTATCAATGACTTAACGAAAAATGTAATGAAGATCGATTTTTATAATAAAGATAATTGCAGAAAAAAATTCCTTGCAAATGTCTGTAAAACGTTCTTGAGTGGCACAATCATTAGTGTTGGGGTTCAAAAGTCCTCCATCTTGAAAGTAGCTGGATTTATTCAAAGGAGGCTGCAATGACAACATAATCCAAATCAAACTATAGAAATCATAAAAACCCAATAGACATGACAAAGGAATCATGAAGGAAATACTTACCCATATTACAGAAAATATGGTTAGGCCAGGAAATCATCTCCTTGTAAAATAAATAAATAAATAACTCCAATAATGGGGAAATGAAGACCCCATTAAGAAAACTCCGAACACAAATTGACTGAGAACCGCACAATAGACACACATTGAATGAAGACAATCGTGATTCGTAGAGGGTTCTATGCGATGGAATGAGGTTACTTTGAAATGAATTAAGGGTTCAGTCGAAGGAGTAAGATGAAGCACAACACTGGCATTTCTAGACAGGATCCATTGGATGAGATGAAGAGAATCTATAGGAGGAACCAAAGTTGAATAGAATCAAAATCTGGAGGAGGATGGTGTAGGTGTTATGTGGGTTAGTAGGAAGTGTGGAGGGGTATTGAGACCGCGAACCCTAGAAACCAAATTGGATGATTCATAGCCATAGAAGTTTGAGGTCAAGAGAAGATGAAGTGGTGGAGGGAAGTCGTCTAGAACCCTAATTGTATTGGAGGAAAATCTCGAGAATGGGATGGTGTGGACGGTGGGAACAAAGAAATGTTAGGGGGGGTCGACATGGAGGGCCAAGGTGGTGACACATTAGCATAAAAAAGCCTGCTTTAGTAAATATATAGATTTGTCCCTAAATTTACCTTCCAAGGGTGGTGAAGAAGATTCTAGAACAACTCTAGCCCAAAACTCAAATCAATCAAAGGTCTATCAACCTATTATCTAGACCCATGGTCCTCCCATGACGCATCGCCACCCCCACACCTCATAAGTTTCTCCTGTGTCGCTTCCAACACCTATTCATGTCCCACACAGCATCGGTGTCCACTTCAATGATGTCCTACATCCCATGGATAATAAAACCAAACCTGGTGCATTTCCCCTCAAGAAATATGCATCTTCGATGCCCCGATGCCCACGGTATCTAAAGTAACCTACATCCTCGATTCCCTGATTCCCATGACATCTCAAGTAACCCGCATCCTTGATTCTCATGATGTTATGCATCTTATATATATATATATATATAAATATAATCACATACTCAAAATGGTGTCAATCGCACTAATCAATATCTGGTCAGTCCACATTGTTGGTCGGAGTGGATACTCAATAGGGGGGTGAATTGAGTTCCAATTAAAATTTCTATTAAAAAAACTTTGTTATTAAAATCCCCAATTTAAAACAGCCCTGTCAATTAATCTAGTAGAGATATAAATGTTTAATTGGTCAACAAGTATCTCTAACATTGATTAGTCCTCATTTGAATCAATGCAACCACTAATTCAACTTTTGAAACAGTTTTACTAAATTAATCATATATAAACACTAAAAAAACTAACTATCAGAGTGAATGTAAAAACAGTTTTTGTCTTTGAAAATTATAAGCAACGGATAAAATAAAATAGTGTATATGAGGATTAGCACAACAATATAAACAATAGGTTCAGTCTCAAGCCGAGACCTAATTCTCTCCATTTGGTGATCATCTTCCACCAAGCAGTTTATATTAGTAATAAACTTGATACACAGCCTGTATCGGGCTTTACAAAAATTTTCACAAACTGTCCAGGGTTTACTCCCTCTACCACTGTTCTTCATGGGAAAGAAAAACAACAAAGACCACATGTGGTATCTTCCACAGTTTTACGTGGGAACAAAATGTAAGTGAGGTTTGATGTAAGGATATTCAATATCCTCCAGTTCTAGTACAAGAGACAGTGTGTGAAGTAGGCAGACAGACTTCTCAAAAATGTAAAAAAATAAGAAACACAATAGAGAAATTATGATGAGATAGAGTTTAGAAGGATCTATGTGTTTGTAGTTCAGCTCTTGACTCCTTGAATAATTTGAAGCTTGAGTCTATCTTTAAAAGTTGTATTCAAAACAGAGTGTTTCAACTCCAGGTACTGGATTTCAGGAATTGAGTGTTCTGCTTCTTGAGTTGATTTAAAGTTTATGAAACATAGAAGGCATCCTCAAGTTGTTTTTCCCAAAATGATCTTCTTGTAGTTCCAAGGGTTTGCAATAAAGGTGCTCGAAAAAAGGTTCTTCCTTGTTCTTTAGTAGTTTCTTCCCTATGCATTCGACTTGAGAACTTCACTCTATATTTTTTATTTTTCTCTGTGCCTCTATATATATCTTCTTTTTCTTCGGTATTTTTCTTCCGTATTTGAGGTCCGATAATAGGAGTACGTACATCATGTGAAATCTTTCTCGTACCTCATACTGTCAAGATATGGTCTCCAGATATGTCTACAACGAATATTAATTAAGTCAGAAGAATTAAATTTAGAAAATATGACTGTTAGAAAAATATAAAGAATTTGAAAAAGTAAGGGTATCGGTAGACTAGTAACGGTAGCCTTCATATCGGTAGGCTTCAATAGTAGGTTCACATCAGAAACCTACAACTATAACCTTCCATTAGTAACCTTCAGCGGTGACCTTTAATAGTAGGCATGCATCAGTGACCTTGTAACAGTGACCATGTATCAGTAACCTTGTACCGGTGATCTTGTATCGGTGACCTTTGTACTTAGGTAAATTTTGCACTGTAAGCTTAACCAATCAAGCAGTGAGATTTAGAGTATATGAATATTACTCTATAGAAACAGGAAACATTAATGAAACATAATTAGTATAGATTAAAAACTTGGTTCTCACTTAAATGAAAACAAGATTTGGGATTATTAGAATATGATTTGGTATTATCAAAACATGATTTGGGATTATCAAAACAGGTTAGTCCAACAATCCTCCCCTTTTTGATAATCACAAATTATGTCATTGAATATTTATATTTAAGAGTTTTGAATCAAGGTTAAACACATCTGCTAATTTCATCAGTTATGTGAGCATACACAAATATTATGAAGAACACTACATTTAGGTCAGAACATATATAAACACATATAAACTCTTCTTTCCCTGAGAGAATTTAAGTTTTGAATATTTTCTCCTCCTTGAATATCTTCTCCCCCTTTGTGATTAACAAAAAGTGTACAGAACAAAAAAAGTGAAAAGAGAGGGTTTTTATTAATAAAACAGGAGTACAATATACAAAAAGAGACACACCAATCCCTATCATCTAATACAGTCCACACTCAATCCACATTAGAGATGTCCATTAGAGATTTGTACATGGAAGCTGAGGAGGTAGGTTCTGAAGGTGGAGGGATAGGCCAAGGGATGGAAGTATGTAGTGTAGGAGGAGTATCCACCGAGGCATCAGTAGACCTATAGTGAGTAGATCTCTGAGGAATCATTGGGGTAAAAATTTTGATGGCTTGGATAGGAGTCATCAAAGGATCAGTACTAGTGGAACTTGAGGCAGTTGAAGAAGTAGGAAAAGTAGGAGGAACAATGATGGGAGTGCAGTCCACATGGAGGAAAGGCAAGAGAAGATTCATGAAGTTCATAATAATGCTTCCCCTTCTTTCCATAGCAGAAATAAAATCATCCTTATTCTCCATGAATTTTTCCAAATCAGGATTCATCTCCCGAATCTTGCTCACTTGATCTTTAAATTCCTGAGTGATAGGTGGAATCCTCATGTTCTCCAACAGCAACTTGAAGTGTCCATCCATATGATTCTTAGTGTAAACCCATTTTTAATAGAATTCAACCTGATCCTTGATGGCCTTATGATCTTGAGAAACTTCCCTTAAATAATTTCCTATAAGGTTATGAATTTCCCTGGTGATGAAAATGACCTGAGAGTCTGAGGTATTAGCACTAGAGAACTTTTCCACTTATTCTCTAACAAAGGTCCTGAAAGCTTCAATTTCAACTGGAGGAGAGGCTAAAGTGGAAGCAGATGCACCCAGAGGTGCCATAGAGAAAGCCACAGTCTCCTTAAATGATTTGGTCATCCCACTGATCATCCTTTTTACATCATCATCATGGCCTTTCACATGTTCTTCTATAGACTTCTTAAAATCCTCAAACACTATGACCATTTACTGAACCACACTTTTAACATATCTAATTTATTTCTCCACCTGAGCTCTTGAAACCATATATACATCTAAGCTGGAAATAGACTATTTCATTGATTCCATAGACTCTACCAAATCTCTTACCTGATTATGACATTCCTTAACCTCATGTAACAAAGCTAAGTGAGAGTTAGAGACTATCCTTTCCACTGCAGATGTCATGAGTTCTTGACTGTGATCTATTGTTCTCGTTATCTCAGTGTTTTTCTCATCAATATACCTCTTCAGTTCTGATTTCAAAGAATCCAATTCATCCTTCTTTACATATTATTGAGGTAACAAAACCACTGGCTACACAATGGTAGTTTTTGAGACAGTAGGAATTGGAGGGCTTCTGATAGGCTAGTCACCTTCAGCATCTCCATAATCTAGACCTAAAACCACAAAGTTAGGAACTTTTGTCCAGTCCTCTATCTCATGAGCAACAAAAACTGATCTTGTAGCAACAGGTTCCTCCCCCTCACTTGGAGCATTCTCCTAAATAACCACATCTATCTCCATCTGACCTCCTTGATCAACTTCATCGGCAGGAAGGTTCACTGCCACCTCCTCCACAGAATCTTCAAAAACTTCCAGAACAAGTCCAAATTTGACTAAATCAGCAACTTCTTCATCTCTACTTTCTAATATTTCTATATGTCCTATTAAAGGACTAAGACTTAAACATTCCTCTTCATTTTCAGCAGTAGTTTTCTCAAAGTCAGCATGACTTGATTCAGAGTCCTCATCCTCATCTGAGGTATCTTTAACTTCTCTTAATACATTTTCAGCCCCTTCTTCTTCACTGGTTTCTTTATCACTGTCCCTTAGGACAGTCTCCCTTATAGGAAATCTCTTTGGTGGGTTGGGCTCACAAAAGGATACAATATTCTCATGAAAATTAGAGGTAAGGTCAGGGTCACTTCTGTCATCTATAAGAGAATCCTCTCTTTCTTGCACAGCAACAACTTCTTCTCCTACTTCATCTGAATAAGGAGGCTCTACTTCATCAGGCTTAAGACTGGGGTCTCTCTTATTCTTAGGCCTAGTAGGATGAGTCATAGGATTAAACTCTTCATACACCTTAGCCTCATCATTCACCGATCTCCTCAGCCATGGATTCTAGTTAATCTTGATCATCTTGTAGATCACTTTGGTGATGTAATGGTTATCTTTCACAACAACATTTTCCTCTTTATCTCTAGAAAATCCTTTCACTTTCAACATAAGGGATATCAACTTAGCATGGAATAGGGCATTGGATTTTAAACTAGGCTTGGTCATATCTTCTATTTGAATCATCAACAGCATACATAAGTTGATCTCATGTTCATTATTTAACAGATACAAGAGAAATACATCTTGACACTTTAAAGTTGCAAAGTCCCCTATGTTGGGACTTAAAACATGTTGAATAAAATTGAAAATCAGCTTATCTTCTCCTACCATTTCAGCAGCAATGACTTCACTAGTAATTTCATTCCCTATCAGTTCAGCTAATGCTTCTTCATAGCAGAAGAACTCACTAGTGGGAGGCACCACATTTGAGTAAAAATCAAAAATCCATTCATGTGGAACCCTCAAGCATTCAACCCATTCAACAAAGGAGAAGCTCACACTTACTCCATTTACTCTGGAAATCATTCGGTGCTGAACCTCAGACTGCTCAAACTTGAGGTACTCATAAAATTCATTCACTAACTTTGGGTAATATGGTCCATTATTGTTTTCAAAACATTCAACCCAGTCCTGAGCTTCCATTTCCTTAAGTACTAATGACCGGCTCGATAGCAGCCACTATGAACTTAACTCCTTCTCAACTACTATTTCCCTCTTGGATAAATACGGGTTCAGAACCTTTTCCACTATCTATCTTCCACTACTCGACTCAGCTCTAGGTCTCTTAGGATCAGGCATGTCTCCTTCATTACCAACCGACGGCCTTTTGACTCTTACCATCGATCTGAAGAGGTTCAAGGTTTCCGTAGAGGTTTAGGTTCTGAGATTGGGGAGAAAAAGGTTTGGGAAAGGTTTTTATATGGATTGAGAAGTGATCCGTGTTTTAATTTTATCATTTAGGGATCAAAAAATAAAACAGATAAAATGAATAAGTAATATACAGAAAATGTTTCAGATTCTGGCTGAGATCACAAAAACGTAAAGTCCCAGATTCAAGTTGTCTATCGGTAAGGAGGTATCGGTAAGGTCTAATGGTGAGGTCCTATCGGTAAGGCCTAATGGTGAGGTCTTATCGGTAAGGTCTAACGGTGAGGTCTTATTGGTAAGGTCTAATGGTGAGGTCTTATAGGTAAGGTCTAATGGTGAGGTCCTATAATTAAGGTCTAACGGTGAGGTCCTATTGGTAAGGTCTAACGGTGAGGTCTTATCGGTAAGGTCTAATGGTGAGGTCCTATCGGTAATGTCTAACAGTGAGGTATTATCGGTAAGGTCTAATGGTGAGGTCCTAACCTCTTTAACAGTTTATCATACCTAACTCATGTTTGATGTAATTTAACCTCTCAGAATTCAAAGGCTTTGTGAATATATCCGCCAATTGGTGTTTAGTACCAATGAATTCAAGAGTGATATCACCTCTTTGATAATGATCTCTTAAGAAGTGATGTCTTACATCAATATGATTTGTCCTAGCATGAGATAATGGATTTTTAGAGATGTTAATAGCACTTGTGTTGTCACAGTTTATAGAGACATGTTTGAAATGATATCCATAGTCTAGTAAAGTGTGTTTCATCCACATAATTTGAGCACAACAACTACTGGTAGCTATATATTCAGCTTCGGCAGTAGATAATGTAACAAAATTATATTTCTTACTACACCATGATACTAGTGACTTGCCTAAAATGTGACATGTTTCAGAGGTTCTTTTTCTATCTAACTTGCAACCAGTAAAGTCAACATCCGAATAACTTATTAAATCAAAAGGTTGTCCTCTTGAATAAAATAGTCCTAAATTGGGAGTATATTTGAGGTATTTGAAAATACTTTTAACAGAATTTAAATGAGATTCTTTGGGATTAGATTGAAAGTGAGCACACATGCATAAACTGAACATAATGTTAGGTATGCTAGTTGTAAGGTAGAGCAAACTCCCTATCATACCTTTGTAGTTGGTTTGATCCACTGGTTCTCCAACTTTATCTGCATCCAACTTACAAGTGGTACTCAAAGGTGTATCACTACCTTTATTACCATCCAAACCAAAATGTTTTAAAATATCCTTAACATATTTACTTTGATTTAAAAAAATACCATCTTTATTTTGAAAAATATGAAATCCAAGGAAAAATTTAAGTTCTCCCATTAAAATCATTTCAAATTCATTTTGCATTATTTTTGAAAAATCAATACATAAAGAATTTTTAGAAGATCCAAAAATTATATCATCTACATAAATTTTTACTATCAAAAAATCTTTGGAAATTCTTTTAATGGAGAGAGTAAGATCAGTTATTCCTCTAATAAAACTTTTTGAAATAAGAAAAGAGTCGAGCCTATCATACCAAGCTCTTAGAGCTTGCTTTAAACTGTATAAATCTTTTGAAATTTTAAAAACATGATTTGGAAAATGGGGATTTGTAAAACTAGGGGGTTTTCAATAAACACATCCTCAACTATGTACCCATTTAGAAAATCACTTTTAACATCCATTTGATAATGTTTAAAATTCATATGAGCTGCATAAGAAAGTAGTATCCTAATGGAATCTAACCCAACTACAGGTGAAAAGGTCTCCTCATATTCTATTCATTTCTCTTGACTATATCCTTGTGCAACTATCCTAGCTTTGTTTCTAACTATATTTTCAGACTCATCAACTTTGTTCTTAAAACCCATTTAGTGCCTATTTTCAAAGTGTCATTTGGTATTTCAACTAGTTCCCATACTTTTTTTCTTTCAAATAGATTTAATTATTCTTGCATATCCATCACCCAAAATTAATCATTGATATCATCATTAATATTTTTTGGGTTCAAGCTATGAAAGAAAAGTTTGATGTTCAACCTGGTTTCTCAGAGAAGCTCTAGTTTGTGTCCCTCTATTTAAATCACTTACTACATCATCTAAAGGATGATTCTTGAGAGTTTTGATACCTATAGAAAGAGTTGAACTAGACTCCTCAAGGTTGTTTATAATTTCAGACTCAATAGGTACAAATTCTGGAAGATTCCTAGAACTGGTTACTTTAATAGGGTGTTCACTATCATTATCATTAAGGTCCAGAATTGACATATCTTCCACAAGATATTCAAGAGAGGTTTTGGGTTCATGTGGACCAGTCTCATCAAATTTGACATGAACTGACTCTTCCACACATTTGGTTTTCTGATTGAATACTCTATAGGCTTTACTCGTGATTGAGTAACCTAGGAAAATTCCTTCATCACTTTTGGAGGAAAACTTTTCTAGATTGTCCTTAGTGTTAATAATAAAGACTTTGCAACTAAAAAATATGAAGTAGTTAACCTTAGGCTTCCTATTGTTCCAAAGTTCATAAGGGGTCTTCTTAAGAACAGGTCTAATTAAGACTCTATTGATGGTATAACAAGTTGTATTTACAGTTTCATCCCAAAAATAAATAGGTATATTATACTCACTAAGCATAGTTCGGGAAATCTCTTGAAGTGTCCTATTTCTTCTTTCTATGACTCTATTTTGTTGAGGTGTTCTAAGAGCAGAGAAATTGTGACTATAACCATTGTGTGATAAATAAGATTCAAACTCCTAATTTTCAAACTCACATCCATGATCAATTCTCAATGTCTTAATTCTAAGTCCACTAAGATTTTCTACAGACTTGGAGTATTTGATAAAATAAGAACAAGATTCACTTTTGTGATCCAGAAATTATAACCAAGTGTACCTAGAAAAATCATCTACAATAAAATAAACATAGTGCTTCCCATTTAAACTTTAAACTCTTGATGGTCCAAACAAGTCCATGTAAACCAACTCAAGTGGTTGATAAGTAGAGACTTATTTCTTTAGTTTAAAAGAAAATTTGTGTTGCTTTCCCTTTTGATAGGGATTATGTAATTTGTTAAGAGGAAATTCCAATTTAGGTAGTTCTATAACTAAACCTTTCCTAATAAGTTTCCTAAGTGAGTGCACATTGAAGTATCCTAGTCTTCTGTGCCACAACCAGGATTCCTTATGAAATGCATTTAAACAATAAACATTTTTCTTAGATAAAGAATCTAAATCAACAGCATATATATTCTCATTTCTAAGAGTAGTAAATATTAAATCATTTTTATAATTAAAAACATTACATATGTAATTTTCAAACTTGACATTAAATCCATCATCACACAACTTAGAGATACTCAGCAGATTGTATTTTAACCCATCAAAAAAAGTAATTTTGAAATTAAAACAGCATTAGGGTTAGCAATCTGGCCTAAGATAAAGATCTTCCCTTTAGCATTATCACCAAAAGTTACATGTCCACCATCAACTTTGATTAGGCTCCTAAAGCATGAGTAGTCTTTTATCATATGTCGTGAACATCTACTTTCCAAGTACCATGGAGTTTTACAAGAACTCTTTACACAATTTTCCTGAAAAACAGATTAAGTGCATTGTAACTTTGGTACCTAGATTTTCTTGGGTCTAGAGAGGTTAGAAAGTACAACTTTGGGAACCCATACTTGTCTCAAAAATTTCCTATAATCAGAAGATATATTTTGAGACATAAACACTTTGTTTGGTACTTTAGAGAATTTTTTTTTAAGAAATGGTCCAGAACTTGAACTAGCTGTGAATTGTCTAGATTTTGGAATAAATTTAGTTTTAATGGTCCTTCTTTATCCTGGTTGATATCCTAGACTAGTTGTATATTTTTGGGCAATCTGATTTCCTATAAACTAATTCAAGGTATCTCTAACAGTAGTAAACTTCTCAAGATCTCTCTTTAATTGCTCATTTGATAATTTGTGTTCAGTATTTTCTTTTAACAGCTGGGCACATTTTTCTTTTTCAATATCCAAATCAGACTTATAATTTGCATTTAAATCATGATGTCTCTTTAATGATTTATATTTTTCCTTAAGCTCATTAAAGGTATCCTCAATCATTTCATAGTATTAAAATAATTCACCCTTATTCATATCTTTATCATTATGTGACTCAATATTATTCCCATAATAATAGGCATTATGTATAGGAGAATTAAGTGTTACCTCAGATGTTTCTGTCATGAAACATAAGTTAGAATGATTGTTTTGTTCACTATCAGAAGCATCATATCCACTGGAGCTATCTTATAAAGCACTCCAAGTAGCTTTCATAGATTTTTTATAACCCTTTCCCTTATCTTCATATTTCTTCTTAAATTTTAGCTTGGGGAAGTCTGCCTTCACATTACCTTTTCATTTGCACTCATAGTAGATTATTTCATTTGATTTGTCATTCCATTTTATTTATTTCTTCCATTATCCTTTACTATCATACTTTCCCTTGTATTTTGACTTCATAAATAATTTCTTCTTTCAATAAAACTTTTTGAACCTTCTAGCAAGATGAGCCATCTCCTCATCACTGTCTGAATCTGACTCTAAACTAGTGGAATTGTCTATAAAAACTTGAACTTTTTCTTTGTCTTTTCTCTTTGAAGTTGAAGTATTGAATGCTATTGACTTCTTCCTTAGTTCTTCTCCAACTTCTTGATTCACTTTAAGTTCTTATTTATACATTATAATATTTCCAATTAGTTCCTTCACTAGAAGTTTGCCTATGTCACAAGATTATTGGATAGAAACAGAAGTTCCTCTCCATCTGTCAGGTAGGCATCGAAGTAGTCTCATAATCTGGTCCTTGTTGTCCACTGGTTTTCCAGGAAGACTCATAGTATTCACTATTTCATTAAACCTAAGATATATTTCAGAAATAATTTCATCATGCTTCATTTTAAAATTATCATATTTAATAGTATATGTATTTAATCAAATTTCTTTAACATTAGTTGTTCCCTCATGAGAAACAGCTAAAGTATTCCAAATTTCATATGAAGTTTTACAAGAAAATATTCTATTGAATTCATCATCACCTAGAGAACAGTACAAGGCATTCATTGCTTTATAGTTATTATTATATGTGGATTTATTCAATTGAGACCATGTATCCCTAGCAGTAGCAGGAAATACATGTTGTTCTTCAATTGTGTCCCAGATTTCAGGTCCCATGATCTCTAGATACATTTTTATTTTTAATTTCCACTGAGCATAGTTATTACCATAAAGAAATGTGGCATGTTAGTAGCAGCACCCTCAACTCTAGTTTCCATAGTTACTTAGAATGTAAAGAATTGAAAATTTAGATATGACATAAATTTTAAGATCCTTAAGATACAACTAAAATCACAGTTGAAAAGAATTTGAACACTTGAAAATAAATTCCTCTGATAACAAATGTCGGTCGGAGTGGATACTCAAGAGGGTGGGTGAATTGAGTTCCAATTAAAATTTCTGTTAAAAAACTTTGTTATTAAAACCCCCAATTTAAAACATCCCAATCAATTAAGGCAGTAGAGATATAAATGTTTAATTGGTTGACAAGTTTCTTTAAGGTTGATTAATCCTCAGTTGAATCAATGCAACCACTAATTCAACTTTTCAAACAGGTTTACTGAATTAAGAATATATACACACTAACCAAAACTAACTATCAAAGTGAATGCAAAAACAATTTCTATCTTTGAAAAATATAAGCAGCAGATAAAATAAAACAGAGTATATGAGGATCAACACAACAATATAAAAAAGAGGTTCGGTCTCAAGATGAGACCTAATCCTCTTCACTTGGTGATCACCTACCACCAAGTAGTTTATATTAGAAATAAACTTGATACACAGCCTGTATTAAGATTTACAATAGTTTTCACAAACTATCCAGGGTTCACACCCTCTAACACTGTTCTTTGTGGGAAAGACAAACAACACAGACCACACACGGTCTCTTCCATAGTTTTATGTGTAAAAAATGTAAGTGAGGTTTTATGTAATGATATTCAATATCCTCTAGTTCTATCATAGGAGACAGTGTGTGAAGCAGAAAAACACAATTCTCAGAAATTTAAAAAACAAGAAACAAAATAGAGAAATTATGATTAGATAGAGTTTAGAAGGCTCTATGTGTTTGCAGTTCAGCTCTTGAATCCTTGAAGAATTTGAAGCTTGAGTCTATCTCTGTAATTTTTCTTTAAAACAGAGTGTCGTAACTCTAGGTACTGGCTTTCAGGAATTGAGTGTTCTGCTTCTTGAGTTGATTGAAAGATTATGAAACATAGAAGGCAGCCTCAAGTTGTTTTTCCTGAAATGATATTCTTGTAGTTCCAGGGGTTCGTAGTGAAGGTGCTCGAAAAAAGGTTCTTCCTTGTTCTTCAGTATTTTCTTCCTTATGCATTCGACTTGTGAACTTCACTCTATATTTTTTGTTTTTCTCTGTGCCTCTATATATATCTTCTTTTTCTTCAGTATTTTTCTTCCGTATTTGAGGTTCGACAATAGGAGTACGTACATCACGTGAAATCTTTCTCGTACCTCTTACTTTCAAGATATGGTCTTCAGATATGTCTACAACAAATATTAATTAAGCCAGATGCATTAAAGTTAGAAAATATGACTGTTGGAAAAATATCAAGAATTTGGAAAAGGGTATTGGTATACTGGTAACGGTAGCCTTTGCATCGGTAGGCTTCAATAGCAGGTGCACATCGGAAACCTCCAACTGTAACCTTCCATTGGTAACCTTCAGCGGTGGCCTTCAACATTAGGCTTGCATCGACGACCTTGTAATGGTGACCATGTATCAGTAACCTTGTATCAGTGACCTTGTATCAGTAACCTTGTATCGGTGATCTTGTATTGGTGACCTTTGTACTTAGGTAAATTCTGTACTGTAAGATTAACCAATCAAGTAGTGAGATTGAGAGTATATGAATATTACTCTATAGAAACAGGAAACATTAATGAAACATAATTAGCATCGAATGAAAACATGGTTCTCACTTAAATGAAAATAAGATTTGGGATTATCAAAACATGATTTGGGATTATCAAAACATGATTTGGGATTATCAAAACATGATTTGGGATTATCAAAATATGATTTGGGATTATCAAAATAGGTGAGTTCGGCACACATAAATATTTTGAACCTCATGTACTCAAAATAGACATGCCTCAATAGGCCATGCCAAAAAGAAAATAGGAAAATCACAGCCACGTCCGTGGCGTACCTCTGACCGTCGTCAGCTCACCAGCCTGCTCAGCCTCTGGCAGCTCCACGGCATGCACTTGGACTGAAGTAAGACTTCCTAATGCCTAACTTTCCTATGGTGTTTCTCCGGTCACTGGCCACTGACCCCTTAGTTGGGTCTCATTGTCTCTTCCATGTCCTTTGCGTACAGCTAAGCCTCTACTACCCTCACTTGGTACCAATCCCAAATCGACCCCAAATGCCACTGTCTGCCCTGGTCCCTACCTTCCAACTATCTGAGAAGAAATATTGCAAAACATCTCTAGATGTTCGACCTGTCCACATGCCTAACACTCCTTTAGAGGCCTATTGCACTAAGTCCGGACATTCCCAGGCTTCCCACACTGAAAGCAAACAACTGATGAACTATCATGAGGTGGTATAGCTAAGTCCTTGGCCTAACTGTCCTGTTGGAATTCATCCTGACCTCGCTTTCTATTATCTGAACCATCACCTAAATCTACTGACCAGCTCAAATGGGATTTTTCTGGTAAGTTTCCCTCGGCTATGAGTGCCTAATTCACCACCTCTGAGAATGAGGTCAACCTGAAGATGTTTACCTACACCTTAATTGCATGTCGTAAGCCATCCTCGAATAGCTTCACCCTGAAGGTTTCATCACTTACCATACCTAGTGAAAAGCGAGATAGCTTAGTGAAAGTAGATGCATAGTCTCTGACGGACAAGTCACCTTACCAGAGGTTCAAGAACTCTTGAGCTCTCTATGCCCTCAGCATCTCCAGGAAAAAGTGCTCGAAAAACCTATCCTCGAAGTCCTTCCATGACATTCCTTCATTTCTGCGAGCCTAAACCTACACATCCCACCAACACTTTGTCGGTCCTCTCAACATATATGTTTCCATCTTGTCTCTCTGCCTTGGAGGTGTCTCTAGCTGCTCAAAGATTATATGCATGCTCTCTATCCAGTTCTTAGATGCCTGTGGACCACCCTCACCCTGAAAAAGTGGTGGGTGCTATGAATAGAACTCCTGTCTCAGATATTCCATATAGGAATATGTACCATGCACACCTCTATTAATCCCCTGCAATACACATACTATAATAGATTGGAGCTGCTCCTCGAGCCACAACCCGAACACTACCAAACTCAGCTACTGCTCTGCCTACACTAGATCCTAAACTTGATCATGCCCCTAAGCCTATACTGGTGGCTCATGCTTTACCTATCCTTCAGGTTTCTGAACCTGATCATGCTCCTGTGGCACTATACCATCACCTGCCTGACGTTTCATAAATCCATCTAGAAGGAACCCGCTGAATACCATAAATGGTCATACATCCCACATATATAACAATATATATATAAAGCAGATAAGGAAAGCAGTAAAGAGGAAATGCATAACAAACACCCTTACTCTCCCCCACTGCAACCATGCCCCATGGAATCTCAGCCCCACGGATTCCTTACCCATCCTCAATAGAGACAAGTATCATAGTAACCTTTGTCCATGCCTGTCCTGACAACCAATGTTTCCTCAAACTGATGACCGAGTCACCCAATCCTGATAGTCATACTACCTCAAACCGACATCCAGTATTCCCAAACCTGGTGATCAACATCACCACATTCATAGTACCTACATGCTCATATAATATCCCGGTCCAATCTCATGCCACATGCAATTTTAAATAGTTTAAAACATGGAATATTACATTGCAATAAACAAGAAATTCTATCAAGAATTTCACCCTTCGCATTTCAAAAGCATCTATAGAATAACAATTGATATTATTCACATGGTAATATCACTTCACAAATCATATGTGCAGTTATGAAATTGAAATACCCTAAAAATGTTCCTATCAAAATCCCAACAATCACACCTAGCCATACCAGACCAAGGTCTAATTTCTCCCTTACCACACTGGTTCCAAGATAACATATCAAAACCAATAATATCACACACCAAGTGAGCCACTGAGGTGGAAATAATATAAATTGTAATCTTAGAAAAATAAAAACAATAATTCTAACCCAAGGTAACTTGGTCCATTCCTCATACCTAGGGTTGTAGGCATCCAAGAATAACCTAGAAACTAGTTCCAATAACAGCCTATCTCCAGTCTAACATATCCCAAATAGTAAAACCAGAAAAAATAAAAAGGCAATATCAATATCATTAGTAGTAAGTCAAAATATGCTACTAAATCCTATTAAATAACTCCTTTGATACCAATTTGTAACGTCCCGGACCCAAACATCCACCCGAACAGTGCTAAACGGGTCGGGTGTTACTACCTTAGGCACACCTCCCTAAACGTCAAAGGTTTCTGACTAGAAGTGAGGGTGTAAATAGGTATAGTGGGGAGGCTATACCCTCTCGGAGGAAAATAAGATATTGTTCTGAGAATAATAATAAAACCTACAATGGTAATAAAGAGACAACAGACTCAAACTAGACCTGCATACAGGAAGCACAAAAATATCAAATAAATAGCAGAAGCGATAAATAAATAGAAGAAGCAGAACGTAAATAGAACAACATGTTGAAAATCACTTGTAACTATTAAACAAACCAAGAATGCATCCACAGTAGGTCATACATGTCAATAAGTCACCCATGGATAACCAACAGTAGCTAAAAAATAAAGTAATCATGTTGATATAGGAAAGAAAAAAACAAGTAAAATCTAGCTAGGCATAAACTTAGGGTCCATACCAAATCTTCATGAAACAGCTAATACAATCTAGCTTTTAAAGCTTTTCTCTTTCCTACACATAAATCCATAAAGTCTACACGTGTCCTGAAGGTACTGTGTAGGGTGTGAAACAAATCTCAATAGGATACCACCCAATGGTGTGTACCTAGTGTAAGTTTTTAAGCAGTAATGCATCTATAATGAAAATAAACAGTTAGATTCACAAAGTAAACACAACCTCCACTGGTGCTTAGCAGCCACCATGGAGTATTACCTACTTCGGTCAATTCTGGAATCTCAGTCACGTAACCTAGTACCATGTACCTCCTCCCACTGTGTGTCTCAAGTACCAATGTTCCAAAGTCATGCCCAAGTAATAGTAATCCCGGCACCATGTTCTTCCTGACACCTCGTGTCTCAAGTATCGACATCCCAAAGGCATGCCCGAGTAATAGTAATCCCAACACCATGTGCCTCCTGACACCCTGTGTCTCAAGTACTGACGTCTCGTAGGCATGCCCAAGCAGTAGTAACCTGGAACCTTGTGCCTCCTGATACCTCGTGTCTCAAGTATCGATGTCCTGTAGGTACACCCAAACAATCTAAAGGCTTATCACCTTCCACTCGGCTTCCACGACAAGCACCCTAAAACCATAATCACCTAACTGCAACTACGGGGGCCTATACCCACACAAGTGGTCAAAACCACCTCATCACGGAGTCATCTATGTGCACACAACCCAAATTCATGAGAGAGTGATAATAACCAAATATAGAACCCAGGACACAACCTCTCTGTCACCTTATGCCCCTACGACAATGTCGCTCAGAATCTGATGGTCTTTCCATCCAAGTAACTTGGGCCATGCCCAACTTGACAGTCACACTACCTCAATCTGACATCTACGACGCACAATCCCATGGTCACACACCTAAATAATCTGGGCCAATTCCAACATGTGATCAGCATCACTCAAGAATATATGGTCCATTCCCAACACAGCCCAAAGTTTCCATCATATTAAATTCAAAAATTACATATTTATCACATTTAAAAAATCACATAAATAGAAAAAAAATCTAAACAGTTGAATTGCACAAGACCAAAGGCTATCACATAGTAGCACTGAGGTCTTGAGTGCCTCTAACAATCCTAATCATGCTTTAACAAATTAAGCATACCAATTTAAAAATAAAGCAGACCAATTATAACCATTTTGGAACCCCGGGCCAAAATTCCCAATGAGCATCAGCCTCTCACCCGGCCTTGCTCAAGTAATTTAGACATTAGGGCATGCCCAAAGGCATCCCATGGGTCTAACAATTAATTCAAAATTCATTAGAAGATATAAGGGGTCCAGCTCAAAAATACTCAAAGACGCGCCAAAGGCCGCACCACCCAAATGTCCACAAAAACACAAAACAAGATATACACCACCTACCTTGTACATGTATGATGATCCTTATACATGTAAGATGGTCCTTGTATGGTATTGGCCTCTAATTCAGTATAAAACAAGGTATATCTACACAACAAGAGAAAAATATCAATGTATGATATCTCAGTTGAGATACAAAATCAATAAAAACTACTCAAGAGGAATCGAGGGCTTACCAGGGGGCTTCTAACGGATCAAATAGTGTTCGAATCGGGTTTAAGATGAAGATCTGAGAGGATATTGAAGTCTCAGCCAACTGGTTTGTGAAACCTAGTGAATCCTCACTTCTCTCTACCTAAAAAAAGAGGTTACTTACCATTTTAACAAAAAAAATACATGGTATGTATATAGGTATAAAAAATGTGTATATAGGTATACACACCGTGTATACCATTTAACTATTACAATGATAGCTATTTTATGCCAACTAACTTTGTCGACCTAACGACATGACTACACGGCATGTAATAGGTAGTACACGACATGTGCTTGGAAGTACATGGTGTGTACTTGATTTTTCCTTTATTCCTTGCCAACTTCCCCACACACCATGTATATCCTTTATACATGGCTAGACTACATGGTGTGTACTTGGTTAAACATCTCTATCCGGCCAACACACCTACACGTCGTGTATGGAATTATCACACAGAAAGGGTACACGGCGTGTACTGGGAAGTACATGGCGTGTAACCTGGAAATTTCCAAAACTACCCATCTTTTCCCCTGTTATCTCAAAAACAACTCAAAAATATAAAAAAAATAAACTCATACCTTAAAGTAAGAATCGGGTTCTTACATCCTTATTATGCCTCTAGATCTTCCTCTTCTTGTAAGGATGGTGCTCGGGAGATTTAGAATTTTTATGAATCTTGGGAACCTTCACCTTGTTCTTCCTTTTCTTATTCACTATAAGGACCGTGGGTTTATCATGCCTCATGTCCTTATCCACTTGAAGAATAAAAGTAAGAAGTTATGAAAGACTCTTCTCATTATTACTCATATTTTAATTAACAATAAACTAGATAAGATCTTAGGTAGTGATGAAAGTATGATATTTGTATGCTATTCATCCAATAATTTTATCCTTAAGATGTCTAAGTGTTCAACGTATCCAATAATGTTGATTACATGAGGCTCGGACAATGCAGAATATCCAAGCTTAGTTATAAATAAATCATTGGATATCTCGTATCTCTCTTGTTTCACATTCTCTTGATAGAGATCCTGAAGGTGATACATCATGTTATACTCATCCATGTCCTCATGTTACTTCAAAATCTCTTTGGACATGGATGATAACATGAAACACTGAATATATGTGAATTCATTCAAATGTTTCTCATAAAGTGATAACTCTTCATCACTTACCTCATTATGAAGCGCATTAAGAATAGGTTCTTCCATCACATATAATTTTCTTTTCATGGTGTAGGATAACATGTAAGCGCCTTTTCCACTCTTGGGAATTTTTTTTCAGTGAGATGGTTATCCTTCTCAAGTATGGATCACAGTGATATGTTTGATGTCATTTTTATTATTTTTTTCTACAAGTAAGATGAGAAAATATTTAGTAATTTCTTTGATAACATTTATACAAATAAATAAATATTATATTTATTAATATCCCACTATTTTATTGAAACCCAATAGCCCTCACCATTGGCTTCAGAATATCTCATTTCTTGGACATTCTAGTGTAAAGGATCCATATTCCCCTTATCATTACCCCAAATTTGGTTGGTCAAGAAACTTGAATGGTTTTAGATAGGCATTCCAAATTCCAACTTCATTAACTCATAGTTCCTTAATCTATTGAGTGGACTCCCCAATCATGAAATCCTTAAATTGGATTTCCTCAAACCTTATCTCTCGGTTACACCAAGTCATGCTTTAGAAGTAAACCCATGTTGTGAAATAAGTTAAGTCAACCCAAAACTTCATGTTAGAATTCCCTGATAATTGAAAGCACCCCAAATTTGGATGGCCAAGAACTTTGAGCTATGGTTTAATTTTAATAGAAGTAGTGGAAGGCTATACCGACTTAATATATATTTGAATAATTTTATCTTTTATGTGTAAATTTCCAATTATTATCTTTATCATATGCTTGTTAATATTAAGTAGATTTACTTAAGTGATTAACCATGTCTTAGATAATATTTATTCATAATCTATTTTATTTTTGTTTTATCTTTCATGCTTGTTAATTCATTAATTCATGTGATCATGAAAAAACATCCATAATAAAGTAACCATGAAACTCAAAAAAAATAAAATAAAAAATTTGTATGATCATGAACTTTTATTAATGGTTATTTTATCTAGTGGTTGATAAACTAACCATTGACCTAGGGGGGGAAACTTTGAACTAATTAAGGTTCGTGTTACAACTTTCCACCTATCCACCTATGTATCTCTCTTGGATTGGTTTAATCTTGGCTCCAAAATTAAAATGCCTCCACTAACTTGGACGATCCATCCATTACACATGTTTTTACTCACACACAAGCGAGGGTAAAAGTTTTTACATAAAAGAAACCATGGACATGCATCCCCTTACATAATAAAAGGAGAGAAGGCATGTAGACCAACAATTTAATTTAATAATAAATTAAATGAAACCAGTCACATACATAGGTATGGATTATGCTCATGATCATCCACATTCATTCAACTAATTACACATTTAACAAAACTAGCATTAAATTATTAATAGTTCTTATTTAAGATAAATAATGATCGAATCAATTAGTTATCTTCTTTAATTATTCAATTCTTTTATCTTAATTCTCATCTGAATTTCCTTGATATTCTTATCCATCATAATTTTAAACAAATTAAATAAATTTATTTAAAATTAATTGTGTACATAAATGTACCTTGGAAGAAATATGGTGAATACTCATCTGAATCTACCCAATGTGTATTATACCCATATATTTTTTACTCTTGTGACATATGGTATACACAACTTATCACATACTTTTATCACATAAACTATCAACTTAATGATTACATGAATTACATGATTTTTTAGTCATGTGTTATGCTTCAATGCATGTATAGTAATAACTGTAATATGACTCATACATGATATATAGATCTGAACATTACATAGAAATTAATAAAACATTTAAATATATATTAAAACCCATCACATGGTGTGTCCTATCAACTTAATGGTCACATACAAGCACATGTCAATAGGTTTTTCATAGTATAATAAATTAATTTTAATTCTATGTAATTTGGTATAAGTACACAGTATGTACAAGCGAGCTACATGGTGTGTACATATATTACTATCTATCTGAGGCACGCGCCTAATGACTCAGCATGTAAACTGTGCCTCGGAAAAATTGGAGTGCACGGCATGTACAAAGGGTTACACAACGTGTGTTCTCTACATTATATGGTCATCAATCAGGTAGGCCATGTATGGAAATACATGGATCGTCTCTGACTTAAAGGACTACACATCATGTATGTGGGCTACACAGTGTGTACAGCAGCTGACCATGCACTAGGTTGGCCTGGTCAACATGTAGTATAAGAAATTAAATGCACCACTTGTATTCAATTCACATAGTTTGAATTAATTATGAATTAATTTTTGGTGCATTGAATGTTGATACACTAGGTGTAAATCTGGTTATATAGTGTGTACTCATGTGTTATCTGGCCAGAATCTTTGAAACCTCCAGATGAGTTCTTCGATTTTATTTCATTGATAAAATTAATCAATTTTATTAGATCTATAATAAATGAAAGCAGAAGAATTATATCTTACAATTTAAATTAAAATAATAATTAAACTTGAATTGGGAACTAAATGAAAAATTCATAAATCAATCAATGATTTTTAAATAATTGTAAATAATTATGTGATCACTCTAATACCACTTGTATGTTCTGGGCGTAGTAGAAGCATGGGATGGACCATGCCCAACTTCGATTTTTTTCATGATCAATGATCAATCTGAGATCTACATGATGATAAATGTTGTGATCAATAGAATTAAATCAAAGAAAATAGAAAATGGGTAAAACTCTGGAACCAGAGGTAGAATCATAACATATTATGTATAATTAATTTAATCAATTAAGAATTACCTTGTGTGAATTATTTCTTTATTGATGGATCTAACAATAGATCTACATTGTACCATCATTTTTTTGTAAGAATCAAGAGTAAATTTTCTCTAGTGGCGATCCACATGTGTTCCATAAATGTAGTTGGGGTTTGGCTTAGTGGTAAACACCCTATAATCCTACATGAAAAATGGGGGTTCAAAACCCATGGGGGTGTAGGTACTGTAGCAGTACTGTAGCGTACTGTAGCAGCGGAAGCGCTGTAGCAACGGCGAGCACTGTAGCGGTAATAGGTCACTATAGTGGCGGTGGGTACTATGTGGTACTGTAGCAGGTGGCTACTATATAAGTACTATTCACAGAATGGGCCTTGGGCCAAAAATTTGGGCCTATGGGCCATGTAATGGGATAAATGTCCACTGGGCCTTCGGGATATGTAATGGGTCTCCCTCTACCCAGTTTAAAGAGGTATTTGCTTTGCTTTAATAATAAATGAGGCTTCAGCCCTAACCTTTAAAAAAACATGTGTTCCATAAATCTCTGAACATCGTCGTAGGAATCTCTGGGTGCTAGCATGGTAGATCCTATTGCTTGTGTCATTTGCCTTTGATTTCCATGATAATCGCTTACAAAGTATTTTTCTTGATCAATATAGACCTGAGAGTGAGAGGTGGAGGAAGATAAATCTCTGTTCTTGTGAGCGTTATTAGAGAGGGAGATCTCTAGGGATTGATAGGATTATCTCTATCTATCATTGTACATGACACAAAATGAATTGGGTCTAATGAAAAAATAATATAATTGGGTTTAAATACTTCTAGGGTTTAGAAATAAATATATGTACAAGTGCCCTTTAATATTTATTCAATCTCTTATGGAACCCCATGTCTAAAATAATAATATTATTATTATTTCCTCAAAATGATCTTAACTTATGAATTAAATTAAATATTATTTAATCAAATAATATTCAATATATATTATTTCTCACCGAATCTAAATACTCGGTTCATCATTCCTCCATAATATTTATCAGGCCTTGAATAATTACTATTTGTTTAGTAAATAAATAACACTGCATTACTCTCCAATTAATAAATAAATATTATATTCACTAAATAGAAAATAAATATTTATTAAATATTCTTCTCATATTGTATTCTCTTGAATAACTAGTGACAAAATATATGTGATCAAATAAACATGAATAATTATTAAATCACATGTGGGAATAATATTTATTTGACTTGTTAAATAATAAATAATAATATATTATCTAACAAATATTCTAAATACACTTAGTGTGTAACCCTCTATGTCGCTTTATCGATGGCATTTGGGGAAGTAGCAAAAAGTACAAGGTTAGCATCTAGAAACACTCTAAGGCACCCATAGAGAAAGAAGTTAATGTCTCATTGACATAATATCTCATAAAGAAATTTAATGTGTAATATTATATCTTTATCACAATATCTCTAATCAAACAAGTTGCATGATGGTGCTATCAGCCTATGTGTTTGATGTCTTCTTTGAATTTCTAGAAATCAAACTTTCCCATATAAAACTATGATCTTAGATTTATTTAGGCTATATTATTTCCATTAAAGAGTCTAAGATATCAACTTCCTTTAAAGAACAGAAGGGACAAATCTTTTATTTCATTATTCATTAATGCAATATTACTCGTGACGCACCCAATGTATATCACCTCACCTTGAACATATGTTGTCATGGTTTTTTCAATACATCAAAGTACGTGACTCATAATACTCATTAATAATACTCTTAAAGTCTAAGGACCAATACACATGTCCATAGATAGGAACATTCAATGACACATATAAATATGAATTTCCTACCGGCGGGTCTCATTCTCAGAATATCCTACATTGGATATTACCAAGGGCATACACCATGAGAAGGTGCCTAAAAGTCCTATGAGTCTCTACCCCTCGATAGTATGTATCATTTTTTCCCTCAGATGATATCATCAGTCTATATAACATATATTTAAGAATAGTTTCATAGCACTTCTGGGTTCTCATCATAGCTGGGAACTGGTATGACCTTTTAGTGTGAAAACTACTCTTAGGAAATTATCACATACCATGTTACACAGAATAACAATCAGGATATGATAAAGAGTTTATTAATATTAAAAACTATGAATACAGGTTATCATAAAGTACATAGAAGTTGGTTCTAGGGAACCAACTACAACATATGTGACACCATTTTTTCAATTTTCACTTATTTTTATTTATTCCCCCATTTATATTTTGGTTCTTGTGTGTGTTTTTATTCCATTTTAGTTATGTTTTTGGTTTACTTCCAAACCAATTTACAAAATATTTTGGAAGGTGTGATTTAAAATAAAGTGATGTGTTTTTTTGTGAAAAGGAGTTGATAAATGTTTTGGGAAATAGGAAAGGGATTTGGGATTATTTTCATAAACTTAATAAATATTCCACTTTCTATGGTTTAAAATTTTTTTATTAAAACGTTTTTGAATTTTTTCTTGTTTGTTCAAAGAATGGGAATATTTTATAGAAGTGATTATAAATTATTTTTTGGTTTCATCATACCCTCATATAAAAACCTATTTTATATATATATTCCAAACAAGATTTAATGAAATTCCATTTAAAAGGAATTACACAAAGTCTTTGGTGGGATCCTATTGAACATTTTTAGCTCACTCACTAGATACACCAATGGGTGTATGCATCTTTAGTGTTTTCTTTCCGATGCCCATGCTATGATCTATTTCGATATTTATGTTTCGGGTTGGTCCAATGATGGATAATGTGACATGTGGTGAGTGATTGTGGGTCACAAAAAAATATGGTTGGTAGTGGTTCAACTGTGGTTTTATTTTTAGATGTTATGTATCAGCCTTATCAACCCATATATTTCTTTTATTTTGTGTTGTGTTTGTGATGTCTGCCTTTGGTTCAATTTATGCATTGAATTGGTTTATGAGTTATTTTTGTTATTACCACTACATATTTCTTTTATTAATTGTTTCATTTATATTGAAATCGTTTATTGCATTTTCATAAAGTTCCAAGGTATATGGACGTCATGCGTTGAATTTTTTGTAGAGTCTCCACTATTTGTTTTATTATTATTATGAGGATGAAACCATTCTTAAGTGTGTGTGTGTGTTCTTGATACCCAAGCACTAGTCGTCAGCTTGTAGTGGTGGGTTGGAACAAGTATGATGTTTTGGGTCAGCTCAGGTTGATTCATTGCATGTATGAAAATAAAATATATATTAAATTAAATTATATATATATTATTTAACCTTATTTATGTAAGTATATAACTTTATATTTTTATATGTTTTTTAAATTATATAGGGTATATTAATAATATATAACATTAATACCTTTACATATCAATATATATGTATAGAAAATTGTAGTGTGCCAGTGTATTTGGTCCATTGTCTCATTTCTCATGTGGGTGTGTGCTTGGGGATCAGGGTGGGCCCTCATAGTGAGGTTGTGCGAGTGGGCCGAGTGGGTCTGGAGAACAATCATGGTGCGGGGAAACAGGATTGAAGGGTTGGGAAAAAATAATTTTAATGAAAAACTGTAGATACCCTAAGCTTGACGTACATGGACATTACATTACTTTTTCATAATACTTAGTACATTACAAAAAACACACACACAATGACCGTAATAGTTTAGTGTCTTTGGAAACTCAGAATATAATCTTCTAATCGTGGTGAAAGATCTTCAACATCTCCCATAAATATCTTCCCTTTTTTTATTACCTAAAACCTTACTTTATATCCTGGGGAAAAGAAAACATAAAAGGGTGATCTCAAATGCTCAGTAAGGGTAAACAAAAGAAATATCAATCACATCATATTCATAATAACATAACATTTTGGAAATCTTAACCTGCAAAAGAGATCATAATATCATAACATGGGATAAATCATAGTAGTGAAATGTAATCCCAAAAATCATAACTTAAAACATGAAACTCTGTGGCATACACACATAATCATAGAGAACCATTTCTTATTAGTCAAGACTCATTTCCAAGACTATCTTAGTGGACAAAGTCCATTTCTGAACCGAGTTCACTCCCCGTTTCAGTCCTGTTTCACTAAACCGGTTTAACCTGCCGTTCCAGCCATGTCTATCTCATGAGATATAAAATCTTTACCCAATGCATTGGAGGTAGATATAGTTCCCACCCATCTCATAATGATACCATTCATATGTGTGCCACAAAATCATAAATCATACATCATTGCATAACCCATGTAATAAAAATGGGATTCTTAAACAACATGACATCATAAAACAATTCATATAAGATAAAGGAATTCATAAAAATAATTCCATCACAACATAATAAAATCAATGTAATAATAGGGATAGAAACAGAACCCTTTATTATCTTAGATGGAAAATAATTTTGATAAAACACTTGAACTCCATTCTTGAGGAAAATATCCTTTCTACTTCAAAAACACTTTTCCTTTCTTAACATGTCATACAATTCTAAAATAAAATAAGTTGATTAAAAATAAACTTGAAAACTTGTGAGGGAAGATTCTTGAAAATAATGTTTTAAAAAACCATTCATGCCGTATAAGTTAAAAGAAAACATTCTTCTTGTACTTTTGTCAGAAAAGTCAAAAAGTACCTCGTACGAAAAACGAAAAAAGATTCCTTTCATATCTTTTACTAAAAACTCACCTAAGGGTAAAAATGGATTTAAAAAATTATAGGTGGATGGAAATAATATTACATATTTTGGAAACATGGATGTGGATGATAAAATACACCCCAGTAAATACCAAAGTATAAACAATCTCGGATAAAAATGAGATTGTGATATTTCCCTTACCTTAGGTCTGATTTGCTTCGTAAGTGTCTGAATATCCTGTATAATGATTTAAATAATGTTGTTGACTTATTCCAGAATCATACTTATTTTTATGATTTCATATATGGTCATATTCTTAACTTCTTATTAGTAATATTTCATTACTACTTGTTATTCGGGTGTTTATTACTTTTTGTTCTTATGCGTGTTTTGTCGAATAAATTCTTATTCTTATTTTTAGGTTATAGATACCTAATTTAAAGATTGGTATTAGTGTAATATATTCATTCATTCAATTCATTTATATAATCATTATGCAGTGAAGATCATGTAGAACGAGTCGCATCACATCGTGGAGACGGTATTCCGTACGTACGCACGAGTGATGATATCGTTCCCATGATCGTGAAATTGTAATGGAGTGTATATATACAATTTAAGAATCAATATAACTTTACAATAATCATATATAGTTATTATTTACACCATTATACCCATCCAAGTAAGGTGGTGGTGGAAAATAGATTACACCATGGCGTGGAGACGGTATTCTGTACGTACACACGCATGGTGATTTTATTTTCCGTAGGATGGATAGATGGTGAAATAGGGTTGTTTCATACTTATAATAACATATCAGTATATGAGTGATACTGATGTTAATACTTCATAATGAAACAACTAAAGAAGAAGAAGTGGAAGAAGAAATAAAGATGAAAGAATCGGTAACAGACATTACCTCTTCTTTGAAGCGCTTCTTTGAGACCTCCTTTTAGGATACTAAAATTGGTCTTTGAAGTAGACCAGGACCTCTAGGATGTCTCTAGGGAAGTGGAGAGAACAAATTGGTAGGGGTTGTCCGAGCTTGGAGGCTCAAAGTGGTGTGAGGAAGAGGGGGAGGAGGTGCCCTTTTATAAGGGAGGAGAGGGGCTCCTTTGGAAAAACAAAAAATATTATTTTATTATAAATCCATATTCGGTTTTAAATAGATCCAAATTGATTTATTTCGAAGCTAATGTGGGGATGGGTCGAAATCCTCTCATCCAATAGAATTTGGACAAGTTTAGTTTACTATTGTAACCTTATCATTTAGATTTAACTTTAAGTTAGATAATTTTACTTTTACCGTGTCTTTTTGTGTTCTTACACTATAAGGTTAATAAACTTACTATAACAAGCCAAACGAACCCCAAGTTGTTTATTATTAATATATATAACCTTATCTAAGTCATTTGGCCGAACCTTAGTTTTTTAGAAATAAAATAACAGTTAATAATATAATATTTGTTTTAAAAACTATTTTATGTCAATTTTGACACTATTTAGTAATTTATTTTTGTGAAACTCATAACAGAATCATTAATTTGAAAAAAGTTAATTAAATCAATACTAACATATCATATTAACCTATAAAATTAGTGTAATTCATAAAAAGTCTCAAATTATATTTATTTTAGTATTTATAACATCAATTATGTCAATATTTCATTAATAAGATAATTACTGCATCATCTTTGTGTCATAAATAAATTAACTTATTTAAAGTCTAAAAATTACAAATAAAATATCATTATGTAGGAAATCTTTTTATATTTCTAATTAATATTTATAGTCGAATTTATCTTATGTATAACCCTATATTAAAAATTCTTTAGTTACTAAACTTTGATTTTAACTATTTTAACCCTTCTTTAAATAAATTGATAATAAATGTCCTAATCTAATAAAAGTGGTCCTAAATGGTAATATTTTATTCCTAAGGTTCTTTTTGGTCGAATTACACTTATCCAATAGAATTAAGACATGTGTTAGGGTAATAATAATATCATTTTTACACTTAACTACCCTATTTACTTTTAACTGTGGTAAAAAAAGTAAAAAGTTACTATTCACCAAAAATTATTTTCATCTCATTGAACCACATTTTAGTCCTTGATATTAACTGTGTCTCTCGGATTTTCGAAATTCTACTCACAGAAGAGGTAAAATTAAGTTTTATGAAAAAATCAGTTTTTTTAACTACCACTTAGTGGTTTCACTATTCATCAAAAAATGAAAGTTTCCAAAAAAATACCAAAAATTAGGCCTAAGATATATTTGATATTATGAATTCAAAAATGATGTCTATTTTACCAAATTCAAAACATATCAGTTGCATTAATTAATTTAAAAATTAATTCCCGTCGTCTAAACAAATCGCGTGTTTTTAAGAAACAATAACTATCAAAAGATTGATACTTGTTTATATCCAATTTCAAAGTGAAATTAATTCCAATGGCCAACATTGGATTAAATGGTAAAAACATATTCTAATTACACTCTAAAACCAATTAAAAAGATAATCTAACCATATAAATTATTGCGATGAAAAAAGTTGTTTTTAATTAAAATATAGCGTGTTTTTACTATTCATTAAAATATGAAAGTTATCAGAATAATATGAAAAATTTATCCAAAGTAAATTTTTATACCCTGATTCCAAAGAAAAATTTTATTTTTTCAAATTGAACTTATAGACATGTCAAAAACAATATTTAAGGTGGGTGCTCCATCAAAAGGCTGCAAAACTATATTTTTTGAAAAATACTTATTTTACTCGAAAAATTGATTTTTTTTCTCATACCATGTTCTAGAAAATGTGTAAGATGAATAATAATGTTATTAAATTCAAAATGTAGTTGATAATATTCATAACGGCTAGTTCATAATAATATTATAACCATATATCGTTGTTTAGTGAAACCTGGTATTGTGTACAACACACGCTATCGAGGAAAGTCGCGATTGTGTGTAATGCAAGGCAAGTTAGGGTTGCGTGTTGTGCAAGACTCCTCCGTTGTTTCGTATAACAAAATCCAACCATATTTCATTTATACATTGAATATATTTATATTTATATATATACACTCAATGTTTCGTAGAATAACTACTATCAAAATTTTGTGTAACATGATCCAAGAATAGTGTTGTGTATACTAAAAGCTCATACGGTGTTGTTTGTAGCGCAAGGTAATCTTGTTGTAGAATACAACACAAGACATCAATGATATTAAAAGAATATTTTTCATAAAATCTCGGGGTGTTACATTCTACCCCCCTTAAAATGAATTTCTCCCTCGAAATTCGTCGGGGTTATAAATGGTTTACTACTCGAAAGTTTTTTTAATAGAAACCCACATCGTAAAAAGGAATACCAAAACTTGGCTTTAAAAACTAAAGTATGAAATGTAACGGTTACCCAAATTAACTCATCACTGGGTTTTCACGTAGGATAACATAGGTGAAAATATGGATATGGAAGAAAAATATAACCATCAAGTTCTGATGGAGAGTGGTAGAGAACATAGCTATGAAAAAGCCATCAATCACAAAGCCATAAATTTGTGATGATCTAAGGTACCATCTGATTCATCGGATATAAGAGAAATAGGACAACATTTTTTGTTTTCAAGATCATTTCCCTAAAGTTGATGAAATTTGAATTAGAAGAAATACTTTCGTGATTTTGGTACAGTCTCACCGTTGGTCATTATTTGGACAATTTCCACTTCATCTTTTAAATAAATGAAGTTGAATTTGTCATTCGTGATGTGTTAGCAGATCATGTGATAGAATGATGGGTCATTCCATTTGTCTCAAAAAAAAGGTTAGAAAAGTTATCAAAAAATACATAAGTCCATCTATAGTGAGATTAATCATATATGGTTCCTAAAATGGACTTATACTTCATATATCATACTTATTAATATAATAAAACTAGTTTCTACTAAACAGGGACTTTCTGTAGGCCAGTGGTAGGCGATAAAGGCCAGTCGTACTTCGGTTGTGGGTTCGATTCCCACAGCCTTGTCCGACGCGATGGGTTGTCGCTCATCCTGCAGGTTGTCCTTTTTCTAAAACTACATTACTATAACATCCCATAAATAATATCGAAAAAACTTTTATCCTTAAACAATACTAACTGATGTCCAACATAATCCATCCCAATCTTTAGGCTTATTCAAAATACTGTTGTCCAATCTCATATTATAGTAAAAACGATTACCAAATAGTTCATACAACTAGCATGTTAATACCATCGTTGATCCCCATATATCATGAGATATGTCTTGTTGGTCACATTCCAAACATTCGAAGGCCTTAATCATGTATTCTCTTGAAAAAAAATGAATACCCATTGAATCTTTGTGAAAACATGAGTGCTGTCAAAAGTTAACTCTTTTCACATACCAAAACCTCGAACCATGATATAACTATATCCTTATATCAGTCATGAGCTCATGAATACTTTCAAACATTTCATTTTCTCGTTTTCCCTTCATTATGCGCATATCATCTTTTTTCCAAAAATATCTCAATCACTTTACATGGTTACCGGTACCATAAAATTATTGAAAACCACAATAGACCAATACATAAATATTCCAATATTCCACGATAATATATACAACATTATTTTGTAATCCCATTACATAAACACTTAATCATTCCACCACATCGTTGTCATATTCAACATCGCCAATAGTGATCTCATGTGACTTCCCTTTGTCCTTTTCCTTAAGTGGTTTCTCATGTCGATCATCACTAACCCTTGGATTAGGTCATTTATTAGCATAATGCCCCATTTCCTTGCACTTGAAGCATTGAAGTTTTGGTGGTGCGTTCTCTGCAATCTTTTCTTTAATCACATAATTAGAAACCCTTTTTCCATTACTTCGACACTCAGCTACTCGATGACCTTCTTTTCCACACTTAAAACATTTTCTAGTCCCTTTAAGACAATCTCCGCCATGCTTCTTTCCACACTTTGAGCATAAGTAAACATTCATCTTATTTTTACCATTATTCTGAGATTTCTCCTTGAACTCCATCTTTCGTTTCTTGTCAAAACCATGAGATGGATATGTAACACCAAATTCCATTTCTACCTTAATATCACAACGCACAATTTCTTCATAGATACTGAAGTCTCTTATAGCTCATGCCCTTCGAAGATTTGGTTTTAAGCCACTGAAGAATCGATCAACTTTACTTTCAGGTTGGATGATAAAGCCAGATGCATACCTTGCAAGCCTTGTAAAATTCACTTCGTATGTACCAACAGATTCATCATCCTTTTGCTTTAGTTCAAGAAACTCCTTCTCCATCTTTGTTCGAAGAATATGAGGGAAGTACTTATTGAAAAATAAGTTCTTGAACTCGTCCCATTCCATGGACTCAATTCCATCTCTTGGCCTCGTATTCTTGATAAGATTCCACCATTGATCAGCTTCACCTTCCAAACGATATACTGCTAAGATGAATTTATCATGTTCAGAACATTGAAGAACTGAAAATATCTTTTCAGTGGTACTGATCCATTGTTCAGTAACAAGTGGATCAGAAGACCCACTGAAAGAAGGTGAACGTTGCCTCGTGAAGGACTCAATAGAATATTGTTCCATTCTATGCTGATTTGGAAGTCCAGAATGATTCATTGCTTGTGTAAGTATAGAAATAAGATTTTTCACTCCATCTCCCATAACATTTGTTTGTTCAGGAGTAAAATCATTGCATTGTCCATTGCATTGATCAACACGGTTCCTTCGGGTTCCATCCATCGTCTAAAACCCAAAAAGAATAGTGTGAGAGGCAAAAATCATGTTAGGGAAAACAACATAATTAAGGGGGAGTACCTTCAATATCTAACATCTTAGGTTTAATTCTAAGATCGTTGCCGTAATTCTAGGACTATAACCTATATGTATACTAATCCTTAGGGACATCCCTAGACATACCTTAGAAATATCTCTAGGGATTTCACTAAAGTTTTCGCATCCTAGTTTCCAAAGGTTGACTAAACCTTTCCTCTAATACCAACTGTAGAGACTCTAAGCTTAACGTACATGGACATTACATTACTTTTGCAGAATACTTAGTACATTACAAAAAACACACACACAAGGACTGTAATAGTTTAGTGTCTTTGGAAACTCGGAATATAATCTTCTAATCGTGGTGAAAGATCTTCAACATCTCCCATAAAGATCTTCCCTTTTTTTTCTTACCTAAAACCTTTCTTTATATCCTGGGGAAAAGAAAACATAAAAGGGTGAGCTCAAATGCTTAGTAAGGGTAAACAAAAGAAATATCAATCACATCATATTCATAATAACATAACATTTTTGGAAATCTTAACCTGCAAAAGAGATCATAATATCATAACATGGGATAAATCATAGTAGTGAAATGTAATCACAAAAATCATAACTTAAAACATGAAACTTTGTGGCATACACACATAATCATAGAGAACCATTTCTTATTAGTCAAGACTCATTGCCAAGACTATCTTAGTGGACAAAGTCCATTTTTGAACCGAGTTCACTCCTCGTTTCAGTCCTATTTCACTGAACCGGTTTAACATGCCGTTCCAGCCATGTCTATCTCATGAGATATAAAATCTTTACCCAATGCATTGGAGGGAGATATAGGTCACACCCATCTCATAATGATACCATTCATATGTGTTCCACAAAATCATAAATCATACATCATTGCATAACCCATGTAATAAAAATGGGATTCTTAAACAACATGACATCATAAAACAATTCATATAAGATAAAGGAATTCATAAAAATAATTCCATCACAACATAATCAAATCAATGTAATAATAGGGATAGAAACAGAACCCTTTATTATCTTAGATGGAAAATAATTTTGATAAAACACTTGAACTCCATTCTTGAGGAAAATATCCTTTCTACTTCAAAAACAATTTTCCTTTCTTAACATGTCATACAATTCTAAACTAAAAGAAGTTGATTAAAAATAAACTTGAAAACTTGTGAGGGAAGCTTCTTGGAAATAATGTTTTAAAAATCCATTCATGCCGTATAAGTTAAAAGAAAACATTCTTCTCGTACTTTTGTCGGAAAAGTCAAAAAGTACCTCGTACGAAAAACGACAAAAGATTCCTTTCATATCTTTTACTAAAAACCCACCAAAGGGTAAAAATGGATTTAAACAATTGTAGGTGGATGGAAATAATATTACATATTGATTAAACATGGATGTGGATGATAAAATACACCCCAGTAAATACCAAAGTATAAACAATCTCGGATAAAAATGAGATTGTGATATTTCCCTTACCTTAGGTCTGATTTGCTTCGTAAGTGTCTGAACCTCCCGTATAATGATTTAAATAATGTTATTGACTTATTCCAGAATCATAATTATTTTTATGATATCATATATGGTCATATTATTAGCTTCTTATTAGTAATATTTCATTACTACTTGTTATTCGGGTGTTTATTACTTTTTGTTCTTATGGGTGTTTTGTCAAATAAATTCTTATTCTTCTTTTTAGGTTATAGATACCTCATTTCCAGATTGGTATTAGTGTAATATATTCATTAATTCAATTCATTTATATAATCATTATGCAATGAAGATCATGTAGAATGAGTCGCATCACATCGTGGAGACGGTATTCCATACGTACGCACGAGTGATGATATCGTTCCCATGATCGTGAAATTGTAATGGAGTGTATATATACAATTTCATAATCAATATAACTTTACAATAATCATATATAGTTATTATTTACACCATTATACCCATCCAAGTAAGGTGGTGGTGGAAAATAGATTACACCACGGCGTGGAGACGGTATTCCGTACGTACGCACGCGTGGTGATTTCATTTTCCGTAGGATGGATAGATGGTGAAATAGGGTTTTTTCATACTTATAATAACATATCAGTATATTAGTGATACTGATGTTATTACTTCATAATGAAACAACTAAATAAGAAGAAGTGGAAGAATAATTAAAGATGAAAGAATCGGTAACAGACATTACCTCTTCTTTGAAGCGCTTCTTTGAGACCTCCTTTTAGGACACTAAAATTGGTATTTGAAGAAGACCAGGACCTCTAGGATGTCTTTAGGGAAGTGGAGAGAAGAAATTGTCAGGGGTTGGCCGAGCTTGAAGGCTCAAAGTGGTGTGAGTAAGAGGGGGAGGAGGTTCCCTTTTATAAGGGAGGATAGGGGCTCCTTTGGAAAAACTAAAAATATTATTTTATTATAAAGCCATATTCGGTTTTAAATAGCTCCAAATTGATTTATTTAGAAGCTAAGGTGGGTATGGGTCGAAATCCTCTCATATAATAGAATTTGTACAAGTTTAGTTTACTATTGTAACCTTATCATTTAGATTTTACTTTAAGTTAGATAATTTTACTTTTACCGTGTCTTTTTGTGTTCTTACACTATAAGGTTAATAAACTTACTATAACAAGACAAACGAACCCCAAGTTGTTTATTATTAATATATATAACCTTATCTAATTCATTTGGCTAAACCTTAGATTTTTAGAAATAAAATAACAATTAATAATATAATATTTGTTTTAAAAACTATTTTATGTCAATTTTGACACTATTTAGTAATTGATTTTTGTGAAAATCATAAGAGAATGATTAATTCAAAAAAAAGTTAATTAAATCAATACTAACATGTCATATTAACCTAGAAAATTAGTGTAATTCATAAAAAGTCTCAAATTACATTTATTTGGGTATTTATAACATCAATTATGTCAATATTTCATTAATAAGATAATTACTGCATCATCTTTGTGTCATAAATAAATTAACTTATTTAAAGTCTAAAAATTACAAATAAAATGTAATTATGTAGGAAATCTTTTTATATTTATAATTAATATTTATAGTCGAATTTAACTTATGTATAACCCTATATTAAAAATTCTTTATTTACTAAACTTTGATTTTAACTATTTTAACCCTTCTTTAAATAAATTGATAATAAATGTCCTAATCTAATCCAAGTGGGCCTAAATGGTCATATTTTATTCCTAAGGTTCTTTTTGGTCGAATTAAACTTATCCAATAGAATTAGGACATGTGTTAGGGTAATAATAATATCATTTTTACCCTTAACTACCCTATTTACTTTTAACCGTGGTAAAAAAAAGTAAAAAGTTATTATTCACCAAAAATTATTTTCATCTCATTGAACCACATTTTAGTCCTTGATTTTAACTGTGTCTATCAGATTTTCGAAATTCTACTCACAGAAGCGGTAAAATTAAGTTTTAGGAAAAATTCGGTTTTTTTAACTACCACTTAGTGGTTTCACTATTCATCAAAAAATGAAAGTTTCCAGAAAAATACCAAAAATTAGGCCTAAGATATATTTGATATTATGAATTCAAAAATTATTTCTATTTTACCAAATTCAAAACATATCAGTTTCATTAATTAATTTAAAAATTAATTCTCGTCGTCAAAACAAATCGCGTGTTTTTAAGAAACAATAACTATCAAAAGATTGATACTTTTTTATATCCAATTTCAAAGTGAAATTAATTCCAATGGCCAACATTGGATTAAATGGTAAAAATAAATTCTAATTACACTTTAAAATCAATTAAAAAGATAACCTAACCATATAAATTATTGCGATGAAAAAAGTTGTTTTTAATTAAAATATAGCGTGTTTTTACTATTCATTAAAATATGAAAGTTATCAGAATAATATGAAAAATTTATCCAAAGTAAATTTTTATACCCTGATTCCAAAGAAGAATTTTATTTTGTCAAATTGAACTTATATACATGTCAAAAACAAGATTTAAGGTGGGTGCCCCATCAAAAGGGGGAAAAACTACATTTTTGAAAAATACTTATTTTACTCGAAAAATTGATTTTTTTTCTCATACCATGTTCTAGAAAATGTGTAAGATGAATAATAATGTTATAAAATTCAAAATTTATTTGATACTATTCATAACGGCTAGTTCATAATAATATTATAACCATATATCATTGTTTAGTGAAACCTGGTATTGCGTACAACACACGCTATCGAGGAAAGTCGTGATTGTGTGTAATGCGAGCCAAGTCAGGGTTGCGTGTTGTGCAAGACTCCTCCATTGTTTCGTATAACAGAATCCAACCATATTTCATTTATACATTGAATATATATATATATATACACTCAATATTTCGTAGAATAACTACTATCAAAATTGTGTGTAACATGATCCGAGAATAGTGTTGTGTATACTGAAAGCTCATACGGTGTTGCGTGTAGCGCAAGGTAATATTGTTGTAGCATACAACACAAGACACCAATGATATTAAAAGAATATTTTTCATAAAATCTCAGGGTGTTACAAAAACGTAGGTAAATGATAGGATTTAGCTATATGAAATATCATTTAAGCACGTTTCTAAAAAATGCATGTGACTTGGGGTGTGGGTAGTTTATCCTTTTTTTTTAGAAATACGGTTAAAAAAACATATTTTAAAACACCGCTAAATTTATGACCCCTTGTTTCTATGTGTTTTTAATAAGCATGGGCACATATGTTAGTGACTTTTATAAACATTCCTAATGTAAAAAAAACATGATTAATTACTACCCCCCATAGTGGAATGATTATATTTATTTCTTATAATTCCTTAATTATTTCATGGATGTTAATTATAAATTTATATATTTAAAATATATTATTATATTCTATATAAGGATTAAATTTCAATTATAATAAATTTAATATACTAATTGGCTATATGTATACCTAATGGATATATATATGCCCAACAGGCATATAATGATCAAATTACATTTTTTATTCCTATATGTATCATTACATAATTATTTAAAAAACATTCATCATATTCCCTAATTTATTTCTCCAAATGTTTATCATATTTCTAATATTTAACATTCTTTCTATAGTTATATTCGGCGGTATGATTCTCATGGGATACCATGAGGAAAAATATTTCAAATTTTCAGTCTTTTTATTTACTTGTGCTTATTATCCTCTTTTAATTTTCATAATTATATTTTGTATAAGTTTCTTATAATTCATTAATGTTTATTCATTTTATGTTTTAATATTTTTCCTTAATGAGATAAAAAAATATTCATTTTAAATTTGTGTTGTATGTGTAATAACTCGGATCTTCTTTCCAGGTATAGATCTTGATTTTTGGTGGTTTTTTTAGAAAAGGAGGAGTTTTTAGAAATTTAAGAAGTACACGTCGTGTACTTATAAGTACATGTCGTGTACCTAGTTGCCACGAGTAGTCATGTACTGGTCGTGTAACGTTAGAGTACATGGCTATGTGGGGTGACCTGGAGATCACCTAAAGCGAGGCCCGGTAAAGGCATATACAAGTCGTGTAATTTTAAATAACTCACTGTGTATTTTTATTTTTGTTTGATAAATCAGACTGAGGTCACATCTTGTTCACAGAAATCTCTTCTTTTGGCTTCATCTCATCCAGGAGCAACCGAAGCTGACGATTCTTCTCTGAGCCCTCAACCCCCCATTCTTTCTCCGAATCAAACTCCATCAGTTGCATTGGAATCATATCGGTGAGTTATTCCTTCTTCTAGAGGCTCTTCTCTTGATTTATCCTATTTCGTGAGATATCTATGTTTGATCGTTTTATATGTTTTCATAGATCTACAGCGTTCTAGGTCGATTTATAGGTTGAGGTTCAACTGTATTGATCATACAATGTTGAGGTAGGTGTTTTGTGCCTTTCTGTAGTTGTCTTTGAATTATATGTGCGAAAAGTTCCCAATACCCTAGTTTAGGGTATTGAGTGTTTAGCTAATTTGACCCTATTAATGTCTGCTATGATTTTTTTTCTTGAGTAGGGGTGTTTGATTATGAATAGGGTTTATTACCTTGCTATGAATGTGTTTTTCCATGTTGTTTGATATTGGTCGTTGGGTCTAGAATTTCTTGTTAGGATATTTTTCTTTACATGCCTAGTGTTTTTAGGATAGATTTGATATTATCTAACATTATCGTTATATGAATTGTAGTTGTATAGCCAAGTAATATTTTGAGATTTACTTTGGCTGCTGGATATCATTTGTGCGTGATTGCTTGCCCAAAGCTATGTGAACTTTCTGTAGTTAGACCATAGGGGGAATGGACGTTGAGGGCTTCCCCATAGTGTCTATTGTACTTTTCACATTGAAAAACCATAGGGGGGATGGACATAAGTTCTCTCTCAGAGTTTCTATAGTTCCGCGCTGTGATACCGCAGGGAGGATTGGACGTTGAGTGCTTCCTAAAAGTGTTTGTAGTTTACTATTACGAGACCACATGGGGAATTGATGGTGAGTGCTTCCTCAGAGAGTCTTTGTTAAGCTGAAGCAGAGGGGTTAGACTATGAGAAATTTCCAGAGGGTTTCTTTAGATTGTTTGGTTTTTTTATTTAATAAATGTAAATTAATGTAGTTGAAACTGTAGGATTGTTTACTTTTGAGTACTTTCTTGTTTATTAATTAATTTTTACATATTTCCTACCATATATATATTCACCGATAGTTAGGAACAGATCTTGGGGTGGTTTCCTATTGGGATTCATCTCACACCCTATTCGGGTTATGCTTTGGGCCCAAACAGATTATATTGTTGTAGGTATAGACAAGGGAAAACACCCTTCTACTTCAGGTACTTGATTGTTGTGGAGTTGGAGAGCATGGGACCAAGCTGAGGCTTGTGATGCTGCTGGAGTTATTTACTTGTTTTCCTTTGTACTTTGGTTTAGTACTCTATTCCAACATTGTGAATTGTTTGGATACTTTCCTAGACACATTTGACATGCATCATTTATATATGTGCTCCATATGTTTATCTACTTGAAATCTTCTATTATTTACTGTTTCATGTTATTATTAATACTTCTGATACTGTTATCTATTTATTTCCAATGTGTTACTCTGCAAATGAGGGCATAATTTCCCCACTATCACACCTAAGGCCCTCGATTCTAGTCGGCAGCCTCTGGCGTTTAGGGAAATGCTCTTGAGGCCATGTGACCAACTGGGTACGGGGCACCTCTAGGCGGCACCCGGAACTAAGACATTACAAAGTGGTATCAAAGGAATTGTTTTCTTCTTCAACTTATTGTTTGGATCCTATAGTCAGGGATAAGAAAGAATAGGTAGTTGATAATAAGTTGTGCCCAGGAGTAGCTAACCTGTGTACAGGGAAAAGCTAATTTACCTCGATTATTGAAAATTTTATGGTTTTGCAATTATTACAGTTGATTTGATTTCACCGTTGAGTGATTCACATGTTTTTGTGATGTTATCATTGATATCATTGAGGTTCTATTTTTTGTTACAACCTGATGAGATGAGTGTATGTCATCCCATGCATCATATAGGCACTTTCTAAAGATCACATGTCATGAATTCTTGTCATACCATTTAGGGTGCATTACCGATTGCATGTTGTTATGATAGATGTTGTGCTAGATATGCATATTGTTGTGATAGATGCATTGATATAATAGATATTATTTGATAGGGTATTGGTTTTTGTAAGGATCATTTGAATGGGTGCCAAACTTTGGTCCCTAAGGTATTATGGGCTCTCATGGATCGTAGTTTGGTGGATCATGTGTTTCTTGCACTGTTGTACTTGTTATGTGACATGAATATGATGACAAGATTTGATTTTTAGGGAGTATGGGCCCTCACAGATTGGAATTTGGAACTTTAATGTTTTTTTTCAGGATTTTTATGGGTTCCGGAGTAGTTTTTGAGGCTTACTGTCTAGAAAAACCCAGAATACATGGTGTGTATTGATGAATACAGGCCATGTATCCTTTTGTTTGGGAAGGAACTATTTTTCTTAAGTGAACGCCGTGTACTGTATGTACACACCATGTAATCCTTGATTGTATGACTACCTATGTGAGTAGGGACACGGGGTTGGGAAATCTTTAGTGAAACACGTCGTGTACCGGAAGTACATGTCATGTTGTAGAGGCCATGTGTTCGGTCGTGTGACTAACAACATGGGTGGATGAAATCCTTCTAGTACATGTCGTGTCTAGCATAAACATACTATGTAGAGTCATTTGTGTCTCTAACCATGTGACTAACGACATGAGCGGTTGAAACATAAGTGGTACACGCTATGTCTGGCACAAACATGTCATGTAGTTTTGTTCTAGGAGAGAACCATGTGGTTTAGCCGTGTATAAGAACTCGGGCAGGGGGAAAGGATTCAAGTACACACCGTGTAAATGGAGAACACACCATGTGTATGGGATGTTACATGACTAGTTTTGGAAGAAGTACACACCCATGTAAAGACTTTAGGGAAAATGCAATTTAGGGGTTATACACACCGTGTATCCATGTTTTAAATAACTCTATTGCTTTCTTTCACTTGTTCCTTTCTTGCACTTATATGTTTCAATCCTTGAGATTCTTGATCTAAGGTGTGTTATTGACCTTGAAGAGTCATGCCACCGAGACGTCCTCTGGTTGTATACCAGATACAGGGTAGTGATCAGACACCAAACATGGTAGATCAGGGACTACTAGCAGATCCTCCAGTCGTGCCTGTCTTGGAACCAGCTGTCATACCAGATATAGGTGTTGATGCATGGTTCTGAGAAGGCTTCATGAGGTTTATGCAGAACTTCAGGGGATCACTGCATCCTGCCCCATCTATGGCAGAACTGATGTGGGTCTTTCTACAGCAGCATCCTCCTACTTTATTAGGGGATGGAGGACCTCAGGCTGCAGAGTCATGGTTAGAAGCCATGCTGTCAATCTTCAAGCATCTAGAGATGCCTCCAGAGAGGAGGGTGAATCTCACTACTTATATGCTTTGGGATTCCACCAAGAGATGGTGGGATGTGATCTCACAGGTGTGATGCATGCAGGTTATAGCTTGGGATGAGTTCCAGCATGCATTCTATGATTACTTCTACCCAGAGACTTTGAGGGATGATCAAGCCTAAGAGTTCATGAGTTTGGAGCAGGGTAATCTCTCAGTCATGGAGTATTATTCTCTCTTCACAGATCTGCAGCACTTCACACCCATTCTAAGTGGGTGATGAGTTATTTCTGGTGAGGAAGTTTGAGTATGGTCTCAGGAATGACATCTGATCTTAGGTGAACATCTTCAAGTTAACTTCCATAACTTCCATAGTCAACTAGGAGCTGATCACAGAGCACAATCTAATGGATTCTGAGGCTGTGATCCAAGGCGGCTCGGCATCCGGAGTTAGTACCCCTCCAAATGACAGTATTAAGTGCCACAAGTAGTCTATGCGTGGAGATCCGAGTAGGCAGAATACTTCCTATGGTGTCTAGGTGGTCTGATACCAGTGTGGGAAGAGTGGGAATGTGAGGCCACATTGCCCAAGAGACCCATTGGAGTGCCTATATTGCAGAAAGATGGGTTATCTTCAGTGTTTCTATCAGATTTTTCTCACTAGAATCTGGTGATAGGAGTTATGTTTTGACTCCTCATACCATAGTAGAACCACCGATCCCACATCATATTGGGGTCCCGGTGGTGTGATAACAGTGTGGGAAGAGCGAACATGAAATGACACATTTCTCGAGAGACCTATTGGAGTGCTGATCCTATGGAAAGATGGGTCATCTTTAGCATTTCTGTCAGATTTTTCTCACCAGCAGCTGGTGATAGGGGTTCTGTTTCGACTCCTTATATCAGAGCAGGACCACCAGTCCCACATCAGACTAGAGGATAGAGTTCTTAAGGTCAGTCAAGACTAGGTGGAGTTCATGGTCATAGTGGTCAAACACAAGGTTTTTGACAGCCATAGGGTGGATCAACTCAGGGATCTCAGTCAGCGTCACAGGGCCGCGGTGTAGGCCAGGCTTTTACGATAGAGCATATTCAGCCAGAACCGGATCCCATTCCCTCTATAGTTAGAGGTATGATTCTAGTTGCCTCAGTTTTATATTCTTCACTTTTTGATATAGGGGCTTCTTATAGTTTCATATCTGTTGCTATTTTGGATATCCTTGGGATCTGTATCTTTACCTCTGTTGATATCTTGATTCTAGACACTCCGTTGGGGACTAAAATGACAAATGTATGTCAGTGCAAGGAGTTCCCTCTTGAGGTTTGTGGGTGTAACTTTTTATGGGACCTTTATGTCTTGGAGATGACGATCTATGAAGTCATTCTCAGAATGGATTGCTTAGTTACCTTCTAGTAAGTTGTCGATTTTTGTCATCGTAGGGTGAGTTTTACATCACCAGAGGGTGGATCTTTTCTACATAAGAGCGGATGGGATATCCAGACGACTAGAGCAGGACCCGAGCAACATGGGTTGGGAGGATTTATAGTCTATATTTATAGTTTGTATCTGGATGACCAGGGTACTTCACATATAGAAATTCCTCCAGTGGCCGATCTCTTCATGGATGTATTTATAGATAACTTTTTAGTTTTGCCTCTAGAGCAAGAGGTTGACTATTCTATTGAGCTTATGCCAAGAACGGCATTGGTTTCAATTCCTCCCTATAGGATAGATACATCAGAGTTACAGGAGCTCAAGAAGCAGTTAGAGGAGTTATATAAAAAGGGTTTCAACTGACCCAATACTTATCCTTAGGATTTTCATGTCCTTCTTGAGAAGAAGGGGGACGGTACCCTCAGAATTTTTGTGGATTATCGAAAGCTGAACCATTTGACGATCAAGAACTGATATCCCTTATCGAGGATTTATTATCTGTTTGATAAACTTCGAGGATCCTGGGTGTTCTTAAGGATTTAATTGAGATCCAGTTATCATCAGTTGCATGTTAGACCATCTAATATACCTCTTACATCCTTTCATAGCAGGTATGGTATATCCACCAATCACTGTGTTTTTTATTCAAAAAATAAAGATGCAGAAACAACACAAGGACAAAGACAAAAAAAAACCCACCTATGGGGGATGAAAATAGTTTAAGCCGAGGGTATCACCCCTAATCAAGATCACCCCCTCCGGTTTGAAAGAGGTAACATTATCACACCAAACCACCAGTTCCCCGGGAACCACAATAGACGCCAAGTAGTCCACTACTTTATTCCCTTCCCGCCAAGTGTGTGTGACCCTAATGTTGTTGTTCATGAGCGACTTTCATTGTCTAATAATGTAAGTGATCATCCATGTCATACTTTTGTGCCCCTCCAAGGCCTCATGCACAATCTTCGAGTCAGTTTCAAGTTGGAAAATGTCCAGGCCCCTCTGAATACAAAGGTACAGCCTGGAAAGGGCTTCCAAAGCCTCTGCCCGGACCGAGCTCCCCTTCCCATAGAAAGCTGAGAAGGCCAAAACCACACTCCCTCTGTGATCCCGTACAACCCCCCCCCCCCCCCTCGCATAATATCCACTGCACAAGATCCATAAATATTCAGCTTATACCCATCTTCATGGGGGGTCCATCGAATCCAATTCCCCTGCCCATTGGAGACCTTCTGTCTAGCCACCGTCCTGGGGGACTGTAAACACCGAAGCGAGGGAACTTCAGTTCCAATATCTACAAGATCCACTAGCTCAATAAGCATACACCTGATCCTCGCCACCACCTCCCTACCTGTAGACCCAGTTCCCTCAAACCTTGTGTTGTTCCTTACCTTCCATATCACCCAGCAGCCTGCATTAAAAATAATGGCACGGGCCTCAGCCTCCTTTGGGTTATCTTCAAACCCATGAAACCACTGCTCCAAAAAACTCTCCAGGTTATCTGCATTTTTCTAATACCCCGTATGAATTCCAAAGAACCTCCACACCATACGAGCCCAAGCCCCCTCAAAGAAAATATGATTCGAACTCTCTTCCCTCCTGCTCGGACAACACTGGCAGCAGGATGCCAGGCTGATGCCTAGCCTTTTAATTCTCACGTCCATGGGGATAGCATTGTTCTGGATACGCCACGTCAGGAAGTTCAGTTTAGTAGGGATACTCTTCCTCCACGCCCCCCTGTGTCCCTGATCCTGGTGCCCCTGACCCATGAAACTCCTACGGAAGTCTTTAAGGTTGAACTTACTCGACGTCGAAGGGGTAAAAACGCACCTATCCTTATCGGGGGTGAGCACAACCGAATCAAAAACCCTCTGTTGTGAATCATCCAGAATCGATCTAAAAAACAGGGGATACAATCTTGCCTCACTGAAAGAAATCAAAGGGGTTGGGCACCCAGGGTAACCCATCACTGATCCTACCCAGTTATGTTCCCAGAAACAGATCTGCCCCTCCCCTATAATCCACTGAGAGAAAGGGATCAACTGCGGGACAATGTTGCAGACCGCAGCCCACAGCGACAAGCCCCTGATTGGTAGGGAGTCAGCGGAAGCTTTATAATTCAGCAACATCCTTCTCCCCCATAGCGTGTCACCCCCGATGATCTCCCATGCAAGCTTGGCATGTAAACCATGCAGCGTGTCCGCCATGCTCCTGACGTCAATCCCTCCTTCACTGATCGGTCGAGCCATCTTCCCCCACGACACCCATTGTCGCTTCCCCTCCACCGATGTGTCCCAAATAAAACGGGCCATCACCCTGTCAATGTGCCAAATGACCCCCTTAGAGACACTAGTAGATGCCATCACATGCACTGGAACCGCAGAAAGCACACTGTTCACAAGCGCAATCCGTCCCCCAAAAGATAGGAAGTGGTTTTTCTAGTCCAGTATGCGGCTCATCATCTTGTTCACCACCTTATCAAAGTCTCTGTTACATAGCCTACCAGAAGAAACTGAAGTTCCCAAGTACTCCATTGGAAGATACCCTTTCCCCATACCCAGCTTGGAGCTCACCCGTTCCTCCCTTCCCTCTCAACAAGAGTTTGCAATGAAAAAAGAGCTTTTTTCTCTACTCACGATCTGTCCACTCCATTTTCTATACTCCTTCAAGATGTTATTCACCGCACGAATGGATCTTCCCCCCGGAATTCATAAAAATGATGGTATCATCCGCGTACATCAAGTGGGATATGGGTTGGCAGCCATGTCTCCTACGGAAAGGTAGGATATCCCCCTCACTCACTCCTCTATTTAGCAGCCGGCTGAGAGTATCATGTATCAAAATGAAGATACTCGGCGATAACGGGTCACCTTGCCTCAAACCCCGAACCGACTTGAAAAAACCGTGTGTCCTCCCCATGAAAGACACCCCCATCCACGGTGATCTAACGCACCTGAAAATAATATCACAAGACCATTCGGAGAACCCCATCTTCCCGAGCACCCTATTAATGAACCCCCATTCCATACGGTCATACGCCTTACTCATATCAAGCTTCACTGCCACATTAGATCCCCTAGACTTCAGGTTCATGTCCCCCATCAGCTCCTGAGCCAGCGCCATGGCCCCCTGAATTGATCGCCCGTGCACAAACCCATGTTGCTCCAGAGACACCCACCGAGGTAGAAAACTGGCCACCCTTCTGTTAATCAAAGAAGCCAAAACTTTGTAGGGAAAGTTACATAAACTGACCGGCCGGTAGTGATTGAGGGAAGAAGGATCTTTGGACTTTGGCAGGAGAACCACTGATGTCGCAGCCAAAATCCGGGGGAGGAAACCTACATGGAAAAAATCATGTATCGCAAAAACCAAGTCCCCTTTAACAATATCCCAGCAACCTCTATAAAAATCCATGGGGAAACCATTCGGCCCGGCAGCGCTGTCCGGATTCAGGTGCCACATGGCCACCCGAACCTCCTCCTCCTCTGGAATGCCTACGATCAGAGCATTATCCTGCACAGACACAAGATTCGGAATCGCCTCCCAAAGAACAGCCTCTTCGGAAGGGTACCCCCTTGAAAACCCCTCGGTCGGGCCTGCCAAGAGATCTTTAAAAAAAGACAGGGCTAATCCCCCACCCACATCCCTATCATCCGAGAAAGAACCGTCCTCTAAGGACAAGTTAGGATTTACCACCCGCCACCTCTCTCTGATGCAAGCATGAAAGTACACTGAGTTCTTATCCCCTTCCCTGAGCTACCTCGCTCTAGACCGGTCCCTCACTCTGCGCTCTTGGGAAAGCACCTGCACTGCCAAAATCTCATTCTTCACCGAAATTTCTTCTAACACCTCACCATCCCAGCAACCCTCTAAACTAGCTTCCATGAACTCTATATCCTGTTTAATAGAATCCATATCCCGATCCCATGCAGGCAGAGAGTTCTCCCACCCTTCCAATTCCTGTTTCAACCTCCTCAACTTGGAGTGGAAGGACGCCCAAGAGTACCCCCTCGACGGAGCACTCCAAACCTGCAGCACCACCCGATGGAACTCCGGGTTTCTCACCCACTGGATGAAAAACCTGAAACATTCCTGGGGTTCCTTTGAACCACCCAAAGAAAAAAGGAGGGTCGAGTGGTGTGCGATACTCTGGGTAAGATGAAGGACCTTAAACTCATTTAACCTCTCAACGGCCCGTAAGTTTGCAAAGCACCTGTCCAGCCTACTCCAGCACCGACTCTCCCCCCTGTGATTGTTGCACCAGGTAAATGGGTCTCCCGATAAACCCACGTCCAAGAGCCCCTTCCCTACCATGCACTGAGAAAAGGGTAAGCTTGCCTGATGCTGGAAATCTCCTCGCCCCTTCTTCTCTTCATGCCTCAAGACCGTATTGAAATCTCCTCCCACAATCCATGGAAAATATCCTAGATCGAACCCTGAGATCTCCGACCACAACACTTCCCTACGACGGGCATCACAAATTCCATAAACAACTGACAAGAAGCACTCATATCCGCCACAGGTGACCTTCGACATCAAATGCTGGTCCCCAACCTAAACGAGGTCCACCGTAACCCCTCTCTTCCAGAAAATCCAAATGTGGTTGTTAACCGAGTCCCCATGCATGGACGCATGCATCTTGATCTTATGGGTGAAATCATGAATCTTTGAGACTTTCTACTTGTGCTCGAAAACCACCACCACTTTAACTTTGTGTTTCTGAGACTCTGAGGCAATGAAATTAGTTTTCACCCTGGATCTGATTCCTTGAGAGTTCCATAGTAAGAATGGCGGCATTAAACCAAAAGCATCCTGGTATTTCCCCCAGGCGACGTGGACATCCGTACCAGCGAGAGAGACCTCCCCCTGACTTCTCTCCTCTTCTTCATAGCTCTGGTACACACCCCAGGACTATCTACTGGCTCGCCTGAATGATAAGAGATGGGATCAGGAGACGAGACATCCTCACTTTCCCTTCCGCGCCCCGAACTTCCTGGAAAATTGTCCCCCTCTAGCCCCCAACCAACCACAGTCCTTGGGGAGACCTGAGAATTGCAACCCAACAGGCTGGCAGACCTTCCTTAATACTACCCTCCTGGGCTAAGAACCTTACATGGATCTCTGATGACAATAAGAGAGAAACCTGAAGAGGACTCCCCCACGAGGCGGCCTGCCACCAGAACACCCCCCCCCCCTCCCTGACTGAAGAATGGAGGAGGTAATCGAGACCTCCCTGACACTCTTCAAGAAGGGCCCTATCAAGTCCCCCAAAATCGGACGCAGGACAGGATCCTCGGAGCCCTTCAGGGCCACATGCGAAAAAGGCACCACCTCCTGACAACCAGAGACAGTGGGGCTACAAACAGGCTCCCCAGGTCCATCTCTAGGCAGGGGGACATGACCGCAACCTGGAGAAACTGGCACTGGGAGTGCCACATCAACCACAGGACGCCCCTCCCGAGACTTTGCAAGATGGACAGAACGCCTGGAACTAGAAGCTGAAACACAGATACCAAGAGACTTGCAGCAAGACTATGAAGAGTGACCCTGTAAAGAGCAGGATGAGAAAAACTGCGGGAAGACCAAAAACACAATAGGTTGCGACCACTCTACCACCCCAGGCACCGAGAAGTTGACCTGTTCCGGAACCGGCAGGGAAAGATCCATTTCCACACAAACCCTAGCCACCAGCATCTCCGCACCACACGACGTGCTATTGGCCGCACACAGAAACCCTCCAAGAGCATCACCAATGACCTTTAGGAACGCCCCATTCTAAAAGGGGATTGGAAGCCCAGGCAGACTCACCCAGACCGCAGTGCAGGGACCCTCCCTCCCCTTATGAGCCTCCATCGACCAGCGGGAAAAGCTGAAATGTCAGCGCCCGAACGCCCTCAGAACCTTACACCATGCATGAACAAAATCCTCTTCCGAAGCAAAAACCAAACAGAACAAGCTACAATGAAGAACCAACACCCGAGCCCGACCCTGTAAACCCCAGGAATCCACGAAGCGGATGAATACCGGAAGAGAGGGTTTCAGAGCACCAAACCTCACCACCAGAGTCCATTTGAGGCCCTCCACAGCCTCAGTGTATGTCGTTCAATCTCACGAATGCACCTACAGTTTTTATGTCACTAATGAACCGAGTGTTCCATCTATACTTGGATTATTTCCTGGTAGTCTTCATGGACGATATCTTGGTGTACTCTCACACTTTACATGACCATGCCACACATATTGAGATCATTTTTAGTACACTGAGAGAGAAATAATTATACGCTAAGCTCTCAAAATGCCACTTTTGATGGACCAGATTCACTTCTTGGGTCATATTATCTCAGAGGTAGAAGTATCAGTGGACCTAGAGAAAGTGAAAGCAGTAGTTTCCTTGGAACATCCAAAGAATTTCTTTTAGGTACGAATTTTTTTCGAGATGGATGGTTACTACAGACATTTCATATAGGACTTTTCACGCTTATCATCACCACTGACAGCCCTGAATAAGAAGGGTATGAAGTATCTTTGGATAGATTCCTATGATTCAGCCTTTTAGGAGATGAAGGGGAGTTTGACTTTAGCACCGATACTAGTTTTTTCAGAGCTGGGAAAGAGTTATACTATTTAATGTGATTCATCTGGTATCAGGATGGGAGCAGTGCTTATGCAGGGGGAAGGAGTCATTGCGTATGGGTCTCAGTAGTTGAGGCCACATGAGAGGAATTACTTGATGCATGATCTCGAGTTGGCTGCAGTTGTTCATGCTTTACTTTGTTGGATACATTATCTGTTGGGAGTGAATTTTGTGGTTTTCACTGACCAAAAAAGTCTCAAGTACATCTTCACTCGGCACGATCTGAATTTGAGATAGTGAAGGTGGGTTGAGTACCTTCAGTACTTTGAATTTGAGCTTGCCTACATGCCTGGGAAGGGAAACATAGTGGTCGATGCATTGAGTAGGAGGACTTAGATGCAAGCAGTTCAGGAGTCCAGCAATGAGTGGAAGCTTATGGCTCTGTTCTCTAAGATGCATTTGGAGGTGCACGATAGACAGGGGTGGACCTTTCTTTCTTCTATATATGCTACCTATACTCTACCTGATCGAGTAAAAATGAGGTAGCTATCAGATTTTGAAGGACTAGTTATACAGGAGAGTGTGTCAGGATAAGACCCTATTCCTAGATGAACCATAGGCGAGGATGAGATCTTGATTTTTCATGGGTGCGTATGGGTGTTAGTATACATACATGAGGAGTTGATGCGGGGTTTTCATTCTTCAGTTTGGGAAGTTCATTCTGGTGTTACCAAGATGTATCGAGATCTTCACCATCAGTATTAGTGGTCTCATATGAAGAAAGATGTTGCTAGTTTTGTGATGATGTGTTCCACCTGTCAGCAGGTGAAGGCAGAGTATCAGTGACCAGAAAGTCTTTTGCAGTAGTTACCCATTCCCGAGTGGAAGTGGAATGATGCTGCGATAGACTTCATGAAAGTTTTACCGAGGTCACCTCATGGGAACGATTTAGTTTGGGTTGTCATTGACAGACTCACGAAGATTTCACACTTCTTACCAATCAAGGAGACCTTCAGTATAGATGAGATGGGAAGGTTGTACATTCGGGATATTGTACGTCTATATGGGGTTCCACACTCCATCATTTCAGAAAAGGACGCCCACTTTACTTCACAGGTATGGCAAGGACTACAGAGGGCTTTGGATACACTGGTACTTCTGAGTACATCTTACCATCCTCGGACAGATGGCCAGTCCGAGCATACGATTCAGGTACTAGAGGACATGCTTCGAGCATGATTCCTATATTTTGGAGGTTCTTGGAAGAATCACATACCCTTGGTGGATTTTTCCTACAATAATAGTTTTCAAGAAACTATTTAGATGACACCTTATGATGCTTTGTATAGTAGGCCATGCCGATCACCCCTATGTTGGCTGGAGGTAGGAGAGGCAGTTATACTGGGACCTCATCTTGTTTAGGAGACCACATAGCAGGTGGAATTGATTCGGAAGAGGATGGATACTTCACAATCACACTATAAGTCTTGTGCTGATAGATGGAGATGACCTCTGGAGTTTGAGGTCGGAGATCAGGTTTTCATATGTGTCACACCGAGGTTGGGACATAAAAGGATTAGGAGACAGGTAAAGCTTTCCCCAAGATATGTCTATCCATTTGAGTTTTTGGACAGAGTCGGACCGGTTTCCTATCAGTTGCAGTTATCTCGTAGGTACTAGGATATGCAAGACGTCTTCCATGTTTTTCAGCTATGACGTTACTTCTCAGATTTGTATTAGATTTTTCAACCTGAGGAGGTTGAGTTGGAGGTGGATGCCTCATTCGAAGAGCATCCTATCCAGATTGTTGATCAAATCATGAAGGTTATCTATGGTCAGTTTTTTCCTCTGGTATGGGTTCTATGGAAGCACGGGCGAGTACAAGATGATACTTGGGAGAGGGAGACCGATGTGCGATCACAGTGGCCCGAGCTGTTCGAGGATTCTTCTTCTCCACCTTTTTAGGGAAATTCAAGGATGAATTTCTTTAAGGGGGGAATTTTTTAGGAACTTGGATCTTCTTTTTAGGTATGGATCTTGATTTCTAGTGTTTTTGATAAAAAGAGGCATTTTTAGAAATTTAAGGAGTACATGTCGTGTACTTAGAAGTACACACCATGTACCTGGTTTCCGTAGGTAGCTGTGTATTGGTCATGTAACGGCTGAGTACATAGTCGTGTGGGGTGACCTAGAGACCACCTAAAGTGAGGCCTGATAAATAAATATACACATTTTTTACTTTTAAAGAACACACCATGTATTTTTATTTTTATTTTATAAATCAGATCGGGGTCATGTCTCATTCACAGAAAGCTCTTCTTGTCGCTTCATCTCATCTAGAAGTGACCGAAGCCAATGATTCTTATCTGAGACCCCGACCCGTCGTCCATTCTCCAAATCAAAATCTTCTGGTTGCGTTGGAATCGTATCGGTGAGTTCTTCTTTATTCTAGAGGCTATTCTCTTGATTTACCCTCTTTCATGAGATATTCATGGTTGATTGTTTTAGAAGTTTTTGTAGATCTACGGAATTACAGGTCGATTTAGAGGTTAAGGTTCAACTATATCGATCATACAATGTCGAGGTAGGTGGTTTGTGCCTTTCTGTAGTTGTATTTGAATTATATGTGTGAAAAGTGCCTAATACCCTAGTTTAGGGTATTGCGTGTTTAGTGAATTTGACCCTATTAATGATTTGAGTAGGGGTGTTTGATTATGAATAGGGCTTATTACCTTTCTATGGATTTGTTTTCCCATGTTTTTGATATTGGACATTGGGTCTAGAATTTCCTGTTATGATGTTTTTCTTTCCATGCATAGTGTTGTTAGGATGGAGTTGATATTATCTGACATGCTCATTATATGCATTGTATATGTATATACAAGTAGTATTTTTAGATTTAATTTGGTTGTTGGATATAGTTTTTGCATTATTTCTTACACAGGGATGTGGGAATCTGGTGTAGTTAAACTATAGGGGGAATGGATGCTGAGGGATTCCCCAAAATGTTTTTTATACTTTTCATGTTGTGAGACCAGAGGGGGTGGACATAAGTGCTCCCTCAGAGTATATAGTTCCATGTTGTGAGACCACATGGGGAATTGAACATTGAGTGATTCCTCAGAGTGTCTATAGTTTACCGTTATGAGACTACAGGGGGAATTGACGGTGACTTCTTCCTTAGAGATTCTTTGTTAATCTGAACCAGAGGGGTTAGAATGTGAGAACTTCCTAGAGGGTTTCTTGAGATTTTTTGGTTGTTTATTAAATAAATTTAAATTAATGTATTTGAAACTGTAGGATTGTTTACTTTTGAGTATTTCCTTGTTTATTACTTTGTTTTTCATATTGCATGCCATATATATATCCACTGACGGTTAGGAACAAATCTTGGAGTGGTTGCCTACTAAGATTCATCTCACACCCCATTTGGGTTATGCTTTGGGCCCAAACAGATTATATTGTTGTAGGTATAGACAAATGAAAGCTCCCTTCTACTTCAGGTACTTGATTGATGTGGAGCTAGAGAGCATGGGACCAAGCTGAGGCTTGCGATACTTCTAGAGTTTTTTACTTTTTTTCCTTTTTACTTTGTTTCAGTATTGTATTCCATCATTGTGACTTGTTTGGATTCTTTCTTAGACTCATGTGACATGCATCATTTATATATGTTCTCTAGTTTTTTATCTACTTGCAGTCTTCCACTGTTTACTATTTCATGTTATTATTATTGCTTCTGATACTATTATCTATTTTTTTCCATTGTGTTACTCTTCCAATGAGGGAATAGTTTCCCCACTATCACACCCAAGGTCCTCTCTTCTAGTCGGAATCCTCTGGAATTCAGGTAAATGCACATGATTCCATGTGACCAACTGGGTACGGGGCACCTCTGGGCGGCACCTGGAACCGGGATGTTATAGTATGAAAAAACAAGTTATTAAATTTCAAAACACATGGATGTTAAAGACGAAACATTTATATTGAAATTTTATTTATTATAATCAATGATAAAAAAAATAACATTCACATTGGGTTTTTAATGTCAGTTTTATAAAAAACAACTTTAAAACTGAAAATTCATATTGTCATGAGGTGTTGTTTTAATTTTTTCAAATCACGCATTTAATTTTTAAAATCCTACCTAAAATTTATTATGTTGTGAGTAAACATTTTCATGTATAATATATAAATTTTCAGTCTCCCTCTTTCTTTATTTCTAATCTACTCCTATTCTATTTTCATCATCATTCAAGTAGTTATTAATTCAACAATTTCAACATGTTATTTATCATTACAATCTAATCATTTAGTTTTTTTATGATAAGTTTTATCTTTTTTTTTATGATTTTTTTCTTTATCGAAGAAGACTTCATTTTTTTGAGTTGAGAAGATGAAGCTACCATATGCGATTTTCTGATTAGAGGATAAAATGTATTATCAACCATGGTTAAATTTACCACATGAGTTTTTTCCTCAAAAGAAAATGAACATCGACAAATGACATATACATTCAAAGGACACTACAACTAGAAAGAAAATTAAGTTGAATCTTTAAATTTACTTTTATTATTTTCATTTTCTTTGTGTAATTTTATAGTTCATCAGTGTCACCTTTTCTTTCAATAGAGTAATGTACTTTAGAATATTTTAAAAAAAAAAGTAAAACCTTTCAACGTCAGGTATTATTATAACTAATGTCGAAATATAATTACTACACTTTTGACACCGATTACAATAATAATTGATGTTGAAATATAGTTTTAACATCGGTTTATATAAAAACAATGTTAAAAATAAAACTTACAACGTCTTTGGAACTTAAATCTGATAAAAACTAATGTTAAAACTTAAAAATAACTAGTGTTAAAATGTATTATTTTACTAGTGAATACTTTTTTATTATCTGCTCCATGATTTGAACTCAAATCATTCCTTATAAAGTATGTAAGGGAAACACTTCTCGATTCTTTCTCTATTCCTTTATCTAATCCTTCATTGTCATATGCTTTGATTATGTTATATTTTATTATTATGACTGATTTACTTTTCCTGGGACATCATGTTTATGATTAATGTGTGATATTTTTATATGTGCCACATATATACATGTACATGTTATGATGTGATTTGTGACCCCATAATTATACTACCCCCCTCACAATAAATTAGGTAATACTTATATCCCATGATATGGTAGGTATGGTGCATGGACACAGATCCTAACACATCATGTTATGGAGACTTAACAGTGTGTCTTGAAATATGTTTATGATAACATGTTTTATGTCTATGCCACAATCCTATGATTTTCACATTTCTATTATCACCACTTTATGATACAATGTGCATGTGTTATGACTTATGTTTCCCATATGTTATGAAATCATGTTATACTCAATGATCTCTTGATACTCTTCATTGATTATGTTGTTCATGCTTTGTGTTTTACTTTATATTATACCCATATTAGGATTTTTAGTGCACTCATTTCCCATAGAAACATGAATATTATGAAGGGTGGATGGTATATTAATCTCTTAAAACTCATTGAGTCTTGTAGAAAAATAATTAACTAATTTTTCGGTATTTTATTTCATTTATTATTTACCTAGTTCCTAAGGATACTAAACTTATGATTTTGGGAATGATTTAATGTAATAAATGCTAATGTTATGTATGAAAATTTTTCATTTGTATAACTGGATCCAAAAGTATGTATTTAGGCATTTTAGTGGTAGTATCCTTGCCCTTTGTGTATGATGTCTTGATACAAAGACTTGAAGATATGTTTAGGATATTTGACATTATAAATTTAAACCATTATGTTTTACATCATTATGTATTCATTATGTTATGCTCATGTATTATTTGATATGACTCTATATTGATGCTTTATTCCTGGCATATTATTCATGTCATGATCATCATGTATACAATTTTTTGTTTTTTTAATAGGCGTTTGAGCTCAACCCTTTATCTCCACTTTTCCCTATAAAATCAATAATAATATTTTGTATGATCTTATAAGGATATCATGAAGATGAACTAATGATGTATTGTATAATTATTTAAGTGTGATTTACTTTAATAATTTCTAATGTAATTGAAATGATTATGTATTTATCGAGTTTCTAAAGGAATACACTACTAAAAAACAAGCTCTTATCATCGGTAAAATATATCCTTAACACTTTTTAAAAGCTTGGATAAAACTTATGATAATAAAAGGGGTATGTCTTTTATCAGCACTAAAACTAGCACTCATAAATTATTTAAAAATAGTTTAAAACATTTTTAGATAAATAAAATCTTGTTCCACTGCACACACACACACCACCCTAGACATGAAATCCCATACACACGACCCTACATTCATGCGCGATCCCACACACCCGAAATTTAGAATTAATTCAAAGCTGGTGAGATTCAAACCCCTGCCATGCACTTTCCTAGTAAGTAACCTTACCACTATCTCAAACAATTTCAACTATTATAGAATGATATATTTGTATAAATGTATATATATTTTTAATATATACTTATTTTAATGTATATATATAAATATATATTTACTAATATTAGAATACATATACTTAAATACATATATGTTTATTAATATATTTATGTGTGTGTGTATTTACATATATATTTATATATAAATTTTGTATATATTTGTTTATATTAAATACATTTTCATATGTGTGTGTGTGTGTGTGTATTTAATTTTATTTATATATATTTAAATAGGTATTTTATATGAAAATATGTTTATATATTTATATGTTAAAGATTTATTTGTGTGATTAAATCTTTATATGTAAATATTGTTGGATTTTAAATAGTTTTTCAACAAAAACTAAATTGATTTATTTTATTTTATTTTAAAGGAAAGGTTTTTTTTTAATCCCACATGGGTTGGAATGGACAAATCTCTTTTCTAGAAGACATAACTATTTGATAGCGGGTGAAATCTAGGCCATTGAATTGATCATGTTTGATCAAACAGACATGATTAAATCTGGAAAAGATATGTCTTTCTGGGAAAGGTATCAACCCAATTATAAGGGGTATTATGTCTTATCTAAATGAGTGTTTCCATATTTCCATGCCTATAAATTTAGTCCCCGTTTTATGGGAAAAATAATTCCAACCATTCCCAAGCACTCAAATCCTTCCTACAAATTTTGATTCTTCTAAATGCCTTCAATAATCATCAAAGGGACATTGTTGGTGTGAAATAACAAATCCATTTTCAAATCTCTCTTGTTTCCAAAGCTTCTTCAAGAGATTATCTCCACCAAATACTTGTGTCAAGTATCATGTCGTTGTTATATCCTAAATATGATTCTTTGGTAGACATAGTAATGTCGTTATGGTGGGGGTGAAACTACTCTTAAAAAGAGTTACATTATAACATGCCTTAATGATATCCTTATACTACCATCCAAAATAAAGGCTATATCCATTACCCATCAATATACCCAATAATATTAAGATTATATTAGGTCAACATATTTTGATTCTCAACAATGTGATAAATTTAGATCAATTTGATGAAAAAAAAACTTCAAGAGGTGGTAAAGGATAATTCACTTGTACTTGTAACTCTCAAAATAGTGTACATGATCTCAAATATGAATCCCACCACATAAAAATATGATAAGCTTTAAGTTTCCCACATAATACAAAAATGTAAGAAAAATGATCTCATGTGTCTCGAATACATACTCAATGATTTTTTTGATGACCCCTTCAACACATACCAACATCTTCCAAATGTAAAGGAGATTTGGGATGCTTTGGAAAAAAATTACATCACCAAGGATGCAACAAGAAATAAATTCCTAGTAAACAAGTTTAATTCATACAAAATAGCAGATGTTAGATCTATCTTATAGAAATTATATAAAATACAATGCATCTTACAACACCTTAAGAAAAAAATATGAACCTGTTTGAGGTTATCATTATCACATCCATTATTGATAAGCTCCCTCATTGTTAGAATAATGTTAAACATTCTCTAAAGCATAAGAAGGAATATATTTCCCTCAATAAGTTACTCAAATACCTAAAAATTGAGGAGTAATATAAAAACAATGAGGATATAAATGAGCTTAATATTGATAAATCCAAGGTCCTCATGGAGGAGGGACTAGATCTATCTGGGTCCTCAAAGGAGTGAATATAGGTTTCAGGTGCAACGGAATCATCCTTTAATGGTATGAACAACTCATATTTTTGCCTTAATTTATGTGTAATAATTTACTCACATGATTAAAATGTCATTTCCAACAAAAAACCGTATATTAATAGACTAGATTAAAACACTGAAACCAGAAGAGGAGGATCTTTGCATTTAATTTATAATTAATTTATGAGAATATATAGAATTACCCCAAATGTAATTAAGTTTTTTTATGATATGGTTAAAGAGATCTCATCATGTCATCATTTTTCTATAGGTTTTAAGTGAAGAATCCATATAGCAATGATCCACACATGCACTACAATCTTTGAACACCACCATATAATCATCGGGTGCTAGAAAGACCAATACTGATTACTTACATTGTCTATAGTTGATCACAACAATATTCTTCTCTAAAGAGGAACAGATCTTGGTTCTCTCATGAAGTATTGAGAGAGGAGTAAGAGTGATATTTTCTATATTTGATCAAAACAGTATTCTTCTCTAAAGAGGAACAAATCTTGGTGCTCATGGCGGGTATGTCCTCATAATCTCTTATCTTGGAGATTACCAAGTATGAACTTCATGAGAGGAAGACTCGTCTTCTTATGAGTACTCACGCCTGATGTTCTGTATACTATGTGTCCCATCATAGTATGTTATCCAACTATAGAACTATATTTAATAATATTTTTATATCATTTCAAGGTTCTCATCATAGAAGGGAACTGCCCTAACCTTATCAATGCAACAAATACTCTAGGACATTATTACATCATAGTCATGAAAAACAATGAAAAATATGTAATAAGATGTTTAATATTTAAATACATTAAATATCCATGTAATTAAAGTACAAACATTTGGTTCTAGTAAACCAACTCTAACAAACTCCCACTTGGACTAGACCCAACTACCTACAAATTATAGTCTTCTAGACCTCACATGATGATCATGTTTCTACTAAGTCAAGGATTTAGTCAAGAGGTCCTCCAAATTGTCTTCCATGGAAATACTGCTCACTGCAACTTCACCATTCTGAGAAAAATCACTCAAGAGATAATACTTATGAAGTATGTGCTTCGTCTGCTGATATGACCTTGGATCTTTTTCAAGATCCATCACTGTAGTATTACCACAATAGAGTGTGATAGGATAATTACTTCTAGACACCACATCTAGCTCCTCAAAAAATCTTCTCATCCAAACTGCTTCTTTAGCTACCTCAAAAACTGTGATATACTCAGACTCCACTGTAGAATCTGTGACCACACTCTACTTTGAGCTCTTCCAGCTCACTGCACCTCCATTAAAAGTGAAGATGTATCTTTTTTGTGACGTCGTGTCATCTTGATCAGTCTAAAAACTAGTATATTCATATCCTCTAATGACTAGTTGCTCATATCCTCTATAAACTAGGAACATATCTATAGTACACCTCATATACTTTAGGATAGTATTGACTTCCATCCAATGGTGGTCACCTAGGTCAGCTTGATATCTGCCTACCACAATCAATGCATAGGCGACATTTAGCCTAGTACATAGCATGGCATACATGACTAACCTAATCACTAATGCGTATGGAGTTCTTTCCATTATCTTTCTTTCCTAATGTGTCTAAGGACACATTTTCTTGACTTAAGCCCAGAAATATATTGGATCTATCATGATGGATCCTGATCCCAAGAATATATGTTGCCTCACCCAAGTCCATTGTGGAGAATAATTGATTCAAACATGCCTTAACAGACTATAAGACTAGTATCTCATTTACAATAAGTAATTTTTCATCAACATATACTATTAGGAAAATGACTTCACTCCCACAAAATTGTTTGTATACACAAGGCTCACATTCGTTCTTAATAAACCCAAATTTCTTTATGGATTCATCAAAATGAATGTTCTATGACCTGGATGCTTGCTTTAATCCATAAATGGATTTATATAACTTTCATACCTTATTGGAATCCTTTGGAGTTATAAACCCTTAAAGTTGTGTCATGTAGACATCTTCCTAAAGGTTCCCATTAAGGAATTATGTTTTACCATCCACTTTCCAAATCTCATAGTTATGCTAAGTGGTAATGGCCAATATAATTCTGATGGATTTTAGCATTGAAACTGGTGAAAAGGTTTCTTCATAGTCAATGCCTTTATGCTGCTTCAAACCTTTTACAACCATTCATTTCTTATAGGTATTGACTTGTCCTTCCATGTCATGTTTCTTCTTGAATACCCATTTGTAACCAATAGGATTTACATCAACTGGAGGATCTACCAAAATCCTGAATTGGTTTCGGTACATGGAATCTATTTTAGAATTCATGGCTTCTTACCACTTGTCAACATCTATGCCACTTATTACTTCCTGTAGATTAGAGGATCATTATTGTCAACTAATAATGAGTCGCCATCCTTGGTAACTAGAAAACCATACCATTCCGATTCTCTAACCTCTCTTGTACTATTACATAGTTCTTGTGTCACTGTAATAGTTCTTTCTTTCACAAGGCTTTTTAGAATCTGTTCTTGTACCAACTCTTGTATACCTTGAGTCACGACTTCATCGAAGTCTATCTCACTCCCATTATCTCTTTTTAAGATGTTCTCCCTCTCAAGTAATATAGCATATCTTACCACAATAAACCTTTTTTCTGAGGGATTGTATAGGTAATATCCCCGTGTTTCCTTGGGGTAAACTATAAAGGTACACTTTGTGCCTTGAGGTGAATGTTTCTTACCTGAAGAGGCCTTAACAAACACATCACTTCCCTATACATGTAAATTCGATAACATGGCTTTCTTTCCACTCCAAAACTTGTATGGAATACCATTTATCGATTTAGTTGGTACTTGTTTTAGTATGTGCGTCATTGTTTGTAATGTGTATCTTCAAAAGAATAATAGAAGACTTGCATGACTCATCATTGATCTCACCATGTCCAAAAAGGTGTCATTCCTCCTTTTTCTCACACTATTCCCCTAGGGAATATATGGAGGAGTGAGTTGGGATAGGATCCCAAAATCCTGTAAGTAATCAATGAAGTCTTGATTAAGATATTATCCACTTTAGTCTGAGCATAGTTTCTTAATCTTTTTACCAAGCTGGTTCTCATCTTCATTCTTGTATTCTTTGAACGTATCAAAAGAATCTTAATTATACCTCATTAAGTAGATATATCCATATCTACTAAAATAATCAGTAAAAGTTATGAATTATGAGTACCCTCCCCTTGTTTCAACTAGAAATGGTACACATACATTAGTATGAACCAATTCAATAATCTCTTTAGCCCTTTCATCTTTCCCACTAAATGGGGCTTTGGTCATTTTTCCTTGTAAACATGCAAGACATACGCCAAGTGGTTTTAGTTTGAAAGAATATAAATATCCATCTTGATGTAACTTGGTCAAGTGTTTCTCATTTACATGACCTAACTAGTGATGGAAAATTTGGGTGTGGTATGAGTCATGTGAAGTATCTTTGTTATCGATTTCTATTACTTGGTTTGTGTAATCCAAAACATAAAGACCGTTGTATAAATGTTCCCTACCAAAACAAATTTTATCTTTGTAAAAGAAGAAACATTAATTTCCAAACATGAAAAAAATCCATATGTATCTAATCTGGATACAGAAATGATTTTTTAGTAACAAACGACACATAATAAACACCCTTTAACACCAAGTTCATCCTAGTTGGCAACGTGAGGTGGTAGTCCCTAACAGCTAAAGCAGTAAGTTTGGATCTGTTGGCTGCTCGTAGATCTACCTCCCTTCAGTCAATCTTCTTGAATCTACTTGGTTCCTATATTTGGATACATATGTGAGAACCACAAGCTGTATATAATACCAAATTTTTAGAAATAGATAGATTTCATTCGATAACAAACATACCTGAATCTTCCCCTTGTTTCCTAGGTTGGGTGCAGTTTTTCTTCCAATGGTCCTTCTTTCCACATGAGAAACAAATAGAAACTTGTTCCCTTGACTCCCCTTTGACCTTCTTTTTCTTGGAAGGGTGTGAAGAAGCTTTGGGCTTAAAGATCTTATCTTCCCTTTCCTCTTATTCACTATAAAGATAGAAGTCTTGTCACGCTTCATATCTTTGTTCACTTGGTGAATGAGGATAAAAAGATCAGATAGAGGCTTCTCAATGTTGTTCATATTAAAATTAATAACAAAGATGGATAATCTATGAGGGAGTGATGTTAGAATGAGATCGGTGCCCAGTTCTTCAGGGAGTTTAAACCCTAGATCCTATAGGCGCTCAATGTATCCAATGATCTTGACTACATGAGGCCCATTTGGAGCACCCTTTCCAATATTACTCTGAAATAGTGACTTGGAGATCTCAAACATTTCCTATCTTTCTCTCTCTTAGTAAATACCTTGGAGGTTCTCAAGAATGGTATAGGAATCCATGTTCTCATGAGACATCATGAGCTTACTAGACATTGATGATAACATCAAACATTGAACGTTGACCGTGTTGTTCATATGTTTCTCATAGAACAAGAACTCTTTGTCACTCACCTCTTGGGCAAGCAGATCAGGTAATGCTGACTCCAGCACATAAGACTTATATTCATGGTGTAGAATAACCCAAAGGCATCTAAACTATTCCTAGAAGTTATTACCGGTGAGGATGTTGTCTTCATCCAGAATTGATTGTAGGGATAGTGTGGTTGAAGAGTTTGTCATTTTATTCTATAATTAAAATAGAATATCATTAGTTCTTTCTTTATTACATTTTATGATAACTAATAAATTAATTTTATTAAGACTCCCACTATTTTATCAAGTCCCAATGGACCTCACCATTGAACTAAGAATGTCCAGTTTCCATGACATTCTAGTGGAAAGGATCCATATTCCCTTTCACATAACCCCAAAAAGGGTTGTTCAAGATATTTGAAGGTATTTAGCTAGGAATGTATTTGTCAACTATGGTATTGCAGCTCCTTGATCTATTGAGTGGACTCCCCAATCCTAAAATCCTCAATTTGGATTTCCTCAACTCTTGCCTCCAATATTACACCAAGTCTAGCAAGGGATACTCCTCTTGATGTAATATGGTTAAGTTAACCCAAAACCTTTCATAAGGTATTCCTGTATAAAAGTAAGTGTCCTAAAAAGTTTTGGTCAAACACATAGTTTTATTGAGTTTTTTCCTTAATCAGGTGATGAAAGGCTTGGTCTGACTTAATATTTTATTTGAGGTATTTTTTATCTCTTATACGTGAATTTCTTATTATAATTATCACATTCTTGTTAATATTAAGTGGAAATTACCTAATTGATTAACCATGTCTTGATAATATTTACGCATAATCTTGTTTTATTTTAGTTCCATATTGCATGCTTGTTTAATTCATTAATTGTGTGATTGCGACAACACATCCATAATGATAAACCATGCAACTGATAGAAATAAAATAAATCAAAGGGAATGATCATGATATTTTCTAATGGTTAGTTTATCTAGAGATTGATAAACTAACCCTAACCTAGGGGAGAAACACCTTAAACCTTTTGGGTTTGTGTTTACATATTTCCACCTGTCCACCTTTGTATCTCCTGAGATTGGTTTCATCTTGGCTCCAGCTTGGACCGCCTCCACTATCTTGGGAGTTCCATTCATTACATATGCCTTTTTTAACTCACATGTAGGTGAGGGGTAAAAGGGGGGGTTTAAATAAAATAAACCATGGGCACACAATCCTTACATATTAATGGGGAGAGATAGATCATAGGACAATAGTTAATTTAATAAATAAATTAAAAGGAAATCAATCACATACAAAGGTTTTGGTCTAGCTCATGATCACCCACATACATGCAACAAGTTATGTATTTAATAAAACTAGTATTTGATTATTTAATCATTATTATTAAGATAAATTTCGCTTGAATCGATTAATTATTATCTTTAATTAATCAATCCTTTTATATTAATCCTTTTTTGAATTTCCTTGAGATTCTCATCGTTGTACATAAATTCACCTTGGAGTTAAGTTGGTGAATACCCTTTCAAATCTACCCAATATGTATTCTATTCGTATACTATTTTAATCTTCTAACATATGGCATACATGATGATCAATTCATAGATTAACAACCTATAGTATGATTTATACATGATAAGAAGTTCTAAAAATTACATAAAAATTAAAGTTTTAACTTTGTGTAATTTGGTAAGTACATGATGTATACTACCTTAAATGTCTTTCCCAAAGTACATGATTAGGGACTCGGTGTGTTAAGCGTACTTTGGAAATTTCAAAGTACATAGTGTGTACAGTGGGCTACATGTTGTGTTGTCTTCACGTTACACATTTACCGGTTGGCTTAGCTGCGTATGGGATACACAGTTTGGCCCCCTGACCCAAAGGGATACATATTGTGTCTAGTGGGCCACATGGAATGTAATCTAGTATCTGTGTGCCTATCTGTCTTGGTCAACACATGGTGTAAAATTAACTGCACCATGTGTAATAAATGCACATGTCTTGAGTAATTTCTGAATTACTCCCAATGCGTTGTACACGACTACATGATGTGTAGTTAGGATTATATGGAATGTATGGTAGAGAACATGATGTGTAAGTCCAAACACATGGTGTTTAATTTCATGTCACCTGGGCAGAATCGTCGGCACCTCCCGATGAATTCTCCATTTTAATTTTAATTAAAAAATCATTTGTTTCTCTGAAATCTACGAGAAATGAAAAGAGGGAGAATAAATATAAAAATATAGATTACCATAATGATTAACCATGAATTGAAAAGCTAAATTATTAAACCACAAATCATCAACAAATTATTTAAATAAATATAAACTATGATGTAACCCCTATGCTACCACTTGAAGGTTCTGGGCGCAGCGGGAGCGTGGTTCGTCCGGCACCCAACTTTAATTTTTACCATGATCAATGATTATTCTAAGACCAATAAGATTATTAATAACATTCTCCATGTAATAGAATAAAATATTTATATAAAGAACGAAGATATAGCATTCTACCATTTTATTTCATAACTTTTCATTACATTTTACATTTAGAGGATCTTTAAAGTCTAGTGTCTTGGAAATCAGGAACATAAAACATGAAAACATAAAAAATTATTCTAATACAATTTTATGACTTCATCATAAGTTCATCCTAAGTACAATTATTTCATCTCATAACCTGGAGACATACATCAAAGGAAAGGGTGAGCAGAAGGCCCAGTAAGGAAAACATGGGAATCAGTTTACTTGTGAAATCAATAAGAACTTGATAAAAAACATAAAGACATGAGAAATGGAAGTAGAATCATTTCATAATGAAAATAACTTGAATAATAACTTTAATATGTGGCTAAAAAATTTAATTTAGACATTCATGAACATATCACCAAGATTCATCCCCAAGGTGTCATAAAAATTACCAAGGTTATTCACCAAGGTATCGTGAAACTTGTCATCTCTAGAGATTAAATTATTTACCCAATGCATTAGAGAATTATCAGATCACACCATTAATATGTATTTATTTTCATGTGATCCATATAGATCATAATCATAAATTTCATAAATAACCCAAAGAGAGTAAAATAAATGGGTTTCACTTCAAAATCGTGACGTTTTAAAAGTGCTTAAAAATAAGATCATTATGTCTTTTATAACCCATGGAAGTGAATTAAGGTTATATGTATGTAAATTAAAGAATAAATAATATGATTTTTATGTCTTTATGAACATCCATATAGATGAAATAGTTCTGGGTATTCACATAAATAAGATAATAGGATTTATTGAGAGAAAGAGAGGGAAATTTTGAGACGAAATTTCTACATCATAACGGCTATATAACGTGGTTTTAGAAAACAATAAAAAGAGAGGGTACAAGGGTAAACCACTTATATATAACTCATAATACATTATAAAGACAGAATAAAATAGAAACAAGAACATGGTATGGATATTTTAATGACATACCACATGGAAATGAAACTTGAAAAAAAAAAGATGCGATTTCTTTTATGAAAATTTGGTAGCCTAATGACGTCACTTAAATATCCAGAAAATCAGTTGATGAGAGCGGAAAGGGTCTCTCAATGTTTGGAAATAAAATGGATATCAATAATTATATATAATAACATAATCCAATAGAATTAAATAGAAACTATAATACATAACATAAAGGAAGTCGTGACTTAAAAGAGGAGGGTGAAAGGTTCCCTTACCTTGAAGAGTAACTTCAAAAGCTTGAAGGTTGGGACCTTGGGGGACTGAGGGAACCTTGGGAGGACTCCTTGGGAGGTAAAAAGACCAGATCTTCATTTAGGGGGACTTTGTATTGAAAATAATGAGGGAATGTCTTGGTATTTATAGGAAAAGTGAGGAAATGTTTAATTAATTTCCACGGGACACCTCATCGGTGGAATTTGCAAAACCATGGGCTTGACCATGGTATTTTCCCATGGTATTTTCCACTTGGGAAACCTAATAACATATATTACTATTCATAAGTTGACCAGATTTATTAAATCATGATTACATCATGATTACATCATCAATGATGTCATTAAACGCCCGCAACTCAAAACTGTATTTTTACTATTCACTGAAAATTCAAATGTTTCGGAAAAAAACCCAAAAATTTACACCAACCCAATATCAATTCTTTGAATTCAAAAATGAACTCCATTTTATGAAAATAATTTTCTAAATATTTTTAATTTAATTTTTAAATAAAGTCATTATTTATTCAAAAAAACAACTCTAAAACAATAACTTGTTTTGTAACACCTTGAAAAGGTAATCAAGGTCCCATAAAATTATCGTATAACCATAAGACAATAAAGTAAAAATTTATGATTACATTTTATGAAAATACATTTTCATTTTAAATTATTAAATTAATTATAAAATTGTAAATAAAAAATTTATGACATACAAAAATATCAAAACTTATACTATGATCATTTTTCACTTTTAAGATATCTAAATTGTATTTATACATTCATGGGTGAAGTTTCTATTTTTTTTGCCAATTTACTATTCAATACTATTCATTACTTTTCATAAGGGTATGTTACTATTCATAGTTTACAATTCACTAAAAATAAAGTTGATCTTATTAGACTCTAAATTTCTTACTGATCACAACTGTATAAGACTATTATTTGAAAATAATTTCACATTATTAATTATTTAAAGTGTACAAAAATATTTTAAAATACCCCTTTTTCCAAAATTCATCAATAATATGGAACTTCATCCAACATTTATCAGGATATTTGAAAATCACAAAATTTACCATAATAAGAAATAAAAATTTTATTTATACCAAGGGATTACAAAAAAAAGTATCTAAGGCCTTGTTACATAGCCCCTTATAACACCTACATAGGACCTAAGTGTATGGTGTTCTATGGTGATAGAATCTTTGGGCAGCTCGGACAACATTACCTGAGTGGTGATTTCTATCAGCTTGAACTTCTCCCTTAAGATATTCTGTTCAAGCTTCACATGTTGGAGTTCAGCTTGGGATTGGTCCAGAGCAAAGCCCAGTGAATCCACCTCCTTCCTAAGCTCTGACATATGGGATTCGTACGGCCCGAGTCTACTGGATGAGGCCGTCAACTCTTATTTCTGTATTAACCAAGATCACTTTTATTTATAAACAATAATTGTAACATAAAGAGTTTAGTTTCCAATGGTCATATTGACCAACAGTCACATAACAGTCGAAACCCAATGATATCATTTTAATTATAATCACTTCATTAATTAAAGGATATAGTTTTGTGGAGTATAAAATGAAATAACACACAAATTTAGGAAACAAATATTATTCAAAAGTTTGTTTCATTACAGAAGAGGCCCAAAACCTTTAGAAAGGATCTTACACATCGTATTTATAATTAATTTAATTAATTTCATAAAGAAAAGAATAACTGGATCTTTGGTACTTTCTTCATTGATGATGTTGATCATTCAGAATGACCCATTCAGATTGCCTCATTTTGCTTACGAGGATCCAAACCAGAATCCATCTAGTGGTGATTCACATGTGCTCTGATGGCCTCAAATCGACACAACTCATTCTCTAGGTGCTAGCATGGTGAAGTGAGTGTCTTGTGTCAGTCGTTCTTGATTGCTAGTTCTTCAGTCTTGAAGAATGTATCTTGTTCTTGAGAGGGGAGTGAAGAGGATTCGGGAGATAAATCTTTTATCTCAACAATTCTCAATTCACTGAGTGTGCAGTTTAGTACATGGAACAATAGACGTGCATGTCTATTTATCGACATGGGGATTCGGTTACAATATTTAATTACGTAACAGCAATTAAATACATTCACAACCTTAGATAAAACTCATTCTTTTAATAATAATACCACGTCATTATTTATGGTGCACCAACTTGTGAAAAATGGAATTATAAATAAAATTCCATATCACAAATAATAGCAGCGTTATTATTATTTTAACTTGTGCCAACTAGATAAATAATTATTTAGCATCTTGAAAATAATTATTTTACTACCTGACTGGCCTTGGTCCCCTCAAAATCCACTTCCATTTATTGAACACCCGAATAAATAAATAAATAATTTATTCTCTTAAATAAATATTTTATTTACAAACTAGTAAATAAATATTTATTAAATTTTCAATAAAATAAATAAATATATTTTACCCACAATCTAGTGAATAGATATTTATTTAATTTATGAAATCATTTTAACTTGAATAAAATTATTCCACTATCTTGAGAATAATATTTATTCAATTAATTAAATTGAAATAGAATTTAACTGAGACCACCAGAAACACTTAATGTGTGACCCTCTAGGATTATTTCTTGTTGGCATTAGGTGGTCTTGCCTAAAGTCCAAGAGTACTATCTAGCAATGGGTCAAGGTATCCAAGAGAAAGAACTTAAAGTCACAAAAATGACATCCATATATGAATGCTCACTGTGTAATATAATCCCTTTATCTCAATATCTCATCAAGTAGGTTTCATGATAGTGTCATCAACCTTTTTTCTTGATATGCCATTCTTTAACTACCTGAAATAAACTCGTCATTAGACCATGGCCATGGAATTTCGCATGATGTTTATATTTCAATCAAAGTTCCAAGATATCAACTTCCATAAATGGAAGGGACAAATCCTTCCTCGACTTATCCATTAATAACATGACACTCATGATGCACCCAACATACCTGACTTCCCGTCAACATATGGCATGACGGTTTTTGTCAGTAAATCAAAGTGCACGTGTCATTACATGTATTAATGATAATCTTAAAGTATAAGGACTATTACATGCACTCGTAGATAGTAATATCTAATGACACCAAAACATACATAATTCCTACTAGTGGGTATGTTCTCATAATCTCTCGTCTTAGAGATTACTAAGTATGAACTTCATGATAGGAAGTCTCATTGCTTATGAGTACTCGCACCTGATGGTCTTTATACTATGTGTCCCATCATAGTATGTCATCCAACTGTAGAACTATATTTAAGAATAGTTTTATAGAATTTAAAGGTTATCATCATATTGGGGAACTACCATGACATTATCAATGTAACAAATACTCTAGGATATTATTACATCATAGTCATGAAGAACAATGAAAATATGTAATAAGATGTTTAGTATTTAAATACATTAAATATTCATGTAACCAAAGTACAAACAGTTGGTTCTAGTACACCAAATCTAACAGTGACAAGGTATAATATATTCACAATTTCATGATTCAATAGGTAATTAATATAAGGATTCTTACCATTAGTGTGGTCAAGATTGAGCACACCCAAACAATGGATCAAAAGTGTCAAATCACTAAAAACCCAATTATGGCATATCACCTTACATAGGGTGTTGGGATTTTTGGATGAAACCACCAACAAACAATCACATTTATGGAAATAGAATAACCATATGGTTCTAATGACTACAATAAATGAATATAAATTCAATAAACTACACCCGATGAAATTGATGATCTCCACACTTCAATTCTAAAATCAATGAAATTGAGGGATGAGTTATAGACCACCCACCTCGTACTCATACAACTCTCCTCATCTAGTATTAGCCTCTATTTTGGCCTGGATTGGAGTAGATCTAAAAAATATGCATCAAATCCTAAACCTGGATAACTAGGTCGAGGGAAAGTGAAACAAAGAACGAATAAAAAGGACTCGAGTACTTAGCGTTGTGCATCCAATGTGAAAAATGGAAGCTCAATCGTACCCAATATGAAGGAGATCTCTTAATCCCTAGATTTTTCCTTCAAAAGCTCAAAAATAGAGGAAATATAGGTTCATCCCACTGGAAATCCGAATAGGGAAGAAGGAGGAGGTTAAATTAGATCATTAAGGGTAAAATGGTCATTTTGACAAAAAAAGCATCTGCACATTTGGGCCACACGATTTTACAAACCGTGTGCTAACCATGCATGGGTACCTAGAGAATAGGGTCACCCGCATAGTTAGTCCACACTGTTATGGAAATCATGCGCCAACCTTGCAGAATGGCTATGCCCCAAAATGCAGACCATCTTTATGGTTAGATTTAACCATGCGCTTTACCCACACGGTTTACACTAACCATGTGATAGGCCAATTTCACCCAAAAATCTAGGCTCCGAGCTCCAAACAAGCCTCAGACACTCCTAATACCTTTGTAAACTCATTAAACATCCGTAAAAGGTCCATAATAAGGAGTTATACTGAAATTTAAAGGATCTATACATGATTCAAAAATTGGGTTCTTATAGTCTTACCCCCTTAAAGGAACTCATCCCCGAGTTCACCTTCCAAGGGTGGTGAAACACTATCTAATAATAACTTTGTACATTGAACACATTTATCAGCCTCCCGCTCTCAAGTCTCATCCAATACATGGTCATGCGGTAGCACCCATACTATAGGGGAAGACCAGACTCAGAGAGACTGTATGTTCCTGTTGATGATGCGTATAGGATATTCCTCAAAATATGCATTGAAATAAAGATCAAATTCTTCAAGATCAAAAGTATGAGACAATTCGGAATGATAATATAGAATTTGTGAAATGTGGAAGATGTTGTGCATAACATGATACCTATGAGGTAGTAACAACTAATAGGATATTATCTTGACTCTTTCAAAGATCTAAAATGACCCTTCATAATGAGATGATATCTTTCATTGCTTCTGTAACCATCTATGCCCCAGATTGGGTGATACTCGTAGGGAAACACGATCCCCAGCCTCAAACTTTAGAGGTCATCACTGGCGACCAGCATAAGATTTCTATCTAGATTGAGTAGTGGTCATATGCTTCCTAGTCAGTTGAACTTTCTCCAAAGTCTCTTACACCAAATGAGGACCTAGTAGGGCTACCTCACCTACCTCTATCCATCACTGGGGTGAATGAAATGTCCTACCATATAAGGTCTCAAAATGATACATTTGAATTATTGCATAAAATATGTTATTATAGGTAAACTCAATGATAGGGTTATGCTTCTCCCAAGAAACACTAAAATCAAGGACACGTGCTAAAATCATGTCCTCTAGAACTTATATCATCCATTCTGATTATACATCGGTCTAAGGGTGAAAATATGTGCCCAGAAGCACCTATGTAACCATAGTCTTCTTTAATCCCTTTCAGAACTATGACATGAAATGAGTTTCCATGTCATAAATGATAGTACGAGGGACCCTGTTTAGTCATGTGATCTCACAGACATAAAATATTCTCATCTCATCAACTATGAAAGTCTCCCAAATAGGAATGAAGTGGCCTTATTTCGTTAGTCATCCAATAACTACACATACAACATCACTACCCCTTGGAAACCTAGGTAATCCAACTACGAAATCCATAGCAATATCTTCCCATTTCCATTCTAGGATTGGAATAAGTTGTAACAAGCCTATAGATCTCTAGTGCTCTGCCTTCACCAGCTAACAGGTGGAAAACCTAGTGATAGAGCTTATTATCTGACATTTTATCTCAGGTCACAAATACTGGTGTTGCATATCTCAATACATTATTGATATTCCTGGATGAACTACCCACTAAGAATCATGGGACTCTTTCATAAACTCCTCTCTCATATCAGTAGGAACTTAGATACACCCATGAATACACAGGATATCATCTCTATCCACAAACTAATATAGAGGTGGGTCATCTCCTGATATACTCTCATAGAGAACCAAACCTTCTGGATCTGAAAATTGCTTGCCCTTCACCTTCTCAAAGAGGGAAGAGGTATTAGTCAAGGATGACAGGTAATAATTATCATGATTATCATGAAACTACAGATATATCTTATAAAATAAGTTCATTAACTTCCATTCATCATTGGCTTCTTGTGCGGCTTGTACCTGAGTTTTTTGACTTAGCACATCAGCGACTACATTGCCCTTTCCAGGCATATAGGCAAGCTAGAAATTGAAGGACTGAAGATATTAGACCCATATTCATTGTTTGAGATTCAAGTTATTCTATGAAAATATATATTTGAGGCTTTTTTGGTTCGTTTACACCACAAAGCTCTCACCCAACAGATAGTGTCTCTAGGAATGTAAGGTATGGACAATTGCTACTAGATCAAGATCGTGTGTCGAGTAATTTATTTCATGAGGCCTCAACTATCGAGATCCATATGCAATTAATCTATCCTCCTATACTGGTAATACTCCTAGTCCGATTCTTGATGCATCACAGAAGATGATATAACCTCTACCTAGATCTAGTAGAGTCATAATAGGTGTCAAGACCAACCTCCCTTTCAACTCTTTAAAGGATTTCTCGCACTCTTCTAACCACTAGAACTTAACACCCTTATTTGTGAGGCTAGTGAGAGGTGAAGAAAGGCACGATAAGTCTTTTATGAAACATTTTTAATATCCATCAAACCCTAATAAACTCTGCATATCAAACAAATTCTTGGGTTTATCCTAAGAAACCATAGCACTGACCTTATGTAGTTCCACATAGACTTTTGATTCTGAGATAATATGACCCAATAAGTGAAATTTATTGATCCAGAAGTGGCACTTATCCATCTTGTCATAAATTTTATTCTCTCTAAGTGTACTCATAATTATATCAATGTGATTTTCATGGTCGCTATGAGTGTGATAATACACCAATATTTTTTCCACAAATACTAAAACAAAAGAGTCCAAATAGGGGTGGAACACCCTATTCACCAGATACATGAAAACGGAAAGTGCGATAGTAAGACTAAATTACATAACAAAGTCCTCATACAGACCATAACTACTATTAAAAGCTGTACAAGGTGTGTTTGATGGCCTAAATCACACCTGATGATAGATCAATCTCAGGATGATCTTAGAGAAGACCATAGCTCCTCGAATCTGTTAAAAGAGATTGTCTATTTGAGGTAGTGGATATCGGTTCTTAACCATTAGATGGTTCAAACATATGTAATCCATGCACAGAAAAAGGGTTCCATCTACCTTTTTGGAAAAAATTATGGTTGAACCCCAAGAGGAAGTGTTAGGTCATACAAAACCTTTGGTCTCTAAGTTCTCTATCTGATGCTTGAGCTCCTAGAGCTCATTAGGTTCCATAATATATGGATTAATGGAAATTGGAGCTTCTCCTAGAATAAAATTGATCACAAACTCTACCTCCCTCTCAGGAGGTAATCTAGAAAAATCGTTGGGAAAGAAATACCTGAAATGATATACTACTAGAAGGAAGTAAACCCAGTATAAACCTTGATCCTTTATGAAGATATTGGAAATCTGGGCCATCACCCCACCTATCTCATGATTCTCTAGTCCAAATCTGCTATCCTGTACATCCCACTCACCCTTATGAAGATAACAGCTTCCCTCTGGTGATCTAAATGACACCCTTCAGCGATATTAGTCTACAAAGGCATGATACTAAACCAACCAATTCTTCCTAATAATGACATTGAATCCCATCATATCTAGAATAAAGAGTTCCCATAAGAAAGGGTAACTAACTACCTTAAGGGCACAGTCCCTACATTGGTGTATGCCCTCTGACCGTACTCCCAATGGTGTATCTAGGGTAAAAACACCATAGAAAAATTGTATTTCCATACCAATACTTTCTATGATAGATAAAGATATGAAAGAGAGTAAAGAACATGTATCAAATAAAGTTGATACTATAATGGAGGCTATTAGAATAGTACCTCACACTGTAGATGGTCCCACAGCTTGGTCCTCGGGTATCAGCTATAATGCATGCATTGGGCCTGATCCATGGCCATGCGCAAAAGCTAGACATGATCAAAACTATTTTTTTCACAGTATTGGTGATTAGGGGTCTGTATAACATGGACATAACCTCCTTCTTGTCCAGTACTATCGATGTTACTCTAACTTCATGCCTGACACGGCATAAAAGAACCTACCCATGAAGGTGGAGTTAGTACAAAACCTCTTCCAATAGAATCTAATGTAAAGGTACAACATAAATTCTACAAGTTCCTCATACGAACAGAATTCCAACACTCTAGAGGATCTCTATCACACTGAGGCTTCAGATGACTCGTACTTCCATATTGATGACATACTACAGAGCTACCTACATGGGTACCTTGGATGCCACTTCCTTGATGAGAAAACTTGAGGGGATTCTTCCTGGCATCAGAAGAACTAATGGCCTAATGTGGCACTAGTCCTCTATTCCCAGTACTATCGTTGTCCCTCAGGTTGCACTCAGTGATTAGAGACCAATTTACTATTTTAGAAAAATTAGGTAGGAGAGAGATGTTCACCTGAGTATGGATGGAATACATGATCCCATCCTCAAAGCATATAGCATGTGAAATCTCATCACCAGACAGAAGCGGTGAAAATCACTATAACTCAATGAAACACGTTGAATACTCCGTAACTGACATAGAACCCTGCTCGAGTGCATAAACTCTCTGGCTCTATCATCTCTCAGCATCTAAGGGAAGAATTGATCATAGAAGGCAGTCTAGAAATCAGCTCATACCATGTCCTGATGGTGATCAGCTTGAGTAATCACATCCCACCAAATCTTGACCGAATCATGAAGCATGTACACATTAATTTTGACCCTCTTCTCTATAGGAATCTCCATATAGTCAAAGATAAAAAATGCGGATTATAGACAATACTCAGCAGCCTATGGACCACCATCTCCTAAGAAAGTTGTAGGATGCTACTAATGGTACTCATGGGTCAGATCAACCATCGTAGGTGCATCTCATGGATCACCATGCATGGACTGTATCATACATAGGAAACTATCACAAACTTTATCACCGGTTCCTAATTCAGTTACAGTAAGTAGTGCCTCATGTGGCACTCTTGGAGGTAAGACTGGAGGCTCAGGGCCCAGCATGTCTAGAGCATGGTCATTGCCAGCCTCCTAGAACACAACACGAGTACATCGTGGTGGCATTAGTCTACTATTTTTCCAATAAAATTCCATAGAACAATATTTAAGAAAAAATATAGCAACACTAACATAAGTTTAACGTAAGGAAGCTCACTACCTAAGTCATACTACCCCAACCACCTGCTTAGATGGTTAGGTATCGGTAAGTGCTCAGTTATAAGTTTCAAGGGTTCCAATATATGAAGGTTTAATAGTAACTTGACTCATCATTTATTAGAAAATATTTCATTTAATTTTATATTTAATCACCGGGTTCACTTATTTACCTTTCATAATCATGAAAAGGCGGGATAAGGATGTTCAACCATTTCACTTTTATATTTGTATTTGATTAGAACTTGTATCAAAGTTCCTTTAAAATGGACTATCATTCCTAGTGAATCAAGGGACATAATAATTATCATTGAAAACAACACTCATTTGAATTTATAATTAAAGGTTTGATTGGGTTAATTACTCATTCGAATCCATGAGGGCCCATAACACCTCATGAATTGAAATAGGAAATCACTCAACCACATCCCAAAAGTATCACAAGCACATATACAATCAAGGATCACTCAATAATCATAGGCATGTAAAGAAATTAAAGTAGTGAAATTCACCTATATGGAATGGTAATATGCATGACATGTAAATCCTGGGTGCCTACGATGATGCATGTAACAATGACCCTTTACCTCATATCATCATACTAAGGATGAAATGAAATTCTTAATTAGAATAATAATGAACAACACCACATAACATGTGCTCCAACCAATGGTGAAAGGATATCAATTGTAATAAGTAAAGCCACAATAATAATTATAATTTAGGAAACTCATATTTTACCCCGAACATAGGTTCGCAACACCCAAGAACAGCTTATGACCAAGTTCCAAGTGTTCCTAATATCCTGACTATTGTCTCCAAATAGTAAAGCAAGAAAGGAACCCCCTCTAATACCACTTTATGACATCCCAAACCTGGATTCCACTTAGGAGGTACCCCAATACCAGTAGGCCACATGGCCTCAGGTGCATCTCCCCAAACACCATAGGTTACCGACTAGTAGTGAGGGCTTAAGGTGTGTCTGTAGGGAGAATATGACCTCATTACCAGAGTGAATCACAGTGGATAACATATATGATACAACATGAGGTAAATAGTGGAATATATATAAGTAAATATAGTTCATATTAGAAAGATAGAAATCAATGATAACTAAAATAACTGGAATAACATACTACAACTAATGATGATATATTTCAAGTCACTAGAAATCTGGAAAACATGGATACAAAGTAGCAGCCATCCATTCAAAACCCCAAGTAGAAAAAAGTAAATACATAAACTATCCCAAACATACTGAGCTCTAGCTCAGTCATCTACTACCAGCTCCATACTAACACAAGAAGAAATCAAGTGTCTGAAGTGGTATGATTCCCTTTATCAATACCTGTATACATGTAATCTACCCTAGGTACCAATGGTGCTTGGAGAGGGTGTGAGATAAATTTTAGTGGTCCAACACCAATGGTGTTTATAACATCTAGCATGTATAATGGAAATGTAATAGTGTTCAAGCATGCATATATAAAGTAAAGCAGTATAATGTAACTAAATTCCCAAGTACCTTCTTTAGACCTCGGTTGGGGCCTGAACATATAACTAGTTCATTGATTGATTAATTAATTACTGATTTATATTAATAGGTCATGTGAGGCATATCTAGCACTAACATCACCTTGTGATGGTAAAAATAGTGAAGGTTACAAGTTGTAACAAGGAAACAATGATTGATAATTAATATGAAGCGGTTCCAAGGTAATCACTAAGGAAACCTAGACTTCAAGGGATTCCAACTCAGTAATAACTGAGCCTGGATAAGGGGTAAGAGTGTAAACTAAGGAGAACCTTCCAAGGAATTCCCACAATAATGTTTCTAACTGAGTTCAAGGAATGCATCCAAGGTAAAATGGGTGATAAGTAGTGGTCGGGCCTAAGTATTTAACCAAGGAAACTCATGGCATGCTAGATCCAAGGATTGTATCCAAATCATCCTGTAATAATAATGAAGGTATCCTATGGTGTCATATCGGTTATCCATAGGTGGAAAAGTATCGGTTTCTCAGGTAGGTATCACCCAAGGCAACCAACATCCTTGAATTTAAATGACTTCCTCGAGTACCCAAGGCATTCCCTCAGGATTCCAAGATCTAACATGAGTCAAGCCTTCCTATAAATATGTCAAGGTATATTTTTATAAAGATTAACCTTAAATTTAATTCATTACAACTAATTTGATCATATGATAACTATGACTTTAACAAATTCACTTGGTTCAAGCCTTTCCTTTCATTAGTTTTAAAAGTCCAAGTAGCATGAAACCTTTTAATTAAAACTATGTAGATAAGGTTCAATTAATAAGGTTCGCTCTATTTCCTTCCATAAATATGGAAAGGTGTGCTACTGATGAGAAAAAAACATTCATTTACATTTAATAAGTCCAATTCATATACTTAAGTATGCTTCACATAATATCATTTGAATCAATAACTTACCTTAGGCAGGTCTAGTGGTAGTGATAAGGTGAAATCTATTAAAAATTTCATGATTCAATAGGCAATTAATATGAGGAGGCTTACTATTAGTGTGGTCAATCTCGAACACACTTGAACAGTGGCTCAAAAGTTTTAAAACACTAAAAACTCAATTATGGAATATCAACCTACATGGGGTGTTGGGAGTTGTGGATGTAACCATGAAAAATCAATCACATTAATGTAAATAGAATAACTATATGGTTCTAATGACTATAATAAAGGCATATAAATTCAATAAATGATACCCAATGAAATCGATTGGCCCCACACATCAATTCCAAAATCAACTAACTTGAGGGATGAGTTATAGTCCACCTACCTCATACTCATACGACTCTCCTCATCCAGTATAGGCCTCTAATTTGTCCTGGATTAGAGTAGATCTGAAAAATAGTCATAAAATCCTAAACCTCGATAACTAGGTCAAGGACAAGAGAAATTAAGAACGACTAAAAATTACTTGATTACTTACTTTTTTGCATCCAATGTGACAAATGAAAGCTTGATCAGACCTCGGATGAAGGAGATCTCTCAATCCCTATATTTGGCCATCAAAAGCTCCAAAATGGGAGAAATGGAGGTTCATCATACTAGAAATCAAAATAGGGAAGAAGGAAGAGGTTAAATTAGATCATTAAAGGTAAAATGGTCATTTTCCCCAGAGAAAATCATATTCATGGTTTGACCGCATGGTTTTCCAAATTGTGCGCCAACCATGCACAAATACCTAGAGAAGAGGGGTACTCGCACAGTTAGTCCACATGGTTAGGGAAACCATGCGGAATGGTTCAGCCTGAAAATGTAGACCATCCACATGGTTAGATCTAACCATGTTACCTACCCGCACGGTTTACACTAACTGCGCGACAAGGAAATTTAACCCAAAAAGTTGGGCTTTGGGCTCTGAACAATCCCCAAACACCTTTGAGACCTTCGTGAACTCATTAGGAATCTGAAAAAGGTCCATAATAAGGAGTTAGACTGAAATTTAAAGGATCTATACCTGAGTCAAAAACTAGGTTCTTACATTCTAGATCTCTAGATATCTCTCTATCATTTGTCCACACCAAAAGTTAGTTATGGAAAGTGATATAATTAGATATTTATTATGACAGGGTTAGGGTTGGAAATTACACACAATCCCTTAACCATCTTTAATCTTCTTAGTTAACCCCATTTCTATTAATAAAAATATTATTATTATTAATCACTTGACATGTATAGTGCATTAACAATATAAATAAATATCATTTACACCATTTCCAATCAGACCATTAAACTTGATACGCTTTCCCTCATCAACATTTTCCAATCCTCGAATAATGACTATTTAATAAATAAATGTCACTGCATTATTCTATGATAAATATAATAAATATTATATTTTCCAAACTTTCAAATATTTATTATTATTATTATTTAAATCATTTATTATTTTGAATAACTTTTGATTAAATTATGGTGATCAACCAAACCCAAATAAATATTATTTATTATAACTTCTTAAACTTAATACTAGAATTTAATTGAGATTGATAATACACTTAGTGTGTGACCCTCAATGCCTTTTTCTTAGTGGCATTATGAATATTTTCTAAAGTCCAAGGTTAGAATCTAAAAACATTCCAAAAAACCTATAAAGAAATAATTGAATGTCACAATGACATCCAACCTTTTAAAAATGCTTACCGTGTAAAATAATCCATTTTTCATGATATCTCAAATCAAGTAGGTTACATGCCAGTTTCATCAACCTATATTTTTTATGTATATTTCTTTGAATTTATAGAAATAAACTCACCCACTAAACACTATTGACATGGGTTTATTCAATTAGTTTAATTCCCATCAAAGTTCTTAAGAAATCAAAAAAAAATAGGGGATAAAGGGATAAATCCTTTCTTAGATTATCCATTAATGTAATATCACTAGTCATGCACCCAACATACCTACCTCACCATGATCATATGTCTTCACGATTTTCATAAATACATAAAATTTTGTGATTCATGATATCCATTAATAATAATATTAAATTCTAAGGATCAATACATATGTATATATATAGAAACATCTAATGACACATGGAAATGTGGATTTCTTATTTATTGTTTTGTTCTCTTAACCTTCTATCTTGAATATTACCAAAGGAAAACACTATGATAAGGTTTAAAAATGTCTTATGAGCCTCCCATATATGATATCATGTGTCATATGTGTCTCATTAGAGAATACCATCCATCCATAGAACAAGGTTTGAGAATAATGTTGTGGAACCTCTAGGTTATAATCATACAAGGGAACTACTATGACCTTATAGTGCAACATGTATTCTTAGGACATTATCACATAAAAATTCCATGCAAAGGAACAATAATAATGTGATGATAAAACTTAATTAGTAATAAAAATATGTAATCAAGTATGAAAAAAGTTAGTTCTAGGGTACCAACTCCAACAAAATCCCAATTTCACTAGTTCCAACTGATAACAAATTTTATTCCACTTGCTCTCACATGATACTCATGCCTCTGCTGAGATAAATCATTGTTCAAGGGGTATTCCATGTTTTCTTTCATGTATACTCTACTCACCAAAACTTTACCTCATTGATAAAAATCCCTCGAGCGATGAAATTTATGAAGTATGTGATTTGTCCTTTAATGTGAACTTGCCTCTTTTAGAGAGAGCCACTGCTGCAGTGTGATAACATTAAACTATAATAGGATATTTAATTATAGGTATTACATAAAGAACTTAAAAAATCAAATCTAAACTAATTCCTTGGCTGTATTAGAAGCTGAAATATACTCTAAATCTACTATAGAATCAGCAACAACTCTATTATTTGAATTATTCCTACTCACAACTCCTCTATTGAGAAAAAAGATATATCTAGAATATGAATTCAGATCATTTTGATATACCTAAAATCTATCATCTATGTAACCCCTGATTACTAGCTCTTCATCTCCTCCATACACTAGGAACATATCCTTAATTACCTCGGATACTTAAGGATATCCTTAACATTAGTCCCATTTTGTTCACCTAAATATTCTTGATATCTGTCTACCATGTTCAAATCATAAGCAACAACGAGTCATGAACATAACATGGAATGCATGATAGATCCTATTGAAAAAGAATATAGGATCTTACCCTCACTCTCTCTTTCATCTTGTGTCGGAGGACTCATTTTCTTAGAAAGATATATACCACATTACACTGGAACCAATCCTCTCTTGGGTTATTCCATAAATAACTTCTTTAGTATCTAGTCAATTTATGTATCATGACTTTGTCCAAGAGGCCACTTTGATCTATCACACATGATCTTGATCCTCAGAATGTAGAATTCTTCACCTAAGTCCTTCATGGAGAATCAATTACTCAATCATGTCTTAAACTTTTTAAAGATGTTATATCATTTCCAATTAGTAATATTTCATCCACATATACTACTATAAAAACTAACATACTCCCAATAGACCACTTGTAAACACATGGATCACGTTAATTCTTAATGAAACCAAAAAATTTATAGCTTCATCGAATTTAATCTTCAGAGATATAGATACTTTCTTTAATCCATAAATGGATCTCTACAAGTTGTATAACTTTTTGGAATTTTATGAAGTCATAAACCCTTTTGGTTGTGTCATATACATATCCTCTTGAAGATTCCTACTAAGGAATGTGGTTTTGATATCCATTTTTCAAATCTTATAGTCATGGTAAGCTACTATGGAAAAAAAATAGGATGTATTTAAACATGGAAACTAGATAAAAGGTTTCATTATAGTCAATTTATTGACATTATATAAACCCTTTATCCAAAATTCATGTTTTATAGGTATTTAATTTACCTTTCATATCCAACTTTCTCTTGAATACTAATTTACACCCAACAAGTTTTACATCAACCGATGGATTGATCAGAACCCAAAATTGGTTTTGATATATAGAATCCATCTCATATTTCATGGATTATTTCCATCTTGCATCTTATAAGCTCTCTACTACCTCTTTGTAGGAGGGAGGATTATTATTGTCTACCAATAATGAGTCACCATCATTGGTGACCAAAAAAATCATATCTCTTTGGTTCTTTTACCTATCTTGTGCCCCTATACATCACTTTTGTTTCAAGAACACCTTATTCCATGGGGACTTGTGTAATTGGTTCTTGTACCAACTTCTATGTATTTTGAGCATCAACTTCATCAAATCCAATATTTCTCTCACTGTCCTCCTTGAGGATGTTCTCCCTATCAAGAAATATGGTTTTTCTTATGACAACCACTCTATTATATGAAGGTTTTTATAGGTATTATCCCATTATTTCCATGGGATTCCTTATAAAGATACACTCCATGCCTTAGGGTTCTAGTTTGCTACTTGATATAACCTTAACAAATGCATCACAATCCCATGTATTAACATGTGACAAAATAGATTTCTTTCCACTCCATAACTCAAAGGGAATATCGTTTTCCACTTTATTTGGTACTTGGTTTAGTAAGTATGATTTATTCTATAATTCATATCCCCAAAAGTATAATATAAGGATCGCATGACTCATTATTGACCTGAAAATTTCCAATAAGGTACAGTTTCTCCTTTAACTAACACCATTTCACTATAGTGTATAAGGTGGATTGAATTGAGATAAAATCTTATACTCTCATAGAAAGTAGATAAAGTTTTGGTTAAGATATTTACCATCATTATCCTATCAAAGTTTCTTTATCTTCTTATGGAGATGATTCTCAACTTAATTATTTAAATCTTTGAATTTATCAAAGGATTCATATATATACATCATTAATTAGATATAACCATACCTGATCAAGTCATCATTAAAATAAATAAAGTATAAGAATCCACATCTAGCCTCTACTTGAAAAGGTCTGCACACATCAACGTGTACCAAATCTAGAATCTCTATGGCCCTTTCACCTTGACCATTGAATAATATTTTGGTCATATTATATTGTAAACAAGCATTTCATATTTCATGTGTCTTAATATCAAAAGATTCTAAGTAACCATATTAATATAGATTTTTCAAAAGCTTATCATTTATGTAGCAAATATGGTGATTCCATAACTGGGTGTTAAATGAGTCATGTGTATCTGTTTTGTTATCTATTTCCAATATTTGGTTTTGGTAATTTAATATATAGAGACCATTATTCAATTGTTTCATACTATAACATATGTTATCTTTATAAAATTAATGACCTTTATTTCAAAATATGAAAACAAATCCATTCATATCTAAATAAGAAATAGAAAGTATGTTCTTGGTAACACTAGTCACGTAGTAACAATTATTTAATACATAAATCAATCCTATCAACAATGTGATATGGTAGTATCTAATGGATAGAGTAGTCATCCTTGCTCCATTGGTATCCCATAGATCCACCTCATCTTTATTAATCTTATGAAATCTAATTGGATCCTTTATTTGGATACAAATGTGAGAACCAAAGGTAGTATACAATACCCAAATTATAGATATGGAAAGATTACACTCAATAAAAAATGCACCTTTATCTTCCCATTTATTCTTTGGTTGAGTGAAATTCCTCTTCCAGTGGCCTTTCATACCAAATGAAAAACATACCACGTCGTATTCCTTTCCTTGCATTTGGATCTTCTTCTTCTTAAAATAATGGTGTTCCAGAGCTTTAGAGTTTGAATGATTCTTTATCCTTTTTTTCTCGTTCCTACTATTTTTATTCACCATAAATATAGTGATATTTTCATGCCCTGTGTCTTTATCAACTTTGTGAATAAGTGTAAGAATTTATAGAAGTGTCTTCTCTCTATTACTCATATTATAATTCATAATAAAATTAGAGAATTCCATGGGTATTGAGAATATAATGAGATATGTGTGCAGGTCATCAAGGATTTTAAATCCCAAGATGTCTAGCTGCTCAATATATCCAATAATCTTGACTACATGTTCCCTAACTCATGTTGAATATCCAAGTTTACACGTGAATAGTGCATTGAAGATCTCATATCTCTCTTTTCTTTCCTTATCTTGATATATATTCGTAAGGTGAGAAACAATGTTATGTGCATCCATATCCTCATATTGTTCTATAATATCATTTGATATATATGATAGCATAAAACATTGTACATTTATAACTTCTTCTACATGCTTTAAATATAGAGATACTTCTTCCTTACTAACTGTTTTGGAAATGAACTTAGGAAGTTTGGCTTCCGGCATGTATAATTTCCATTCATGGTGTAGTATAACACACAATCACATATACCATTCCTATAAATTCACATTGGTGATAATTTTATCCTTATATAGTATGGATCATATTCTTATTGAAGATGTTTTTTTATTTTCCATTAATAGTAGATAATTAAAACTTGTTTTGGTTACAAAAAAAATTAGAAATTAATTAAATTCCATTAATCTCAAACTTTTTTTCAAAACCCATCATCCCTTACCATAAGTTTTTTAATATCTTTTCGCATAGATATTCTAGTGGAAAGGATCCATATTCCCCTTCTCATAACCCATATTTGGATCTAGGAAGCTATTTAAAGTATTTTAGATGGGTGTAACTTTACAACTACATTAACTCATATTTCCTTGATTCGTTGATTTTAGTCCCCAATCCTAAAATCTTATTTTTGATATTCCTTCAACCTTTTACTCTTAGTTACACATTTTCCTACTTGGGAGGTCAAACCTTATTATAAACTAAGTTAAGTCAACCCAAAATTTCAATCTAAAAGTTCCACAATAATTGAAAGCACCCCAACTTGGGGTGGTCAATCACTTTGAACTATGAGTTCATTTCTAACTTAAGAATTATAAGTCTATGATGACTTAATATATTTTTTTGAGGTATTTTTTTTATTATGTATAAAACCCCTTTCATATTTTCACGTGTCTTGTTAATATTAAGTGGAATTTACTCAAGTGATTAACTGTGTCTGATAAAACATTTACAAATAATCTGGTTATATTTTACTTCATATTGCATGCTTGTTAATTCATTTATTAGGTGATCATACAGCATTCGCAAACATGAATAATTAACCATGAAATTTATAAAAATAAAATATAAGTTACATGATCATGAGATTTTCTAATGGTTATTTTATCTAGAAGATGATAAACTAACCCTCAACCCTAGGAGAAAACACACTATGAACTATAACTTGGATCATGTTGTGGTATTCCATCTTTATTCCTATGTATTTTATAGATTGGTTTCACCTCATCTCCTTAACTTGAACCACCTTCTCTTAATTTGGAGCTCCATACTTACATAATTTTTTACTCACACACAGTTGAGGTGATTTAATGTATTGGATAAAGGGGGTTTAAATAAAATATTCTCAGGCACATAGTTCCTTACATAATAAGGGGGAGGGGGTGACTCAAAAGCCATCATTTTTTATTTAATCACAATAAATTAAAAGAAACTAATCATATAAAAAGGGATGGTCTAATATCATTATCATACACACATCAAGCAATAACCATATATTTTTAATCTTATTATTAATTACTTCGATTCGTTCTTTAATTAAGATAATGAACCACAAATTAATCCAATTTATTCAATTTATCTTAATTCCATACAAGAATCCTTAATCCACCATCATCTATAATTTTAAACAAAATTAATTTCATTAAAAATTAATAAATTACACAAATGTACTTAGAGGAAACTCTGTGTGCGTATCCAAAATTTTAACATATAATAGATTTAATATATAATTATAAATCCTATGACATGGCATGTACTTTGTAAAATAAATGACACAAGGAACACATGTGAATAGGTTTGATTATATTTTATTTTTCTCCATGAAAAACTGGATACACTTTTTGTACCAGATGACATGATATGTACTATAGTACATGGTGTGTACTATCCTTTTCCTATGTCCCTAGTACATGCCTTGGGTTTGGTTGTACTACCTACCATAGATGAGTTTGAGGTCCACAATGAATAGCCTAACTTACATGACATGTGACCTTATAATTGAATGGCATGTTTATCCCCATGTTTTGTATCTGGTACACAACACACTGGAACACCCCATGTTCTAATCCGCAAGAAAACAGGGACTACATGTCATGTACAATGGTTACATGACATGTAGTTCTTCAAGGAGTGTGCCAGTCTGTCTAGATCTACACATCAGTCTACTTTTTTCAGATCTTAGATCTAATTACATCAAAACTATCTATCATTATCATGATATATAGGCATATAAACAAAATTACATGGAGTGTATGCAGGCAGTACACACAGTGTACTCTGGTTTTTTGTCTAGGCAAAGCCTTTAGCACCTCTAAATGGTATGAATTGAATTCTTCTTCATTTGTAATCATTAAATGATTACTAGTTATGTTATCAAGAACAAAGAAAGGGGAGAGATGATGATATACGGATATTAAAATGAATTAATGAAAGAAAAAAATACAAACTCATGAAACCAATCAATGAATAATAAATAATTATAAATTAAACATGTGACCACTTTGATACCACTTATAGGTTTCAGGCATAGTGAAATTGTTCTTTAATGGTATGACCAACTAGGCTTTTAGTATTAATTTTTGTGTAATCATTTCCACGCATTATTAAAATTTAATCTCCAATAAAACCATAGATTAATTTACTAGATTAAAATTCCAGAACTAAAAGAGGATGATCTTCACTTGTAATTTATAATTAATTTATAAGAAGATATAAAATTATCTCATCTTTAAATTCAACTTTTTTTATGATTCAGTTAACTAGATATCATCATGACATCATTTAACTATAGGATCTAAGTGTATAATCACTCTAGAGTTGATCTACATGTGTACCATGATCTCTGAATATCATCGTGGAATCATTGGGTGTTGGTATGGTTGATCCTGATCACTTACGTTGTTTATGGTAGATCACAGTAGTATTATTCTTGAATAAGGAAGAACTCTTAGTGCTCCCTTGAAGTCTTGAGAGAGGAGGAAGTGAGAGATCATTATAGATCTCTAGATATCTCTCTATCTATTTTTCACACCAAAATTCAGTTATGAAAAGTGACATAATTAGATATTTTTTATGGCAGATTTAGGTTTTGGAAAATTTCACACAAACCCTTAATCATATTTAATATTTTTAGTTGAACCCATGATTATTATTATTATTGTTGTTGTTGTTGTTGTTGTTGTTGTTGTTGTTGTTATTATTATTATTAATCCCTTGACATGTGAAACTTGTTAAGAATATAAATAAATATCATTTACATCATTTCTAATTGTATCATTAAACTCAGTCTACTTTACCTTATAAACATTTATCGATCCTTGAATAATTACTATTTAATAAATAAATGTCACTGCATTATTCTATGATAAATATAATAAATATTATATTCTCAAACTTGAAAATATTTATTATTATTATTTAACTCACGTATTATTTTTAATAACTTGTTATTAAATTATGGAAACCAACCAAACCCTAATACATATTATTTATTATAACTTATTAAATTCAATACTAGAATTTAACTGAGATTGTAGATACACAAAGTGTGTGAACCTCTAGGCCTCTTTCTCAGTGTCATTAGGAATAACCACATAAAGTCTAAGTCTATCATCTAGAAACATGATAAGGAACCCATAAAGAAATAATTTAATGTTACAATGACATCCAACCTCCTATAAATTCTTACCATGTAATACAATCCCTTTATCATGATATCTCAAATCAAGTGGGTTGAATGTTAGTGTCATAAACCTTTATACTTGATGTATCTTTCTTTAACTTTCTAGAAATGAACTCACTCGCTAAACACCATGGCCATGTATTTATGTAGACAGTTCTATTCCCATAAAATGGCCTGAGATATTAACTTACATCAAGGGATGGAAGGGATAAATCCTTTCTCTAATAATCATCCCTTTTAAAAATGAATCACATGTTTGGGTGTGATCATGTATTTTTTCATCAATAAAAATTTTTATTAATAGAGGAAAAGGAAATAGGGGGATAAGAAGGGAGAACAATCAAGGGGGTTTGTAAAAGTGGAGACCAAGAGAATCCCTAATAACAATTTCAATCCCACTAGAATGAAGGTAACCAATGCTACCCAACTCCATGAGAGGAACCTCCTGAGAGGCCTTGGATGCCAAAAAATCATCCAAAAGATTATTTTCGTGCCATTTGTGAATAATTCAGTCTCGTTGATGATGAGGGCCTTACATTTGTGGATCAGGTACTTGGTGTTACATGGGGTTTCATTGATCCCTTTAAGGGATCCCCAAATGATATTTGAATACATTTCAATTGTAGTCAATAAAATATTCTTGGAGAGACATAAATAAAGGCTATATAGAATGGCATTAGTTTTTTCTGTGAGGGAGTCACCATTTACATAGAAGGAATTGAATGCAAGTATCACTAAGATAGTGGAGTCACACACCACACCTCATCCCCACATCTCCCCATGACTACAAGAACCATCAAAATTAAGTTTGATGCCACTTGAGGGGGGAGTCCAGCGAACCCAATGACCCAATAACGGGGGTCAGATGGCAGCAGTGGAAGAATTCATAGTCATGCAGTGTCTTAAAGAGGGAGCCTCCTTCCAATGTTTCATGAGGTGAGCCCGATCCACCACAATACATTTGACCCTTACCACCAATGAAGTTTTCGAAGAAAGTGATATGTTATATAGAGCATTATTTCTTACATCCCATAAACACAAACAACTAGCCATAAGAATGAGAAATCGAGTCGTATTCTGATGATTATTGCCTCCCACCCCACTAAACTAGTGTTTAAGGACACATACAATATAGGATATCTAGGTTAGGAGTCTTGTAAGACATTAATACACCTTATCATGGTGTTCTCCCTTGATAATACCTAATATATAAGTTTATGAGAATATACCTATTAATAGGAAATCTATATTTTCATGTGTCATTGGATGTTCCTATCTATAGATGTGTGTATTGATCCTTAGAAATTAATATTATCAATAGTGGATATCATGACTCTCATTATTTGGTGTATTAATGAAAATCATGGTGAAATATTTTCATGGAGAAGTAGGATATGTTGGGTGCATTATGAGTGATATAGCATTAATGAATAATGTGAGAAAAGATTTATCCCTTTTTTCTCTTGATGAAAGTTAATATCTCAGACCCTTTTATGATTACAGAATTGTCTAAATAAATTCATGGCCATAGTGTTTAGTGGGTGAGTTCATTTCTATAAAGTCAAAGAAATAGGAATTGAGCATATAGATTTATGGAACCGGCATGCAACATACATGATTTTATATATTGTTATAAAAGGGTTATATTACATGATAAATTTCATAAGAGGTTGGACATCATTGTGATGTTAACTTCTTTCTCTATGGATTCATTGGAATGTTATTAGATGTTAACCATGAACTTTAGGTGTTTATGTCTAATTCCACTGGGAAGGAGGCCTATATGGTCACACACTAAGTGTATCTGTAATATCAATAATATTCTAGTATTGAATTTAACATTAGAATAAATAATATTTATTCGGGTTTGGTTGATTTCCATAATTTAATCACAAGTTATTTGAAAGAATAAGTGAGTTAAATAATAATAATAAATATTTGTTTGAAATTTTGGTAAATATAATATATATTATATTTATTGATGAATAAAACATTAATATTTATTTATTAAATAAATATTCATTATTCAAGGGTCGGTAAATGCTGATAAGGGAAAGCAGACCGAGTTTAATGGATGATTGTAAATAATATAAATTATATTTATTTATATATTCTTAAAGGTGTTTTACATGTTAAGAGATTAATAATATTATTATTATTATTATTATTTTACATGGGTTCAATTAAGAATTATAAAGATGGAAAGGGTTTAGAATGCAATTTTCTAACTCTAAAGCTTCCATAATAAATATCTAATTATATCACTTTCTAAAAATAAAATTGGTGTGAACAACATATAGAGTGAGATTCTCTCAATCCCTATATATGGAATAAGAGTTATAGAGTTCTCTCTTACCTTCCTCTCTCAAGCTAGTGAGATATCAGCATGAGTTCTTCCTCTCTCAAGAAGAATTTTGTTGCGATCAACCATGAATAACGCAAGTGATCAGGATCATCCATGCTAGCACCTGATGATTCTATGACATTGTTCATAGATTTTGGTGCATTCATGGATCACCTATAAATGGATTCTGTACTTAGATCTTATATTGAAATGATGTTATGACAATATCTTGTTAATCAGATCATTAATGAAAGAAAAAATATGAGTTAAGGTAATTCTATATCTGCACATAAATTAATTATAAATTACATGTAAAGATCCTTCACTTATGATTATGGCATTTTAATTTTGTCAAATAATATACTATTTTCATTGGAAATGACGTTTTGATCATGTTAATTAACTATTAAATGTGATTTACGACTAAAATTTGAGATGGCCATACTATCACATGACGCTTCTATTTCACCCGGAACCTTCAAGTGGTATTAAAGGGGTCACATTTTTAATTTATAACTATTTATTATTCATTAATTCTATATGAGTTTGTGTTTTATTTTACTTATATAGATTTATTTTAATATATTACATCATCTTTCCTTTTCTCTCTTTGTTTTCACTAAAATAACTAGTAAATGGTTAAGGTTTAAAAAGGAAGAATCGTCTGAAGAACATCATCTGGAGCTTCTAAAGGTTATACCTGGAAAAAAATATAGTGTATAGAATGTACTTCCCATATACATGTTGTGTATTATATTTTCTCACCTATATATCATCCAATCAGGTCAAATTCGACAAAATAGGATCTAAGATATGAATAAAATGGATCAGCGAGTAGATCCAGATAGGCCGACACACAACATGTAGAATTAAATGATGTTTAGTCCCTGTCTTCTCGTTGCTGAGAACATGGGGTGTCCTAGTGATCCATGTATCAGATACATAAAACATGGACAAACATGCATTGTTACTTTGAGGTTACACGCCATGTAATTTGGACCACACATCATGTACCTCAAGGTTGTCCATAGTAGGGAACATGACTAAACCCCAAGGTGTGTACTGCAGACACGAGCATAAGACAAGTACATGCCATATACTTTTATAGATATCATATAGTATTCTACTAGTAGTGTTCTTAAATTTTCACATAAAGAATAATTAAATGTATAATTAAACCTATTGATTATTATTTTTGTGTCATTCATTTGATAATACACATCATTCTATAGGATTAACAATTATATATTAAATTAATTTCCATGTTGAAATTTTCAACAAGCACACATGGTTGACTCTAAGTATACTTGTGTACAACGTTAATTTTAAATGAAATTAATTTTATTTAAAATTATAGATGATGGTGGGTTAAATATTCTTGGATGTAATTAAGATAAATTGAATTTATTGGATTAATTTGTGGCGTTTATCTTAATTAAAGAATGAATTGAAGTAATTAATAATTGGATTTAAAATGTATGCTCATTACTTGATGTGTGAATGATCATGAGATTATTTTATCCCTTTCATGTGATTGGTTTCTATTAATTTATTATGGTTAAATTATTATTGATGGCTTATGTGTTATCCCCTCCTCCTTATTATGTAAGGGTGTGTATGCCTATGGTTTATTTTATGTAAACCTCCTTTATCCAATCCATTAAATCCCTTCACTAGTGCATGAGTAAAATCTAATGTAAGGATAAATATTCCATGTTAGAGGAGGTGGTCCAAGTTAAGGATAAGAAGAATAAACAATTGAGGTGATACATATAATCTAAGTGGAATACTATAATATGAACCAAGCTATGGTTCAAGGTGTCTTTCCCTAGGGTCAAGGGTCAGTTTATCATCCGCAGGATAAACTAACAATTAGAGAATCTCATGATCATGCCACTTATATTTTATTTCTATCAGTTTCATGGTTAATTATTTATGTTTGTGAATGTTGCGCGATCACCTAATAAATTAATTTACAATCATGTAAGATGGAATAAAATATAATCAAATTATGTGTGAATGGTTCATCAGACATGGTTAATCACTTAAGTAAAATCTACTTAATATTAATAAGAAATATAAAAGGATAAAATGGTTTTTATGCATAAGTATAAAAATCCACCAACTAAAATATTAAGTTGGTAAATCCTTTCACTACTTAAGTTATAAATGACCTCATATTTTAAAGTGTTTGACCAACCCAAGTTGAGGTACTTTTAATTATCTTGGAACTTTTAATTTCAAGTTTTGGGTTGAATTAACTTAGTTTAAATCAAGGGTTGATTGCCCAATCGGGACTTGGTGTAACTAATATACAAAGGTTAAGGAATATTAAAACAGGATTTCAATATTGGTCAGTCCACTCGATAGATCAAGGAATTATGATTTGATGTAGTTTTCAAGTTATTCCTACCTAAAACCTTTCAAATAACTTGTCAGGAACAATTCTAGGTTATGATAAAGGGAATATTGATCCTTGAAACTAGAATATCTAAGTGAAAATATATTCCAAAATTAATGGGGGGATATTGGGTTTTGAAAAGCAGTGATAGATTAATGTAATTTAATTAAATTAAAATTTATTAATATATTTTTGTTATAAAAATAATTGCTAATTATCTGATCTTAATTTTTAGAAAATGGAAAATCAAACGAATTTGAAAATATTATTATGATTCGTACTTGAGAAGGATAACCTTCTCACTAGTGTAAATTTCTAATAATGGTATAGGTTCTTGCATATTATACTACGTCGTGAATTAAAATCATATATGATGGAAACCCCACTTCCTAAGTCACTTTCCAAAGAGGCTGATGAGGAAGAAGCATCTCCATATATAAAACATATGGATGACACTACGGATGTTCAATGTTTCATGTTATCCTCCATGTACAATGAGATTTTAAATCAATATGAGGATATGGATGCATATAACATCATTTCTCACCTTATGGATCTCTATCGAGAGAAGGTGAGATCAGAGAGATATGAGATCTCTAATGCATTATTCACATGAAAAATTGGAGAGTCGACACCAGCTGGGGAAGAAGTAGTAAAGATGATTTTCTGCATTAAGTAACTAGACATATTAGGTTTTAATATTATTAATGAGCTACATGCAGATCTCATTCTGTCCTCATTACCTACAAATTTCTCCAGTTTAATTTTGAATTATAATATGAGAAATAACAAGAAGATGCTTTCAAAACTTCTTACATTTATTCTTCAATTTGATTGGATTGAGGGGGTAAATATCTTAACTAAGACTTTATTAACTTTATACAAGAGTATGGGATTTTATCTCAACTCACTCCACCTTATACACCATAGTGGAATGGTGTTAGTGAAATGAGGAATTGTGCCTTATTGGATATGATAAGGTCAATGATGAGTCACACAATACTTCCATTATCCTTTTGGGAATATTCATTACATATAGAATTATACTTATTAAACCAAGTATCAACTAAAGTGGTAAATAGTTTTCCCTTCAAGTCATGAAGTGGAAATAAATCTGTTTTATCACATATTCGGGTATAGGGTTGTGAGGCATTTGTTAAGGCTAACTTAAGAAAAAAACATGCACCCTGAGACATGAAGTGTATCTATATAGAATTTCCTAAGTAAATATGGGGATAATACCTATACAAACCTTCATACAAGAAATTAATTGTCATAATACATGCCATATTTCTTGATAGGGACCACATACTAAAGGAGGATAATGGGAGAAATATTAACTTTGATGAAGTTGATGCTCACGATACACAAGATTTGGTACAGGAACCAATTCCATGGGTCCTCATGGAAAATTTTGTTCCTAAAACACAAGTATTGTGTAGAAGTACTAGAGAGGTAAGATAACTAGAGAGATGTTGTTTTCTAGTCAATCATGAAGTTAAATCATTATTAGTTTACAGTGATGATCCTCTCTCCTATATGGAGGAAGTAAAGAGATTATAAGTTATAAGATAGTAAGAATAAATGAATTTTAAGATGTATTACATGTATTGAAACCAATTTTGGGTTTTGATTGATCCACTAGTTGATATAAAACTTGTTGTGTGTAAATGGGTATTCAAGATAAAACTAGACATGGAAGGTAAAGTAAATACCTATAAAGCATGGCTAGTGGCTAAAGGGTTTATAAAAAATCATGGAATTGAATATGAATAAACCTTTTCTCTAGTTTCCTTATTTAATTCCATCATAATTTTACTTTTTGTAGCATATTACCATAACTATGAGATTTGTAAAATGGATTTCAAAACATATTTCCTTAATGGGGACCTTTAAGAGGATGTATATATGATAAAAATAGAAGGGTTTATGACTCTATGAAATTCCAAAAAGGTATGAAAGTTTTAAAGATCCATTTATTGATTAAAGAAATAATATAGGACATGGAACATTTGATTTGATGAAGTCATAAAATAATTTAGTTTCATTAAGAATGAATATGAGCCATATGTTTATAAGTGATTTAGTGGGAGTATGTTTATTTTAATAGTGGTTTATATTGATGACATATAAATAATTGGAAATAATAAACTAGACTTATAAGATGTTAAGGCATGGTTGATAAAGTTCTTCTCCATGAAAGACTTAGGTGAAGGAGCCAAAATTTTAGGGATCAATATCATGCATGATAGATCCAAGAGGCTACTCGGACTGAGTCAAGGTACATATATTGAATAGATAATTAAGAGTATCAGTATAGGAAAATCCAAGAGAGTCTTGGTTTAGTGTCACATGGTATATATATTTCCAAGAAAATGTGTCCTCAAAGACAAGATGAAAGAGAGAGAATTAGTAAGATCACATATGCTTCTATGATAGGATCTATCATATATTCCATGTTATGTATGAGAATTAATGTTTCATATGCTTTGATTATGGTAGTAAGATATCAAGTAGATCTAGGTGAACAACATTAGACTATTATTAAGGCTTTCCTTAAGTATCTAATGCATATTAATGATATGTTCTTAGTGTATGGAGGAGAATAAGTACTGGTCATCGGATGTTATATAGATTCTAGTTTTTAGATGGAGTGGAATGATCTGAAGTTATAGTCTGTATATGTATTTTGTATTAATGGAGGAGTTTTGAGCTGCAATAGTTCAAAGAAACTAATTTTTTGCAATTCTATAGTAGAGTTTGAATATATTGCATCTTTTGATGCATCCAAGGAATCATTTTGAATTCGAAACTTTCTCTAAGATCTTTATGTGTACCTAGTAGTAAATATACTATCATGGTTTACTACGATAACACTATAGTGGTGGCTCTCTCTAAAGATACAAGGTCATACCAAAATACAAAGAACATACTTTTAAAGTTTCATCTCTTGAGGTATTTTTCTCAATGAAGTGAAGCCACAGTGAGTAGATCATCCATAGAGGAAAACATGGTGGAACCCTTAATAAAGGATTTATCTCATCAGAAGCATGAGTATCATGTGATATCTAGTGGATTGAAATTTTTTGTAAGTTGAATCTAATGCAAGTGGGAGTTTGTTGGATTTGATACCCTAGAACCAACTTGTTTAGTACTTGATTACATTTTTCTTATTAAAAAAAATTTCTTATCGCATTATGATTGTTCTTCTGCATAATATCTATATGTGATAATATCCTTAGAATATATGTCACTCTGAAATGTCATAATATTTCCCCAATATGATGAGATCCTAGAGGTTCCACAACATTATTCTTTAACCTTGTTCTTTGGATGGATGATATTGTCTAACAAGATATTGGAAATATAGTCTATCTAGGGTAGGCAGCTCATAAGACATTGAGACACCTTCAGATGGTGTTCTCCCTTGGTAATATCTAAGATATAAGGTTATGAGAACAAACAAATTAATAATAAATCCATATTTCCATGTGTCATTAGATGTTCCTATCTGTGGAAGTGTGTATTAATCCTTAGACTTTAATATTATCATTAGTGGATATCATGAATTGCATGCTTTGATGTATTGATGAAAATCATGATGATATATGCTCATGGAAAATTAGGATATGCTAGGTGCATCATGATGGATATAACATTAATGGATAATGCGAGAAAGGATTTATCCCTTTTGTCTCTTGATGAAAGTTAATATCTCAGGCCCTTAGATGGAAATGGAACCACCTAAATAAATCTATAACCATGATTTTTAGTGGGTAAGTTTGTTTCCAAAAAGTTAAATAAAGAGACATTGAGCATATAAGTTGATGGAATTGGTATAAAATCTACTTGATTTGAGATATTGTGATTAAAGTATTATATTACATGGAAAATTTTCATATGATGTTGGATGTCATTACAATGTTAACTTATTTCTCTATGGCATAGTTCAGATATTATGGTGCACGTATGGATCATAGGTAGAGGGATTCTATACTTAGATTGTCATGAACCAAGTAGTGTCACCATTAAACCAACGCCCGACCCAGTCCACGGCAAGACCTGAAGGGCATTCCTGATCCCCACGGGCTGGCACAAGTGTCTGGGTATCAAAACAATACATGGGAATGAGTTACCTTAAGCAATAAACATAAAACAACTAACTACTTTAATGGAAAGAAATTGAACTTATACTACCAAACATACCCTTAACACATTTTAGATTTAAAGGTTTATAACTTGAACCAGGAACCCAAAAGAAACGACAGCAAAGGAAATCTAAAACTCCAACTCAAACCTCCAAGCAACATGAGGTGAAACAACCTCAAGCCACATTCACCAAACCAACAATAGGATTCCACTAACAACCCGAACCACCAATGTTATGCATGATGCCTCAACCTGGAATACAAAATAAACAAGATCTACATACACCCCAAGGTGTATGTAGGGTGTGATCCAAGATCCCAGTAGGATTCCATCGAGAAAAAGGTTCCACGCATAATTATTAAAAGACAAATGCACATGTGATATTAATAAAAGAAAAGAAATAAAATCTTATACAACTTTAATCAAAATAAAATGGTTCTCAGGAAAACAACTTTAAAAGGGTGTAGTTTTAACTAAAATACATTTTCTTTTGTAGTATCTCAAATGTCACATCATGAGTCATGGGTGTGTCCAAAGTAATCAAGATCACCAAAAGATGGGAGAGGGCCTATAGGTACTAGTAACAAGTGGGACCATATAACTTCATGTCTCAATGAAACATGCCTTAGAAACCATGATCCTCAGAAAATGGGGCTTAGAAACCATGACCCTCAGAAAATGTGGCTTAGAAACCATGACCCTCGGTAACATTGGCTTAGAAACCACGACCCTTAGTCATTCATATGTTTAGTTAATGTTGCAGTCATCAATCCTGGTATGTGAAATAGGGCCTAAGACACCCCCAGATCACTATCCTACTAGTCTAGTCCACCTTTCTAGCTACTCGGGCTTCCTGCTTTGTGCTCAAATAAGTTTCAAGTTCATAAAGGATGCACATCACATAAAAAATCCAAGGTAAAACACCATGCATGTTAAGATACCATTTACACCATCAATTTCACTTTTTAAATCCAAGTTCACGTCACACATCAAACTTATGCATATAATCCAAACAGGGTACTTACACCCACAAAATCATCATTTTCACACTCAAACCCTCTTTTAAAACCATACGCACACAGAAAATCTTTTTAAAACTTAACCCGCATAGGTTACACGCTCAATTATTCCATCTTCACAGTTTAAGAAGACACTTATAATTAAACCAACCACAAATTACATACACAAATACCTTTTTGAAATAAGACGCACACTAAATAATTCTTTAAACACGTTTCACACCATTGACATAATTTGATAAACCATTTAAAAAGTGTATAAAACATTATCGAAAGAGTTTCACAAGGCTTTACACACACTAAAGTAACCATTTATACATCCAAAACATATTCCAACATCAGGAGCACTCAAATACAACTTTAAAGTGTGACCTAAACCACACAAATGGTTTGATGGAAAATCATACACCATTTGTAGGACACTGTAAGAACTCGGACCTTCTTTTTAGGTATGTTTTTTCTTTTCTAGTCATTTTTGAGAAAAATAGGAAATTCTGGAAATTTTCTAAGTACACGCCATGTAATTTATGAGTACACACCATGTACTGCCTTACCGTAGGAGGCTGTGTGTTGGCTATGTAGTAGCCACACACATGGCCATGTGGGAGTGACTTGGAGGCCACTTAATTCAGAGTATGGAAATGAAAAGTACACGTCGTGTACTCTGAAAGTACATGATGTGTATTTTGTTTTTTTTCATTAAATGCACTGGGGTCACGTCTGACGGACAGAACACCCTTCTTCTAGGTCTCATTCGTCCGAGAGAGTCTGTATTGCCACGGATCTTCAATGAGCCACCGAGCCTCCATATTTCCTTCGAATTAAACACTGTAATTTGCGTTGGAATTGCATCAGTTATTTCTATCTTCTTCTGGAGACTCGTTTCATGATTCCTCTTCTTTTCCAAGTTATCATGGGTTGAAAATTTTATAGGTTATCTTAGATCTATGGTGTTCTAAGGAGATTCAATCTTCCAGGTTCACATATAGTGATCTCCTAACCCTGATGTAGGTGGTTTGTTCCTTTCCATTCGAAGACTTTGAGTATTATGTGCAAATTCCACCAATACCCTTGAATGGGGTATTGCGTGTTTACCGTTTTACCCCTATTGATTGTCTACCATGATTGTATGCTTGTGTAGATGAAATTTAGATATTAAAAGGGATAATTTATATGATTTTGATGTTTTCCCCATGCATGTTTTGTTTACGACTGTTTGGTCATGTTTAGCTAGTTTGGTTGCCTTGCCTATTTTCCATTCCTGTTATTGTAGGATGGAGAGTTTGTATTCTGACATGCTTGTTATGCTATAGACTAGTTAGCCAAGTAGTTCTATAGTTTTACTTTGGCCATATTATACTGCTATTCTCGTTGACCTACACAGGGCCGTGAGAACCTGGTGTAGTAGACTATAAGGGGAATTGACCGAGTGAGCTTCCTCACAGAGTCTTTGAGCACTTAGTCTATAAGGGGGATTGACTGAGTGAGCATCCTCAAAGAGCCTAGAACCACTTGGGTCTATAAGGGGAATTGACTGAGTGAACTTCCTTAGAGAGTCCTTGATTGCTTTATACTATAAGGGGATTGACCTTGTTAGCTTCCTCAGAGAGTCTTTGTTTGAATTGTACGATCTGGGATATAAGGGGAATTGACCGAGTAAGCTTCCTTAGAGAGTCCTAGACCTTGGGGCTATAAGGGGAATTGACCATGTGAGCTTCCTCAGAGAGTCCTTGAATACCTTAAACTATACGGGGAATGGACTATGTGAGCTTCCTCAGAGAGTCTTGATTTACCTTTGACTATAAGGGGAATTGACTGTGAGTGCTTCCTCAGAGAGTCTTATTATATTTTTATGACTGAACCAAAGGGGTTAGGCTGAGTGTACTTCCCAGAGGGTTGTTTGTACTTCTTAAGTAGGACTAGAGGGGATGGCTATGATTACTTTCCATAGGGTTACCTGTTTAAGGTTTAGTGGTTTGTTTCACTGTTGCTTGATTGGAATTGTGGATTGTTTATTGTTGAACACTTTCCTATTTACTATTTTCTGTACTTTTACCTGCCATATATTCACTGAATTTTAGGCACAGATCTTAGGGTGGTTTCCTTCTGGGATTTAGTCTCACACCCTATTTGGGCCATGCTTTTGGGACCAAACAGATTATATTGTTGAAGGTATAGATAAGGACAAGCGCCCTTCTACTTTAGGTACTTTACTTGCTGTGGAGATGGAGAGCATGGGACCAAGCATATGCTTGCGATGCTGAGGAGTTGTTTATCTTTTATTTTGTACTTTGGTTTTGTATTGTTTGTATTCCATAATTGTGACTTGTTTGGATTATTTCCTAGACATATGTATCATGCATCAATTATATATGTGCTTCAGTTTTTTTTACTTTCATCCTTCCATTGTTTAATCTTTTATGAATGTTTACTGCTTCTACTATTGCCTTTGTTTTTATTCCGATGTGTACTCTGCCAATGAGGGCATAGTTTCCCCACTATCACACCCAAGGCCCTTGATGCTATTTGGCAACCTCTGGTGTTTGGGGAAATGCGCTTGAGGCCATGTGACCAACCGGGTACGGGGCACCTCTGGGTGGCTTCCGAAACCGGGACGTTACAAAGTGGTATCAGAGGATATATTTTCTCTTGACTTACTATTTAGAGCCTTATCCAAGGATAGGATAGAATAGGTACTTGGTAATAAGTTGTTCTCAGGAGTAGCTAACCCGTGTACAGGGAAAAGCCAATCTACCTCGTTTAAATTGAATTTTTTTTGGTTTTGCAATTATTACAGTTGATCTGATTTCACCTTGATTAATTCACATGATTGTGTTGTTGTTGTTGATATTATTTAGGTTCTATTTTTGTTGCAACCTGATGATATAAGGGTATGTCATCTGATGAATCATATAGGCACTTTCTATAAATCACATGTCATGCATTTTTTCCATGACATCTAGGATACATTAGTGATTGCATGTTGTTTTGATAGATGATGTGTAAAATATGCATGTTGTTGTGATAGTTTCCTTGATATAACTACCTGATATTTGATAGGGTATTGATTTGTGTAGAGAATTTCTTGAATGAACACCAAAATTTGGTTCTTGAGGTGTTATGGGCCCTCGTGGACCAGAATTTGGTGGATCATCCTCATTTTCCATGTTATATTGTGTAAAAGATGCCAAACTTTGATTCGCAAGGAGTATGGGACCTCACAGATCGGAATTTGGCACTTTATATGCTCATTTCAGTGTTTTTTGGGTTCTGGAGTAGTTTCTGAGACTTAATGTCCGGAAAAACACAGAATACACATCCTGAAATGTTAAGTACATGCCATGTGTTCTTCTGTTCGGGAAGAAACTATTTTTCTTAAGTACATGTCGTGTACTTTATGTACACACCGTGTAGTCTCTAACCGTGTCATAGGCCGTGTGGGTAGAGACACGGGATGGGGAAAGTCTGCTGGGAACATGCCGTGTACCCATTGAACACGTCCTGTACCCATTGAACATGTTGTGTAGTTGGACCCAGGTACCCCATCGTGTCATGAACAACATGGGTTGGTGTTACCCTTTCACGTACATGATGTGTCTACCTTGAACACATTGTGTAGTCTGACCCAAGTACCCTTCCATGACACAAACAACACAGGTTGGTGTTATCCTTTCACATATATGTCATGTCCGTCTAGAACATGTCGTGTAGTGTGAGCCATGTGTCGGGTCGTGTCACTAACAACACGGACCAAGTGAATCTTGTCAAGTACATGTCGTGTAGGAATTGTACATGCCGTGTAGTCTTGCCTTAGGAGAGTCATGTTGCTTAAACGTGTATAAGGACTCAGGTAGGGGAAGAGGATTCAAGTACACATCGTGTGTTAGGACAACACGTTGTGTGTCTAGGGTGTTACACGACCAGTTTAGGCAGGAGTACACGCCAATGTAAATGACTTCGGGGAACATGTTGTGTAGGAAATTTACACACTATGTAGTCATGTTTTGTAAAACTTGAGTGCTCTGGTTATGTGCCAGTTTCCAGACGGTGATCAGACACTGGACATGGCTGATCAGAAACTACTTGCAGATCCTCCAGTTGTGCCAGCCTTGGCACCAGCCATTGTACCTGACATAGGTGATGATGCACAGTTTAGGGAGGGATTTCTGAGGATGATGAACACCTTTCAGGGAGCGCAGCCTCCTGCCCAGTCGATGGATGATTTGACGCGGGTCTTTCAGCAGAAACATCCTCCCACTTTCTCAGGGGATAGAGGACCCCAGGCTGAAGAGTCATGGCTAGAAGCCACGCTAACAATTTTCAAGCATCTAGAGATAACTCTAGGGAAGAGGGTGAATCTTGCTACCTACATGCTCAAAGACTCCTCCAATAGGTGGTGGGATGTGATCTCACAGGAGGTCTGCCAGCAGAATATGGCTTGGGATGATTTTCTCCGTATCTTCTACTATTACTTCTATCCAGAGACCTTGAGGGTCGATCAAGACCAAGAGTTCATGAGTCTGAAGCAGGGTACTCTTTCTGTTATGGAGTATTCCTCTTGCTTCATAGATCTATGGAATTTCATGCCTATTCCAGGAGGTGATGAGTTGTTCCTTGCACGTAAGTTTGAGGATGGTTTGAGGCACGACATCCAATCGCAGGTGAACATATTCAGGTTTACATCGATATCTTCTATCTTCAACTAGGCGCTGATCACAGAGTGAAATCTGAGGGATTCTAGAGTAGTGATCCAGGGCGGTTCAGCATCCAGATTTAGTATTCCTCCTTCTGATAGCAGGAATCTCCATAGGGAGATTTCACGAGGAGATCAAAGTAGGCAATATGCATCTTCTAGTATCCAGGTAATGTGCTACCAGTTTGGGAAGAGCGGGAATACAAGTCCACATTGCCCGAGAGACCCAATGGAGTGCTGATCTTGTGGAAATATGGGCCATCTTTAGCATTTATTCCAGTTCTTCTCACCAGTAGCTGGTGACAGGGGTTCTTCTATGACTCCTCGTTCAGGAGCAGCGCCACTAGTTTCTCACCATTCTGGGAACTAGTGTTCTTCCGGCCATTCGGGACGAGGTGGAGGTCATGGTCGTGGTAGTCAGTCGTAGGTTCTTCAGTGATAGCAGGGTGGATCATCTCATAGTGGTTAGGAAGGGTCACAGGGTCACGGAATAGGCCATACTTTTGCAATGGAACAGACCCATTATAAGAAAGATCCCAGACCCTCCACAGTTCGAGGTACGATATCAGTTGCCTCAGTTTTATCTTCAGCTCCTTTCGACACAAGGTCTTCCCATAGCTTTATATATGTTTCTGTTGTGGAGATCCTTGGGCTCTGTATCTTTTCCTCTACCGATATTTTTATTCTAGACACACCATTGGGGACTAGAACGGCTAGTGTACGTCAGTGCAGGGAGTTCTCTCTAGAGGTTGGTGGGTGTCACTTCTTATGGGACCTCTATGTCCTAGAGATGACAGGTGATGATGTCATTCTTGGAATGGACTGGCTAGTTCCTTTTTATGCATTCTTCGATTATTATCATCCTAGGGTGAGTTTAGTATCACCATAGGGTGGATCCTTTCTTCATAGGGGTGAATGGAATGTACAGAAAAGTAGAGCGGGTCCAGAGCATCATGGGTTGGGAGGAGTTACAGCCCAGATTGCTAGTCTTTATCTGGATGACCAAGGGACTTCACAGTTAGACTTTCCTCTAATGGTGGATTGTTTCAGAGATGTCTTTCCAGAGGAATTTTCAGGTTTTCCTCCAAAGTGTTAGGTATAATTCTCAATTGATTTTGTTCCAGGAGTGTCATCGATGTCTATTCCTCCTTATAGGATGGCTACACCATAGTTGCAAGAGCTCAAGAAACAGTTGGAGGAGTTGCAGGAAAAGGGTTTCATCTAACCCAATACTTCTTCTTGGGGTTCGCCTGTCCTATTTGCAAAGAAGGTAGACAGTACCCTCAGGCTTTTCATGGACTATCGAAAGTTGAACCAGTCGACGGTCAAGAACCAGTATCCCTTGCTTAGTATTGATGATCTCTTTGATCAACTTCAAGGAGTCCGGGTGTTCTTGAAGATTGAATTGTGGTCTGGTAATAATCAGTTACGCGTTAGACCATCAGATATACCTCGTACAACCTTATGGAGCATGTATGGTCTATATGAGTATATGGTTATGACATTCAATCTCACGAACGTGTCTTCAGTTTTCATGGCACTGATGAACCGAGAGTTCCATCCATACTTCTATTCCTTCATGGTTGTTTTTATGGATGATATCTTGGTATACTCTCACACTCTACATGACCATGCTACCCATATTGAGATCATTTTGAGTACATAGAGTGAGCATCAGTTATATGCTAAGCTCTCAAAGTGCAACTTTTGGATGGATCAGATTCACTTCCTGGGTCATGTTATCTCAGAGGCAGGAGTATCATTAGACCTATAGAAAGTGAGAGTTTTAGTTTCCTGGGAGAAACCGAATAACGTCTTTGAGTTGCAGAGTTTTCTAGGTTTGGCTGGATACTACAGACGTTTCATACAAGACTTTTCACGCTTAGCAGCACCGCTGACAGTTCTGACTAAGAAGGGTGTGAAGTTCTTATGGTCATATTCTTGTGAGTCGGCCTTTCAAGAGCTGAAAGGGAAGTTGACTTTAGCACTGATACTTGTCTTTCCAGAGTCGGGCAAGAGCTATACTATTTACTGTGATGCATCAAGTATTGGGCTGGGAGTTGTGCTTATGCAGGGAGATGGAGTCATTGTGTATGGGTCTCGGCAGTTGAGGCCACATGAGACTAATTACCCGATGCACGATCTGGAGTTGGCAGTTGTCGTTCATGCCTTACGTTGTTGGAGACATTATCTTCTAGGAGATCATTTTTCAATTTTCACCGACCACAAAAGTATCAAGTACATCTTCACTCAATGTGAGATTTATTTGAGACAGCACAGGTAGGTTGAGTACCTACAGTCCTTTGAATTTGAGCTTGCCTACACATTGAGGAAGGGAAACGCAGTGGATGACGTGTTGAGCAGGATGACTCAGATACAGGTAGTTTAGGAGGCCAGTAGTGAGTGGAAGCTTATGGCTTTGTTCTCTGAGATGCATTTGGAGGTGCACGACAGACAGGGGCAGACTTTTATATCTTCAGTAGCGGTTACCTCTACTCTTATTGATTGATTTTTAATGAGTCAGTTATCAAATTCTGAATGCCTAGTCCTACGGGATAGTGTGTCAGGAGAGGACCCTCTTCCTGGCTGGACAGTAGGTGGGGATGAGATCTTGCGTTTCCAGGGGCGTGTATGGGTACCAGCAGACATACGCGAGGAGCTGATGTGGGACTTTTATTCCTTTGTTTGGGTAGTTCATCCTTGTGTCACCAAGATGTATCGTGATCTACACCGTCAGTATTGGTGCCCATGTATGAAGAGGGACATCGCTGGTTTCGTTATGAGGTGTTCCACCTATCAGTTAGTGAAGGTGGAGCACCAGCAGCCAGCAGGGATCCTACAGTAGTTACTCAATCCCGAGTACAAGTGAAATGATGTCACGATGGACTTTGTGACCGGTTTTCCAAGGTCACCCCGAGGGAATGATGCAGTATGGGTTGTCATTGATAGACTCACGAAGGTTGCTCACTTCTTTCCGATCAAGAAGACCTTCAGTGTTGATGAGATGGGATGGTTGTAAATCCGATATATTGTACATCTGCATGGAGTTCCACACTCCATTGTTTCATACAGGGATCTGTGTTTTACTTCTCGGGTCTGGCAGGGGCTTCAGAAGGCGTTGGGTACACAGGTACTTTTGAGTACAGCCTACCATCCTCAGACAGATGGCCAGTGCAAGCATACAATTTAGGTGCTTGAGGACATTCTCCGAGCATGCATTCTGGATTTTGGAGGTTCTTGGGAGAAGTATATACCTCTTGTGGAGTTTTCCTATAATAATAGTTTTCAAGAAACTATTCAGATGGCGCCTTATGAGGCTTTGTACAATAGGCCATATCGATCACCCTTATATTGGATGGAGGCAAGAGAGGCAGATTTTCTGGGACTTTGTCTTGTTCAAGATACCACAGTGCAGATAGAGTTGATTCAAAAGAGGATGGCTACTGCATAGTCTCGTCAGAAGTCTTATGCTGATCATCGGAGACGACCTCTAAAATTTGAGGTCGGGGATCAGTTTTTCCTACGTGTCATGCTGAGGTTGGGACACAAGAGTATTATGAGGAAGGGTAAGCTTTAGTCAAGGTACTTCGGGCCGTTTGAGGTGTTGGAGAGAGTTGGGTCAATTTCCTATCAGTTGTAGTTACCTCAGAGGTACCAGGATATGCACGACATCTTCCATGTTTCTCAGCTTCGACGTTACTTTTTAGACTTGTCTCATGTCTTTCACCCCGAGGAGGTTGAGCTTGAAGTGGATGTGTTGTTTTAAGAGCATCCTATCTAGATTTTGGATCAAAGTACAAAGGTTCTCCATGGCTGGTATGTTCCTCTAGTATGAGTGCTATGTCAGCATGGGCAGGTGCAGGATGAGACTTGGGAGAGGGAGGCCGATGTACGAGCACAGTGGCCGGAACTATTCGGGGTTTCTTCTTCTACGCCATGCTAGGGAAATTCGGGGACGAATTTCTTTAAGGGGGGAATTTTGTAAGAACTAGGACCTTCTTTTAAGGTATTTTTTTCCTTTTCTAGTCATTTTTGAGAAAAAGAGGAAATTCTAGAAATTTTCTAAGTGCGCATCGTGTAATTTATGAGTACACACCATGTAATTCCTTGTCGTAGGAGGTCGTGTGCTGGCCGTGTAGTAGCCACACACACGGCTGTGTGGGAGTGACTTGGAGGCTGCCTAATGCAGAGTATGGAAACAAAAAGTATACATTGTGTACTCCAAAATTACACACTGTGTATTTTGTTTTTTTTTCATTAAATGCACCGGGGTCGCATCTGACAGACATAACACCCTTCTTCTAGGTCTTGTTCATCCAAGAGAGTCTGTACATCCATGGATCTTTGACAAGCCCCCGAGCCTCCATCCTTCCTCCGAATAGAACATCGTCGGTTGTGTTGGAATCGCATCGGTGAGTTCTCTCTTCTGATGGAGCCTCATTTCATGATTCATCTTCTTTTCCAAGTTATCATGGGTTGAACATTTTATAAGTTTTCTTATATATATAGAATTATAAGGAGATTTAGGCTTTGAGGTTCACATATAGCGATCTTCTAACCCCGAGGTAGGTGGTTTGTGCCTTTCCATTCGAAGTCTTTGAGTATTATGTGAAAATTCCACCAATACCCTTGAACGGGGTATTTCGTGTTTACTGTTTTACCCCTATTGATTGTCTGCCATGCTTGTATGCTTGTGTAGAGGTAATTTGGATATGAACAAGAATAATTTTTATGCTTTGGATGTTTTTCCCATGCAAGTTCTATTTATGATCGTTTGGTCCTGTTTAGTCAGTTTGGCCGCCTTGGCTGTTTTCCATGCCTGTTGCTATAGGATGGAGAGTTTGTATTCTGACATGATTGTTATGCTATAGACTGGTTATCCAGGTAGTTATGTAGGTTTACTTTGGCCATATTATACTGATATGCTCATTGACCTACATAGGGCTGTGAGAACCTAGTGTAGTAGACTATAAAGGGAATTGACCGAGTGAGCTTCCTCAGAGAGTCTTTGAGAACTTAGGCTATAAGGGGGATCGACCAAGTGAGCATCCTAAAAGAGCCTAGAACCACTTGGGGATATAAGGGTAATTGACCGAGTGAGATTCCTTAGAGAGTCCTTGATTGCTTTAGACTATAAGGGGATTGACTGCGTGGGCTTCCTCAGAGAGTCTTTGTTTGAATTGTATGGCCTGGGCTATAAGGGGAATTGACTGAGTGAGATTCCTCAAAGAGTCCTAGACCTTGGGGATATAAGGGGAATTTACCGTGTGAGCTTCCTCAGAGATTACTTGACTACCTTAGACTATACGGGGAATGGACTATGTGAGCTTCCTCAGAGAGTATTGATTTACCTTTGACTATAAGGGTAATTGATTGCGAGCACTTCCTCAGAGAGTCTTATTATATTTTTATGACTGAACCAGAGGAGTTAGGTTGAGTGTATTTCCTAGAGGGTTGTTTGTACTTCTTAGGTAGGACCAGAGGGGATGGTTGTGAGTACTTCCTAGAGGGTTACCAGTTTTAGGTTTAGCTGTTTGTTTCACTGTTACTTGATTGCAATTGTGGATTGTTTATTGTTAAACACTTTCTTGTTTACTATTTTCTGTACTTTTACCTGCCATATATTCACTAAATGTTAGGTATAGATATTCAGGTGGTTGCCTGCTAGGATTTAGTCTCACACCCTGTTTGGGCCATGCTTTTGGGCCCAAATAGATTATATTGTTGCAGGTATAGATAAGGGAAAGCGCCCTTCTACTTCAGGTACTTGACTTTCTATAGAGCTGGAGATCATGGGACCAAGCATATGCTTGCGATGCTGAGGAGCTATTTATCTTTTATTTTGTAATTTGGTTTAGTACCGTTTGTATTCTATCATTGTGACTTGTTTGGCTGTTTTCTTAATCATATGTATCATGCATCAATTATATATGTGCTCTAGTTGTTTTTACTTTCAGCCTTCCACAGTTTACTCTTGTATGAATGTTTACTACTTCCGTTATTGCCTTTTTTTTCTTCCGCTGTGTACTCTGCCAATGAGGTCATAGCTTCCCAACTATCACACCTAAGGACCTCACTACTAGTCAGTAGCCTCTGTAATTTGGGGAAATACACTTGAGGTCATGTGACCAACCGGGTACGGGGAACCTCTGGGTGGATTCCAGAACCAAGACGTTACAAAGTGGTATTAGTGGAATTATTTTCTCTTGAATTACTTTTTGGAGCCTTATCCAGGGATAGGACGGAATAGGTACTTGGTAATAATCTGTTTCCGAGAGTATTTAACCCTTGTACAGGGAAAAGCCAATATACCTCGTTTAAATTGCAATTTTTCTGGTTTTGCAATTATTACAGTTGATCTTATTTCACCTTGAGTGATTCACATGATTGTGTTATTATTGTTGATATTATTGAGGTTATATTTCTATTGAAACCTGATGAGATGAGGGTATGTCATCTCATGCATCATATAGGCACTTGATAGAAATTACATGTCACTCATTTTTTCCATTCCATCTAGGATGAATTAGTTATTGCATGTTTTTGTGATAGATGATGTGTAAAATATGCATGTTGTTGTGTTATTTGCCTTGATATAACTACCTGATATTTGATAGGGTGATGATTTGTGTAGATAATTGCTTGAATGAACGTCGAACTTTGCTTATTGAGGTTTTATGGGCCCTCATGGACCATAATTTGGTGGATCATTGCCTTGTTTTCCATTTTATAATGTTTACAAAATGCCAAACTTTAATTCACAAGGATTATGGGCCCTCACGGATCGGAATTTGGCACTTTCTATGCTCATTTCAGTGTTTTCTGGGTTTCGGAGTAGTTTCTGAGGCTTACTGTCCGAAAAAAACCCAGAATACACGTCGTGTAATGTTAAGTACATGTCATGTGTTCTTCTATTTGGGAAGAAACTATTTTTATTAAATACACGCCATGTACTTTATGTTCACACCGGTTACTCTATAAATGCGTCATAGGCCATGTGGGAAGAGACACAGGATGAGGAAAGTTTGGTGGGAACACACCGTGTATCCATTTAACAGGCCGTGTACCCGTTGAACACGTTGTGTTGTCTAACCCAGGTACCCTACCGTGTCACGAACAACACGGGTTGGTGTTACCCTTTCACGTACACGTTGTGTCTGCCTTGAACACGTCTTTTAGTCTAACCCCCAAGTACCCAGTCGTGTCACGAACAACACGGGTCGGTGTTATCCTTTCACATACATGTTGTGTCCATCTATAACATGCCATGTAGTGTGAGTTGTGTGACAGGCCGTGTCACTAACAACACGGTCCAAGTGAAGCTTGTCTAGTACACGCTGTGTAGGAATTGTATACACCATGTAGTATTGCCTTAGAAGAGCCATGTGGCTTAACCGTGTAGAAGTAATCGGGCAGGGGAAGAGGATTCAAGTACACGTCGTGTGTCTAGGGTGTTACACAACTAGTTTAGGCAGGAGTACACACCCATGTAAATGACTTCAGGGAACATGTTGTGTATGAAATGTACATGTTGTGTAGTCATGTTTTATAAAACTTGAGTACTTTCTTTATCCTGTTCCCCTATTACACTCCTTGTTTTTAGTCCTTGATAATCTTAATCTAATGTGTGCATTTGACCTGGCATAGTCATGTTACTGAGACGTCCTCTGGTTATGCGCCAGTTTCCAGATGGTGATCAGACACCAGACATGGCTGATCAGGGACTACCTGTAGATCCTCCAGTTGTGCTAGCCTTGGCACCAGTCATTGTACCTAACATAGGTGTTGATGCACATTTTAGGGAGGGATTTATGAAGATGATGTAGACCTTTTAGGGAGTGCCACCTCCTACCCCGTCGATGGATGATTTGACTTGGGTCTTTCAATAGCAACATCCTCCCACTTTCTCAGGTGATGGAGGACCCCAGGTTTTAGATTCATGGCTAGAAGCCATGCTGATGATTTTCAAGCATCTATAGATACCTCCAGAGAAGAGGGTAAATATTGCTACCTACATGCTCTGAGACTCTTCCAAGAGGTGGTGGTATGTGATCTCATAGGCGGGCCACCAGCAAAATATGGCTTGGGATTACTTTCAGCGTATCTTCTATGATTACTTCTATCCAAAGATCTTGAGGGCCGATCAAGCCCGAGAGTTCATGAGTCTGGAGCAGGGTACTTTTTCTATTATGGATTATTCCTCTTGATTCACAGAGCTGCAGCATTTCACACCTATTCTAGGAGGTGATGATTTGTTCCTTGTAAGAAAGTTTGAGGATGGTCTGAGGCACGACATCTGATCCCAGGTGAACATCTTTAGGTTAACTTCAATATCTTCTATCTTCAACCAGGTGCTGACCATAAAGCACAATCTGAGAAATTCTGGAGTAGTGATCCAGGGTGTTTCGGCATCAAGAGACAGTATTCCTCCTTCTGATAGCAAGAAGCATCGTAGAGAGATTTCACGAGGAGATCAGAGTAGGCGGGATGCATCTTCTGGTAGCCAAGTGGTGTGCTACTAGTGTGGAAAGAGCAGGCATACGAGGCCATGTTTCCTGGGAGACCCAATGGAGTGCCAATCTTGTGGAAATATGGGCCATCTTCAGTGTTTCTGTCAGGTCTTATCACCAACAGCTGGTGACAGGGGTTCTTCTATGACTCCTCATTCAGGAGCAGTGCCACCAGTTTCTCACCAGTCTAGGAATTGGAGTTCCTCCGGCCATTCAGGCTGAGGTGGAGGTCGTGGTCGTGGTAGTCAGTCATTGGTTCTTTATAGACAGCGGGGTGGATTAGCTCAGAGTGGTTAGGTAGGGTCACAGGGCTGCTACATAAGACAATCTTTTGTAGTGGAGCAGACCCAGGAGGAGCAGGATCCCAGACTCTACATAGTTCGAGGAACGATCTTAGTTGAATCAGTTTTATCTTCATCTCCTTTTGACACAGGGGATTCCCATAGCTTTATATCTGTTGCTGTTGTGGAGATCCTTGGGCTCTGTATCTTTTCCTCTGCCGATATTTTGACGCTAGACACACCGTTGGGGACTAGAACGGCTAGTGTACGTCAGTGCAGGGAGTTCCCTCTATAGGTTGGGGTGTCACTTCTTATGGGAACTCTATGTCCTGGAGATGATAGGCTATGATTTAATTCTCATAATGGACTGGATATTTCCCTTTCAGGCAGTCTTCGATTTTTATCCTCGTAGGGTGAGTTTTGTATCACCATAGGGCGGATCCTTTCTTCATAGGGGTGAACGGAATTTCTAGGCGATCAGAGCGGGTCTAGAGCATCATGGGTTGGGAGGAGTTACAACCTATATTTCTAGTCTATATTTGGATGACCAGGGGACTTCACAGTTAGACTTTCCTCTAGTGGTGGATTGTTTCAGATATGACATTCCAGAGGACTTTTCAGGTTTGCCTCCGGAGCGAGAGGTAGACTTATCAATTGATCTTGTGCTAGGAGCAGCACTGGTGTCCATCCTTCCTTATAGGATGGCTACACCAGAGTTGCAGGAGCTCAAGAAATATTTGGAGGAGTTAAAAACAAAGGGTTTCATCTGACCCAGTACTTCTCCTTGGGGTTCGCATTTCTTGTTTGCAAAGAAGGCAGACGGAACCCTCAGGTTTTGCATGGACTATCGGAAGTTGAACCAGTTGACATTCAAGAACCAGTATCCCTTTCCTAGGATTGATGATCTATTTGATCAACTTTGAGGAGCCCAGGTGTTCTTTAATATTGACTTGAGGTCCATTTATTATCATTTGCGTGTTAAACCATCAAATATACCTCTTATAGCCTTCCAGAATAGGCATAGTCTATACGAGTATATGGTTATGCCATTCGGTCTCACGAACATGCCTACAGTTTTCATGGAACTGATGAACCGAGTGTTCCATCCATACTTGGATTCCTTTGTGGTTGTTTTTGTGGACAATATCTTGGTGTACTCTCACACTCGACATGACCATGCTACCCATCTTGAGATCATTTTGAGTACACTGATATAGAATCAGTTATAAGCCAAGCACTCAAAGTGCCACTTTTGGATGGATCAGATTTACTTCCTGGGTCATGTTATCTCAGAGGCAGGAGTATCAATATACCCAAAGAAAATGAGATCTGTAGTTTCCTGGGAGAAGCCGAAGAACGTATTTGAGGTGTGGAGTTTTCTAGGGATGGATGGATATTACAGATGTTTCATACAGGACTTTTCATGCTTAGCAGAACCGTTGATGGGTCTGACTAAGAAGGGTGTGAAGTTCTTATGGTCAGATTCTTGTGAGTCATCCTTTCAGGAGCTGAAAGGGAAGTTTAATTCAGCACCGATACTAGTCTTTCTAGAGTTGGGAAAGAGCTATACTTTTTACTGTGATGCATCAGGTATCGGGCTGGGAGTTGTGCTTATGCAGGGAGATGGTGTCGTTGCGTACGGGTCTTGTAAGTTGAGGCCACATGAGAGGAATTACCCGACGCACGATATGGAGTTGGCAGTTGTCGTTCATGCCTTACGCTATTGGAGACATTATCTTCTGGGAGAGCATTTTGTGGTTTTCACTGACCACAAAAGTCTCAAGTACATCTTTAGCCAGCGTGATCTGAATTTGAGACAGCGTAGGTGTGTTGAGTACCTACAGTCCTTTGACTTTGATTTTGCCTACACGTCAGGGAAGGGCAACGCAGTGGCTAACGTGTTGAGCAGGAGGACTCAGATACAGGTAGTTAAAGAGGCCAGCAGTGAGTGGAATCTTATGGATCTGTTCTCTGAGATGCATTTGGAGGTGCATGACAAAGAGGGGTAGACTTTTCTATCTTCTGTAGATGTTACCTTTACTCTTCTTGATCGAGTTCGAATGAGATGGCTATCAAATTCTGAAGGCCTGGTCCTACGGGAGAGTGTGTCAGGAGAGGACCCTATTCCTGGATGGACAGTAGGTGGGGATGAGATCTTGCATTTCCAGGGGCGTGTATGGGTGCCAGCAGACATACGCGAGGAGCTAATGTGGGACTTTCATTCCTCTGTTTAGTCAGTTCATCCTAGCATCACCAAGATGTATCATGATCTACGCCATTAGTATTGGTGGTCAAGTATGAAGAGGGATGCCGCTAGTTTCGTTATGAGGTGTTCCACCTGTCAGTAGGTGAAGGTGGAGCATCAGCAGCTACCAGGGCTCTTACAGCAGTTACCCATTCCTGAGTGGAAGTGGAATGATGTCGTGATGGACTTCGTGACTGGTTTTCCAAGGTCTCCTCAAGAGAATGATACAGTATGGGTTGTCATTGACAGACTCATGAAGGTTGACCACTTCTTGTCGATCAAGGAGACCTTCAATGTTGATGAGCTGGGACGGTTGTACATCCGAGAGATTGTACTTCTTCATGGAGTTCCACACTCCATTTTTTCAGACAGGGATGCACATTTTACTTCTCGGGTCTGGCAGGGGCTTTAGAAGGCGTTGGGTACACAGGTACTTTTGAGTATAGCCTACCATCCTCAGACAGATGGCCAGTCCGAACATACGATTCAGGTGCTTGAGGACATGATTTGATCATGCATTCTGGATTTTTGAGTTTCTTGGGAGAAGCATATACCTCTTGTGGATTTTGACTATAATAATATTTTTCAAGCAACTATTCAGATGGAACCTTATGAGGCTTTGTACGGTAGGCCATGCCGATCACCCTTATGTTGGATGGAGGTAGGAGAGGCAACTTTTCTGGGACCTCGTCTTGTTCAGGAGACCACAGAGCAGAGAGAGTTGATTTGGAAGAGGATGGCTACTGCACAGTCTCATCAAAAGTCTTATGCTGATCAGCGGAGACGACCTCTAAAATTCAAGGTTGGGGATTAGGTTTTCCTGCATGTCACACCAAGGTTGGGACATAAGAGGATTAGGAGGAAGGGTAATATTTCACCGAGGTACGTCGGGCTATTTGAGGTGTTGGAGAGAGTTGGGTCGGTTGCCTATCAGTTGTAGTTACCTCAGAGGTATCGGGCTATGCACGATGTCTTCCACGTTTCTCAGCTTCAACGTTACTTTTCAGACCCATCTCACGTATTTCAACCCGAGGAGGTTGAGCTCAAAGTGGATGTGTTGTTTGAAGATCATCCTATCCGTATTGTGGATCGAAGTACAAATGTTCTCTATGGCTGTTATGTTCCTCTGGTACGAGTGATATGGCAGCACGGGAGGGTGCAGGATGAGACTTGGGAGAGGGAGGCCGATCTACGAGCACAGTGGTCAGAACTGTTCTGGGTTTCTTCTTCTACGCCATGCTAGGGAAATTCGGGGACAAATTTCTTTAAGGGGTGAAATTTGTAAGAACCCAGACCTTCTTTTCAGGTATTTTTTTTCCTTTTCTGGTCGTTTTTGAGAAAATTAGGAAATTCTGGAAATTTTCTAAGTACACACCATGTACTTTATGAGTACTCGTCATGTACTGCCTTGACGCAGGAGGCCATGTGCTGGTCGTGTAGTAGCCACACACACGGTCGTGTGGGAGTGACTTGGAGGCCGCCTAATACAGAGTATGAAAATGACATGTACATGCCTTGTACTCCAAAATACATGCCGTGTATTTTGTTTTTTTTTCATTAAATGCACCGAGGTCATGTCTGATGGAAATAACACCCTTCTTCTAGGTCTCATTTGTCTGAGAGAGTCTGTACGGCCATGGATCTTCAACAATCCCCTGGGCCTCCATCTATCCCCCGAATCGAACACCATCAGTTGCATTGTAATCGCATCGGTGAGTTCTCTCTTCTATTAGATCCTCTTTTCATGATTCCTCTTCTTTTCCAAGTTATAGTGGGTTGAATATTTTATGCGTTTTCTTAGATATATGGCATTATAAGGAGATTCAAGCTTTGAGGTTCACATATAGTGATCTTCTAACCCCGAGGTAGGTGGTTTGTGCCTTTCTGTTCGAAGTATTTGAGTATTATGTTCAAATTCCACCAATAACCTTGAACGGGGTATTGTGTGTTTATTGTTTTACCCTTGTTGATTGTCTTCCATGCTTGTATGCTTGTGTAGATGTAATTTGGATATGAATAGGGATAATTTCTATGCTTTGGATGTCTTTTCCCATGCATGTTATGTTTATGATTGTTTGGTCCTGTTTATCCAGTTTGGCTGCCTTGCCTGTTTTCCATGCCTGTTATTGTAGGATGGAGAGTTTGTATTCTGACATGCTTGTTATTCTATAGACTAGTACACCAAGTATTTATGTAGGTTTACTTTGGCCATATTATACTTCTATGATCGTTGACCTACACAGGGTCGTGAGAACCTGGTGTAGTAGACTATAAGGGAAATTGACCAAGTGAGTTCCTCAGAGAGTCTTTGAGCACTTAGGATATAAGGGGGATTGACCGAGTGAGCATCCTCATAGAGACTAGAACCACTTGGGGCTATAAGGGGAATTGATCGAGTGAGCTTCCTCAGAGAGTCCTTGATTTCTTTATACTATAAGGGGATTGACTACGTGAGCTTCCTCAGAGAGTCTTTGTTTGAATTGTACTTCCTGGACTATAAGGGGAATTGACCAAGTGAGTTTCCTCAAAGAGTCCTAGAACTTGGGGCTATAAGGGGAATTGACCATGTGAGCTTCCTCAAAGAGTCCTTGAATACCTTAGACTATATAGGGAATGGACTGTGTGAGCTTCCTCAGAGAGTCTTGCTTTACCTTTTACTATAAGGGGAATTGACTGTGAGCACTTCCTCATAGAGTCTTATTATATTCTTATGACTGAACCAGAGGGGTTAGGTTGAGTGTAATACCCAGATGGTTTTGTGTAATTCTTTGGTAGGACCATAGGGGATGGTTGTGAGTACTTCCCATAGGGTTACCTTTTTGAGGTTTAGCTGTTTGTTTCATTGTTGCTTGATTGGAATTGTGGATTTTTTATTTCTGAACACTTTCATGTTTACTGTTTTCTGTACTTTTACCTTCCATATATTCACTGACTATTAGATACAGATCTTCAGGTGGTTTCCTACTGAGATTTAGTCTAACACTCTATTTTGGCCATGCCTTTGGGCCCAAACAGATTATATTTTTGTGGGTATAGAAAAGGGAAAGTACCCTTCTACTTCAGGTACTTAACTTGTTGTGGATCTGGAGAGCATGGAACCAAGCATATGCTTGCGATGTTGAGGAGTTGTTTATCTTTTATTTTATACTTTGGTTTAGTATTGTTTGTATTCCGGCATTGTGACTTGTTTGGATGCTTTCCTAGAAATATGTATCATGCATCAATTATATATGTTCTCCAGTTGTTTTTACTTTCATCCTTCTGTTGTTTACTCTTTTATGAATGTTTATTGCTTCCACTATTGCCTTTGTTTTTCTTCCACTGTGTACTCTACCAATGAGGGCATAGTTTCCCCACTATCACACCCAAGGCCCTCGCTGCTAGTCGGCAACCTCTGGCGTTTGGGAAAATGCGCTTGAGGCCATGTGAACAATCGGGTATGGGTCACCTCTAGGTGGTTTCCCAAACCAGGACGTTATAGACACCTTTTGTAAAAATCACATAATTTAATTATCCAAAAATAAGAGTTTATAAAAAAATTTAAAATAAATTACTTGGCGTTGCCCACTAAACCCACACAAAACCTTCTTTTATGACCAAACACACATGATGCCATGTCAAAAATACAATTCGCACCACTTACACAGATTAATAATCTAATTTCACAATTTAAAAATCACTAAAAATTAACTAGAGATGAGTTTTCAAAATAAATCACACACAAGATATAGACACGCTACTAAACAATTCAAATGCATATCAAACTTCAAAGAAAACAAACTTCGCACCACACAATTTAATTTAATAATATGGTAAATTAATTAAACTTTCAAATTAATTTATCAAATAATAATTAGACTTATAACCACCTACCTCTGTGTAGAAAATTTTCATGATCTTGATGTGCGAAATCCACTGCACGCCAACTACACCTTATACCACACCAATAGATCCTAAAAACAATGTTTCGAGCTGAAAACATCCAAACCAAACCAAAATATAGACTAAACCTTAACCCTAAATCCTCCCCAATGCAATAAACAACTAATCAAGGTGGAACGCACCTGCGTCGAGGATGCGGGAGGCTGTCTGAGTGAGACGAGGGGTTGATGGAGGTGAGTTGTGCCGGCTGGACCTTGCCGAAAGGGGGCACAACCAAGGGGAAGATGTCAAGAGCGATGCGCATTGTGGATTCAGCACGAGGTGGGTAGTAGGAGCATCTTGGGGGTGTTGTGTGGCGTGAGGTGGCCAGAGGGATAGTTGTGCGTAGAACTAGTCCGCTGGAGAGAAACCAGGTGCAACAAAGGGGGAAGAAGGCAGCACCTAGGGTTAGGGGGGAGGAGAACATGACATGGATTTCGATGGAAGGAGAGGAGGGAGGAATGGTGCGGCTATCTGGAGAGGAAGAGGAGGGCAGTATGACTTAGGGTTAGGAGGAGTGGGATACAGCTCGAACCAAGGGGAGGGGGAGTCCTACGCGATGGGAAGAGAGGGGTGAGGGAGGAGGGAAAGAAGAAAAAAAATAAGAAAAAAACAAAAAAATAAAATAAAACCTAAATAAAAATCTAAATCAACTAAAATTAATAACAATAACAACAATAATAATAATATTAACATGCAAATAATTTTATAATTATGAAAAATATTTAATATTAACAACCTAATTAAAATAATGAAAATAATAATAATAATAATCTTAATAATATTATTGTTATTATTATCAAGACAACACTAAAATAATTTCATAATTATACTAATTTAATAATATATTTTCACTAATAATAGTAATAATAATAATTAGTAATTTTAATAAAAACATTAACGTTAATGAATTTATAATGATAAAAATGACTTAAAAAACCTAATTGAATTGTTAACGAATATAATAATAATTAAAATAATAATAATAATAACCTTAATCCTATTATTTTTATTATTATTATTATTTTAAACAATTCTAAAATAATTGTATTTTTATCATTCACTTAAATTTTTATTCAGTCAACTAATCAATTAACCACACACCGTGTAGGATGCACGGTGGTCTGGTGAAGCCACATGGCTTCGACTATGTCTTGAGCACACGCCAAACATTACCACACCAAAATTCTCACTTAACAGAAAAATGAAAAAACTCTTATTGGGTATGACCCGCACCTCAATAAATCAAATTTAAAGCCAAATAAAAATTACTACAGGTGTTCGAGTGTGTCAATTCTCTCCACCATGAAACTTCCTACCCCTAGAAAGTCCCAAAAGACTTGGTCAACCAAGGTTCCAAACAAGAATATGAAGACATTTTAAACAAAACCTCAATCACCTGAAGATTGGGCATTCTAAACACCCATGACCTGAAACTCCAAAGATCTCAAAAACATAATCACCAAGAAAAATAACCAATAGCAATGAATTCACCTCCAAAAAAAACTACAATAGGGAACACCCCGACCCCTAACTTAGGGATCACCAGGGCCGCTCGAGATCTCCAAGAACACTCGTCAAGTGACCAACTACCTAAGCTAACCAATTACCATATTCAAGGTCAGACGGAGCAGAAGGGGTTTCCCCACCAAGTACACTTTGAAAACAGATTTTTTCAACAAGTTCTTCCTATAGTGGTCTCCCCACCATATTAGGATTCTTTTCAAACATTGTTTCTCTAAACAAAAATGACTCACAAACCCATAAAACCTAGCGGAAAACTGAACAAGCACGTGTCAATACCACAAGACATGAGAATCTCTAAAACGATCACAATTTCGATCCATAACTAACCACAAGAAGGTTCACAGAGTATGACCGCTGGCTTTACAAGAATACAGATTCTCTAAACCTATTTATGGCCCAAGAGGAACTCCCATAAATTAAGACCACAGAAAGGAGACAAGGACTTCATGCCCCTCACAATAAAAATAAAGACTTTAGAGATGGTACCGCAGTAGGTAAATTTAAGTTGTCCCCATCCTGACACTGCAGACTTAAGTCGTACCAAACCCATCCCACGTCCGATGAGTTTTGACTGCGTGCAAGCTTCACCCTGAGACCTATGGTTAGGGCCCTGATGTCTGAAGAATCTACTGACTCACAGTCATAAGCTGACCACCTCTGACTGGAACTTCCTCCACTAGAAAAGAAACCTACATACTTCTCCTCGTGTCCCAAGTGTCCACTCTGTTAACATATCAATTGAGAATTGCAAGGAATGACTTAGAGTGCCCGACTGGACACACTAGAGATAGGATATTTAGGAGTCTATCAATCGCGTGATGCAAAATGATGGAAGGGTCACTACAAGAACAAGTCCCTTTGGTTCGCACTCCTCATTGTATGAGGAACCTGCACTTAACACAATATGAACAAGACCAACAACTATTACAAGATTTAAACTGATTGTTCTACACAACCTATGGGGAATATGAAACTATCTCATCAGAAAGGTAAACACACCTCCTTCTCCGCTTGTTGACTGGTTGAGCACCTATGAGATCCACCACTTTCCCTTTCCTTCACTTCCTTAGGTATAACCACGAAATGAGGATAGTCTTGAGGATTGCTCAAGACATCCCCATTTGCAATTAAAATGGAACAATCCCCACTTACCAGTCTAGTCCCACTCCACTAGATGTATTCGATACAACTTACACCCACACAACTTTTAGAGTTCCACCAAAACTGGAGACACTTCCAACTTTCCCAAAGCACTCAAATATATTCAACTTACCTCAACCTCTACAAAAAATTGACACAACCAAACAAAACCCAACTTTGCCACTCCACTGGGGGTTTGGGATGAGCCAAGAACTGAGAGACCTACTAGAAACCCATGGGACCTTTCTAATTGGAATATCCCAAATAAGAAACAAAAAACTATCCTTCTGCAAAACCAAGCACCTAACCAAACAAACATACACATTCTAGATACAAATCCAAAAATTCCAATAAAAAACATCAATTATTTTTCAAATAAAAACACCCACTTGAAAAAACAAGCACAGTATAACAAATCCCAACAACTCTTTTGAACCCATCACTTTCACTCCGGACTCAAAACCATTTTACGATTCCAAAACCATTTAAGCACAAAAACCCATTTTATAAAAAAAAATAACTTTTCAAGCATCCTTAAAAATCAATCACTTACCAATGATATTCCATGATGCCTCAAAAATATGAATTTTTGTGCCACTCAGGCACCCATCCACATGATCCACCAACTATCCATTAATCATGTCCACATGCCCACATGAGTACCCATAGGAATACCACTGGAAAAAACAAGGCTCTTTTTCTTTCAAAACAAAACATTCACAATATTCCAAAAATACCTTTTTCCAAAACCATTTCAAAAATTCAAGGCAAATTTTCAAAATGCTTCCCATTTCCAAAATAACTCACTTCAATTTCAAATAACCCAAGATGTTCTTTTAGAAATTCAAATTCAACAAATCAAACACCAAATTCCAGAAACAAGGTTTAAAAGAAACACACCCTAAGAATCATGTCAAACTCACAGAAATAGAAAATAAGAGAAACCCCAAAGTCTGTTTTCCTTTTAAAAATCCCTTCGTGCCATCCCAAAATTGAACCAATACATCCCCAACACTAAAGCACCTAGGCTGAGAACTAGTTTTCATGCCTAACCTGGCTACATAGTTTAGTAGACCATGCCCTAGGCAAGTGCCAACCACTAGAAGTGTTGAACCGTACTCTTGGGCATCACATGGGTCGCTACTCCATGTGAGACTACGCGCAGTCTCGGTTTACTCCTACTGTCGTCCCCCATCCATACAGACCAAAAAAAAACTTAAATCCCAGAATACCCCTGGTTACTCAAGGGTCAGAACTAGTAAGAGTTCGCAATGATCTTCTCGTACCTACCAATCGAATACCGACAGTTCTATATCTAATCTACTTGACACCCCAAATAACAGGAACAAACCTACCCTTTGATACCATTTTTTCATGAACCTAGTTGGTTTTCCATCAAACCAACACCCAACTCGGTCCACAGTAAGACTTGAAGGGTGTTCCCAATCCCCACGGGCTAGCACAAGTGCCCGGGTATCAAAACAATACATGGGAACGATTTAACCAAAGTAATAAACATAAAACAACTAAATAATTTAACAGAAATAAACTAAACTTATACAACCAAACAAACCCTTAACACATTTCAGATTTAAAGGTTTATAACTTGAAAACCCAAAATAAATGACAGCAAAGGAAAACTAAAACTCCAACTCAAAACTCCAAGCAACATGAGGTGAAACAACCTCAAGCCACATTCATCAAACCAATATGATGATTCCACTAACAACCCGAACCACCAATGTTATGCATGATGCATCAACTTGGGATACAAAATAAACCAGATCTACATACACCCCAAGGTGTATGTAGGGTGTGATCCAAGAGTCCGGTAGGATGCCACCGAGAAAAAGGTTACATGCATAATTATTAAAAGACAAATTCACTTGCAATATTAATAAAAGAAAATAAATAAATGCTTATACAACTTTAATAAAAATAAAATGGTTTTCAGGAAAATAACTTTAAAGGGGGTTATTTTTAACTAAAATACATTTTCTTTTGTAGTATCTCAAATGTCACATCATGAGTCATGGGTGTGTCCAAAGTAATCAAGAGCACCAAAATATGGGAGAGTCCCTATAGGTACTAGAAATAAGTGGGACCATAGAACTTCATGTCTCAATGAAATGTGGCTTAGAAACCATGACCCTCAGAAAATGTGGCTTATAAACCACGACCCTCAGAAAACGTGGCTTAGAAACCACGACCCTCAGTAACCGTGCCCTAGAAATCATGGCCCTTAATCATTCATAAGTTTAGTTAGTGTTGCAGTCTTCAATCCTAGTATGTGAAACAGGGTCGAAGCCACCCCCGGATCACTATCCCACTATTCTAGTCCACCTTCCTAGCTACTTGGGCTTCCCGCTTTGTGTTCAAACAAATTTCAAGTTCATAAAGGGTGTACATCACATAAACAAGCCAAGCTAAAACACCATACATTCCAAGATACCATTTACACTATAAATTTCACTTTTTAAATCCAATTTTCTGTCACACTTATGCATAAAATCCAAACAGGGTACTTATACACACATAATCACCATTTTCATACTCAAACCCACTTTTAAAACCATACACACACCAAAAATATTTTTAAAACTTAACTCAAATAGGTTACACACTCAATTAATCCATCTGAACAATTTAAAAATACACTTATAATTAAACAAACCACAACTTACACACACAAATACCATTTTAAAATAAAACACAAACTAAAACATTCTTCAAACACATTTTACACCATTGACATAATTTAATAAACCATTTAAAAAGGTTTATAAAACATTATCAAAATAGTTTCACAAGTATTTACATACACTAAATTAGCCATTTATATATCCAAAACATATTCCAACATCACACACACTCAAATACAACTTTAAAGTGTGACCTTCACCACACAAAAAGTTTGATGGAAAACCTTACACCATTTGTAGGACACCTTTTTCATAAATCACATAATGTAATAATCCAAAAATAAAATTTTATAAAACAATTTAAAATAAATCACTTGGTGTTTCCACTAAACCCACAAAAAACCTTCTTTTATGACCAAACGCACATGACGTCATATCAAAAATACAATTTGCACCACTTGTGTAACGTCCTAGTTCTGGAAGCCTCCCAGAGGTGCCCTGTACCCAATTGGCCACATGGCCTCAAGTAAATTTTCCTGAACTCCATAGGATGCTGAATAGCAGCGAGGACCTTGGGTGTGATAGTGGGGAAACTATGCCCTCATTTTCAGAGTAACATAGCAGAAGTAAAACAGATAGCAATAGAGGAAGCAGTAAAACATGAAATAGGTAAACAGTGGAAGTAATAAACAACTAGAGAACACACACACACACACATATATATATATATGATGCAAGATAAATATGTATAAGAAAGTAGTCAAACAAGTCACAATGCTGGAATACCATACTAAACCAAAGTTCAACAGAAAACAAAAAAACTCTATAGCATTGTAAGCCTCAACTTGGTCCCATGCTCCTCGGCTTCGCAACAATCAAGTACCTGAAGTAGAAGGGCGCTTTTCCTTATCTATACCTACAGAAATATGATCTGTTTGGGCCCAAAATCATGACCCAAATAGGGTGTGAGACTAAATCCTAGTAGGAAACCACCCAAATATCTATGCCTAATAGTCGGTGAATATATATGGCAGGCTATAATAAAAATGAAGCAGTAAAGAAGGAAGTACTCAAAAGTAAACAATCCAAAAGTTTAAAATGCATTTAATTATTAGATATCAAGTGAGTAGCTAATCATAAGTAGGGAACCCTCTGGGATGTACTCACAGCCTAACCCCTCTGGTATAACCAAAACAAATACAAGTAACCCTCTGGGAAGTACACAGTCTAACCCCTCTGGTTCAGCTTTTTCACAGACTCTCTGAGGAAGCACTCACCATAAATTCCCCCTATAGTATCGTATAGGTAACTAAAAGGCGATCTGGGAAAGCACTCAACGTCCAATTCTCCATGTGTCCCACATCGAGGAACTATAGACACTCTGAGGAAGCACTTACATCCATTACCCCTATGGTCTCACATCATAACAGTAAACAGACACTCTGGAGAAGCCCTCAATGTCTATTCTCCTTATGGTCTACTACATCAGGTTATCACGGTCCTATATAAGTCAATCGAGCATAGTGATATATAACGGCCAAATTATACCTCAAGAACTACTTGGATAAATAGTCTACAGCATAACAACATGTCAGATAAATAATATCACTCCATCCTATCAACACTAGGAATGGAAAGCAAGTAGCCTAACAGGATAAGCAAGACCAAATGGTCATAAATAATACAAGAATGGGAAAGACATCCGTATCATAGCAATTAACCCTATTCACATTCAATTGACCTCTACTCAAGCATATAAATCATAGAAGTAAATAACCGGGTTAAATCCGTAAACATGCAATACCCCAAACTGGGTATTGGGCACTCTTGCACATACAACCAAAAGACTATCTGCGAAAAGGCACAAAACACCTACTTCAACATTATATGATCAATATACTCCAGCATCAAACATTGGATCGACCTAGAATGTGGTAGATCTACAAAAACATCTAAAATATTCAATTGAGGATAACTCACGAGAGAAGAGAAATCAGGAAACGAGGTTCAAGAAGAAGAGAAAACTCACTTATGTGATTCCAACGCAACTGATGGAGTTCGATTAGAAGAGCGGATTCTCGATCGGGGGCTCGGGGAAATATCGGCGTCGTACGGATTCTCTTTGTCAAAGAAGGTGAAGAAGAAGACACTTCTTCCAAGATGCGACCCTGTTCTATTTAATGAAAAAAAATAAAGTACACGGTGTGTACTTTAGAAGTACAAAGCATGTACTTTATAATTACATGGCATGTACTTTCCCTTACCGGCCCCCACATAAGGCAGTATCTAGGTCACCACACACGATTGTGTGCTCGGCCATTACACGGCCAGCACACGGCTACGTGCGGCAAAAGAGTACACAGCGTGTACATATAAGTACACGGCATGTACTTCAAAAATATCCAAAAACTCCTCTTTTTCTCAAAAACACCAGAAAATAGAAAAACATACTGTAAAAGAAGATCTGGGTTCTTACAAACTTCCCCCCTTAAAGAAACTCATCTCCGAATTTCCCTAGCAAGGCAGCATAGAAGAAGAATCCTCGAAAAGCTCCGGCCACTGTGATCGTACATCGGCCTCCCTCTCCAAGGTCTCATCTTGTACTCGCCCATGCTGCCATAGCACTCATACCAGGGGAACAGATTTGCCACAAAGAACTTTCATACTTCGATCAACAATCTGGATAGGATGCTCCTCAAATGAGGCGTCCACCTCTAACTCAACCTCCTGGGGTTGAAAAACATGAGACGGGTCTGAGAAGTAATGTCGAAGCTGAGAAACAAGGAAGACGTCGTATATAGCCCGGTACCTCTGAGGCAACTGTAACTGATAGGAAACCAGTCCAACTCTCTCCAAAAACTCAAATGGCCCGACGTACCTAGGTGAAAACTTACCCTATCTCTTAATCCTCCTATGTCCCAAACTCGGTGTGACATGTAGGAAAACCTGATCCCTAACCTCAAACTCCAGAGGTCATCTCTATCGATCAACATAAGACTTCTGTCGAGACTGTGCAGTAGCCATCCTCTTCCGAATCAACTCTATCCTCTCTATGGTCTCCTAGAAAAGATGAGGTCCCAACATAGCTACCTCTCCTACCTCTAACCAGCATAAGGGTGATGAACATGGACTACTGTACAAATCCTCATAAGTTTTCATCTGAATTGTTGCTTGAGAACTATTATTGTAGGCAAACTCCACAAGAGGTATGTGTTTCTCCCACGAACCTCCAAAATCCAGGATGCATGTTCGAAGCATGTCCTCAAGCACCTGAATCGTATGCTCGAACTGGCCATCTGTTTGGGAATGGTATGTCGTAATCAGAAGTAACTATGTACCCAAAGCCTTCTGTAATCCCTTCCAGAATCAAGAAGTAAAATGGGTGTCTCTGTCAGAAATAATGGAGTGTGGAACTCTATGTAAACGTACAATCTCTCATATATACAACCTTCCCATCTCATCAAAACTGAAGGTATCCTTGATCAGCAAGAAGTGAGAAACCTTCGTGAGTCTATCAATGACAACCCACACTGCATCGTTCCCTCAAGGAGACCTCGATAAACCTGTAACAAAATCCATTGCGACATTGTTCCACTTCCACTCGGAAATGGGTAACTACTGAAAAATCCCTGCTAGTCGTTGAGGCTCCGCCTTCACCTGCTGATAGGTGGAACACCTCATGAAGAAACTAGAAACATATCTCTTCATACCTAGCCACCAATACTGACAGTGTAGATCATGATACATCTTAGTGATGCCAGGATGAACTTCTCAAACGGAGGAACGAAAGTCTCGCATCATCTCCCCGTGTATGTCTGATGGCACCCATACGCACCCATGAAGACACAAGATCTCATCCTCGCCTATGGTATATCTAAGAATAGGGTCCTCTCCTGACACACTTTCCCATAGTACCAGGCCTCCTGAATTTGATAGCTTCCTCATTAACACTTGATCAAGTAGAGTCGAGGTAACAGCTACAGAAGAAAGAAAATTCTACCCCTGCCTGTTGTGCACCTCCAGATGCATCTCAAATAAAATAGCTATAAGATACCACTCACTACTGACCTCCTTAACTACCTGTATCTGAGTCCTCCTTCTCAACACATCAACCACATCATTTCCCTTCCCAAGTGTGTAGGTAAGCTCAAATTCAAAGGACTAAAGGTACTCAACCCACCTTTGTTGTCTCAAATTCAGATCATGCTGAGTGAAGATATACTTGAGACTCTTGTAGTCCGTGAAAACCACAAAATACTATCCTAGAAGATAATGTCTCCAATAGCATAAATCATGAACAACTGAATCCATCTCGAGATCATGCATCGAGTAGTTACTCTCATGTGGCCTCAACTGCTGAGACCCGTACGCAACAACCCCTTCCCATTGCATAAGAACTACTCCCAGCCTGATACCTAATGCATCATAGTAAATATTATAGCTCTTGCTCAGCTCTGGAAATACTAGTATCTGTGTTTAAGTCAACATCCCTTTCATCTCCTAAAAGGATGACTCGCAAGAATCTAACCACAAGAAACTTGCGCCCTTCTTATTCAGGCCCATCAGTAGTGCTTCTAAGCATGAAAAGCCTTGTATGAAACTTTTTTAGTCACCATACAGCCCTAGAAAACTCCATACCTCAATTACATTATTCATTTTCTCCCAGGAAACTATAGCTCTCACTTTCTCTGGGTCTACTGATACTCCTGTCTCTTAGATAACATGACCCAAGAAGTGAATCTAGTCCATCCAAAAGTGGCATTTTGAGAGATTTTAATATAAATGATGCTCTCTCAGTGTACTCAAAATGATCTCAAGATGTGTGGCATGGTCATGTCGATTGTGAGAGTACACCAAGATATCGTCCATGAAGACTACCAAAAAAGAATCCAAGTATGGATGGAACACTCAGTTCATCAGTTCCATGAAAACTTTAGGTGCGTTCGTGGGACCGAACGACATAACCACATACTCATATATACCATAACTGCTCTGAAAGGATGTAAAAGGTACATCTGATGGTCTAACGTGCAACTGATGGTAATAAGATATCAAGTCAATCTTCAAGAACACCCGAGATCCTCAAAGTTGATCAAAGAGATCATCAATCCTTGGCAAGGGATATCGTTTCTTGACCGTAAACTGGTTCAAATTCCGATAATCCACACAAAATATGAGGGTATCATCTGTCTTCTTCACAAACAGGACATGCGAACTCCAATGAGAAGTACTGAGTCGGATGAAACCTTTTTCCTACAACTCCTCTAACTGCTTCTTGAGCTCCTGTAACTCTGGTGTAGCTATCATATAAGGAGGAATGGACACTGATGCTGCTCCTAGCACAAGCTCAATAGAAAATTCCACCTCTCGCTCTGAAGGAAAACTTGAAAATACCTCTGGAAAGAAATCCCTGAAATGATCCACCACTGGAGGAAAGTTCATCTGTGAAGTCCCCTGGTCATCCAGATAAAGACTAGAAATCTAGGTTGTAACTCCTCCCAACCCATGATGCTTGGGTCCTGCTCTACTCGCTTGGACATCCCATTCTCCCTTGTAAAGAAACTATTCGTCCTCTAGTGATGTGAAACTCACCCTATGGTAATAGCAATCGAAAACTGCCTGGAAGGGAACTAACCAATCCATTCCAATAATGACATAATAGCTTATCATCTCTATGACATAGAGGTCCCATAATAAGTGACACCCACTAACCTCTAGAGGGAACTCCTTTCACTATCATACACTAGATATTTTTATCCCCAACAGAGTGTCTAACGTCAAGATAACAGCAGAAGAAAAGATACAGATCCCAAGGCTCTCCACAATAGAAAAAAATATAAAGTTATGGGAAGCCCCTATATCGAAAAGAGTAGAAGCTAAAACTAAGGAAACTAGGATCGTACCTCGTACTGTTGAGGGTCTGGGATCCTTCTCCTACTGGGTCTGCTCCATTGAAAAAGTCTGACCTGCACCGCGGACCTGCGACCCTACCTAACCACTCTAATCTGATCCACCTTGTTGTCACTAAAATCCTGGAAACTGGTTACCACGGCCATGACCTCCACCTCATCTTGAAATGCTGGAAGAACTTTAGTTCCCTATCTGATGAGAAACTATTGGTGCTTCTCCCAAATGGGGAGTCATAGAAGAAAACCTGTCACCAACTACTGGAGAGAAGATCTGACAAAAATGCTGAAGATGGCCCATCTTACTGCAAGATCGGAACTCCACTAGGTCTCTTGGGCAATGTGGCCTCGTATTACTAATCTTCCCGCACTGGTATCACACCACCTGGCTACCAGAAGAAGTGTCCCGCCTCCTCGGATCCCCACGCATAAACTCCTTGTGGTGCTTCCTGCTGTTAGTGGGAGGGATACCAACTCCGGATGTTGAACTGCCCCAACTCACCACTCCAAAATCCCTCATATTACGCTCTGTGATTAGCGCCTGATTGACTATAGAAGTGATGTAAGTCAACCTAAAGATATTTACTTGAGATCGAATGTCGTGCTTAAGACTATCCTCAAAATTCCTTGATAGTAATAACTCATCACCTCTTAGGATAGGTGTGAAGTGTTACAACTCAGTGAAATAAGAAGAGTACTCCATGATTGAGAGAGTACCCTGCTCTAGACTCATGAACTCTTGGGCTCGATCAGCCCTCAAAGTTTCCGGGTAGAAGTAGTCATAAAAGGCATGCTGGAATTCATCCCAATCTATAACATGTTGGCATCCTGCCTGGGATATCACATCCCACCATCTCTTGGCAGAATACCAAAGCATATACGTAGTGAGCTTCACCCTCCTCTCTGAAGGAATCTCCAGATGATCGAAGATAGAAAGAATGGCTTCTAACCATGACTCTGTAGCCTGAGGTCCTCCTTCCCCTGTGAAGGTGGGAGGATGTTGCTGCTGGAAAAACTGCATCAACTCTGCCATAGAAGGGGTGGGATGCAGTACTCCTCGGAAGGTCTTCATAAACCTCATAAAGCCCTCTCGGAACTGTGCATCAGCACCTGTGTTCGGAATGATGGTCGGTGCCAAGATTGGAACAACTGTAGGATCTGATGGTAGTCCCTGATTAGCCATATTCAGTTTCTAATCACTGCCCTATAACTGGAAGAAAACTAGAGGACGTCTCAGTGGAATGACTCTACAAGGTCAAGCGCACACCTTAGGTCAAGATTAATAGGGACTGAAACTTTAGAAGCGTAATAAGGGAACAAGAGAAATAAAGCGTTCAAGTTTTTAAAAACATGGATACATAGAATTTATAATGCCTACATGGCATGTTCCCATAATCCTTCGCATGGGAATTTACTTCTTCCAACTTAGTTCATGTAACACCCCATACACATGGTGTGTTATCCTAACACACGGCATGTACTTGAATCCTCTTCCCTTGCCTGAGTTCTTCTACACAGCTAATCCACATGATTCTCCTAGAACTAGAATACAATGCATGTTAGTTCCAGACACGGTGTGTACTAGATGAACTTCACCGACCTGTGTTGTTAGTTACACGATCGGTTACACAGTTGACTCTACACAGCATGTTTTTTCCAAATGCAGCATGTACTAAAAAGATTTCACCGACCCGTGTTGTTAGTTACACAGTCGGTTACACGACTGACTCTACATGGTTTGTTTTTTCCAGACACGGCATGTACTAGAAAGATTTCACCGACCCATGTTGTTCGCTACACGGCCAGATACATGGGTCACACTACACAGCGTGTTCAATCTTGACACGGCGTGTATAACCTAAGTTTTATCCATCTATGTCGTTAGTCACATGGGTGGAAACATGGTCTACACAACACGGTGTGTACATACGATACACGGCATGTCCCACCAATATTTCCAAACCCCATGTCTCTGCCCACACAACCAGTGACATGATTAGAGACTACACGGCGTGTACATACAGTACACGGTGTGTACTTAATAAAAATAGTTCCTTCTGAACAAAAGGACACATGGTGTGTATTCATCATTACACGCCATGTATTCTAGGTTTTTTCAGATAGTAAGCCTCAGAAACTACTCTGGAAGTTCAGAAAAACACTGAAACGAACATTAAAGTTCCAAATTCTGATCCGTGAGGGCCCATACTCCCTGAAAATCAAATCTTGGCATCTTATACATGTCATATTCAAGGATAACGATGTAATGATCCACCAAATTCTGATCCATGAGGGCCCATATCACCTTAAGAACCATCATTTGGAATTAATTCAAATGAAACCTTACACAACCAATACCTTATCAAAAAGCAGGCATTATATCAAGGCATTTATCACAACATCATGCATATCTAACACAACCTCTATCACAGCAACATACAATCACTAATGCACCCTAAATGGCATGGTGGGAATGCATGAAATGTGATTTCTAACAAGTACCTATATGATGCATGAGATGGAATACCCTCATCTCATCGGGTTACAACAAAAATAGAACCTTAATAATATCAATGATAATAACACAAAACATGTGAATCACCCAACAGTGAAATCAAATCAACTGTAAAATTGCAAAACCATAAAAATTACAATAACGAGGTAGATTGGATTTTCCCTATACACAGGTTAGCTACTCTCGGGCACAACTTATTACCAAGTACCTATTCCTTCCTATCTCTGGATATAGGCTCCAAACAGTAAGTCAAGAAGAATGAATTCCTTTGATACCACTTTGTAACATCCCAGTTTCGAAATCCATCCATAGGTTCCCCATACCTGGTTGGTCACATGTCGTCAAATGCATTTCCCCAAATGCTAGAGGCTGCCAACTAACAGTGAGATCCTTGGGTGTGATAGTGGGGAAACTATGCCCACATTGGCAGAGTAACACAACGGAAGTAAAACAGATAGAAATAGCGGAAGCAATAAAACATGCAATAAGTAAACGGCAGGAGTAATAAACAACTGGAGCACACACACACACACATATATATATATGATGAAAGATACATATGTCTAAGAAATAAGTCAAACAAGTCACAATGCTATAATACCATACTAAACCAAAGCTCAATATAAAATAGAAGAAAAAAACTCCACAGCATCGCAAGCCTCAGCATGGTCTCATGCTCCCCAGCTCTGCAACAATCAAGTACCTGATGTAGAAGGGTGCTTTACCTTATCTATACCTGTAGCAATATGATTTGTTTGGGACCAAAAGCATAACCCAAACAGGGTGTGAGACTGAATCCTAGTAGGAAACCACCCAAAGATCTGTACCTAATAGTCAGTGAATATATATGGTAGGCTATAATCAAAATGAAGCAGTAAACAAGGAAGTACTCAAAAGTAAACAATCCTACAATATCAAATGCATTCAATTATCAGATATCAAGTATGTGGCTAATCATAAGTTGGGAACCCTCTAGGAAGTACTCACAACCTAACCCCTCTGGTCCAACCAAAACAAACACAAGAAACCCTCTGGGAAGTACACACAGTCTAGCCCCTCTGGTTCATCTTTTTCATAGACTCTATAAGGAAGCACTCACCATAAATTCCCCTTATAGTCTCATATCGATAAATAAAAGGTTTTATGGGGAAGAACTCAACGTAAAATTCCCCCTATGGCCCACATCGAGGAAATACAGACACTCTGAGGAAGCAATTATGTATATTCCCCCTATAGTCTCGCATCATAACAGTAAACATACACTTTGGAGAAGCCCTCAGCATCCATTCTCCCTATGGTCTACTACACCAGGTTCTCACAGCCCTGTGTAAGTCAATCAAGCACAGAAATATATAACGGACAAATTATACCTCAATAACTACTTGGCTAAATAGTCTATAGCATAACAGCATGTCAGATAAATAATATCACTCCATCTTATCAACACTAGGAATGGAAAGCAAGCAGCCTAATAGGCTAAGCCAGACCAAATGGTCATAAACAATACAAGCATGGGAAATACATTCATAGCATAGCAATTAACCCTATTCACATTCAATTGACCTCTACTCAAAGAATATAAATCATAGTAGGCAATAACAGGGTTAAATCCGTAAACACACAATACCCCAAACGGGGTATTGGGCACTCTTGCACATACAACCCAAAGACTATCTATGGAAAGGAAAAAACCACCTACATCAACGTTGTATGATCGATATACTCCGGTGTCGAACCTTGGATCAACCTAGAACGCGGTAGATCTACAAAAATGTCTAAAATGTTCAACCGAGGATAACTCATGAGAGAAGAGAAATCAGGAAAGGAGGTTCAACAAGAAGAGAGAACTCACTGATGTGATTCCAACACAACCAACAGAGTTCGATTCGAAGAACGGATGCTCAATCGGGGGTTTGGGGAAAGATCAGTGCCATACGGACACTCTCAGTCAAAGAAGGTGAAGAAGAAGACACTTCTGCCAATTAGATGCAACCCTGGTCTGTTTAATGAAAAAAAAGTACACGGCGTGTACTTGCCCTTACCGGCCCCTGCATAAGGTGGTCTCCAGGTCACCACACACGGCTGTGTGCTCGGCCGTTACATGGCTAGCACATGGCTATGTGTGGAAAAATAGTACACGGCATGTACTTCAAAAATTTCTAGAAACTCCTCTTTTTGCAAAAACACTAGAAAATATAAAAACATACCTGAAAAGAAGATTCGGGTTCTTACAACTTTCATAGATTAATAAGCTAACCGCACAATTTAAAAATCACTAACAATTAACTAGAGATAATTTTTAAGCAGAAATCACACACATGATATCAACACGCTACTAAACAATTCAAATGCATATCAAACTTCAAAGAAAACAAACTTCGCACCAAAAAAATTAATTAAATAATATGATAAATTAATTAAACTTTCAAATTAATTCATCAAATAATAATTAGTCATGGAACCACCTACCTTGGTGTAGAAAAATTTCACAATCTTGGTGCACAAAATCCACCACACAGAAACTGCACCTTAGACCACACCAATAGACCCTAAAAACGAGGTTTTGAACCAAAAACATCAAAATTGAACCAAATGCCACACTAAACCTTAACCCAAAATCCTCCCCAATGGAAGAAACAACTAATTGATGTGGAACGAACCTGTGTCGAGGATGTGGGAGTTTGGATGATTGAGACAAGGGGTTTCTGGAGGTGAGTTGCATTGGTTGGACCTTGCCAGAAGGGGGCACGTCCAAGGGGCAGCAGTTAAGAGCGATGTGTGATGTGGCTTCGGCACAAGGCAGGTAGTAGGGGCGGCTTAGGGGTGTTGTGTGGCGCGAGGTGGCTGGAGGGGCAGCGGTGCACCAGCCTAGTCCACCAAAGAGAAATCAGGTGCAGCAAAGGGGGGATAAGGTAGCACCTAGGGTTAGGGGGGAGAACGCGACGCGGCTGTCGGGGGAAGGAGAGGAGGGAGGCGCGGCGCGGCTATCCGGAGAGGGAGAGGAGGTCAGTATGACCTAGGGTTAGGAGGAGGGGGATACGACTCAAACTAGGGGGAGGGGGGAGTCTTGCGCGATGGGAATAGAGGGGTAAGGGAGGAGGGAAAGAAGAAGAAAATGAAAAAAAGAAAACAAAATAAAATAAAACCTAAATAAAAATCTAAACCAACTAAAATTAATAACAACAATAATAATAACATGCTAATAATTTTATAATTATGGAAATATTTAATATTAACAACCTAATTAAAATAATTATGATGACAATAATAATAATAATAATAATAATAATCTTAATAATAATATTATTATTATTATCAAGATGACACTAAAATAATTTCATAATTATACTAATTTAATAAAATATTTTCACTAATAATGGTAATAATAATAATTAGTAATTTTAATAAAAACATTAACGATAATGAATTTATAATGATAAAAATGACTTAAAAAACCTAATTGAATTGTTAATGAAGATAATAACAATAATAATAATAATAATAATAACCTTAATCCTATTATTATTATTATTATTATTATTTTAAATAGTTTTAAAATAATTGTATTTTTAGCATTCACTTAAATTTTTATTCGATCAACTAATCAATTAACCATGCATCAGGCATGCCGCATGGTGGTCTGGCGAATCCACATGTCTTCGATCGTTCATTGTTCACGCGCCAAACATTACCACACCAAAATGCTCTCTTAACAGCAAAATGCAAAATCTCTCATCAGGTCCGGCCCGCACCTTAACAAAGAAAATTTAAAGCCAAATAAAAAATATAAAATAAAAATAAAAATTACTACAGGTGTCCTGGTGTGACATAGATCTTATAACGCAATGATGGCATCAATGAAAGTGGAATTACAAGTTGAGGTAATTATATATATGCTCATAAATTGATTATAAATTACATGTGAAGATCCTTCGCTTATGGTTTCAATGTTTTAATCTAGTCAATAAATCTACTATTTGCATTGGAAATGAAATTTTTATCATATGAAGCAATGGTTACACATGATTTACAACTAAAATCTGATATGTACCATCATATTATGCTTTCCTTGTGCTCGGAACCTTCAATAATGTGATAAGAAAAGTTAATTAATGATGAAAACATGCAATCAAGTACTAGAAAAGTTGTTTATAGGGCACCAACTCCAATAGTAAAAAAGTATAAACTATCATTCAAAAATAAATATTTAATTCAAGAAGAGTAAAGGGACATACTACTTGTATGGAAATATGGGACACTTCAAACAGGACTATCGTCTTCATCAGAATAAAGATGGAAACAATGCTTAAAAAGAGAACTTTGTAGCCATGATCTTCGAAGAGAATGTTCTCAAATATAACTCTTATTAGTGGATTGATTCTAGTGGTACACAACACCGGTTCAAAAATAAATATATCTTTAAGAGGATAGAATCAATCAAATATGGGATGTATCTATACATGGGGAACTCTTCAAGCATTAATGTATAAGGGAAAGGAGTGGTTGATCTTGATTTTTTCTTAGGAACGATCCTCACCATAAATGATGTATTGTTTGTGCCCTAAGTTCTTAGGAACTTAGTATCAGGGATCTTGTTAAAAAATAATGGGTTTAATATTGTATTTGAGGTAGATAACTTTATTTTGTCCAAGGTTGGGATCTTTTTTGGAAAATTTTACTTGTATGATGGATTATTCAAATTGAATACAAATATTGTTTCTACTTACTTTCTAGAGTCTTTTTATTTATGGAATAATCTTTTAGGACACATTAATTTTAAGAAAATACATGACATGTAAAAAAATGGAATCATTACCAAACATAAATAAAGGTGATAATCAATGTGTAACTTTCATGAGAAATAAAAAGTTAGGAAACTATTTCCAACTATGGAAAGGAAAATTAATTTATTATAATTAATACATAATGATGTATGTGATTTGTATGTTACACCTACCATAGGTAATAAATGGTACTTTGTAAATTTTATTGATGATTGTTATTGATTTTTATATGTCTATATTTTACATGCTAAATATGAAGTTATAGATAAAATTATTATATGTAAAAATGTGGTTGAAAACCAATGTGGACTTACAAATAAATGCCTCAGATCTGATAAGGGATGTGAATACTATGGTCCTTTATTGTTTAAATCCATAGAGATCATACATAAAGTTAAATCTCCCTATACACCTCAACAAAATGGTGTATCTGAGAGAAAGAATATAACATTAATTTAAATGGGTAATTCCATGATGTTTATCTTGGGTCTCTCAAAAAAAATTGGTGAGAGGCATTATTGATAGTGTGCCACATCCTAAATCAGGTTCCTACAAAAAAATCAGCATGTGAATCCATATAAATTATGGAATTATATGAAACCAAACCTAAATTATTTAAATGTTTGGGTTTGTCATGAAATTATAAGAGTACCTGAACCTAAAAGGGAAAATTGGGTAAAAGAGGTATTGATATCATATTTCTTAGATATGCAGTCAAAGGGTTATAGATTCGTGGTTGTAGAATCAAATTATTTAGTAATTTTTAATACATTTATTTAATTAAAAGATTTTATTTTTAATAAATCTAGGTTTACCTCTTTACCTAAGAAAGTCCAAATAGAGGAATATGGCTCAAATAAAATAGTATCTCAAGAAGATACGATCAAGGAGGTTCATAAAAGTAAATGACCTCAGATACCCAAGATATATGTATTTGATTTCTATATGTACTTGTTGGAAGGTAAAAATAATATTATTGTTACACAAACTCTATAATTTCTCAATATAGAGTCTGACCCAAAAACTTTCAAAGTGGTTATGTCATCTATTGATACGTCTCTTTGGAAGGAAGATATAAATGATAAAATGGACTCTATAACTGGGAACAATACTTGGATGTTATTTGATCTTTCTCAAGGTTCACAACCTATAGGTTTTAAGTGTATATTTAAAAGAAAACAAAAATTTGATGATACAATTGAAAAATATAAGGCCAGATTGGTAGTCAAGGGGTTTACTCAAAAGGAAGGAATCAATTATTTCTATATTTATTCTCATGTGGTTAGGAATGCTTTGATTAGAATTATTCTCACTTTAACTTCCTTATATAATTTATAAATTAACCAAATGGATGTTAATACAACATTCTTAAATGGTGAATTGGGTGAGGAAATATATATGGAACAACTTTAAGGATTCATGGTAAGTGATAAAAAAAAGAAGGTTTGAAAATTGGTACAATCCCCATATGGTTTAAAAGAAGCTCCAAAACAATCACGTGATAAATTTAATGAAGTAATTTTATCAAATGGTTTTATAGTTAACCAATATGATAAATGTGTTTATAGTAGGTTCTATAATAACCATGGTGTTTTTATTTTTTTATATGTTGATGACATGATTATATTTAGAACTGAAATGAATCAAATAAATGAGTCTAAGTCTATTTTATCTATAAAATTTGATATAAAAAGCTTAGGTGAATATAATTTTATTTTGGGAATCAAAATTGTTAGAAATAAGAATTCCATCACTCTTTCTCAATCTCATTGTATTGAAAAAATCTTAAAAAGGTTTGAACAATTTGATTTTTCACCAGTTTCTACCCCATATGCTTCTAGGAGTAGGATGATACCAAATCTTGGTAGATTAGTTTCTCAATTGGAATATGCAAGAGTGATAGGGTTTCTAATGTATGTTATGGAATGTAAAATACCCAACATTGCATATGTTGTTGGAAAGTTGTGTAAGTGTATTGGTAATCTAGGTTGTTCACAGTGGGATGAAGTTAAAAGAGTACTTATGTATATAAAGGGGTATATAGATTATTGTATATGTTATAGTGGAAACCAAGGGTATTAGAAGGTTTTTTTTATGCAATATGGATAACTAATCCAGAGGATCACTCTTTTATGCATGTTTTGGGTTTTACACTTGGAGGTGGAGAAATCTCTTGGGGTTCAATGAAATAAACTTGTATAACAAGATTCACAATGGATTTTGAGTTTGTTGCTTTAGAATCTGCTAAAAAGGATGAAAAATGTATTAAATCTATTTTATCATATCTACCATTATGGTCTATGTTTATATCTTCGATTTCTATAAACTGTGATAGTTAAGAAACATTGTCTAATACATACAAGAATGGTTATAATAGAAAATAGAGACACATTGGTCTCAGTAATAACTATTTGAGGTGGTTGATATAGCATAGAATCATTGATGTAGATTTTGTTAGATCACAACAAAATTTGGTGAATCCACTAACAAAGGTACTTTCAAGGAAGTTGGTATAGAAAACTTCCTTAGGTATGGGTTTCAATTCCTTGTCAAAATTCACTAATTATGGGACCTCAACTTAACATGTGATAACTTTTCATGTATAAGTTCAAATTAAGAAATCCCATCATATGTGTGATGGAAAAACCCAAAGTATATTACACATGGGAAAATGGTGTATGGTTCCCATGAGAAAAGAAGGGTGAGTTCAAAACTCTTTATGAACCAATGATATCAAAAAGTATTGAAACATTGGAACACTTTTTGGTTCACCTATGTGAATATAGTAGTGGAGTATCTCTAAATAGATTATGAATTTATCTCTCAAACATTCATGAAAGGATATATGGCTATAATGGTGTCTTGTAGTAGATGGAAACTGAGGAATTTTAATAGGATTGTGTAGGATGAATTCAGATGATAATAAGAGTTACATGTTCAAGTTAGTTTCTGTATGTTTCTCTAGTCAACATTGATTTGTATCTACTATGTATAAAGGTTTAAATAAAGAGATACCTTATTTATGAAAGTTCTTTTCAAAAGAGTATGATGATTGATTTTTAAAAGGTGGTTTTAAATATTTTATAATGGTGGGGGATTGTTGGATTTTAAATAGTTTTTAAAATATTCTATTTTTTTAAAAGGGGGATTTATTGGAATCCCAAATGAGTTGTAATGTGTAACATCCCCCGATCTGGAACTTTATCATGTGGCCAAACTGGGTTGATTACTAGACCTCAAGTGTGCCTCCTTATACGCTAGAGGCTGCCGACTAGAAGCGGGGGTGTAAAGAACACAATGGGGAGACTATACCCCCCAATTATTGAGTTGAAATAACAAAAGAATAAATATCAAAGTAATGAAAATAGAGGAAACAATATTATAAAAGTAGATAAACCAAATAGTGAAGGCAATTAATCAAACCAATAAAAAAAATAATGTAATGACAATTTGGAATATATTTAAGTGTCGAGATGAATGTAAAATAGATAGATGACAAAAAAACTCAAAGAAGACACTAAATACCCTGGTCCTGATCCACACATCGATCTCATCTAAAAGATCCAACCCATCTAGTAAGCAATAATCAACAAAAATGTCCTTTGACCTTGTCCAAACTTGCATCCATGTAATCTACTCAGGTGCCAAATGACGGCCTGAATATGGTGTGAGTAAAACTCATTAGATCTACCTCACCATGTCTAAAAAACCAATTTGATAGTAATTACATGCAATTAAGTAATAAATATGAGTATTAATTAATCAATTAATACAATATAACAATTAACCTACTTTGAAACCATATTGGAATAAGCATTTCATCATAACTAGGAAAATCCCTTTATATAATCATTTCAGTATAACTAGGCCAAGACCTTTATATAATCATTTCAACATAATTGGGACAAACCCTTTATATAATAATTTTAGAATAACTGTGTCAATCCCTTTATATAAGCATTTTATCATAACCATGTCATATCAAAGTATCACCAGTCATTTCAATAAACAAACAATCCATTTTTCAAAGTGCTCATATCATAAGAAATCACCTAAGGTCTCATGCCATGATAATTCATGTTTCAAACCAATAGTTGGTTTATTATCATTAAAGGTTAGGCTCACCCTATGGGTATCCACAAGAAATATCTCAACACAATTAGATCTAAATGAATCCAAGGAGTAGTCTAAACACATGATTATCATCACCCATTATTTTTTTAGTTAACACACACATTGTGTCAAAACAATCGCATAGTATTTTACACACTTAAACAAATATAAAGAAAATCATAGGGCTTTGTTCTAGACTACCTACCTTTATCTGGTAATTAAAGCAACACTCTCAATAAGAAATACCAATGAAGAAACAATATGAAGGAGATCATATGGAAAACTTAAGCCACACAATCATCAAGATCGAAACCCGATTCAAAATTGGTCAAGAGATCATACTTCTATTATGGATGATATTGGAATAAAATATAAAACCAAAGAGAAGGAAATCAATGAAGATCAAACACTATATATTGATGTCTGAGAGGGAAGGAATTTTCTAAAAATCACCTAGAGTTTCCCTAGGGTTTTATAGAATAGGTTGTATGGATAATGAGGCAAGATTTAGGCATGAAGCATAAATAAAAATCACTGGTCATGATGAATTCACTTTGTAGACACCTTTCATGGAGGGAATTCCACATACACTGAAAAATGCATCGCCTCGGGTTAAAAATACATCGATCGACCTTTTCACAGTGTGAAAATAATTCACAGCTTGTATAACATTAATGTCCTGAAACTATTTCATGGAATATCTTGAGTGAAGAATTCGCATCATGTATTACTTAAACAGTGTGAATATTTCCTACAGGAAGTACTCACTACAAAATCTTGTAGAAAATCCTGACAAGACTTCAACTCAACTTGATCCTAAAGATAATCCTTTTTACAATTCAGACACATTTATACCTAGAATCCACTAATTCTGAAAAACATACATCCCTAAACTTTAGGTCATTTTACATGGTAAAATATCTCCATCCCCAAAGAAAAGTCTTGTCTGCTAAGGTTTAAAATAAGGAAAACCTAACTAAAATAGGTTTAACTAAAACTCAAAGTGGGACATACCTAGAAAAAGATGTTATCTTACAACCTCCCCACTATATAATAGCTTTTCCCAAAGCTACTCCAAGTATCACTAAGGGGTATCAACAAAAAAATTATGACCACTGTGATTTCATATAAGATTCACTCTCTTAGGACTCCTCTTAAACATGCCCATGTTGTCACTACACTCACACTAGATTTATAGTCTTTCCCTAGAGATACTTCTTATTATGGTCCATAATCCATATTAGATTCTCCTCAAAGGACACATCAACATCAAGATCTATGTCATCAACATATATCACATGATAAGGTTTAGGATGATATCTATGAAGTTGCGATACATGAAATACATCATGCATGGAATTGTAGTATTGTAGAAGGTCCAATCGGTATGCCACTAGACCAACCCTCCCCACTATCTAAAATAGTCTTACAAACCTAGGTGATAAATTTCCCTATTTCCTGATACGGTGTTGCCCCAACCTAATAGACACTCGAAGAAAAACATGATGACCCACCTCAAACTTGGATGGTCATCTCCACTGGAAAATGTATGATTTCTACCTACTCTATGTGGTCACCAACCACTTCCTGATGAACTGAACCTACTTAGAAATCTCATGCATGAGACTAGGTCCAACAAGAACTAACTCACCTACCTCTATCTAGTAAATAGGTGATCAGCACGACATTACATACAAGTACTTAAAAGGTTCCATCTGAATCGATGCTTGGAATCTGTTATTACACATGAAATCTATGAGTGTCATATATTATTCCCAAAAACCATCAAAATCCAGCACACGGTCTCATAACATATCCTCTATAATCTAATTCGTTTGTTTAGATTAGTCATAAATCTGAGGATTATAGGTTATACTCAAAAGAACATGTGATCCCATATCCTTTTATTAAACCTTCTAGAACCAATATGTAAAATGAGGATCTCTATAAAAAACAATATTCCTCAAAACATCGTGCAATCAAATTATCTACCGCACATAGACACTACCCAGATCATCAATAGGGAAGGTCTACCATATGGGAAACAAGTGGGATACCTTCTTCAGTTGATCTACGATCACCCATAATGCATCATTCTTATGAGGTTTGTTAGGTAATTGCATCATAAAGTTTATAGAGACATCATCTCATTTCCATTTTGGAATGGGCAGAGGCTACAATAGCCCAACAAGACACTAATTCTCAGCCTTCACCTACTGAAAGATGAAACATTTAGCCACGAAACCCGTTATCACTTTATTTATTCCTGGACACTAATATTATCAATGGAGATCACAATACATCTTTATTATACCTAAGTTTACCACGCATATAGAAGCATGAAACTCCATCATCAGATCATTATGCAAGCTCATACTCATCCACATGGAAAATAGAAGAATTTATGATGCCAAGAGACTATCTTAATGGTGTATCCCTACCATATAAGTTTTCCCTTAGAGCTAATCCCTCCAGATCAGATAACTTATTGGTATTGATCTGTTCTAAAATCATGGGTAAAATAGATATCAAGGTCAAATCTACTCATCCCTGAGACTCCTGAACATTTATATGCATATCTAGAAAGAGTTTCATCATATTATACTCATCATAAGATTACTAAACTTACTCTATATGTGTCTTTTGGGTCAAGGAATCGGCAATGACATTGCCTTTACCTGGTGTATAATCCAACTCATAGTCAAAACACTGTAGATACTCTACCCACCTCTACTATTGAAGGTTCAGGTCCCACTGAGAAAATATATACCTGAGGCTATTGTGTTTCATGGACACCACAAGCCTCTCACCCAAAGGATAGTGTTTCCAGAATCTCGGGGTGTGTATCACTACAGCTAACTACAGATCATGAGTAGGGAAATTCTACTCATGCGGTCTCAGCTGTGTGGATCCATAAGTAACCACTCAATCCTCCTACATCAAAACTAATCCTAATCCAACTCTAGATGAGTCAAAGTACATGGAAAATCCTTTCTATGCAAAGGAAAAGTGAGATTTGGTGCTGAGGTCAACCAACTCTTTAGCTCCTAAAAAACTCTCCTACAAGCATCTGACCAAACAAAATTCATCCCTTTCTTGGTTATCTTGGACATTAGTACTACCGGATGGGAGAAGTACAAGATAAAATGATGATAATACCCTACTATACCAATAAAAATATGAATCTTGAATACATTCTTTGTCTGTTCCCAAGATACTACAACTTCAACCTTCTCGGGGTCTAATGTCACTCTGGCCTCTGATATAACATGACCCAAGAAGTTCACTTTATCAATCCAAAAACTACATTTGGTTAGCTTGGCATAAATTTTATGCCCCCTCAATGTAATCAGGATGATGTTAAGATTTTGGGCATGTCGTTTGTAGACTGAGAGTAAACTAAGATGTCATCAACAAAAACCAACACAAAGTGATATAGTAAAGGATGTAAAATCTCGTTCATCATGTCCATGAATACTGTTGGGGAATTTTTCAGATTCAAAGATATTACCGTGAACTCGTACAAGTCATGCCTTCTCCTAAAAGCAATTCGGAGTATGTATGATTGTCTCACTCTAAATTGATGATACCCTGATCTCAAGTAAATCTTAGAGAAAATTTAGGCACCTATCAGCTGATTGAAGATATCATCATTGCGTGGAAGGGGATATCAGTTCTTGACCACCATCTAGTTCGATCTCTGATAGTCCATACACAAGTGTAAAGTACCATCAGCCTTATTGGAGAAAAGCGTGGGAGAACCCCCAAGGTAATGTACTAGGTCATATAAAACTACTATCTTTCAGATCTTTCGACTGAACTTTCAATTCCTAAAGCTTTGTTGGTGCCATACTATAAAGCGGAATATAAACTGGCTCTACTCTCGGCACCAACTCGACTGTGAACTCGAACCCATGCTTGAGTGGTAATCCATATAAATCTTCAGGGAAAACATCCTAAAAATAGTATACCACTGGTGGGAAAGTATCCTACTACATTCCACCATCATCTAGAGAAAAACCTTCTATTTTAGTCATGATATAATACAATCTTTACTGAATTGGTCCTCCACTACTAGCCTGAATATCCCACTCACCCTGGTGAAAATAGCTAACTCCTTCTGAAGATAAAAAAGGTAACTTTTCTCTAGTAATAATCCATGTTATTATGGTACAAAACTAACCAATACATAACCGGTATCAAATTTAAACCTATCATTTCATGTACAAACAATTCCCAAAGGAAACAGTAACCACCAATTTCTAGAGAATATGTCTTGCAACGTTTGATATTCTTTAATTTCACTCCTAGTAGTGTGTCAATGGTCAATACATCATCCAAGACTTCCATAACCAAGCCCAAACCATTTGAAAAAATTAAAGATATAAAGTAATGTTATGCTCATGTATCAAATAAAACACAAGAAAGGGTTAATGATGCAAGAATCATACCTATGGTGGTATAAGGTCATGCATCCAAACTAGTCAAAGTAAACTATATAGCATGTAGCTGACTTACCCCTCTACCCTAGGCTCCAGTCTAACTCCCCTACTCTACTCCCTATGCCTGTTACTATCACTCCTATATTGGGGTACCTCATCCCCTACCTCAATATAAATGTCCTATGGAACTCCAGTTATCAGTCTTCTTAGCATTAGTTGAGTCCTTACCAGACTCTAGTTTCTATCTTGATCCTCTTCCACTAATTTTCTACTGCACTCCCCTAAAAAACCTCTATAGGTGGCCTAGACTAACACATTAATGGAACTCCAAATAAGGGTATGGAAACTAAGGCCACTTGTGGAAAAACATGCCACATTTATATCACTACAACATAACACGGTCCTGAGATAGTTTTCCATTATCATGGTTGATCTACCTTCTATTTCCTTGGTAATAAATATCATAGTGAAATTTCTTTCTACTAGAATAATAGCTCTCAGTTCACCCTGCTATAACAGCCTGATAGTTTCTCAGGACCTCTCTCACAGTCCATGTTATGATGAGAACCTGATTCATCATGTCTGAAATGCTACTTAGGCAAAAAAACATTCACCTTTTACCTGGTCTCATAGTGAATCCCATTCTAGAAACTCCTTGCCCTGGCAGTCACATCAGCTATTAAATATGGAATAGAGTGTTGTAAATCAGTAAAATGTTCAGCATCCTCCATCACTAACATGCTCTACCGCTTCAAGTGAATAAACTCATGATGCTTCTAATCCCTCAAAGTTTCTGGGTAGAAGTGGATTAGGAAATTGAATTACTTCAAGGATAACTCCTCTTACTGTCTTATTTTCTTCAGAATGTCTCACCAATGCTTGGCAGGTCCGCGAAGCATGTATGCAGCAAGCTCCACCCTCTTATCTATGGGTGTATAAAGGTTCTTGAAGATCATCTAGAATGACTCAATCTAGAACTCAGCTACCTTGGGGCCCTCCTCCTCAGTGAAAGTAGGTGGATGATGTAGCTAAAACTCTCTTTTAAACTCAGACATATAAGGTAAAGGGAAAACAATATCACTTTACATGGATCACATGGCTCTAAGGAATTTGTCAAAAATATGAACATCCATATGATTCTTAGAAGATATAAGAATCTCTGGATCAGCTACGTTTAGAGCATGCCAATTTCCAATCTCCTGACACTCAATTCAAAGATGATGAGGATGCATTTTTATATATAATAAAAACACACTCTTTAGAACACTGGATAAACATCAAGGTCAACCTCAATAGGTGAAAATAATAGAGAACCACCAGCTCATGGTCTATTTAAACTTGGATTAACAAGTGAATTGGCATGAAATAGCAATTCATTTATTGCCTTTTTCATCATATATAATAGGTATCTCATTTTACAGTTCATGCAGGAAAATATATCACATGAAATAAATATGTTCCTATCAAGAACAATGCATGTCAATATATATATCCCTACATGCCTATCATGATGCATTAATACTCATCTCATGTCATACTGGGCCATGAGTATAAATCTTGAGAAATAATAACATCACACAACATGTGAATCACCTAATGTGAAATAACATCAACCGTAACAAGTGAACAGTTTGAACAACAATCTCATCCTGGGTACTCGGATTCCTCCCATACATGGGTTAGCTACTCCCATGTAAAAGCTCATTACAAAGTCCTAACATATTCCTAATCTTCTTTTTACCTTTCCAAAATAGTAAAACAATATAAAAGAAAACCTGAGCTCCTCTGATTCAACTTTATAATATCCCCCGATCTGTCACTCTCTCATTTGGCCAAATTGGATTGGTTACTAGACCACAAGCACATCTCCCCATACGCCAGAGTCTACCAACTAGAAGTGGGGGTGTAAAAAACATAGTGGAGAGACAATACCCCTAGTATTGAGTTGTAATAATAGTGAAATAAATATCAGAGTAACAAAAATAGCATAAATAATATAATAACAACAGATAAACTAAATAGTGAAGGCAATTGATCAAACCAATAATACAAAAAAATAATGCAATGATAGACTGGAATGTAGCTAAGTGCCATGTTGAATTTAAAATAGATAAATGAAAAAATAAATCAAAGAATAAACCAAAGATCCTAGTATCAATCCCCATTTTGGACCCATCTCCAAGCTCTAACCCATATAGTAAGCAATAATAAACAATAAGGTTATTTTCCCTTTTCCAAACCTATACCCATGTAATCTACTTGGGTACCAAACGACATCCCGAATAGGGTGTGAGTAAAACTCAGTAGTTCAGCACCACTATTTCTAAAAAAAAACCAATATGATAGTAAGTGCATGCAATAAAATGATAAAAATGAGTATTAATTAATAAATTAATATAATATAATAACTAACCCACTCCAGCACCATGTTAGGATAACTCTATGCATATAGCATCACATTTCCAAATGCAACCACAAGTCCATAGAATAATAACATAACTAGGAAAATACCACTATATAATCATTTTAGCATAACTGGTCCAATCCCTTTATATAATAATTTTAGCATAATTAGGCCAAGCCCTTTATATAATAATTTCATCATAACTGTATCATAAAAATGTATCTCTAGTCATTTTAATTAACAAGTAATTCATTTTTGAAAAGTTATCATATCACAAGCAATCACCTAAGGTCTCATGTCATGCTAATTCATATTTTAAATCAATAATCGGTTCATTATCAATCAAGGGTAGGATCATCCTATGGGTATCCTTAAGCCAGGACCCAAAAAAATTGGATACAAAAGGATCTAAGGAGTAGTCTAAACACATGATTATAATCACCCATTATTCTATTAATTAACGTGCATGTTGTGTCAGCATGATCTCATAGTATTTCATACACTTAAACAAATAGAAAATAGACCATATATTTTTGTTCTCGATAACCTAACTTTATCTGGTGATCAAAGAAACACTCTCAACAGGGAGCACTAATGAAGAACAAATGAAAAGGAGATCACAAAGAAAACCTATATCACACAATCATCATGATCAAAACCTAATTCAATAAAGTTCAAGAGATCACACTAATATAATGGAGGATAGTGAAAGAAAGGATAAAACCAAAGTGAAGGAACTCATTTGAAATAAAATGCTAGACCAAGATGTTTGAGAGGGTAGGAATTGCACAAAAAATTACTAGAGTTTCCCTAGGGTCTGGGAGAAGAGGCTACATGGTGAATGAGGCAATATTTAGTCATGTAGTGTGAATAAAAATTAATGGCCATGATGAATTTACATCATGAACACCTTTAATAATGTGAATTACACATACGATGAAAAATACATAAACTTGGGTTAAAAATACATCGATTAACCTTTTCATGGCATGAAATGAATTCACAACTTGTATAACATTCATGTCCTGAAACTGTTTCATGGATTTTTCTGAGTGATGGATTTACATCGTGTATTATTTACATAGTATAAATATATCATGTAGGAATTATTCACTATAGAAAATCCCAACCAGACTTCAACTCAACTCAAGCCCAAATAACATCATTTTTATGACTCAAACACATTTATACATGGACTCCACTAATTATAAAAAAACATACATCCCGAAACTTTAGGTCATTTTCCCAAAAAAAAATATCTTCATACCCAAAGAAAAAGGATTAGCTGCCAAGGTTTAAAATAATAAAACCTCAACTAAATGAGGTTCAACCAAAACTCAAAGAGGTACATACCTGGAAAAAGATGGGATCCTACAGAATGTACATTTCTATTTGCTAGCGAACATAATTGTTCACTAGTGAGTGTAATCTGGACCACTTAATCGATCGGGTGTGATCAGATGGACATGATTAAATTTGGAAAATACATATCATTCTATTAAAGGTATCAACCCAATTCCAAGGGGTGTGATTCCTTATCTGAATAGATGCTTCTATGTTTATAAATAGAGTCCTTATTGGATGAGAAAATCAATTCCAACCATTCCCAAGTACTTTAATCGTTCCTAAAAATTGTGATTCCTTTAAAAGCCTTCAACAAGCATCAAAGAAAATTTATTGATGTGAAAAAAAAAATCCCTTTTCAAGGCTCTCTTATTTCCAAATCTTCTTCAAAGGATACTCTCCATAAAGTATATGTGTTTAGTATTAAAACATCTTTGTATCTGAAAGAAGATTCTGTTGGAGTTGGTTCCCTAGAACCAACTTCTATGTACTTTATGATACCTTATATTTATATTTTTTTAATATTAATAAACATCATATCACATCATGATTATTCTTCAGCGTAACATAGTATGTGATAATGTCCTTAGAGTAGCTGTCACACTAAAAGGTCATAGAAGTTCCCTACTATGATGAGAACCTGGAAGTGATACGACGCTATTCTTAAATATATGTTCTATAGTTAGATGATATCATTTGAGGGATACAAATGATAAAAGATATCATTGGTGGTAACTCATATTATTTTGAGGCACCTTATCATGGTGTATGCCCTTGGTAATATCTAATAGGATATTATGAGAACAAGACCAGTCAGTAGTAAATCTACATTTATATGAGTCATTAGATGTTTCTATCTGTGGATTTTTGTATTGGTCCTTAGACTTTAAGATTATTATTAATGATTATTATGAGTCATGTACTTTGATATATTGATAAAAACCTTGATGAAAGATGTTCTCAGAAAGGTAGGATATGTTGGGTGCGTCACGAGTAATTTTGCATTAATAAATAATGATAGAAAGTATTTATCCCTTCAGTTTTTTAATGGAAGTTAATATCTCATCTAATTTTATGGAAATGATATATCCTAAATAAATAAATAGCCATGGTGTTATATAGGCAAGTTCTATTTTCAAAAAGTCAAAGAAAGAGACATCGAGTACATATGTTGATGGCACTAGCATGAAACCTGCTTGATTTGAGATATTATGATAAAGGGATTACATTATATAGTAAGAATTATTATGAGTTATTATGTCATTTTGGAACTAACTTCTTTCTCTATGGGTTCCTTGGCATGTTTCTAGATGTTAACCTTGGACTTTAGGTTGCTTCACCTAATTCCACTGAGAAAGAGACCTAGAGGGTCACACACTAAGTGTATCCAAAATCTTAGTTAAATAATATATTATTGTTTATTATTTAACAAGTTGAATAAATATTATTAACACATGTGTTTTAATAATTATTCATGTTTTCTTGATCGTATTTATTCTATCACTAGTTATTCGAGAGAATATAATATGAGTGGAATATTTAATAAATATTTATTTGTTATTTAGTAAATATAATATTTATTTATTTATTGTAGAATAATGTGATGATATTTATTTAATAAATAAATATAAACTATTCAAGGTCTAATAAATATTATGGATGAATAACATACCAGGATTTTAAGTCCAGTGAGAAAATAATAAATATTGAATATTATTTGATTAAATAATATTTAATTTTAATTTTCAAGTTAAGCACATGTCGAGAAATATTATTATTATTATTACTATTTGAAATTGGATTTTCATTAGGATTAAATAAATAAATAAGGTCACTTGTTCAATTATTTTATTTTAACGCTGGTGATATATAAACTCAGTTATGTTATTTTCTCGAGGATAAAAATTCATTTGTAGGGGTTGTGCACAATAGAATTAGAGAATTCTATCAAGCCCTTGAAATCTCTCTTCTCCAAGATCGCTCCCAAGAACATAGAGTAATCTTCCTCCACCGGATCAAGGAGAACGCTTTAGAGGAAATTATCATAATGATCAAAGGAAGACGATGCAAGCATAAGGATCGATCATTCTAGTAAAAAGAGATTACTTCAATGACGTCTGAAGATTCTTGGAACACTTTTGGATCACCACTAGAGGGAATCTGCACTTGATTCCTATAATGAAATGGTGGTGCATTGTAGATCTATTTCTAGATCCATCAATGAAGAAATAATTACATCAAGGTAATTCTTATTTAATTAAATTAATTATAAATAATATGTTATGATCCTATCTATCTGGTTCTAGCATGATTCATGTTGTCTATATTCTTTGATTCAATTCTATTGAGCATGGAATTTATCTTCGTGTAGATATAGGATTGATCATTGAAGATGGAAAAAGAAAATTTGGGCACCACCCATCACACGCTTCCGCTATGCCCAGAACCTAAAAGTGGTATTAGTGCATTCACTAATAGAGATAATATTTTCATTATTTTTTATATGTGTTTCAATTATTTAACCCCTTCCAATCAATCAATTTGAGATTATTTGTATCATTTTAGTGTTTTGGTGAATTATGGGCTTAATTGTGAAAATTGGTTAATTCTGGATATTTATCAGTTTTATGGAGCTTCTGTATTGTGGGAATATCTTTTACTATTTTGATAAAAATCAAGTGATTACTTTTTTTAGTCTCTCCAGACTCATGGGATTCAACTTTATCTTATATACCAAGGTCCAATTAGGCACATAATGGCCCAGAAAAATTCATCAAGTGGAAAACTCTTGATGGATGACAGAATGGACCCCACCTTAATTAATGAGGCATATCTCAGCCTACATATGTTGAAATGATATGATTCTAGCTGGAATATAAATAGAACTTCTCAACTCATTTTAAAATTAAATTTAATGAATAAATTCTGTCATTAAGGCATCCATTGCATGCGACCAACAATAGGAAGTTGAAGAGTCACCTCGGGAAAAAAACATTGTCATTAGTAATTCGAGTATAAATTTTGTTAAACTTGTCCAAATTCTCTGATATTTTTAGTAAGCATGTAAAAGAGATATATTAACAACATTTATGAAGACATATTCCCAATATTCTTCCATTTAATATGCTAAACGGACTCAAAATTTAGGTGGAGTAGTTTTGGAGGGAAATTTTCTACTCCACAAGCCTATAAATAAGAATGTTCACTTACATTCAAAGGGGTTAAAGAAGGTGAAAGAGGGTTTGTGCTGGAGGATTTAGTTCTTTAAGTTATTTTTATTTTCTCTTTTCTCCTTTACTTGTTTCATCATGCTCTATTCTTCCCCTTTCAACTCTCTTACCCTTCGCATGGAGGGGTAAAACCTTTGAGTGATCGGAGAAGGGGGAGTTTCACTTTTGTAATGTCAGAGTTTTGTGATTAAATATAAAACCATATTTTTCTTTTGAATGATTTATATTCTCAATGTTTCTCAATTATCTTAATTTGATCGTGTTTTGAGTTGTGTGTATTCATCATTAATAGCTTTGGTTGAATAATTTTAATCTCCCTCCGCCTAGTGCAATTTGTCTCGGTCGAGCAGATTGTGTTAGGTGGTGAGTTTCCAACAATCATTGGAACGTATGTGGAACTAGTGAACTTTTTCTAGAGTTATAAGGAGCAAAAATTCCCGATCGGTACTTTACTTAGTTGTTTAGGATTTTTTTTATGAACTTCCATGCACATAAAAGTGAGTTTCATTTGTTTCTTTAACCAAGGATGATTGGTAACTCGGCCGAGGAGTATTTCATTTATAATTCAAAAGGAATAGAGGTAAGATGATCTTTATGACTATGATGACATTGAAAAGGGTGATCCTACCTTTACCCCATCACTCTATTCATCCATTAGTGTTCAACCTTTCTTTTTAATTACTTTCTTTATTTTTTTCAACTCAAACAATTTCAAAAACAACTTCTTCTTCTTTCCTTAATTTAAGTGACATACATAATTGTTGTGCAATCCTCTCTAGAGACAACCTAGTTTAACCACTTTATTACATTTTAACTTAGGTAATATTTTTTTTGTCACACCCCATGATAGGCACGTTTCAAATTGGCGTCGTTTTCAGGGAGGCGCAACACTTGCACACACCGTTTTTCATAAAAAAATCATAAATTTCAAAAACTAAAAAAAAAATCTTTGTTCATGATGTATTTAAATGGTGATTATTATTCATGTAATAACAAATGTAATATATAATAACTTAAATAATACATAAAAAATAGAAGAGAAATGATGAAAGGGTTGAAGAATATATTTTTTCACCAGTGCAGCAACCCGAACCTAAACCTGGGTGAGAACCTGAACCAAAACAAGTGGTGGAAGAGATTTCACCGATCATTTTTTATTTTAAAGAACCCAAGACGAGTGAGAAGGATCTTATAAAGTAATTAATCATATCATCCCATACTCAACCATTTCTCTATGATTTCCCTGATGTACACATTCCAGCAAATGCACTTATGGGAGATAACAATTTTTGGAAGAATCCTGGAATCACTTTGTTGAAGATAACCGAAACTTGATCTTCCCATCATGGATATTGAAAAATCAACACCTTTTGACATCTATCTTTATTTGGAAGATGATGAAGAAAATTCACCTTCTAATATGGATTTGTCAATGGTCTTTCCTGAAGAGATCAATTTCCAAGCTGACATACTTGAAAGGGAATATTTCTTTATTAATTCACCATGCTTTAATCTTATTCAAGTTGAATTGTTTTCTGACTTTCCCTTTCCTAAAAATTCTGATATAGTATAAATGGAGTAGACCTTGGATGATACTAAAGAGACCAACCAAGTGGTTGTTATCAAAGTAGAAGAGTTGTAGAATCATTTGGTGTGACTACCTCCTCTATAAAAACTTTCATACCATTTGGAGGAGGACACCATGAAAGTTCACAAGGAGCACCCCTATATTTTATTCCCCCCCACTCCTGAACTCAAATTATCTATTTATTATTTATTATGGTTGGGAATTTTATTATCTTATTTGTGGTTATCCATTCTTGGTGTCTACTCGTGGACACTGGTAAAAGTCACATGTGGTGGTTTATCTTAAAAAAACCACATCCACCTTCTGATTGGGGATAATCTACTACAACTGCCTGACTAAGGGCAATAAAAACCTAGCACCCTCTTGGGGGGTCAAACCAATAATTATCACTTTTTTATCCCTTTATTATTTCTTTTTCTTTTTTTGATTATGTCTTGTATTTTTTTTGTAGTTTTAAAGTGGTAGAAACTAGGAGCTTAACTCAAGGTTTCCACTAAAAAATAAATTAGGTTGTGTCTTTCCTTTATTTTTTTTTCTACCCAATATAAATTATATGTGAAAATTTCATGATATAATTTGAGATAAAAAGAGGGTATTAAATATAATAAGTGTGGGGGAGGTATTTCAACTGTTTTTAGGAATTTTTTGTGTGCTTTAATTTTATTTTTCATGTTGTTTTTTGAAATTATCTTGTTTTCCTTTTTCATTTTTTTAGTGTGTTTTTAGGATTCTTGGTCTGAATTGAATACTTTGTAAAATTCAAAACATCTTGGTATTTCTGGAATATTTATTTATTTTAATATTTTAGGATTTAAAGGATTTCTGAATGGATTTTTTTTACTGATTTCTGATCTTTTCATTTTAAGAAGTTTGATTGATTGTGAAACTCATGTGCACAAGTGTTTTCCAAATTGAAAATCATGCCCAACCCAAGAGGTTTCTAAATGTATTTGACATCTTCTTACATTTCTCTTTTTCTTGAGAGCCTTGAGACATGTTTTGTGATCTAGAACATTCTATTTTTCTCTTTTTCAAAGCTATTAGAGTTCATGGAATGTGTCAAGTATGATTGAGGCATTACTTTGAAATCCCTTTTAAATTCAATTCTTATTTTGGCCTACCTTTTCATATGACCTTTATTAATCCCATATTATCCATGAAATTACTTACTAGGAATCCACATTATAATCCATTTATCCCTTTCCAACCTACTCTATAAGTTAAATTCATGATTATTGTTGAACTCAAGTGTGGGGGAGAGAGAAGATGAGTTGTGTTTTTCTTTCTTAAAGAATTTGTTTGAGATGAATTGAATGTGTTTCCATATTTATTGATGTTTGGTTGGAAGAAATTTCGTGATTATAATATGTATGGGTGTCCCAAAATATCATTACAAATACAGGTTGGGTGTTCACCAATATTTTAATATCAAAAGTTGCCTCTCTTTTCCTCTAAAACATGATTCTGAAGAGAAATTCATATCTGAATTCAAGCTGAAACAATGCTTCAATTGGGGGAAAGAGTGAAGAAAATAATTTATACTGAAATTATAATTGTGAAATTCCTAAAGTAAGAGGTTTTTGGTGGTGATTAGTTTTTGATATGATTGAGGAGCACATCATTCTTGAGCAAAACTGTTTTCATGTATTTACTTCACTTTAGAGCTTAACCCTCCTCATTCTGCCTCAGATGTTTTTACATTTTAAACCTTCCAATCCTCAGCCTCAGAACAATCCATGAAAAAGAAATAATTATTGAACCATTTTTGACTCTTCTAAGTGGATATATTATGAGGATATCAAACCTATAGAGATCACACATGTTCTTGGGAATGAGAAAAACTCCACATTGAAAATCCTTAAGTGAAGAGAGAAATATTTTTCTAAGGAGGTAGGTGCGACATGCATGTGGGGATTAACATGAGATTGAATGGATTATTATGATTTTTGAGGAGTTGTGAAATTTTGATCCATATAGTAGGTATGATATTTTCTTTAATATGATAATTGAGTTGTGTTGTCATTTATGCTTTGGGAAGTTTGTTTTGACCATGGTATTAGATGATTGCCCATGAGTGCAATGTTTAAGTGTGGTAGAATTGATATAACAAATATTTTCAATTATTTTCTTCTTAATTTCAATGTTTTTAATCCCGAAAATGTGTTATTTCAAGGTCAATTGTCACATTTTATAGTTTTTGAAACATTTTTTAGCTTAATTGGAAAAATGACATATTTTTACTTTTAACAGTTTTAATTTATTTCAATGTTTTAGCCATAAATATTTATAAACTGATCCAAATTGAAAAATTATTATTTTAAAATTTCATATGTTCTATGGGATTAATTTTATCCTTCTGGACCCAAATCTCAATCCATCATTTGGAATCTCAAATCTATCTCACAATTCAAGCCTCGAAAATTATGCACAGAACTGAAGAATTTTATTTTTGGGACCATATATCATAAATGGATGAACCAAATGATCTTATATTTTACATGGAGAAATAATAAATCTGTAGGAATAACTTTAATTAATATTTTTTCACATTATTCTTTCATTTTAAAGGTCATTAATGCATTGGAACTTGACGCATTGGAATACGAATAATCTGTCTGGCAGAATTAAATATTCTGAGTGAATTGGCCATAACTCCTTCATTACGTGGACAATAAAGCTTAAATTTCTTGAGTAGATAGAGGAGAAATAACTAAACAACTTTAAAGAATAACAAATTCCCAAATTCTATCATTTATGAGGACTACCACGTGGAAACTTTATGATGAGATTTTTGGAGCCAAATTTTCACTCCCTTTGCCTATAAAAATGTACTTCATCTTCATTCCAAAGGGTTGGAAAAGTAGTGGAAATTTTTTGTAGGTTTATATTTTCTTTTATGTTGTAGTATATTTTTAAAGTTTTTATTTATATTATTCTTATTATTCATACCTCATTCTTCTATTTTTACTTTTATGTGTTTCTCCCACCGTATTCTCTTCTAACTCCATAAGAATGGGGAACTAACCTTGATGTTTGTTTGAGGGTGAGAATGGTGGTTGATTGAGTTTCATTGTGCTTAAATTTAAATCTCTTTATTTAATTCTGAGAATTTTTTTTGTGGTTAAATTTATTATGGTGTAAGATTTACTCATTTTCTCTATCACTGAGTTCACATGCAGAGATCTTGGTGTTGGGGTAATAACATTTCGAATGAGAGGGTATAGTGTGACAAATCTTGATCACTAAATTGAATTGATATTGATAATATTTTAATAAACAATGATATCAACCATTATGATCCCCCATGAACAATTTTCTTCTTTATTTATTTTTAACATCATTTTTTTGCATTTCATATATATATATATTCATATTTTATGCATCTTTCAAACTCCTCTTTATATTATATATTAGTTATAAATTAAATAGTGACAATAAAATTTCAGTGTTTTGTAAGTTTCCTCCTCGAGACCGACCCTGGGAGTGCACTATATTTCATTATTAGGTAAATAATCTTTTGATCGGGGATCTGCAACAAATTCTCATGCATCAAATTGTGGTTCTGTTGATGGGAAGGTAATGCCAACATTTTCTTTTCTCTATTTCTTTTCTCTTTTCTTATTTTCTTTTCAAAGTTACATGACTAGAACCTCAAACACTGAACCTTTCCCCCTTGATCCTAAAATTGAAATAAACTTGTTGAATAGACTCAGAAAACTCAATTTACAATCTGAATTTGAGGATATTTCTCTTACAGACTCGAGTGAAACTTCAAGTGTTCACTCCAAGTCTATCATCATGGATGGAAATCAAAACCCAACCCTTAGAGACCTTTGTACCCCACAATTCCTTAATCAAAATAATCAACTTATCATGCTAGTGTTACAAAATTATTTTGAAATGAAGTCTAATATGATACCGTTTCTACCAAAGTTTCATGGATTGGCAGTTGAAGATCCCAACAAACATATTAAAGAGTTCACACATGTCTGCTCAACTTTCAGACCATTTAGAGTAGCTGAGGAACAAGTAAAGTGGAAGGAATTCCCGTTTTCATTAGAAGGAGATACCAAAGAATGCTTGTATGGTCTAAAACCTGGATATGTGGATGATTATAATTACTTGGTGAGATGGTTCATGCAAATATTCTTCCCCACCTCCAGAAGCACGACCATTATAAATGAGATTTATACCATTAGACAATCATCTAGAGAATCCCTTTACGAGTACTGGGAAAGATTTAAAAAGACATGTGCTAGCTTCCCACATCAAACCATTGAGGAGCATCACTTTCTTGTCTTATTCTATCAAGGCTTACTGGATAATGATAGAAACATTTTTCATGCATCGTCTGGAGGTGCATTGATTGACAAGTCACCAGAAGAAGCTAAGGGTTTGATTGAGAAGATTTCTCAGAACTCACAATAGTTTGGTATAAGAGGTATTGGCACAAGAGTTATTCATTAGGTATAAATTTATCATCCATCACCCTTACTAGAAACTAATATTGAAGAGATAACCAGTTTGGTGAGATAGATGTCCTTGAAACAAGTGGGTGACTAACAAACACTAACTAAGGTATGTGGTTTATGATCATCACCAGATCATTTCACTGACCAATGTGCTGAAATACAGGGAATAGAAACTTATACGGTAGATTTTCAGAAAATGAAATTCCAACAAAATCAAGAATGTAGAGAGCCTAACCATGTTCAATATGGGTTTGGAAATTATCAAAATTAATCTAGATACTCAAACCAAAACCAGTTCCAAAAACAACCCCCATTCTAGCAACAATTCCAAAACCCACCACCATTCCAACAAAATCAATATTATAACCATCCTTCACACCACCAATCACCCACTTTACCAAGATCCTATGAGCATACATCAACTAGTGCACAACCCATAATTCTGAACCAACAGAAGATATCTGATATTTAGGGGCTCGAAGACACTGTAAAAGATTTCTCCAGCAAGTTTGATAGTCTCATGGACTTCATAACCAAAAATATTGGGAAACTTCCATCCCAAACAATCCCAAACCCAAAGGATAATGTTATAATGATAAAAACAAGAAGTTTAAAAGAACTCTCATAATCAGTATCCCATGAACCTAAAACAAGACCACCTGAGTTGGGCGAGAATGAAGTTGTAAACTCTAAAAATTCTATGAAAATTCATTGTGAAGAAGAGAAGAAAGAGGAGGAATAGAAGGATAGTCCAAGGAAAAAGAAACAAGAAACATCCTTGCAAAGGAAAAAAATGGAGAAGAAAGACTTACCCCCACCATTTCCATCAATTATGATTGAATCAAAGAAATTTCAAGAGAAATCACTTCAAAAATAAATTCTAGACACCTTCCAAAAAGTGAAAATCAATATCCCCTTACTTGAAGTAGTTAAAAAAATTCCAAAGTATTCTAAATTTTTGAATGATATTTGCACCAATAAGAGGTTACTTCAAGGGAATGAAAGGATCAACTTGGGAAGAAGTGTCTCATCCCTTATCACACTACAATTGCCAACCAAATTTCAAGATCTAGGGACATTTTCCATTCCATGCACCATTGGTTCTTTAAATTTGTCTAATGCTTTTTGTGATCTAGGTGATTCAATTAATGTATTTCCTCACTCAGTATACACTTATTTGTAGATTGGAGACTTGAATCCCATAAGATTGGTAGTCCACCTTGAAAACAGATCCACAGTTTTCCCTATAAAAGTTTTGGAGGATGTCCTTATGAAAGTCAAAGATATATTATTCCCAACTGACTTATACATGATAAATATGGAATAATATGGGAGCCCTTAACACTCACCCATAATTTTGGGGAGTCCTTTCTTGAAGATGTCCAATACCATCATCAATGTCCATAAAGATACACTCACTATGAAGTTTGGAGAGAGCACTATCCACTTCAATATTTTTGAATCCATGAGGCACCCATCAGATGATCACTCCCTATTTGCACTTTCCCATGAAGTTGGTACAGAACCTATTGAAGAATCAGGTATGTTCTATGAATTCTTATACTTAGGAGAGACTTATTCCATTGAAAATATCATTGAACATGTGGATACCCAAAATGCTGGAGATTCTGAGTTCATATGAGAGGAAGAGGTAAAATCTAATTTCTTTGATGATTTGTTAAATGATGAGGAACATTATATGGTTTATTATGTGCAAGAGGTCAAAAATTTGGAAATGGTATATGTCAATTTAGTTTTATCCCTTGATCATCCCCTGATCTGGAACTCAAACCACTCCCCACTGATTTAAAATATGTGTACCTTAGGGAGGGAGTGAAACTACCAGTGATAATTGCTAATAATCTCTCTGAAATCAAATAGAAATTGTTGATTGATATTTTGAGATAGAATATCCAAGCGATAGGGTGGATTTTAGGTGATATTCTAGGAATCAACCCAAAAATATGCTCACATAAAATTTTTCTTGAGGGAGATTCCAAACCTGTCAGGAAACCCCAAAGGAGGTTAAATCCCACTTTAATGGAGGTTTTAAAGAAGAAGATTGAGAAGCTATTGGAATCTGGGATCATCTATCCCATCTCAGATTCACAGTGAGTTAGCCCAATTCATGTAGTTCCAAAAAAACTGGCCTAACCACTGTGAGGAATGAAAATAATGAATTAATCCCTATAAGAATTCAAAATAGCTGGAGAGTGTGCATTGATTTTAGGAATTTGAATCATGTAACTAGGAAATATAATTTCTCCATTCCCTTTATTGATTATATGTTATATAGATTAGCAGGAAGAACTCATTATTGCTTTTTGGATGGATTTTCAGGTTATTTCTAGGTACCCATTTCTCCTGAGGATCAAGAGAATGCAACATTTACATGTCCATTCAGCACTTTTACATATAAAAGGATGACATTAGAATTATGTAATGCTCCAGGTACATTTCATAGGTGCATGGTAAGTATATTTTATGATCACATTGAAGATTGATTGGATATTTTTTTGGATGATTTCATGGTTTTTGGAAACTCTTTTGACCATTATTTGAAAAATCCGAAAAAAGTTTTGAAAATCTACATTGAAAAGAATCTTGTTTTAAATTTTAAAAAGTGGCATTTCATAGTTGAGAGAGGTCTTTTCCTTGGTCATGTAATTTCCAAAAATGTTCGTAGAAGTTGATAAATCAAAAATTTAAGTGATAAATTCATTTCCTTACCCAACTTGTGTGAAGCATGTTAGATCTTTTTTAGGACATGCAGGACTATACATGAGGTTTATCAAGGATTTCCATAAGATTTATATCCATCTCTCTAGATTTATTTTGAAAGATACTAATTTTGATTTCAATGGTTCATGTAGGTAGTCCTTTGATGAGCTGAAGAGGAGATTTATTGAACCACCTATGATGCAGCCACCAAGTTTGGAAGAACCATTTGAGCTACTTTGTGATGCTTCCAACCAAGAAGTTGAAGCAGTCCTTTATCAGTGAATTGAGGGCAGGAAAATTCATTGCATCTGCTTCAAGAACCTTGGATGCGGCTCAATTAAATTACACAACCACAGAAAAGTATTTTTTAGCAGTTGTTTTTTTTCTTTAGAAATATTTAGATCATATATTCTTAGAACTAAAGTCACTGTATTTTTTTATCATGCAGCTCTCAGGTACTTGATGAAGAAGGTTGAAGCTAAACCTAGGCTAGTGAGATGGATGTTACTACTGTAGGAGTTCAACATAGAAATCAAGGACAAAAAGGGATTTGAGAACCAAGTGGTTGATCATTTAAGAAGACTTCCCAACACTACTGAAGCTAAAATTCCAGAAAAAGAACCATTGAATGGTCACCTTCTAGGAGAGTAGTTGTACTTGGTTAAAGGAGAATTTCCTTGGTATGTTGACATGGTCAATTATCTTGTAACATCTCAGGTCCCATGTCATTTCAATTCTCACCAAATTCACAAACTGAAAGGTGGATATAGATATTACATTTGGGATGATCCATTTCTTTAGAAGATTTGCAATGACCACGTGATAAGAAGATGTTTTCCTGAGAGTGAAATTGGTTCTATCTTTTAGTTTTGTTACACATTAGCTTGTAGAGACAACTTTGGACCTCAAAAGACAGTAAGAAAGGTTTTATAATCTGGACTTTATTAGCCCACCCTTTTTAAAGATTCTCATGAATTTTGCAAAATTTTTCCAAAATGTTAGTTTTTTGGAAAAATATTAAGAAGATAAGAAATTCCCCAACAACCGCTTAATTTTTGTGATATTTTTGAAGTATGTGGGATAGATTTTATAGTCCCTTTCCCAATGTTATTTAGAAATTATTATATCTTTCTTGTGGTTGATTATGTTTCCAAATGGGTGGAAGCAAAAGACACTAGGACTAATGATGCTAAAGTTGTTTGTGATTTTGTCAAGGATAACATATTTTGTCGGTTTGGAGTACCTAGAGTCATCATCAGTGATCAAGGGACTCACTTTTTCAATAGGATAATGGATGATTTATTGAATAAGTATGGGGTGCATCATAAAACATCAACTCATTATCACCCACAAAAAATGGTCAAGCTAAAGTGTCCAATAGGGAAATCAAAGGAATTTTAGAGAAGATTGTTAAGCCAAACATGAAGGATTGGATCTAGAGGTTAGAAGACACATTATGGGATTATAGGAAAGCCTACAAGACCCCGATTGGAATTATTCCATATAGTCTGATTTATGGGAAAAGTTGTCACCTACCTGTGGAACTAGAGCATAAGGCATATTGGGATATGAGGAAGATAAATTTTGATCTTGAAAGTGCTAGGAAAGAGATAAGGTTGAAGTTGTATGAGCTAGATGAAATTAGAAGAGAATCATTTGAAAATTCTATGATTTACAAATAAAGAACAAGAGTGGATCGTGACAAGTTGATCCAACCAAAAGACTTCCATACTGAAGATAAATGTTGGAGTTGGTGGCCTAGAACCAACTACTTTGTAATTTATTCATTAATAAATACCTTATCACATCTTGATTATTCTTCTATATGAAAATTAATGTGATAATTTCCTAAGGATAGTTGTTCCATTAAAGAGTCATAGAGGATCCCTACTATGATGAGAACCCAGAAGTGCCACAAACACTATTCTTGAATATATGTTCTATGGCCAGAAGATGTTATTTGAGGGACACAAATAATATAGGCCATTAAGGGTGAGGACTCATAAAACTTTGAGGCACCTTCTAATGGTGTCCACCCTTGGTAATATCTAGTAGGATATTATGAGAATGAGACCCGCCAGTAGGAAATCCACATTTCATAGTGTCATTGGATGTTCCTATCTATGGATGTGTGTATTGGTCCTTAGACTTTAATATTATTATTAATGGGTATTACAACTCGCGCACTTATATGTATTGACAAAAACTGTGATGAAACACTGTTCTTAGTGAGTTAGGATACAGTGGGTGCATCACGAGTGATATTGCATTAATAGATAATGTGAGAAAGGATTTTTCCCTTCTGTTCCATAATGGAAGTAGATATCCCAGGCCCTTTGATGGAATTGATATAGCCTAAATAAATCCATGGATATGGTAAGGAATGGGTGAGTTCAATTTTAGAAAGTCAAAGAAAGAATAATCGAGCACATGGGTTGATGGCACTAGCATGCAACCCGCTTGATTCAAGATATCGAGACAAAGGGGTTATATTACACGGTAAGAATTTGTAAGAGGTGACACGTCATTGCAGCGTTAACTTCTTTCTCTATGGGTGCCTTGGCGTGTTTCTAGATGCTAACCTTGGACTTTAGGCAGGCTCTACCTAATGCCACTGAGAAAGAGTCCTAGAGGGTCACACACTAAGTGTGTCCAAGTATCTCAGTTAAATATTAATTTAACAAGTTAAATAAATATTATTATCGATTGTGGTTTAATAACTATTTAAGGATGCCTGATCACATTTATTTTGACACTAGTTATTCGAGAGAATATATTATGGGTGAAATAATATATTTATTAGCGAGTAATGCAGTGATATTTATTTTAGAAATAAATAGTCATTATTCAAGGTCTAATAAATGTGGTGGAGGAAATAAAGAAAAATGGAAAAAAAAAGTACATGTCGTGTATATTAAATATACACATGATGTATTTTTTTAGGAATTTATGAGAAATAATATTATTTATTTAATTAAATAATATTAGGTGTAATTTTTTGGGTTCATGTCAAGTTATAATAATAGTCAACTGTTATTATTAGACATGGGGTATTACTAAGAATTAAATAAAATAAATAAATGTTTTCGGGTAATTAATTAATTTTATTATTCTATGTAATTAAAATCCCAATTATATAATTCTCATTAGCCTAGCCATTTTTTTGGTGTGGTGGTTGTGAAAAATGGATCCAAGAACGCTCTCAAGCTTCGAGAGAGAGATCCTCCTCCACCGGATCAAGGCGATCGAAGGCGGACATTGCAAGTGAAGGCTCTTCGGCACTAGCACCCGGAGATCCCTTCAGTGATGTCTAGAGATATGTAGAGCACGTGTGGATCACCACTAGATGAATACTACACTTGGATTCTATGATGCAATGATGAATCATATCGTATCGTGACCAGAAACATCAAAAAATAAATAATTCCATCAAGGTAATTCTTGTCAATTAATTAAATTAATTATAACCAACATATGATGATCCTATCTATGGTTTTAGGAATCCCCTCTTTATTTTTTGTTCTTCGTTCTATTCTAAAGATATGGAATTTTATTATCGTGATGGATCTTGAATTGATCATTGTTAACATTAAAATTAAAGTTGGGTACACCCACTAACGCACTTTCTCTGTGCCTGGAACCTACAATAAAGTGCTGCTATTCAATTCAAGACTGAAGTTGATGTTGGGTAAACTTAATTCCAGATAGGAGGGTCCATTTATAATTAATCATGTATGTCCTTCTAGTGTTGTGCAGATTGTGAAGGATGGAGAGCATGAGCCATTCACTATTAATGAATACAGGCTGAAGAAATTCCATGGGACCATTCCATCATATCTAGTGGAGGAGATCCCGCTCCTCCAGCCTATCTATCAATAAGATCCATCAAGTTGTACCTCTCCTTTACACTTTATTGTTGTTGTGATTCATTTTAAAATATTCTTACATGTTAAATTCACTTGAATTCATTAAGGATATTGCACCATTTAAGTGTGGGGGAGGGAACCTTTTTAGTTTTTGATTTTCATTTTGTGTTTGTTTTTCAAAAAAATGTGTGTTTTTAAATTTTTGTGTGTTTATTTTTCAGTTTTTGTATGTTTTTTTTTTTGAAACTTTTGAGCTGAAATCATTTCAATTTTTGAAACCCATGTCATTGAGTGAACCAATTTACTCCATGAAATTGAGCTTAAATGAATGTTGAAAATTACTTTGTTTCAAGTTCAATTATTTGTGAATTTAATGAAAAGTACTCTGATTTTAGAATCTCATGCCACATTTCATTGAATTTATCTTTTAAATCACTTTACTGTGAGGATTTTGAACCCTTTTTGTCATGTTATTTCCATTCACCTCACTTCTTGATAGAACCAGACCATGCTTTTTTAACCAGAATTTGATTTATTCCTTTCAAAACTTGAGGGTTTGGGGTACTTGTGTTTTAAATGATTGAGGAATTTATTTGGTTTTAAAGACCCATTTTTAATATAATCCATTTAATTATGTCCTAACTTGTACATTTAATCCTTTTATCCCTTATAATCTATGAATATCCAATTAGGTTAGTGATCGCGTTGTCGAGCGCGTCAAATTAGTTGTTTAATTTTGACTAGAATTTCTGCAGTATAGCAGCAACCCTAGGTCATCTATCGACGGAGCCTTAGATCATTAATTTAAAAAGAGGGTTTTGATTATGAAAGTATAAGGTGAATTAGGTTTTGTAAAACTTGGGGGTTTTATTATTAATGATGAAAATAGAAAATGAAAGCGATAAAACAAAATAGAAATGAACAAGATTGATTAAACGTGATCAACCCGGGGAAGTCTCGTGATGCTCATCCTTCATCACTTCAAGGGATGCGGTTATGATCTTTTAATCCCTGGTTTGTAACACCTAGAACCAGAATGTTACTAAGTTTGTACTAGGATACCTCCTAGGGTTCAGTCAAAAACACATAACGATTCACCGGACACCGCCGATGATTGGGTGATTTGTGTTCGACATCATAACCGAAACTCACCAAGGAAACACATGAAGAATTTGATGTGCTCTCAAGGTTTGAATGTTATTTCATTGTGATACCATGATATAAATGTACATGGCCTTGACAGAGCTTGTGTGAGTTCTATTGACCAATATGAATCACACAAGCACCGCAATTGAAAGGGGGAAAAGAAAGTGGTGAACGGTGTGTGAAACATCACATGAAAGGGTACCCCCAAACATGATCATATGAGTTGAGCATGACATACCAGTACATAACTCAATAAAATAAGAATATAGGATGATGAAAAATAACACAAAAACCTGTAATTCAAAATATCATTAAAATATTACAACATGAAGCTTGGGATTTACATCACGTTCCTCTCCGGGTGATCACAAGGGGTTTAGAAACCCATGGGAGGGGAAGAAGAAGAAGATGTTGAAGTATCACCTCCCATAGCCTCCAGAACTTCTATGGATGTTGAGAAGACTCTTTGGGGACTACCAAATGGCAGCACCTTTCCTCTTGGCCGAACTTACAAATGGGGATCCCAAGGTTTCATTTTATATGAAAATTGGAAGGTGGTTTTAGGCACATAGATTTCATCAATCCACTTGTGCCACGTGTTTTGGCCTTCATACAGTCTTATCTCTCTTTTTAGAAAATATAAAAGTTATATCCCTACCTCTTTACTATCTCCACAAAAAGTTTGTCACTCTTTGGACAACTAAATCTCAAGATATTGATAAAATATAGAACACCGCATTTGACTTTGTCCATATTTGGTGGCTTGGACAGATCAGTTCGGATGGGCCCCATAGAAGCCGAATCAGGATTGGGTTCATTAATATGAAATGTATCCTATTAAGTTTTGGACAGGTCCACAAAATTTCATCCCATTTTGATTCACTTATTTTGTGTACTATTCAAAACAGTGGAAGGATGTCCATGAATCCATGCAATTTTGGCCCATTTTTCTTCCACTTCATCAAGGGCCCTCCAAATCACCTCCACCTACATTGAAACAATAAAAACAAGTAACATTGACCATTATAATATTGATTAACATTAATTTATTGATTCAAACATAAATTTCAATTTATTATTATATTTTTAATATTCATTACAAAACTAGTTTAAAACTGCGGTGTAAGGGTGGAATAAAACAGTGAATCGTGGTATGATCACACCCCCACACCTAAACATTTGCACTCCTGGGCAAAGTCACATATCCAAATAAAATGATTCATATATATATATTTCCAAAATCTTAAAGATTTATCATTTAAGAAAATTTTATTTAAAGTAAAGTGATCAATGCACGAACCACACCAAGGAGTTCTTCCTAGTGAAAATAGAAAAAGATGTCTCATAAATCATATACTAGTGAAATTCAAAAAGATTCACGATACCCAATTGAGAAAGGAATTCAGAAGTAAACCATGACACTAAATATCCATGTGTGTGTGTGAAAACCATTCTATTCTATTCTTTCCACTTGATATCCAATAAATATATGTTATTTTAACATTTTTCAGCTTAAATTATTTTGTCATCGAACCTGTCCTACATCCTTTGCAATCATATTTCAAGACCCACTCATTTAAGCATTCCCAGAAGTCAAACCATAAGCTCTCGACCTAGATATCCCCATATGTTTCACATTTCATCACTCCCCTCATTTTTTTTTGATGTTGCAATTGGAACAAATCTCACACTCATCTCTCAACCCTTGTTTGATCTCCTTACGACACTAATTTAAATAGTTATAACAAGATAAAAGGTTGATGAGGAGTGGTTTTTGACCTGCCCAAGACACAATATTTTTTTTTGAGGGCGTACAATAGTCGGACATTAGGTACACACGCATAGGTCAATCTAGTACAATAATGAAACAGATCGGATAAGGGACGAACGTATGGAAATATCATTTAAAGCTGAAAAATATTAACCCAACATATATTTACCTTATATTAAGTAAGAAATAATCACACTTTGTGGTTTGGTGCAAAAAATTGTGGAGATATTAGTGACACAGTTTTCCAAAAAACTACTCACACAAAGGGCATCAATCATCTCAAAGGTTTCACATAGATACGACCATTTATATCATTGACAGAAAACCAATTCACTAAAAATCACTCCTTGATGGTAAACTCATACACAAATTCTTTTTAGCCTTCGTTATGGTATTTTTACTTTCCCCACTTTATGGTTGCCAAATCATGGAACTTCGAAATTGTCGATGGGGAAAAATGAAAATACCATAAAGAAGGCCAAAAAGAGAAAACAATGAAAATTCCTAACTAACCCAGGAATTTATCCACCCCCCCCCCCCCCCCCACACCCAGAGTATGCAGTGTCCTCACTGAAATAATTGAGAGTGTGAGAAGGAAGGATAAAACCTGGTGTGTTTTATTGGTATGATGCTTCAAGAAGGTGGATTTCCTCCACCGTATTCTTCGGAAAATCCTCATAGAAGTGTTTAAGTCGCTGCCCATTGACGGTAAGACTTCGTCCACTCTGCTCATGCAAAACCTGTATTGCACCAAAAGGGTAAACATTAGTAATAGTATATGGACCGAGCCATCGAGAATGAAGCTTACCTGGGTGGAGCTTAAGCCTGGAATTGTACATGAGGACCTTATCACCAATATGGAACTTCTGCTTATGAATCATGCTATCATGAATAGACTTTGTCTTCTCTTTATAGATTCGGGAGTTTTCATATGCATCACGTCGAATTTCTTCCAACTCTTGAATCTGCAGCTTTCTTTGCTCACCTGCATCTGAAAGGTTCATATTACATTGTTTAACAGCCCAATATACATGATGTTCTACCTCCACTGGGAGGTGACAAGCCTTTCCAAACACAATTATATATTGTGACATTCCGATTGGGGTTTTAAAAGCTGTACAGTATGCCCAAAGTGCATCATCCAAGCGCAAACTCCAATCTTTCCTATTGGGTTGTACCGTTTTCTCCAAGATTCGCTTAACTTCTCGATTTGAAATTTCTGCTTGTCCATTAGTTTGGGGATGATATGAAGTGGATACTTTATGAACAACCCCATACTTACAAAGCAATTTTTTCATGTTACGATTGCAAAAATGTGAACCCTGATCACTAATGATGAATCTTGGTAGACCAAACCTACTGAAAATCTGGGACCTCACAAAATCAACAACCACTCGAGAGTCATCGGTCCTGGTGGCATTTTCTTCCACCCATTTAGATACATAATCAACAGCCAATAAGATGTACACAAAGCCAAATGAATTTGGAAAAGTCCCCATGAAGTCAATGCCCCATGCATCGAAGATCTCACAAAATAACATGGGCTGTTGGGACATTTCATTCCTCTTGGAGATATTCCCTGTGAATTGACAATGACTACACGACTTGAAAAATCTATGGGAATCCCTATACAATGTTGGCCAATAAAGTCCTGAGTCAAGGACCTTTCGAGCTGTGCGTTGAGAGCCAAAGTGGCCCCCATAGGCCAAAGTGTGGCAGAAGGTCAAAATAGAGGTGAACTCATGGTCAGGGACACACCGACGAACTACTTGGTCACTACAAATTCTCCACAAGTATGGGTCATCCCAAATGTACCAATGAGAATCATGCTTAAGTCTCTGGGATTGTGAAGTGCTAAAATCTGGGGGGACCCTAGATGTTGCTAGAAAATTCACAATGTCCTCATACCATGGGGTAAGGTCTACAACATCACAAAGGTTCTCATGAGGGAAGAATTCTCCAATGGGTAGGGGTGAGTCAACATGATGGTCCAATGGTGGGGAAATCCTACTAATGTGGTCAGATACCACATTCTATACCCCTCTCTTATCTCTAATATCAAGGTCAAACTCCTAGAGGAGAAGCATCCACCGAATGAGGCGGGGTTTGGCTTCAGGTTTCTTTAAGAGGAAACGAAGGGAGGCATGATCAGAAAACACAATCACTTTTGACCCAAGAAGATATGAACGGAATTTTTCCAAGGAAAACACAATATAAAGGAGTTCTTTTTCAGTGGTTGTGTAGTTTACCTGGGCAGGGTCAAGGGTACGCGAGGCATACGCAATGACATGAGGATCCATTTCAACCCTTTGTGATAAAACTGCCCCAACTGCAAAGTTAGAGGCATCACACATAAGCTCTAAGGGGAGATCCCACCTTGGTGGTTGGATTATGGGAGGTGATGTGAGACTATTTTTTAGTGAATTGAATGCATCCTCACAATTTTTATCAAAAAAAAATCAGAATCCTTTTGTAACAACTGAGATAAGGGAAGTGTGATCTTACTAAGTCTTTAATGAATCGGCGGTAAAAACTAGCATGACCCAAGAAAGACCGCACCTCACGAACACATTTTGGATATGGAAGGGATGAAATTAATTCAATTTTAGATTTATCAACTTGAATTCCCTTATTTGAAATGATATGCCCAAGAACTATCCCCCGCTCAACCATAAAATGGCATTTTTCATAATTTAAAACAAGATCTTTTTCAATGCAGCGGTGGAGGATAGAACCTAGGTTTTCCAAACAATCATCAAAAGAAGATCCATATACTGTGAAATCATCCATAAAGACTTACATACCACTCTCAAGGTACTCAGAAAAAATACTCAACATACATCGCTAAAAAGTACCAGGAGCATTACATAGACCGAATGGCATCCTTCTGTATGCAAATGTGCCAAATGGACAGTTAAATGTTGTCTTTTCTTGATCCTCAGGGGCTATATGGATTTGGAAATAACCTGAATAGCCATCAAGGAAACAATAATGGGACTTACCATCCAATCATTCTAACATTTGGTCAATGAAAGGTAAAGGAAAATGGTCCTTCCACATGGCTTGATTCAGTCGACGGTAGTCAATACAGACTCTCCAACTGTTTTGCACACGCATTGGGACCAATTCATTCCTTTCATTTGACACAACTGTTATTCCTGTTTTTTTAGGCACAATTTGAACTGGGCAAACCCATTTACTATCAGATATAAGATAAATGATCCCTGCAGTAAGTAATTTACTGACTTCCAATTTTACCACTTCAAGGAGAGTGGGATTCAACCGGCGTTGATCCTGCCTTACAGACTTAGCCTCATCATCCAAAATTATGTGGTGCATACAAATAGATGGGATAATCCTGGGAATATCAGCCAATGTCCATCCTATTGACTTTTTAAACTCTCTCAAAAGTTTGAGCAGTTTCGATTCCTGTTGTGGAGAGAGGTTATTGGAAATAATGACGGGAAATTGGTCAATACCCTCAAGATAATCATATTTTAAATTTGATGGAAGTGGTTTTAATTCCAACACCGGGGGTTTTTGGATTGAGGGAGTGGATTTAGGGGGAGTGAGGTCCATGAAACTGCCTATCTGCTCATGTTTATTCTCTAAAGATAGAGAATCTATAGAAATGAGATTTGCATAATCATCGACAGTCATGGGTACCTCAGAATGAACACACTCGTCAACTAAATCACAAAATTTACACTTTTCAGAACCCACACAACACTCAAAACATGAATCAAAACTCAAATCATCAAAGGGTGAAGAAAACAAAAATGAATCAAAGTTTGGGTTGAGGAGAGAATTGTGTGTGTGTGCATCATTTGAGAGCACTTTCATCGAATAGACAGGAAGAGTGGAGTGCTCTTCAATAGGGTGTTTCATAGCCTCAAGGATGTTAAAACTTACCTTTTCTCCTCTGAATTCCATGGACAATGTACCATTGTGAACGTTGATGATCGTCTTTGCTGTTTTGAGGAATGGCCTCCCAAGTATGAGAGGAGTGTGTCCTTGGGTTCGGGTATCTTCCATCTCAAGAATGTAAAAATCAGCGGGGAAGATGAGATTCTTCACTCTGATAAGGACATCCCCAATCACTCCTTTTGGATGCGTTGTACTCCGGTTGGCAAGTTGCACGAAAATGCCTATTGGTTGAAGCTCTCTAACCTGTAGAGAAGTATACACAGAGTGAGGCATCACATTAATGGAAGCACCTAAATCTAGCATAGCATCAGAAAAAAAAGGTCTCCCCTATGGTACACGATATCATGAATGTTCCCAAATCCTTGCATTTGGTTGGCATTGCTGGTTGAATCAAGGTTGAGACATTCCTACCCAAGTTGACTCTCTCATTCCCCTTCAGCCTTCGTCTATGGGTGAAAAGTTCTTTAAGAAATTTGGAATAACGGGGAATTTTCTTGACTGCATCCAATAATGGAATATTAACTTGAACTTTTTTAAATGTATCCATTATTTAATTTTAAATATCATTATCAAAGTTTTTCTTAGATTTAGAGAGTCTTTGAGGTAAAGGAGGAGTAATTGATTGTTCATTTGAATCATCAATGATAATTTGATTGCCCTTTTTATTTTGTTTTTCATTACATGAAATTTTTTAGGGTTGGGAAGGAGTGTTTTCAAGAGGGGGACATACCTGTTTCATAGAATCAGTAGAAGGAGAAGCTTCTTTACCACTAAGAAGTGTAATTGCACATACATTACCTTTGTCCTTCGGATTGGCAATGGTTTGGGATGGTAGTTGTCTAGACCCTTGCATCTTAAGCTCACTGATGGTGTTTTCCAATTGTCCCACTTGAGTTTGTAGGTCTTGAATTTCTGATTGTGTGGTTTGTTGGAACTGAAGGTTTTGGTTTTCCATTTGTTTCACCATGTCCTAGAGGATTGGTTCAGATTTGGGAGGAGGAGGATGATTGTTTTGAGAAGTTAAAGGATAAGAAGGTCGCATACCTTGGCCTTGTTGATACCAGTTTTGCTTGGGGTAGCTTGAGTTTCCTCCTTGTTGGTATTGTGGGTGTGATTGCCACCCTGGATTTGGATTTGGCCTGAATTGTTCTTGCTTGAAGGGAGGTGCTTGTTGGAATGGACGCCCTGGGAACACAGCTGCACAGGACTCAGATGAATCTTGAAGTTGTGGGCACTGGTCAGAAAAATGAGTGTTATCAGAACAAATCCCACAATGTAATGGAATAGAAGTAGAGTGTGAGTTACCTTGTGCTTGAGCTAGTTGCCTTAGAAGGGTATGCATCTCATCAAGTTTAGTATCTAACTTTTGTTCTAGGGCTGAATGACTTACCTCGTGAACTCCTCGGGTTGGTGCAATAGCTCATGTACCAAATTGTTGTGCATTTCGATCCATGTTGGCTATTAAGTCACGAGCGGCAGAAGGAGTTTTGTCAACTAGGGCACCACCAGCTACAGCATCAATCATTCCATGATCCATGGGGATAAGTCCCTCATAGAAGTATTGGATTAATATTTGTTCACTAATCTGGTGGTGGGGGCAGCTTGAGCAAAGTCTTTTGAATCTCTCCCAGTATTCATGAAGGGTCTCTCCTTGTGATTTCCTAATTCCACATATTTCTTTCCTAATTGAAGCAGTTCGGGAGGCAGGGAAGAAATTCTCTAGAAAAAAGTCTTTTTAGGTCATTCAAGCCCCCAATTGTGGTAGGCAAATAGTATAACCAATCTTTGGCTACACCATCAAGGGAGAAAGGGAAGGCCCTAAACTTGATTAAGTCCTCAGACACATTTTGGGGTTTCATGGTGGAGCACACTATGTGAAACTCTTTTAGATGTTTGTGAGGGTCCTCTCTGGGAAGACCATGGAATTTTGGAAGGAGGTGGATGAGACCTAATCTCAGCTCAAAGTTGGTCACTTCCTCAGGATATTGGATGTACGCAGGTTGGTACTCCGCATCCAGGGTGGTCAGTTCTTTTAATGTTCGGTTATTTGCAGCCATGATCTATGGGGTTTGATTTGGTTAAATTTTTGATTGGTTTAAGACCACTTGAGGTTCCAAATGGGGTTCCTTAGTTTTAATTTATTGACCTTCTCTAGATGCCTTGATTTTTGTGTGAAGTGACTTTTCAATTTCAGGGTCAAATTCAAGTAGTGTTTCTTTACCAGATCGGGTCATGCAAATAAGATGTGAAGTTTGTTTTTTTTTAATATGGATGAAATCACTTAAGAAGGTTAAAAAGAGAATATAATATTATAATACAGAATTATATAGAGGGGGATGGAGAAGAAGAGAGAGAGAGAGAGAGAGATACCGAACACACTAAAAACAACCAAAAATAAAGACAAAACCCAAAATAAAAACAGTCAAATGGGGGTGGGGTATTTAAAGGAGTACTAATTAAGAATTAAAATAAACAAATAAAAGGAAATAAATAAATAAAAATGATCTTGGATCCCCGACAATGGCGCCAAAATTTGATCGCGTTGTCGAGCGCGTCAAATTAGTTGTTTAATTTTGACTAGAATTTCTGCAGTATAGCAGCAACCCTAGGTCGTCTCTCGACGGAGCCTTAGATCATTAATTTAAAAAGAGGGTTTTGATTATTAAATTAGAAGGTTAATTAGGTTTTTTAAAACTTTGGGGTTTTATGATTAATGATGAAAATATAAAATGAAAGTGATAAAACAAAATAGAAATGTACAAGATTGATTAAATGTGATCAACCCGGGGAAGTCTCGTGATGCTCATCCTTCATCGCTTCAAGGGATGGGGTTATGATCTTTTAATAACTGGTTTGTAACACCTAGAACCAGAATTTTACTTAGTTTTTAATAGGATACCTCCTAGGGTTCAGTTGAAAACACATAACGATTCACCAGACACCGCTGATGATTGGGTGATTTGTGTTCGACATCATAACCGAAACTCACCAAGGAAACACATGAAGAATTCGATGTGCTCTCCAGGTTTTCATGTTATTTCATTGTGATACCATGAAATAAATTTAAATGGCCTTGAAAGATATTTTGTGAGTTCTATTGACCAATATGAATCACACAAGCACCGCAATTGAAAGGGGGAAAAGAAAGTGGTGAACGGTGTGTGAAACATCACATGAAAGGGTAACCCCAAACATGATCATATGAGTTGAGAATGACATACTAGTACATAACTCAATAAAATAAGAATATAGGATGATTAAAAACAACACAACAACCTGGAATTCAAAATATCATTCAAATATTACAACATGAAGCTTGGGATTTACATCACGTTCCTCCCCGGGTGATCACAAGGGGTTTAGAAACCCATGGGAGGGGAAGAAGAAGAAGATGTTGAAGTAGCACCTCCCATAGCCTCCAGAACTTCTAGGGATGTTGAGAAGACTACTTGGGGACTCCAAAATGGCAGCACCTTGCCTCTTGGCTGAACTTACAAATGGGGATCCCAAGGTGTCATTTTATAGGAAAATTGGAAGGTGGTTTTAGGCACACAGATTTCATCAATCCACTTGTACCACGCGTTTCGGCATTCAGAAAGTCTTATCTTGCTTTAGAGAAAATATAAATGTTTTATACCTACCTATTTACTATCTCCAACGAAATTTTTGAACTCTTTGGACAACTAAAGATCAAGATATTGATAAAATACAGAACACCGCATTTGACTTGGTCCATATTCAGTGGCTTGGACAGATCAGTTCGGATGGACCCCATAGAAGCCGAATCAGGATTGGGTTCCTTAATATAAAATGTATCCTATTAATTTTTGGACGGGCCCACAAAATTTCAGCTCATTTGGATTCACGTATTTCGTGTACTATGCAAAATAGTGGACAGATGTCCATGAATCCATGCAATTTTGGCCCATTTTTCTTCCACTTCATCAAGGGCCCTCCAAATCACCTCCACCTACATTGAAACAATAAAAACAAGTAACATTGCCCATTTTAATATTTATTAACATTAATTTATTTATTCAAACATAAAGTTCAATTTATTATTATATTTGGAATGTTCATTACAAAACTAGTTTAAAACTGCGGTGTAAGGGTGGAATAAAATAGTGAATCGTGGTACGATCAGTTAGCCACATTACAAGCCAATATTCCCTATCCAACCTGCTCTTGAATTGAAATCATATGATCTAGTTGAACTTAAGTATGGGGGAAGTTGTCTTGTATTGTGCTACCTCATTTGGTGAAACTTTGGGAGGAAAATAAAATTTTGAAGAGATGTGTGTGCTGCTAAAAAATCATTTTGTTGAAATTTGTTCCATTTCTAGAGATTTCATGATTATAGAAGTTATGCCTTTTCTCGAGCTTCTAATGGAGGAATAAAGTTGTGCCTTTTCTGGAACTTTCAAGAAAAAATAATGTTTGGGAAGATTGAAATTTTTTTTGCTAAAATTCTGAGTTGTTTGAACATTACTAGAGTTTTCATGATGATGGATCTGAATTTCCACTAAGGGGAGCGAGGAGGATATCATACTTGAGTGAAAATTAGAATTGTGCAATTTTGCTTCAAAAAGAGCCAAGCTCTCCTCATTTGGCCTTATAATTTTTCACATAAAAATCCAACCAACCGAAAGCCAAAGAACAACCCTAAAAACTCCTCATTATAAACACATGTCCTTGACTCACATTGGGTGTAGAAGTAGGAGTTTGTAAAACTTATGGTTACCCTTTCATTAGTTTGGATGATAAAAACTTTGTTGAAAATTGATATTTGTGAGATGAAAGAAAATTCATGTGAGGTAGGTGTCTTGTGTGCATGGAAGGATAAATGAAGAGGAAAATATTTAATGTTATTAATAGAGAACTTGGAATAATTATTTTTTATGAGTCTGGTGTCATTTGGTTTCTTGGTATGAAATTGGTGGATCTCATTGGCATGTGTTTTGAATTTTCTTTGATTTGATTTTGATGTTGACTTGTCTAGGATTCCAAGTGCTAAGTGTGGGGGAATTGATAGAGATAATATTTTCATTATTTTTTATATTTGTTTCAATTATTTAACCCCTTCCAATCAGTCAATTTGATCTAATTTATACCATTTTAGTGTTTTGGTGAATTATGGGCTTAATTTTGAAAATTGGTTAATTCTGGATATTTATCAGTTTTATGGAGATTTTGTATTTTGGGCATATATTTTACTATTTTGATAAAAATAGAGTGATTCCTTTTTTTAGGCTCTCTAGGCTCGTGGGATTCAACTTTTTATTCTGGAACAAGGTCCAATTAGACACACAATGGCCCAGAAAAAATCATCAAGTGGAAAACATTTGTTGGCTGACAGAATGGACCCAACCTTAATTAATGAGGAATATCTAGGCCTACATATGTCAAAATGAGGTAATTCCATCTAGAATAGAAATATTACTCCTCTATTAATTTTCACATTAAATTTCATGAAGAAATTTGGTCATTAAGTCATCCATTTCATGCGACCAAAAAGAGGAAGTTGAAGAGTTACCTTAGGAAGAAAAAGTTGTCATTAGTAATTTGAGTATAACTTCCGTTACACTTGTCAAAAAAATTGAGATTTTTAAGAAGCATGAATAAGAGAGATGGGAACAAAATTTATGAAGACACCTTCCTGATATTCTTCCATTTAATATACTAACTTGACTCAAACTTTTGGTGGAGTAGTTTTGAAGGGAAATTCTCTACTCTACAAGCCTATAAATAAGAGTGTTCACTTCCATTAAAAGGGGTTGAAGAAGGTGAAAGAGGGGATGTGCTGGAGTATTTAGTTCTTGAAGTTATTTTTATTTTCTATTTTCTCTTTTCTTTGTTTCATTATGCTATTTTCTTCCCCTTTCAACTTTATTACCCTTCACATGGAGGGGTAAAACCTTTGAGTGATGGGGAGGGTGGAGTTTCACTTTTGTAATGTCAGAGTTTTGTGATTAAATATAAAACTATATTTTTCTTTTGAATGATTTATATTCTCAATGTTTCCCAATTATTTTAATGTTATCGTGTTTTGAGTTTGGTTTATTCATCGTTAATAGATTTGGTTGAATAATTTTAATCCCCCTCTGCCTAGTGCAATTTGTCTCGATCGGGCAGATTGTGTTAGGTGGTGAGTGTCCAGCGATCGTTGGCACGTGTGTGGAACTAGTGAACTTTTTCTAAAGTTCTAATTAGAAACAATTCCCAATTTGTAATTTTCTTAATTATTTAGGAATTTTTTATGAACTTACATGCACATAGGAGTGAGTTCCATTTGTTTCTTTAACCAAGGGTGATTAATAACTCGATCGAGGAGTCTTTCATTTTTCATTCAAAATAAAGAGAGGGAATATGATCTTTATGAATATTATGACATTGAAAAAAAGTGATCCTACCCTGAACCCATCACTCTCTTCATCCATTAGTTTTCAACCTTTATTTGTAATTGCAGGCTTTATTTTTTTTCAACTCAAACAATTTCAAAAACAGCCTCTTCTTCTTTCTTTAATTTAAGTAACAAACATAATTATTGTGCACTCCTCTCTAGAGAAAACCTAGGCTAACCACTTTAATAAATTTTAACTTAGGTAAAAAAAAAATTCACACCCCACAATAGGCACGTGTCAGTCACATAATTATTTATAATTATTTAAAGATCGTTGGTGATTTATGCATTTTAATTTAGATTTTCAATTCAAATTTAATTGTTCTTTTAATCTAAATCATGATATTTGTTTCTTCCTCCTTAATTTCTCATAGATATAATAAATATTATTAATTTAATGAATGAAATAAAATCAAAGATCTCATCCAGAGGTGACAAGGATTTTCACCAGATAACACAGGAGTACACTTTGTGTAATCAGAATTACACACTATGTACTTATGGTCAATGCATCCGGAATTAATTTAGAAATTAATTCAAATTGTGTGCATTGATTACACATGGTGCATTAAATACCTTACACCATGTGTTTACTGGGACAGGGTGGTGCACGATCAACCAGAGTACATTCCATGTAGCCCACATACATGACGTGTAGTCTCTTTGAGTCACATATGGGTCATCCTAACTGGTGACCATGCAATTCATAGATCACACAACGTGTAACCCATTAGAAATTCCATGTACTCCATTTTTTGAGGTATGATTTACACGTTGGGTCCCTAGTTGTGTACCTTGTATAGATGATGAGAAATGTACACGCTGTGTAGATCAGCTACACACGCCGTGTACTTATACCAAATTACACAGATTTAAAATTTATTTATTATATTATGTAAACCTTGATACATGTTCTTATGTGTGGTCATTAAGTTGATACGACACGCCATATGATGGGTTTTAATATTTATATATATATATATATATATATAATTTTTAATTAATATTTTTGTGATGATTGGATATGCATATCATGTATGAGTCGTATTATAGTTGTTACTCTACATGCATTAAAGCATGACATATTACAGAAAAATCATATAATTCTTTTAATCATTAAGTTGATACTACACATCATGAAAGTATGTGATAATTCGTGTATTCTATATGTCACAAAGAATAAAAAAGCATATGAGTATAATACATGTTGGGTAGATTCAGACAGGTATTCATTGTATTTTATCCAAGGTAAATTTATGTACACAGTTAATTTTAAATAAATTTATTTAATTTGTTTAAAATTATAATGGATGAGAATTTCAAGGAAATTCATATGAGAATTAAGATAAAATAATTGATTAATTAAAGATGATAATTAATTGATTCGATCACGATTTATCTTAAATAATAATGATTGTGAATTGAATGATAGTTTTATTAAATGCGTAATTTGTTCCATACATGTGGATTATCATGAGAAAAGACCAGAACTTTGTATGAGATTGGTTTAATTTTAATTTATTATTAAATTAAATTTTTGGTATGTGTGCCTTCTTTTCTCTTATTTTTTAGGGTTTCCATGCCCATGGTTTCTTTTATATAAACCCATTTCCCCTCACCTGTGTATGAGTAAAAGCATGTGTAATGGATAAATATCCCAAACTAGTGGAGGCAATTCAAGTTAGGATCCAGGGTGAAACCAATCCAAGAGAGATATATTTGTGGATAGGTAAAAAGCTATAACATAAGCCTTAAATGGTTCAAGGTGTTTTCCCCTAGGTTAATGCTTAGTTTATTAACCGCTAGATAAACTAGCCATTAGTAAAATATTGTGATCCTACTACTTTATTATTTTATTTCTATCATTCGCATGGTTATTTCATTATGGTTGTTTTTTCTTGGTCACATAAATTAATTAAATTAACGAGTATGCAAGATAAAACTAAAATAAATTTTATTATATGTAAATATTATCTAAGACATGGTTAATCACTCAAGTAAATCCACTTAATATTAAAAGTCATGTAATAAATATAGTAATTAGAAATTTACACATAAAGGATAAAATCCCTCAATTATATATAGTAAGTTGGTATAGCCTTCCACTAATTTAGTTAAAATCGAACCATAGTTCAAATTACTTGACTAGCCAAAGTTGGGGTGCTTTTAATTATTGGGGAATTATAACTTGAAGTTTTTGGTTGACTTAACTTAGTTCAAATTAAGGGTTGACTACCAAAGAAGGACTTGGTATAACTGATAGTTAAAGGTTGAGGAAATCCAATTGAAGGATTTTAAGATTAGGGAGTCCAATCAGCAGATCAAGAAACTTTGAGTTAATGCAGTTGGCATTTGGAATGCCTACCTAAAACCGTTCAAGTTACTTGACCAACCAAAGTTGGGGTAATGAGAAGGGTAATATAGATCCTTGATACTAGGATTTCCAAGAAACGTGATATTATTAAATCAATGATGAGGGCTATTGGGTTTTGATAAAATAGTTGGAGACTAATAAATTTAATGTTTATTTATTTGTCTAAATTTTATCATATAAATTACTAAAATCCTTCTCATCTTATTTTGTAGAAACAACATTAAAATTACTTCAAACATATCATTGTTACCCATACTTGAGAAGGATAACCTTCTCACTGGAACAAATTTACAAAGAGAGGAAAAAGATCTTATGTGTTATACTTCTCTAAGAAAGGAAATTGTATGTGCAAAAAGATCCTTTTCCAGTTGCATTGGGTAATGAGGAAAGTTATGAAGAGTTATCTCTCTATAAGAAACATCTTAATGATGCTACATATTTTTAGTGCTTCATGATATCATCCATATCCAATGATATTTTTAAGAAACATGAGGATATGGATTCATATAGCATGATGTACCACCTTCAGGATCTTTATCAAGAGAAGGCAAGACAAGAGAGGCACAAGATCTTCATTGCTTTGTTCACAACTAATCTTGGAGATTCTATGCTAGTCGGGCCTCATGTAGTTAAAATTATTGGATAAATTGAATGATTGGACATATTAGGGATTAAATTCTTGGATGAGTTGCATATAGATCTCATACTTTTATCACTTCCCAATACCTTATCCAATTTTATTATCAATTACAATATGAGAAATAATGATAATAGTCTCTCAGAACTTCTTAATTTGATTTTCCAAGTGGATAAGGAAACGGGGCATGATAAACCTGTGGTCCTTATGGTGAATAATAAAAGGAAGAACAAGGAAAAGGGTCCCAAGACCTATAAAAAGTCTAAATCACCCGATCATCATCCTTCCAAGCGGAGGAATATCTAGAGGCAGGGCAAGGAAAATGAGGCAGCATATTTTGCATATGGAAAGTCAGGCCACTGGAAGAGGAACTGCACCTAGTAGCAAGGGGATTCTAAATGTTAATTCATTATCGAGTATAATATTTAAAAATATACACAATGGATATTAGATACAGCTTTTGGTGCTCACATTTGTATCCAAATTCATCAACTAAGTATATTCTAAGAGATTTCTAGAGGAGAGGTAGATCTACAAGCTGCCAATAGAGTGAGGATGGATACCCTAGCCATTGGTGACTACCACCTTTCATTGACAACATTAATTATTTTGGTTTTAAAAGATGTTATTATGTACCTACGGTTACCAAGAATATAATTTTTGTATCATGCCTAGATATAGATGGGTTTATTTTCAAATTTGGAAATAAAAGTTCTTTATTTTATAAGGACAACATATTTTATGGTATGGAACATTTAAATAACAATATTTATGTATTAAATTATGAAAAAAAGTGTTGAAAACTGATAAAAATTATATTCACACGACTCATATAACACCCAACTATAGAAGCATTGTCTTGGTCATGTAAACGATAAGAGTTTGACAAAGATATGTAAATATGGTTATTTAGACTCTTCTAATATAAAACCACTTGAAATATGTCATGCTTGTTTACAAGGAAAAATGACCAAACCACCATTTAGTGGATATGGTGAAAGGTACACAATGCTTCTATAATTGGTACAAAATTATGTGTGTGGACCATTTCCAATATAAGTTAGAGGTGGATATTCTTACTTCATAACTTTTACTGATGAATTAAGTAGATATGGATATATCTACTTGATGATGCATAAGTATGAGTCATTTTAGAAATTAAAATAATTCAAGAATGAAGTAGAGAATCAACTTGGTAAAAAGATAAAGAAGCTTTTATCAGATCGAGGTGGTGAATATATTAACCAAGAGTTCATCAACTTTCTACGGGAGTCTAAGATTCTATCTCAACTCACTCCACCTTATACACCATAGTGGAATGGTTTTTAGTGAAAGGAGGAATCGTACCTTGTTATACATGGTAAGGTTGATGATGATTCATGTATATATTCCATTATCCTTTTGGGGATATGCATTACAAACTATGGCATACACATTAAACTGGGTACCAAATAAAGCATCAAATGGAATTCCCTTTGAGTTATGGAGTGGAAAGAAACTTGTTTTGACACATAAATGTATATGGGGTTTTGAGGTGTTTGTTAATGTTTTATCAGGAAAAAAACTAGCACCATGGGGAATAAAGTGTATCTTTATAGGGTATCCTAAGGAAACAAAGGGATACTACCTATAGAACCCCTTAGACAAGAAAGTTATTGTCACCAAACAATATGTATTTCTTGAGAGGTAGCACGTCCTCAAAAGGGATAGTGGGAGTGAGATTGAATTTGATAAAGTTGATTCTCAAGATACACAAGAGTTGGTACAGGAACAGATTCCATAAGTCCCCATGGAAGAAGTAGTTCCATGTTTAAATCCATCATAATTTTACTTGTTGTAGCAGCTTACCATGACTATGAGATTTGGCGGATGGATATCAAAACTACATTCATTAATGGGAACCTTTAGGAAGATGTCTATATGACACAACCAGAAGGTTTTGTGACTCCAGGTGATGCCAAGAATATTTTCAAGTTACATAGACCCATTTATGGATTGAAGAAAACATCTAGGTCATGGAACATTAAATTTTATAAATCCATAAAAGAATTTGGTTTCATTAAGAATGAATGTGAGTCATGTGTTTATAAGAGGTTTAGTGGAAATAAGGTTGTTATCCTGGTAGTATATGTTTATGATATATTACTTATTGAAAATGACATACTAGTCTTATAGTCAGTTAAGGACTGGTTAAAAAAGTGTTTCTTCGTGAAAGAATTGGGTGAAGAAACCTATATTCTAGGGATCAAGATCATTCATGATAGATCCAAGAGGCTTCTTGGACTAATTCAAAGTACATATGTTGACTAGATACTAAAGATATTTAGTATGGAATAATCCAAGATGTGATTAGTTCTAGTGTCACATGGTTTACATCTTTCTAAGAAAATGTGTCCTCATATACAACAAGAGAAAGAGAAAATGAGTAAGATCTCATACGCTTCAATGATAGGATCAATCATGTATGTAATGTTATGTACTAGACTTGATGTTGCCTATGCATTGATCATGGTAGGCAGATATTAAGAAGATCTAGGAGAACAACATTGGACTACTGTTATGGTTTCCCTTAAGTATATGAGAAGAACTAAGGATATATTCCTAGTATATAGAGGAGACAAGGAACTGGTCATTATGGGTTATATCGATGCTAGTTTTCAGATAGATCATAATGATCTAAAGTCACAGTTAGGATATGTTTTTTTGTCTCAACGGAGGAGTTGTGAGTTGGAAGAGTTCAAAGTAGTCGGTTGTTGCTGATTCTACAATGAAGTCTTGGTATATAGCCGCTTATGATGCAGCCAATGAATCCATTTGGATTCAGAACTTTGTTTAGTATCTTAATGCGGTACCTATAATTAAAGATCATATCACATTGTATTATGATAATATTGTAGTGGTGGCTCTTGTAAAAGAGCCAAGGTCACATCAATGGAAAAATCACATACTCCGGAAGTATCACCTCTTGAGGGATTTTTATCAAATGGGTGAAGTTGCAGTGAGTAGAGTACCCCTGGAATAGAATGTGGTGGAACCCTTTACTAAAGGTCTATCTCACTAGAAGCATGAGTATCATGTGAGAACTAGCGGACTAAATATTGTTAGCAATTGGCTCTAGTGCAAGTGGGTGTATGTTGGAGTTGGTGCCCTAGAACCAAATTTTGTGTACTTTATGATAATGTTTATTCATGGTTTTGAATATTAATAAACTTATTATCACATCATGGTTGTTATTATGTGTAACATAGTATGTGATAACATCTCTAGAGTAGCTATCGCACTAAAATGCCACATTAGTTCTCTACTATGATGAGAACCTAGAAGTGCTACGACACTATTCTTAAATATATGTTCTATAGATTATTGATATCATTTGAGGGATACAAATGATACAGGATATCAGGGGTGAAGACTCATAGGACTTTGAGTCACCTTCTCATGGTGTACGCCATTGGTAATATCCAATAGGATATTATGAGAACGGGACCTGCTATTAGGAAATCCACATTTATATGTGTTAGTGTATGTTCTTATCTTTGGATGTGTGTATTGGTCCTTAGACTTTAATATTATTATTAATGGGTATTATGAGTCACGTAATTTGATGTGTTGATGAAAACTATGATGACAGATGTTCACGGTAAGGTAGGATACGTTAGGTGCATCATGATTAATATTATATTAATGAATAATGTGAGAAAGGATTTATCCCTTCTATTATTTAACATAAGTTAATATCTCAGTCCCTTTGATGGAAATGATATAGCCTAAATAAATTCATGGTCATGGTGTTATATAAGTAAGTTCTATTTTCAGAAAGTCATAGAATGAGGCATTGAACACATAGGTTGATGGCATCAGCATGAAACTTGATTGATTTGATATATTATGATAAAGGGATTGCATTACACACTAAGCATTCGTATGAGGTATTATGTCATTTTGGCATTAAATTCTTTTTCTATGGGTGTCTTGACATGTTTCTAGAGGGTCACACACTAAGTGTATCCAGAATCTCATTTAAATAATATATTATTATTTATTATTTAACAAGTTGAATAAATATTATTTTTGCATGTGGTTTAATAATTATCCATGTTTGTTTGATCCCATTTATTTCATCACCAGTTATTTTAGAGAATATAATGTGAGTGAAATATTTAATAAATATTTATTTTCTATTTAGTGAATATAATATTTATTTATTTATTAGAGAATAATGTAATGATATTTATTTAATAAATAAATAGACATTATTCAAGGTCTGATAAATATTATAGAGGAATTATGGACCATGATTTTAGGTCTGGTGATAAAATAATAAATATTTAATATTATTTGATTAAATAATATTTAATTTTAATTTGCAAGTTAAATGCATGTTGAGAAATATTATCATTATTATTATTATTTGACATGGGATTTGCGCTAGGATTAAATAAATAATTAAGGGCACTTGTGAAGTTATTTTATTTTAACCCTAGTGATATATAAACCCAGTTATGTTATTTTCTTAAGGAGAACAATTCATTTGTTTGGGCTGTGCACAATGGAATTAGAGAATTATTTCAAACCCTTGAGATCTCTCTTCTCCAAGATCTCTCCCAAGAACAAAGAGTAATCTTCCTCCACCAGATCAAGGAGAATGCTTTGGAAGCAATTCTCATAACGATCAAAGGCAGACGACACAAGTGTAAGGATCTATTGTACTAACGTATGGATATTCCTTCTGTGATGTCTGGAGATTCGTGAAACATGTATGGATCACCTCTAGAGAGGATCTGCACTTAATTCCTACAACACAACGACGATGAATTGTAGATCTATTTCTAGATCCATCAATGAATAAATAATTTCATCAAGGTAATTATTATTTAATTAAATTAATTATAAATAATATGTTATAATCCTCTCTCTGTGGATCCAGTGTGATTCATGTTGTCTATATTATTTGATTAAATTCCGTTGAACATGGAATTTATCATCTTGTAGATATCAGATTGATCATTGAACACAACAAAAGCAAAGTTGGGCACTGCCCATCGCATGTTTCCACTGCATCTAGAACTTACATATTCATCAATAACCTATAGTACTATTGTTATGGTGGGGTCGAATCTACTCTTAAGAAGAGTGACTGTAAGAGCCTATTTCTTCTTTGAGGTACGAATCATGAGTTTTCTGTCAATTTATTGTTTAAATTCTTAAATATGACCTTGTGATTATGTCTGTTGAGGTCATAGAAGGCTCAGGGGTGTCTAGGGCTCATTGGAAGCCTGGAACCCAACTCTTGGAGAGTTTTGGTCCTACCGCATGATTAGGAGAAATCATGTGGGTTATGCCATACTGTTAATCTAACTGTGTGAGAGGAGGTAGTGGAGGTAGTAACTGTCATACTGTTTGGGGATACCATGTGGTAGAAGCTGCACGCCTGTGTGGAAAGTCCAAAAAATTGAAGACTCTTGACAGAGAGTTACGCGTGGTTACCGCACAGTTAGACATATTGTGCAGAGTAATTGTGTGAGTGCCCCTATATCTTACAGGAAGTTGTGCATAGTTTCCGCATGGTTTTTCAAACTGTGAGGATAAATTTTGTGATCCCTATTGTGTAGTATTTTTAATATTTTTTATTTTAAATTAAAAATCTTATAATAACCCATTTTTTGGTTTTCTTCAAACGCACAGCAGCCCCTCTTGTGGAAAATCTCTCCTTCTAAGCCTAAATTAGGAAATCAATTCTACTCGTCGTCTATTATCTGTTTTGACCATCGTTCGTCTCCTTGGATCTGTAACGATAATTCCTTGATTCATTTTTAGCCATATTTGATTCTTTTGTTTATCGATTGCGCTATTTGGATTTAGGCTTATATGCCCCAATATCTCGTTCTTCATATGTTCTTCATATTTCACCCAAAATAGGGTAAATCAAAGCTTGATACTAGATGAGCTATCTATAATTATTCTAAGGTAGGTATTCATGTGCTTTTTGTTGAATGTCAAGTTGTTTATATATGTTGAAGTGTCATGCACCCATTTTTGGGGTGTCGCCTTTATTTATAAATCATACCTATTGTTGCCTATCATTGTTTAGGTAATTAATTAGGTGTTTCAAATCATGTATTAGGTTGTATACTTGGAATGAGGGCCACCCCATGGGTGAGTTCCCATGGATGACCTTTATAGTCATTTGGCCTAGGATTCCCATGAGTCATGCCTTTGATTCCCATTCTTGGGTTGTTAAAAATTAATTGTTTATTAAATGGAATTGAAATGGGGATGAATTGTAATTTAACTCATTAAGGGTATGGAATGTTTTTCTTCGATGGTTGTTTTCCCATGTCAGTTATGTGATAATGAATCCATGTAATAGTGTAATTTACATGTGTTTCTTGATATGAGAAATGTGCCCATGTGAGTAAATTAAAGTCCAACCCTTATGAGTTTGGTCATTTCTTGAGTTATTAGATGCTTTAGGTGTTGACCATAGCATGCTCAATGCAATTTTTAAATGAACTTTGAATGATGAAATGGTAATTATCCTTGGGCGAATCATGGATTCGGATTGAAATCTCATGGACGGGCTCATGTGACTAATGTACCTTGTTCCTGGAGTGAACCTTGGATTCAACTTATAATTCCTTAGATTAGGTCATAGGGTTTATTATAATTAATCCATGAGTGAACCATGGATTTTATGGATGGGCTTAGAGAGACTATGTACTAAATGTCGAGTGAATCATGGATCCTTTATAATGCCATGGATGGGCTCAAGAGGCATAGACTATATGTCATGAGTGATACTTGGGGCTCCCTATAGGACTTCCAAGGACATGCTTAGTTGACATGGACTTATACCACGCTTAGAGTGATACTAGGCTCCTGTGAGAATCGTTGAGATGGGCTTGTAGGGTTTTGGTGAATTTGCACCTAGAGTGATACTTGAATTACATCTTAGGAATGTCAAGGATGGGCTAGGGTTATTTTATATCTGATATGGTTTATGACACTTCTTTAAAGTCAAAGCACAAGCTTGGATTTGGTCTTCTTTTATACTTGTTTAGATAGCCTTCTGAGGCATCTGTTGTGTTTACCACTATATGAGGGATTATCAGGATTAGGAAAGATCTTGAGACTAATAATCTTCAATGTATTTCAATTTATAATTGAATATAAATGACCAATTGAACATGAAATGGGAACTGGTGTTGTAGGACTGTTTACTTTGGAGTACTTCCTAGCTTATTGTTTTCACTATTTTACACTTCATGTTATATATACTCACTGACATATTGTCATAGACCTTGGGTGTTTGCCTATTGGTATTTATTCTCACACCCTATTTGGTTCATTCTTTAGGACCAAATAGATTATATGATTGCAGGTGTCAATAAGGTAAAGTTCCCTCTTACAGGTTCTTGATATGCTGCTTAAGAGCAGGAGGGCATGGGACCAAGCTAAGGATTGCAATGCTTTTGAGTTTCTTTTTTTCCTTTTTGTACTTCCAATAATTTTAATGTATATGACTGTAGTGTAACCTATTTTGGTTGTTTTATAAAACATGTAACATGTAGCATCATCTTTTATATGACACGACTTCTAGTTATTTATACTATCGGTCTTCTGTTGTTTACTCCTATTGTAAGTTATTCAGTTGTGTTGCGATCTGCTAATAAGGGAATAGTCTCCCCACTATCACACCTAGGCCCTCACTACTAGTCAGTAGCCTCTAGAATTTGGGGATATGCGCTTGAGGCCATGTGTCCAACTGAGCTCAGAGCACTGTTATGTAGCATTTGGGTTTGGGACATTACAAAGTGTTATCAAAGGGGTTTCCTTTTCTGGTTTTCTTTACTATTTAGTGACAATGGAAAGAGGTATAAATGAAATGGGATTTGGTAATAAGTTGTGATCGAGAGTATCTACCCCGCATATAGGGAAATCCAAATTTCCTCGAATTGAATTGTGATTTTGGGATTTTGATCTATTGCAGTTGATTCAATTTCACCATTGAGTAACGCACTTATATTTCATAGTTATTATTGAAATGATTATGTTTATATTGTGTTGAAACCTTATGAGATGAGGGTATGTCATCTCATGCATCATATAGGCACTTGTTAGAAATCATATTACATGCATTCTTTCCATGCCATTTAGGAGCATTACTGATTTCATTCTATTATGATAGGTACCGTGATAGATATGTTTTTTGTTGTGATAGGTGTATTGGTACGTGCTATGGTTTGAATTGTATGGATGCCAAGATTTGGTCTCTGAGGTGTATAGGCCCTCTTGGATCAGAATTTGGTGGACCATGTTTCTTCCTTATATTGAATTGGGTTATGATGTGTTATAGGTGGATACCAAGATTTGATTCACAGGGATTATGGTCCCCCACATATTAGAATTTGGAATACCGTTAGGATACCCTTCGATAAGGGAATGTGATAGCTTCTAAATGAGTGTCAAATTAGGATATGAATGTGAACTCAGTTAAATTTAAAATGAATGTGAAAAGAAAGTGGTATTGAAATTACTTTGGTAGATAACTTGACCAGACCTAATCTTAGTAGTGGGATTTTTGGTAGTATCTCTCTCTATTTACACCTAGACCTAGACCATGGGGCAGGAAGATGGGTGAGAGTTAGAGTAAGGTTTTGACTAGTCATATTTGTTCTCACTTTTGAGTTGCGACTTTGAGACTGAACTTGAATTAAGGTGTATGCTTGACCTTATAAATTCATGCTGCCATGATGACCTCTAGATTTATGTCAGGAGGGTGGTGATGATCATACCCCAGAGGTGGTGGGCCATGGGCTACTATTGGATCCTCCAATCATGCCAGTTATGGCACCATATTTTTTGCCTAATGTAGGTGTTGATGCACAGTTTCGTGAAGGCTTCATGAGGTTCATGTAAAACTTTCAGGGAGCACCACAACCTACCATGTCTATGGATGAGCTGACACAGGTGTTCCAACAGCAACATCCTCCCACATTCTCATGGGATGGAAAACCATAGGCTATAGATTCATGGATAGAGGCTATGTTCTCGATCTTCGAGCATCTAGAGACACCTCCTAAGAGGAGGGTAAATCTCGCGACATATATGTTGTGTGATTCCACCAAGAGATGGTGGGATGTGATTACTCAAGTGGGGCATCATCAGGATATGGAATGGGGAGACTTTCAGATAGTATTCTATGAATATTACTATCCTGATATGCTGTGGGATGATAAATCACAAGAGTTTATACATTTGGAGCAGGGAACATTGTCAGTTATGGACTACTCGGCCCGTTTTACTGAGCTCCAACGATTCACACCTATTCTGATGGGTGATGATATATCAAAGGATAGATGATTTTAGGATTGTATTAGTTATGAAATATGATCACAAATAAATGTTTTCAGGTTGAATATCATTTTTTTATCATGAATCAGGCCCTGATCATAGAACGTAACCTGAGGGAGTTTGGAGGTGCAAGCCAGGGCGGTTCGGCACCTAAATCTGGTATTGTCTCAACTGGTAGTAGGAAGAATTTTCTGAATCTTTCTAGCAATGATACTAGCAGTCAAAACGTATCTTCAAGTATCCAAGTGAGGTGCTACCAGTGTGGTAGGTTGGGGAATATGAGTCCATAGTGTCTACATGACCCAGTTGAGTGATGATCTTGCAGCAAGATGGGTCATCTTTAGCATTTTTTTCAGAATGTTTCCACTAGTATCTAGTGAGAGAGGGTTTGCACCATCTCCATGTTCAGGAGTGGGGTCTGTAGCTTCTCACCAGTCAAGGAACTAGAATGCATCGGGCCATTCAAGCCGAGGTAGTGGTCGTGGTCGTGGTAGCTAGAAACTAGGTTCTCGGAGACAGTAGGGTGGATTGGCTCAGGGTATCCAGGCAATGTCTCGGGGCTGTGGTATGGGACAAACCTATGCAGTGAAAAAGACCCAGCAGGATCAAGATCCTGAACCTTCTACTATCAGAGGTACTATTCTAATTGCTTTTGTTTTATCTTCTGCACTTTTTGATATAGTGTATTTACATAGTTTCATATTTGTTCCCATTGTGGAGAGCCTAGGGCTCTATGTTTTTACTTTTGATGATGTTATGACATTAGAAACTCTATTAGGGATTAGAATGATAGGTGTGCATTAGTGCAAGGAGTTCCCCCTTGAGGTCGATGGGTGTCACTTTGTATGGGACCTCTATGTCTTAGAGATAACTGGCTTTGATGTCATTCTCAGGATAGACTGGTTAGTTTATTTTCAGGTATTTGTTGATTACTATTGTCGTAGGGTTAGTTTTATGTCACCAGAGGGTGGATCGTTTCTACACAAGGGTGAATGGGATGTCTAGGTGAGATGAGCTAGACCCGAGCATCGTGGGTTGGGTGGGATGACAACCCAGATTTTGAGTTTGTATCTGGATGACTAGGGGACATGTCAGATGGATTTCCCTCTAGTAGTTGATCATTTCAAGGATTTTTTCTCAGAAGACTTCTCAGGTTTACCTTCAGTGAGAGAGGTGGAGTTCTCTATCGATCTAGTTCCAGGAGCTGCACCGGTATCCATTCCTCTTTACATGATGGATGTGATGGAGTTGCAAGAGCTCAAGAGAAAGTAAGAGAATTTAGAAGCTAAGGGTTTCATCTGACCCATTACTTCTCTGTAGGGTTTGCCAGTCCTTTTTATGAAAAAGGTGGATGGTACCCTCAGTATTTGTGTGGAATATCAGAAATTAAACTAGTTGTTGCTTAAGAAATGATATCCTTTTCTTCGAATAGATGATCTCTTCAAACAGCTCTGTGGAGCTCGGGTTTTCTCAAAGATTGAATTGAGATATGGTTATCATCAGGTGTGTGTTAGATCATCAGACATACCTCACATAGCCTTTCATAGATGATATAGTATATATGAGTATATTGTTATGTCGTTCGATCTCACGAATGTGCCATTGGTTTTAATTTCATTGATGAATCATGTGTTCCATCCTTATCTTGACTCATTTTTTATGATTTTCATGGATGATATCTTGGTGTATTTTCATAATCGATACGATCATGCCACACATCTTGAGATCATTTTGAGTACACTGAGAGAGCACCATCTATATGTTAAGCTCACAAAGTTCCACTTCTAGATGGATTAGATTCACTTCATGGGTCACATCATCTCAGAGACTGGAGTATTAGTGGACCCAGAGAAGGTGAGATCAGTAGTTTCCTAGGATCATCCTAAGAACATCTTTGAGGTGTGAAGTTTCTTAGGGTTGGCTGATTACTATAGGCGTTTCATACAGGACTTCTCACTTTTAGCAGAGTTGTTAATAGACTTAACTAAGAAGGGTTCGAATTATGTATGGATAGATTCCTTCGAGGTGGCCTTTTAGGGGTGAAAGAGAGATTGACTTCAGCACCGATACTGATTTTTTCAAAATTCATATTGGAGTTATACTATGTACTGTGATGCACTAGGTATTGGTCTAGGAGAAGTTATTATGTAGGGGGAATGATTCATTGCATACAAGTCTCGGCAGTTGAGGCCATATAAGAGGAATTACCCGACATGCGATCTCGAGTTAACTGTGGTTGTTCATGCTTTATGTTGTTGGAGACATTAATTACTAGGAGAGTGTTTTGTGGGGTTTACATACCACAAAATCCTCAAGTATATATTTACTTAGCGTGATCTTAATATAAGACATCGAAGGTGGGTGGAATACCTTCAGTATTTCAACTTCGATCTTGCCTACATGCCTAGAAAAGGCAATGCAGTGACCGATGCTTTGAGACAGAGGACTCGGTTGCAGGCAATGTAGCAGACTAGTAATGAGTGGAATCTTATAGCATTGTTCTATGAGATTCATTTAGAGGTGCACGATATTCATGGGAAGATATTTCTTTCATCTTTAGTTGTTACCTCTACCCTACTGGATATAGTGAGGATAAGATAACTATCAGATTCTGAATGCATCATTCTACAGGAGAGTGTGGTAGGTGAGGACACTCCTCCTAGTCGGACCATTGGAGAGGATGAGGTTTTGTGTTTACATGGTCGCATATGAGTTTTAGTAGACATGTGTGAGAAGATGATGTGAGATTTCCATGCCTTTGTACGGGCAGTGCATCTTGGTGTCACCAAGATGTATCAAGATTTACATTGTCAGTATTGGTGTCCAGGTATGAAAATAGATGTAGCTGGTATTATCTTGTGGTGCTCCACCTGTCAACAAGTGAAGGTGGAATGCCAGCACCCAACTGGGATTTTACAGTAGTTACCCATTCCTGAGTGGAAATGGAATGATATCGTGATGGATTTTGTGACGGATTTACTGAGGTCACCTTGAGGTAACGATGTCATTTGGGTTGTCATTAATAGGCTCATGAAGGTTTCATGTTTCCTACTGATTAAGGAAACCTTCAGTGTTGATGAGCTTGGGAAGTTTTATGTCTGAGAGGTTGTACATTTGCACGGGGTCCCGCATTCTATTGTTTCATATAGGGATGACCAATTTACTTCTTGTTTCTAGAAAGGGATACGGAGGGAGTTGGGTACATAGGTGCTTCTAAGCACATCTTATCACCCTTAGATAGATGGTCAGTCAGAGCGCACGATTCAGGTGCTTGAGGAGATGATTTGAGTATATGTCATGGATTTCGGGGGTTCTTGGGAGACACACATATCCCTAGTGGAGTTTGCCTATAATAATAGCTTTCAGGATACTATTTAGATGGCGCTATATGAGGTTTTATATATTAGGTCATACCGATCACCCCTATATTGGATAGAGGTAGGGAAGGTAGCTATGTTGGGGCCTTATCTTGGCCAGGAGACCACTAAATAGGTTTAGTTGATTCAGAAGTGGATGGCTATAGCGCAGTCTCTTCAGAATCATCTCACACTCTTCAACCCAAAGAGGTTGAGTTACAGGCATATACGTCCTTTAAGGATCATCCTATATGCATTATGGATCGTAGTATGAAGTTTCTCAGCGGTCGGTTCGTTCCATTAGTATGGGTGCTATGGAAGCACGACCGAGTACAAGATGAGACCTGGGAGAGGGAGGTTGATGTTCGATCGCAGCGATCAGAGTTATTCTTAGATATTCCTTCACCACCCTTGGAAGGACAATTCGGGGACGAATTACTTTGAGAGGGAAATTTTGTAAGAACCTGATTCTTCTTTGAGGTACGAATCGTGATTTTTCCATCAATTTATTATTTAAATACTTAAATATGACCTTATAATGATGCATGTTGGGGTCATGGAAGGCTCAAGGTTGTCGGGGGCTCATTGGAAGCCCGAGACCCAACTCTTGGAAAGTTTTGGGTCTACTGCATGGTTAGAAGAAACCGCACGGGGCAGGCCGCATGGTTAATCTAACCGTGTGAGAGGAGGTGGTGGAGCCAGTAGCTACTGCACAGTTTGGGGATACCATGTGGTATAAGTTGCACGCCCGAGCAGAAAGTATGAAAAACTGTAGAATCTTGAAAGAGAGTTATGCCCGGTTACCGTACGGTTAGACACACCGTGCAGAGTAACCGAGTGAGTGCCCCTGTCTCTTACAGGAAGTTGTGCACGATTTCCGCACTATTTGAAAAACCGTGCAAATAAACCGTGTGATCCCTGCTATGTAGGATTTTTAATATTTTATGTTTTAAATTAAAAATCTTATAATAACCTATTTTTGTGTTTTCTTCAAACGTAAAATAGCCCCTCTAGTGGAAAATATCTCTTTTTAAGCCTAAACTAGGAAATCAGATATACTCACCGTCTATTGTCTGTTTCGATCATCGTTCGTCTCCTTGGATCTGCAATGGTAATGCCTCGATTCATTTTTAGCTGTATTCAATTATTCTGTTTATCGATTGCGCTATTTGGATTTAAGCTCATATGCCCTAATATCCCATTCTTTGTCTATTCTTCATATTTATCCCAAACCAGGGTGAATCAGAGCTTGATATTGGACGAGCTATCTAGCACGAGTCTAAGGTAGGTGGTCATGTGTTTTTCGTTGAATGTCAAGTTGTTTATATATGTCGGAGTGTTGCATTCCCATTTTTGGGGTGTCGCCTTGATTTATAAATCATACCTGATATTGCCTATCATTGTTTAGGTAATTAATTGGGTGTTTCAAAGCATGTATTAGGTTGTATACCTAGAATGAGGGTCACCCCATGGGTGAGTTCCCTTGGATGGCCTTTATAGTCGTTTGGCCTAGGATTCCCATGATGCATGCCTTTGATTCCCATTCTTGGGTTGTTAAAAATGAATTGTTTATTAAATGGAATTGCAATGGGGATGAATTGTAATTGAACTGATTAAGGGTATGGAATGTTTTTCTCCAATGGTTGTTTTACCCACGTGAGTTATGTGATAATGAATCCATGTAATGGTGTAATTTACATGTGTTTCTTGATATGATAAATGTGTCCATGTGAGTAAATGAAAGGCCAAGCCTTATGAGGTTGGTCCTTGCTTGAGTTATTAGATGCTTTAGGTGTTGATCATAGAATGTTTAATACAATGTTTAAATGAACTTTGAATGATGAAATGGTAATTATTCTTAGGTGAACCATGGATTCAGATTGAAATCTCATGGACGGGCTCAAGTGACTAATGTACCTTGTTCCTGGAGTGAACATTGGATTCAACTTAGAATGCCTTGGATGGGCTCACGAGGTTTATTATAATTAAGCCATGAGTGAACCATGGACGCCATGGATAGGCTTAGAGAGGCTATGTACTAAATGTCGAGTGAACCATGGATCCTTTAGGATTCCATGGACGAGCTCAAGAGGCATGGATTGTATATCATGAGTGATACTTGGGGCTCCCTATAGAACCGCCAAGGACGGGCTCAGTTGACATGGACTTATACCACACCTGGAGTGATACCAGGCTCCTATGAGGATCGTTAGGACGAGCTTGTAGGGTGTCGGTGGATTTACACCTAGAGTGATACTTGAATTTCATCTTAGGAATGTTAAGGATGGGCTCGGGTTATTATATATCTGAAATGGTTTATGATGCGTCTGCCACGTCAAAGCACAAACTTGGATTTGGTCTTCTTTTATACTTGTTTAGATAGCCTTCTAAGGCATCTGTTGTGCTTATTGCTATATGGGAGATTGTCGGGCTTAGGTCGAATCTCAAGACTAATAACGTTCAATGTACTTGAATTGCTAATTGAATATAAATGACCAATTGAACATGAAATGGGAACCAGTGTTGTAGGACTGTTTACTTTGAAGTACTTCCTAGCTTACTGTTTTCACTATTTTGCGCTACTTGTTATATATACTCACGGACAGATTGGCAAAGACCTTGGGTGGTTGCCTACTGGGATTTAGTCTCACACCTTGTTTGAGTCATACTTTGGCCCCAAACAGATTATATGATTGCAGGTGTCGGTAAGGGAAAACACCCTCATACAGGTTCTTGATATGCTGCTTAGGAGCAGGAGATCATGGAACTAAGTTGAGGCTTGCGATGCTTTTGAGTTTCTTTTTTTCCTTTTTGTACTTCCAGTACTTGTAATGTATATGATTGCAATCACTACTACAAATACATCTTTTATCAGCGCTAAAAATGGCCTTTAACAGCACTAGAAAAGCACTGTTAATGTCGGTAAAGATAAAGGGGGTCCCCTTTATCAGCGCTGATAAAAGGGTCTTTTATCAGCGCTTTCTTTTTAGCACTGATAAAAGACACCTTTTATCAGCACTTATTTTTAGCGCTGATAAAACTAAAAAAAAGTAAAAAAAAATTAAAAAAATACTACCAATCTCGGGGGGGCTTTTTACAGTGCTTGAGCCCCCCTTTATCAGTGCTTTGCCGCTCCTCCAGTGCTCGCACGCACCGCGTACACCCTTTATTAGTGCTAGCCCCTCTAAATCACTCATGCGCGCACGCCCCTGCCTCCACTCGGATTTGATCTCGAGACCTCCCCCCTGCGCACCTAAAGTCTTTGTCACTCCCCTATATTGATTTGTTCTCTTATTTATGGTATATCTATTTATTTATATATATATTTAGATATATTTATTCGTATAGTAATATATATTTATATTAATATATATAGTTATATTAATATATATATATAGTTATATTAATATATATATTTATAGTTATATTAATATATATATATAGTTATATTAATATATATATAGTTATATTAATATATAGTTATATAAATATTCATATATTTTTATTTTAAATAAAATGGATATTAGTTATTATTTAGATAAATCTAATATATTTTATATGTAAATATGTTTAATTATTTATTTAAAAAATTAAATTTTTAGGTGTGAATATATAAAAAATATGTACATATAGTTATATATTTGATTATAAATAGCAGTGCATTATAAAAAACGATAAAATTTCAAAGAAATAATATCAATATGAATGTAATACCTTGGAATAAGTTCAGTCCCCACCAAAAAAATCCAATAATACCCCCTTAAACGAGGCTAAAAATCCACAAAATGTTAAAAAATCGGGGTACCCCGACTAAAAACTCAGTTTTGGAGGCCTTCTAGGCATTTTTTGGCCTCGAAAAAACCTTGACTGATGTACTTCTTAATTATAAAAATATATATATCGTCTCAGGCTTTGATTTGATATGTGGTAGAGCTCAAACGGAAACCTGGATCAAAAGTTATGGCCGTTTGAAGTTCGGGTTGCGTTTTCAACATATTTTGGATCTTTTTTTAATTTTTTTTATTTTTTTAGTCATCAATTTGTTATTAAATGACTATTACTCCATAATAATTATAAAATTATTAATTAAAAATATTTTTTTAATTTTTTTATAAGCCATTTTCACTAAATATCTTATATATTAAGTATATTAAGTGTAAATGTATATTTATACTTATCTAAAATATATTTAAAAATTATATATTATATTTATATCAATATAACTATAATGATATATTTATATATTAATATATTATTTTTAATTATTTTTTTTGAAGTCGAGCCCTTTATCAGCGCTTTTAAAAAAAGCACTGATAAAGGCCCCCCTTTATCAACGCTACTAAAAAAAGCACTGATAAAGGGGGTCCCTTTATCAGCGCTTTTTTAGCGCTGATAAATGGTACCTTTAGCAGCTCTTTTTTTAGTACTGATAAAGGGTACCTTTATTAGCGCTTTTTCGTTAGTGCTGATAAAGGGGTGGCGCTGGCCTTGCCCAGTTTTGTGGTAGTGAATGTAACCTATTTTGGCTGTTTTATAAAACATGTAACATGTATCATCATTTTTTGTACAAGTCTCGGCAGTTGAGGTCATATGAGAGGAATTACCCGAAATGGGATCTCGAGTTAACTGTGGTTGTTCATGCTTTATGTTGTTGAAGACATTAATTACTAGGAGAGCGTTTTGTGGTGTTCACAGACCACAAAAGCCTCAAGTATATATTTACTTAGCGTGATCTTAATATAATACATCGAAGGTGGGTGGAATACCTTCGGTATTTCTACTTCGATCTTGCCTACATGCCTAGAAAAGGCAACGCAGTGACCGATGCTTTGAGCCGGAGGACTCGGTTGTAGGCAGTGTAGCAGACCAATAATGAGTGGCAGCTTATAGCATTGTTCTCTAAGATTCATTTAAAGGTGCACGATAGTCAGGGGAATATATTTCTTTCATTGTAGTTGTTACCTCTACCCTACTGGATATAGTGAGGATAAGACAACTATCAGATTCTAAATGCATCGTTTTACAGGAGAGTGTGGCAGGTGAGGACCCTCCTCCTAGTCGGACCATTGGAGAGGATGATGTTATGTGTTTACATGGTCGCATATGGGTTTTAGTAGACATGTGTGAGGAGATGATGCGAGATTTCCATGCCATTGTATGGGTAGTGGTGCTCCACCTGTCAACAAGTGAAGGTGGAACACCTGCAGCCAACTGGGATTTTATAGTAGTTACCCATTCATGAGTGGAAATGGAATGATGTTGTGATGGATTTTGTGACGGGTTTACTGAGGTCACCTTGAGGTAACGATGTCATTTGGGTTGTCATTGATAGGCTCATGAAGGTTTCACATTTCCTACTGATTAAGGAAACCTTAAGTGTTGATGAGTTTGGGAAGTTGTATGTCCGGGAGGTTGTACATTTGCACGGGGTCCCACATTCTATCGTTTCGTATAGGGATGCCCGATTTACTTCTTGTTTCTAGCAAGGGCTACAGAGGGATTTATGTATACAAGTGCTTCTGAGCGCGGCTTATCACCCTTAGATAGTTGGTCAGTCAGAGCGCACTATTCAGGTGCTTTAGGACATGATTTGAGCATATGTCATGGATTTCGGGGGTTCTTGGGAGACACACATATCCCTAGTGGAGTTTTCCTATAATAATAGCTTTTAGGATACTATTCAGATGGCGTTGTATGAGGTTTTATATAGTAGGTCATACCGATCACCCCTATATTGGATAGAGGTAGGGAAGGTAGCTATGTTGGGACCTTGTCTTGGCCAGGAGACCACTAAATAGGTTTACTTGATTCAGAAGTGGATGGTTATAGCGCAGTCTCGTCAAAAATCTTATGTTGATCATCGCAGATGAACTTTAGAGTTTGAGGTTGGGGATTGGGTTTTCCTACGTGTTTCACTGAGGTTGGGACACAAGAGGATCAGGGGACAGGGTAATCTTTCACCGAGATACGTCGGGCCATTTGAGATTCTGAAGAGAGTTGGGCCGATTGCCTATCAGTTGCAATTACCTCAGAGGTACCGGGCTATGCACGACGTCTTCCATGTTTCTCAGTTGCGATGTTACTATTCAGAATCATCTCACGCTCTTCATCCCAAAGAGGTTGAGTTACATGCATATACGTCCTTTGAGGAGCATCCTATATGCATTGTGGATCATAGTACGAAGGTTCTCGGTGGTCGGTTCGTTCCTTTAGTACGGGTGATATGGAAGCATGACCGAGCACAAGACGAGACGTGGGAGAGGGAGGTTGATGTTCGATCGCAGCGATCAGAGTTATTCTCAGATATTCCTTCACCACCCTTGGAAGGACAATTTGGGGACGAATTACTTTGAGAGGGAAATTTTGTAAGAACCTGATTCTTCTTTGATGTACGAATCGTGAGTTTTCCATCAATTTATTATTTAAATACTTAAATATGACCTTATTATGATGCATGTTGAGGTCATGGAAGGCTCGAGATTTTCAGGGGCTCATTGGAAGCCCAAGACCCAACTCTTGGAAAGTTTTGGGCCAGCCGCATGGTTAGAAGAAACCACATGGGGTAGGCCGCATGGTTAATATAACCATGTGAGAGGAGGCAGTGGAGGCAGTAGTTGTTGCACAGTTTGGGGATACCGTGTGGTAGAAGCTGCACGCCCGTGCAGAAAGTATGAAAAACTACAGACTCTTGAAATAGAGTTATTCACGGTTACCATATGGTCAGACACACCATGCAAAGTAACCTTGCGAGTGCCCCTGTCTCTTACAGGAAGTTGTGCACGATTTCCGCACTGTTTGACAAATCGTGCGGATAAACTGTGTGAGCCCTGCTGTGTAGGATTTTTAATATTTTATGTTTTAAATTAAAAATCTTATAATAACCCATTTTTGGGTTTTCTTCAAACGTACAACAGTCCCTCTAGTGGAAAAGCTCTCTTTCTAAGCCTAAACTAGGAAATCAGATCTACTCGTCGTCTGTTGTCTATTTCGATCGTCGTTCATCTCCTTGGATCCGCAATGGTAATGCCTCGATTCCTTTTTAGCTATATTCGATTCTTTTGTTTATCGATTGCACTATTTGGATTTAAGCTCATATGCCCTAATATCCCATTCTTCGTCGCTTCTTCATATTTCTCCCAAAATAGGGTGAATCAGAGCTTGATACTGGATGAGCTATCTAGCACGAGTCTAAGGTAGGTGGTCATGTGTTTTTCGTTGAATGTCAAGCTGTTTATATATATCGGAGTGTTGTGTGCCCATTTTTGGGGTGTCTCCTTGATTTATAAATCATACCTGATATTGCCTATCATTGTTTAGGTAATTAATTGGGTGTTTCAAAGCATGTATTAGGTTGTATACCTGGAATGAGGGTCACCCCATGGGTGAGTCCCCATGGGTGAGTTCCTTTGGATGACCTTTATGGTCGTTTGGCCTAGGATTCCCATGAGGCATGCCTTTGATTCCCATTCTTGGGTTGTTAAAAATGAATTGTTTATTAAATGGAATTGCAATGGGAATGAATTGTAATTGAACTGATTAAGGGTATGGAATGTTTTTCTCCAATGGTTGTTTTACCCACGTGAGTTATGTGATAATGAAGGCATGTAATGGTGTAATTTACATGTGTTTCTTGATATGAGAAATGTTTCCATGTGAGTAAATGAAAGGCCAAGCCTTCTAAGGTTTGTCATTGCTTGAGTTATTAGATTCTTTAGGTGTTGACCATAACATGTTCAATACAATGTTTAAATGAACTTTGAATGATGAAATGGTAATTATTCTTAGGTGAATCATGGATTCAGATTGAAATATCATGGACGGGCTCATGTGACTAATGTACCTTGTTCTTGGAGTGAACCTTGGATTCAACTTAGAATGCCTTGGACGGGCTCACGAGGTTTATTATAATTAAGCCATGAGTGAACCATGGATGCCATGGAAAGGCTCAGAGAGGCTATGTACTAAATGCCGAGTGAATCATGGATCCTTTAGGATGCCATGGAAGAGCTCAAGAGGCATGGATTGTATATCATGAGTGATACTTGGGGCTCCCTATAGAACCGTCAAGGATGGGCTCAGTTGACATGGACTTATACCACACCTAGAGTGATACGAAGCTCCTATGAGGATCGTTAGGACGAGCTTGTAGGGTGTTGGTGGATTTGCACCTAGAGTAATACTTGAATTTCATCTTAGGAATGTTAAGGATGGGGTCGGGTTATTATATATCTGAAATGGTTTATGATACGTCTGTCACGTCAAAGCACAAACTTGGATTCAGTCTTCTTTTTATACTTGTTTAGATAGCCTTCTAAGGCATCTGTTGTGCTTATTGATATATGGGAGATTTTCGGGCTTAAGCCGAATCTCGAGACTAATAACGTTCAATGTATTTGAATTGCAAATTGAATATAAATAACCAATTGAACATGAAATGGGAACCAGTGTTTTAGGATTGTTTACTATGAAGTACTTCCTAACTTATTGTTTTCACTGTTTTACGCTACTTGTTATATATACTCACGGACAGATTGGCAAAGACCTTCGGTGGTTGCCTTTTGGGATTTAGTCTCACACCCTGTTTGAGTCATACTTTGGCTCCAAACAGATCATATGATTGCAAGTGTCGGTAAGGGCAAAAACCCTCATACAGGTTCTTGATATGCTGCTTAAGAGCAGGAGAGCATGTGACTAAGTCGAGGCTTGCGATGCTTTTGAGTTTCCTTTTTCCCTTTTTGTACTTCCAGTACTTGTAATGTATATGACTGCAGTGTAACCTGTTTTGGCTGTTTTATAAAACATGTAACATGTATCATCATCTTTTGTGTGACATGACTTCTGGTTATTAATACTATCGGTCTTCCACTGTTTACTCATGTTGTAAGTTATTCCGTTGTGTTACACTTTGCTAATGAGAGCATAATCTCCCCACTATCACATCTACGCTCTCGCTACTAGTTGGTAGCCTCTAGCGTTTGGATAGATGCACTTGAGGTCATGTGACCAACCGAGCTCGGAGCACTGTTATATGACATTCGGGTTCGGGGTGTTACAACGACAACACAATGTGCCTCATCGAGCTCACTCTACACTACTACATAAACCCCTTTTAATAGCGCTAGAAAAGACCATCAACAACACTAAAAAAACGTTGTTGATCTAAGCGCGGTTAAAAGGGGGTCTCTTTTATCATCACTAAAAAACGCTGATAAATACCTCTTTTATCAGTGGTAAAAAAACGTTGATAAAAAGAGAACTTTTATCAGCACTAAAAAACGTTGATAAAATGAGTCTTTTATCGGTACTTTTTTTTAGCATTGATAGTATATATCACTTTGTTAATACAGACACAGACAAATATATATATATATATACACACACACGCACACATGCACACACATTATATAGGTATATAAATATTCATATATTTGTATTTTAAATAAAATTGATATTATTTTTTATTTAGATATGGTTTATATATTTATTTAGTTTATATGTAAATGTGTGTACATGTTTATTTATAAAACTAGTTTTTTATGTATAAATATATACAAATATGTATATATGTTGATATACTTAATTATAAATAACATTACATTATGAAAAATGACAAAATTTGAACGTCATAATATCCTTATGAGTATAAGCCTTGAAAATAAATTGAGTATGCACAAAAAAAAAGCAACAAGACCCCCTTAAATGATGTTGAAAATTCATCGAATGTTAAAAAATTAGGATACCCCGACTAAAAACTCATTTTTAGAAGTCTTCTAGCCTTTTTTGGCTTCAAAAAATATGAATAGGGTCTCTCCCAATTGTCAGGGCATAGAGCTCATCATGAGCTTCGATTTGATATGTGGTAGAGCTCAAACGGACACCTAGATCAAAAGTTATGCCCGTTTGAAATTTCAGTTACGTTTTCAACTTGTTTTAGATCTTTTATTAATTTTTGATTTTTTTTATCTTCATATTGTTATTAAATAACTATTAATTGATAATAATTAGCAAATTATTAATTAAGAATATTTTTTAAATTATTTTATAAGTCATTTTCACTAAATATCTTGTATATTAAGTGTAAATACCTATTTATGCTTATCCAAAACATATTTAAAAATATATATATTATTTTTATATCAATATAAATATATTTATATATTATACATTATTTTTAATAAAATATAATTTTTTTAAATATAACTTTTATCAGCGCTATTAAAAAAGCACGGATAAATGTGGTCTTTATTAGCGATTAACGATGATATATAAAGTACTTTTATCAGCGCTAAAAAACGTCGACAAAAGGGTACCTTTATCAGCGCTAAAAAAACGGTGATAAACGAGTACTTTTAACAGCGTTTTTTTAACACTGTTAAAAGTACATTTTTTTAGCGTTGTTAAAAGATGGAGCTGTGTACACCCGTTTATGTGGTAGTGCCACTACCATATAAGATAAAGGTTATATCCATTACCCACCGACATCCCCAACAAATATACACAAATATGTTTATATATTTATATCTTTATTTACAAACACCACCACCATACGAAAAATGGTAAAATTTCAACACCATATCAATATGCATGTAAGCTCGGGGAATAAATTCAAACTCCACCCAAAAAAGACTAGAACTCTCCATTAAATTAAGCTGAAATTTCATCAAATGTTCTAAAATTACGATGCGTTAACTTAAAACTCGATTTTGAAAGACTTTTTAGACAACTTTTAGCCAAGAAAAAATGGGTCACATGGTTCCCCCAATACTAATCACTTGCAATATTTGATTTGATATATCGCGGAACCCAAACGAAATCCATAACAAAATTTATGGTCAAATTCTATTTTCAACTTATATTAGGATATTAATTAATTTATTTATTTTTTCTATTACAAAATTGTTATTTGGTTCAGATTGAATTTTTTTTAACTATTAATTTGTGGTTTGATTCGGTTCAGATTGCAGATTAACTTGGTTCGGTTGGGGCGGTTTTTTCTTAAACGTACGGTGCGGTGCCTTTATTATCAATTTAAAAAAAACAATGATAAAAAGCGTTTTTTATTACATATTTTATAGCAATGATTCTAAACTTTGAATCATGTGTAGGTGATTTGGATTTAAATGAAAAAATAAAATTAATTCTGGCACCCTGTTTTCGTTGTTTCCCAAACCGGCAAAATCATATGGGACGGGGCGAGGGAGGTTGAAAAAAAAAATGACAGGCAGTCGCTTTTTGGCCGTCCTCTTCGTATTTATTCGCTGCCATAGCCACCCTTCTCCCTCGTCCCCGAATCTCTCTTTATCAACTTTGGGCTCGCAGAGGACCCATCGGCCCACGGATTCCATTATAGCAATGCCAGAATTTCACGCGTCCGTTCTTGGTATTTCCATTCCCTTATCTCTCCCTCCCCCCCTTCTTCTCATCCCCTTATCTTCCGTGTTGATTTCATTTATTAATTGCTTCCCACTGCCTAAGGTTTACCCGTTGCAGGTTGAAACGAGTCGGGTTTCCGGTGGTAATGTGGCTGGCTGACTTTGGAAATTTTGAGCCGCTATGGATCCTTCGATCGAGGGTAACATTTTTTATTGTACGCGTTTTAACATGAACGCTTCTGCTTGGATTTGGTTCTTCCCTATTTGCTGTATTTTTATTTTTTTCCTTTTGTCAGCGATTCCGTTTCGTCGTTTTTTATCATCTGTCCTGAAATTACTGCCGCTTTAAACGGCATTCTGATTCCGTTGCGGCAGTTTTTACTTGTGTTCAGGGCGTTGACTTGAGATTTCGGGCTCTTCTCCGATCCTTCGGTGTCAATTCTCGAGTTTGTCTTTCGTGTGATGATGGTATTCGACATTTCATCCGTTATTAATACCTGGCTACCCACACTGGCGATGCTGGGGCTTCACCAGATGAAGGGTGGATTTTCTAATTGGGGCAATTTCACCAAAAGAGACTCATTCTCGAACGATAAAAGAACTAGATCACTTAAAAAAGAAACATGCACCATAGACCATGAAGAGAAACCGTCAATTTTAGTAACCGGAGGTTATTATTAGATCTGTTTTTCTGCACGGATGGTTGCTTGGATAGTTTCTGTTAGGAGCTGTCATGGTTGACAACTTGTCTGGCTTTGATTTGGACAGATTTTGTAACCCAATTTTGTTTAACATGCTTATTTGTGTGCGAGTATTATGTTCTAGTAAGGCTTTGTTTTATGCACGGGTGATTTTATAGTAAACTTATGAGGACCATCGTGCGCAGAAGTGTAATCTGCTAAAGAGGTAAAGCATTTTCCTTCTATCCCTTCTCCTGTCTCTGCATTACTCATCTGATGTTTTTGGATTTCTAAGGCCAACTGGGATGGGTTGATAGATCCAACAATTATAAAGAAGATGACATGTTGATGGGTTTCGGTTACATCCTTTACGTGATTAATGAATTGATGATTGGTCAGTTGATGGGTTCATCATGCCTGTGCAAACAAAAAATAAATTTTTGTTTCCAAATAACTTTGCACATTGGGGTTTGGTGTCTTCGAAGTAGATTGTGGTTGTGGTCAAGCAGAGATGATAAATTAAATGTTCATTATTTTTAATGCAGCTTATTTAAACGCAGAACAAAAATGTTAAATGCTTGTTGCAATGCAAATGGGTTAATTGGTGCTACCTTGTCATGGGTAGTGATGATCATTACATTTCTAAAAATTGAATGAATCAGGTTGGGATCTATTCAATGTCGATTTTAAATCTACTATCCTTTGTTTGGGAAAAATTAACATGTAAATGCAATCAGGTGATGTTGAAGTTATTATCACAGTTGTCTATTTTCTACACAAATTGTTTTGGAAGTTTATCTCTGAGGTGCAAAATTGATATTCAGGTCAAAGATTATGCCAGTGAAAGATGTAAGAATTCACAAAAATGCAAATGAACGAAAGTTAGATGTACCCTTTGATGCCATTCTAACTGAAAATCATTGAGTTTCTTTCGAAGAAATACCGGTTAACATTTGTGATTCAAACACGTGAAATTCCAAGGACTAAAAGTGTTGTCAGTTCAAAAAATGATGATAACTACGTCACCAATGACTGATAATCTGTGATTGAAATTGAATCACTTGGACACAAGAAGCATGCTTGAATGTTGGTGAACTGCTTTATCATCACAACTTAAGCTTGAAGGTTATAATAAGCTTGAGTTTGAAGTTGGTGTAAAAATAAGCTGGCTTTAATATCAAAACATCGACATTTGACATTAGTGATGAAATTGCATTAACTGGCTTAAATATTTATTGCAAAAAACAAGAGATCCAACACCCATTGATAGTCAGTCACCCAACACCTTATCAAAACAGTATGACCTAAAGAAGAAATATAATAAAATTCAAATTGTTATTAAATATATTTTTTTACATGTATTGTTTGATCTGATTCATTATTTGTTTGGAAGCTGTTACCGTGTACATGTTTTGTTTGTTCAGTTTCATTACTTGTCTGGAAGCTGTCACTGGTTACATGTGTTGTTTTCTCTGATTCATCATCGGCAATTGTTTGATTTTTGTGACGCTTTATATCCCTTTTATTGCAATGAAGTGCTGAAAGCCAACATGTCCAAAACTGTAGTTCACCAAAGAAAGCCTACTTCTTCTCCCTATCCTTTATTCCTCAACAATTCATTTTTTGTTTGCATTTTCAACAACATTGTCTAATTTCATTACTGCGTTTTTTTCAAAATCCACCACTATGACACCAAGTTGGGAGTTTGATTTTTTCTAGTCGCAGACTGTTCCTTGCCAAGTGGAAATTTGATGCGATTCTAATTGTGTTTAGTTTTCTTTCCTTCTCAATGTCTCTTGTTTTGATTATGGTTTTTAATTCTTGATTCTTGCTCATACAACATCATTTGCTGCCAGGCATTTTTCTTGATCAATCAAAATGCAGTAAATTGAGCCGGGAGGAAAAGAGAGAACTTGTTTACGAATTGTCAAAATGGTCACATGGCGCTTCTAAATTGTTACAATCATGGAGCCGCCAGGAGATCCTTGAGATTCTTTGTGCCGAGATGGGGAAAGAAAGGAAGTACACTGGCTTGACAAAGTTGAAAATAATCGAAAACCTTCTGAAAATTGTATCCGAGAAGAAATCACTGGATCATGGGACTGCAGTTAACCTTGAAATGCCATCTTCACCTACTAGCCAACGAACTGCCAAACGGCTCAGGAAAATGGATAATCCTTCTAGAGTCTCCATTGCTGCATGCAACCTTCCAGTTAGCATCAGTAATGCAGAATTTGGCAATTCTGTATACTGCAAAAATTCGGCTTGCAAAGCGAAGTTAGGCTGGGATGATCCATTTTGTAAGAGGTGTTCATGCTGTATCTGTCATCAGTATGATGACAACAAGGATCCTAGCCTGTGGATAGTTTGCAGCTCAGATCCTCCTTTCGATGGCATCTCATGTGGTTTGTCGTGCCATCTTGAATGTGTTCTAAAGCATGAAAGGTCTGGAATTTCAGAAGTTGGGAGACATGAAGAGCTGGATGGGAATCTTTATTGTGTTTACTGTGGGAAACAGAATGATTTGCTTGGGTAATCTTGTTTTGAAGCTTATGTTTTGATTTATTGGTTACTGTTATAAGCATGTAATAATCATTACAAGGGTGTTTTTTTTTCATGTCTTCTGTGCTTTCGTGTAATGATATTTTTAGAGGCCTTGAAATAATTATATTACCATAATCAGAGACTCAATTGAGGGGAATGTGGAAATTTAAGGCATTTTTTTTGCTTTCTAGTGTCCAGGGGAACATAAAAAACGGTATTGCGGATGTGGGATTTTGCATTTGTTTGGGTTTTGGAGGATTTAATGTTTCTGTGCATGTTAGAGGGGGCATTGGGGGGAATTATAAAGGATTGAAGATTGAGTGTTTAGCTGTTGACAAGGGAGGCGAGGCATTTGGTTTAATAATGGACTTTCACTGTAACCATGGAAAAAACTTTATTAATGCTGATAATGTCTTCAATCTGGATTGCTGTTGCAGCTGCTTGGATCATATCAATGACTGTTTTATAATAGAAGTGTATTTATAGATGGGAATTGGTGCTCTGTAGCTGGTTCATTATTTTTAAGCCCACAAGTTTTCTGTGCATCAAATCAGATTGATTAATCATAAAAAAAAAACAGATAAATACAGCAAAAATTAGGGAATAAGCTCTGCAGGACCAGTGATTTTTTAAACCATCATATCAGGGATGCTTTCTATAGTAAGGGTTGTTTAAAATCCATTTCTCTGACCATTTTCCATGTTTTTTATCACCTTTTATTTTTTTTCTTAGCTTTTGCATTTCACCATTTTTTTTGTTTCTTTTTTTGAAAAAAGAAGGCAAATTTGATAACCATTCAGTCAGAAACCCAAGTAGATAATGACAGGGCTCAACAGTAATGAAGCAAGAGAAGGAAGGAAATTTATTTAATTTAGGGTTCAAAAGTATATGCTTGTGTGGGGATTAAGGATTGATAGACATTAAGCTGCTGTATTTCATTGGGGCTTCTTTTTTGACATGTTTTCCTGTGGATAAACTTGGGTGATGACAGAAAGTTTGTTTTAAAGACAGTCATTCATAGTTCTGTAATATCTTTTTCATATATTCCGTTCGTTAAATGACTAATTTGACCAAGATCAGTCGGTTCAATATGTTCAGATGCTGCAGAAAACAACTGGTTTTGGCCAAGGCTACGAGACGTGTGGACATTCTGTGCTATCGTCTCTCGTTAAGCAAAAAACTTCTTGGCGGAACTCAGAAGTACAGTAGGGTTTCAGAGCTTGTGAATGAAGCATTGAAGATGCTTGAGGCGGAAGTGGGTTCTCCATCCGGATTACCTGTGAAGATGGGTCGGGGGATTGTAAACCGGCTTTCTTCTGGACCAGAGGTTCAGAAACTATGTGCCCTGGCTGTGGAGTCGTTGGATTCAATGCTTTCCAGCACCATCTCATATAAGTTCCACAGTCCCATGATCCAAGGTAACTAGCTGGCGCTTTGCCCATGTCCTTCATAGGAGCTACAGACCCTGCAATGTCTAGGCTTGAGTTGGCAATTTTGAACTGGACACGGGTTAAATGGGTTTGGATTAGATATAAATGAGTTTAGGTTGTAATTGGGTTGAGTTATCTTACACGAATGATATTCGGGCCGGGTCCTTGCTAACCATTCCCTACCTGTCTAATCTGTTTAAAAATGTAATATAATATATTTTATTCTTATAACCAATTTAATTTGAAATAATTCAACATCTTTATAACGCATGGATAACATATGTTTCATATTAATTAGGTTATTTTTAATCTAAATGGGACAATTCAATTTGGTTAGGTCATTGATTTTATGTGATATTAACTAGATGAACATGTCATGATTTAGTTTACGTTATGTATTTAAATTTAAATGGGTTGGCGGGTTGGGTTAGGTATGATCCCTTTATAAATGGGTTGGTTCGGGTCGAGCCAATTTGTTTAATTAAATGGGCCGGGTTATGGTTAAGTTTAAATGGGTTCACAGAACGGCCAATCCAACACGAACCTGACCTGTGAACCTAAATTGCCAACTCTGCTCTTGTACCAAATGTAGCCTCAAGGCGTGCTTTTTTCCTTCGGAAAAAGCAATGAGGGAAGCTTACTATGTCTAGTTAAGTCACCTCGCTCTGAACTCTTATTTCTGTGGTTTCTCTCTGTTTCTCATGTTGAATGTGTAAAGGTTCCGGTTTGATCGCTGGACCTTGCAACATGGTCAGAGTTCAAGATGTCCGTGCAACATCTCTGACCATAGTTTTGGGCCCAGAAAGCGTGTCAACCGAAGATGGTATCGCTGGTTATCATTTATGGCATCGGAAGGCCCATGAGATGGATTACCCAGCATTACCGACCTGTACTTTGCTCGTGCCGAATGCCAGGTTTGTGGTCTCGGGCCTGACCCCCGCCACAGAGTACATATTCAAGGCAGTCTCCTTCAATGGTGAGATGAAGGATGATAAATGCGAAGAAGCCCGGTTCTTTACCTGCATTGCCGAGCAATCGATATTGGAAATCGTTCCAAGCCGGGCCAGTAACGTGGAGAGAGTTCCGAGCCCTGCCACAAACTGCAGCAGTTTCTCAAACCCTTCTTCGGTGGAAGAGAATAATGAGATTGTCCCCTATACCGATCTGGACAACTATTTGAATCATTACAAGGATGCTGATAAAACGGCCCAGACAGAGGCGCCCCCGCTGACCACCTCCGAGCCCATTCTGGCTGTCGCAAAACATGAAACCAAGCCCCAAATCGAGAAAACGGGCATCAACAACAGGCTGACTGATCCGACCAAAATTGGCCCGGAATGCGGGGATTCTGAAGCTGGCTTGCCCATCACCCCCTGCAAGCTGGAGAAAAACCCCAAGGATTCACTGGGTAGGGGTCGGTGGCCGAGACAGCAAAAGACGGGTGAACTTGAGAATGGGTCCGGGAAGGAGGGTGTGGGGGATGGTTCATCGGACAAGGATTTTGAGTTCTATGTGAAAGTGATACGGCGTCTGGAGTGTGAGGGGCACATAGAGAAGAACTTCAGGCAGAAGTTCCTGACATGGTATGGATTGAGGGCGAGTGTGCAGGAGGTGAGGGTGGTGAAGGTGTTCGTGGACACGTTCATCAAGGATCCGGCGTCACTGGCGGAGCAGCTGGTGGATTCGTTCTCCGATAGTATTTCGAGCAAGAGAGCAGCTGCGGTGGTGCTGCCTGGGTTTTGCATGAAGCTCTGGCACTGATGGAGGGTTGTAGTGAAGGTAGGATGATCCATCCCATCCCCATTGATGGTTGTTGATACTGCATTCATCATTCATGTTGTGGAACCATTGCCATTCACCATTTTTGTGAAGTTCTCCCCTACCCAAAATCGCATTCTTATGATTTATCAGATATCAAGTTCATCTGGTACTTGGACTTGCAGTTTCAACATGCTAAATTATCTTTATATTTGATTACTACATTGACTGATCCCTTACCCTTTCATTGTTTGGTACACTGTTCACCATTTTAAGCTTAGCCTTTAATTGAAACTTAACTTACTGTGCTGTGTTCTGTTTTCTTTTTTTTTTTGGAATTTTCAACTGTTATTTTTATAATTTGGTAATTCAATGAAATTAGCTAATTTTAGTTATAATATTTCTGCAAACAAGTGTTGGTGTGAATGAAGTTTCATCCAAGTTTTCTAATTTCATGGTCATACCGAACTCGTGCAACCCTGATGATTATTTATTTTAACTAATAATTTCCTTCAAAAAGGACATACAAATTTGAAAAAATATTTTTCAATGGCATTTTCGGAAACAATGGACTTTGATAATAAAAATCCACGTCTAGTGGCACCACATTTTGTGCCTACCTACAAAGATCATTACCATTTCAATAAAATTCCGGAAATACCAAATATCACTCGATAAAAAGCATTTCGATTTATTATTTTTTGATTACAAAATAACGTTAGTAAAAAATCTGTTTGGGCTGTGCAGATTCATCACCTGAAAGTGAGTCTAGTAGTGATGATTCCAAAAATATATATGGATTCTACACATCTACATTAACCATCAATGAAACATGCTTAATGACAAAGGTTAGTGATGAACTAACCACTAAATCTCTAGATTCACCGATATTATTTCTTCCCTCTAAACCACTTCTTTTTGGATTTTATAGATAGTCACCAAGGAAATTGGAAACCGGTACATGTGTGCCTCACATGACAACACCCACTTAACACTAAAAGAAACCAAAACATCCATCATGAAAACCTTTGTGTTCCACAACCATAGTTCCTCATGTTAGAACTTATCCCGCAAAGAGAGCTTGGCAAAGGGAAATCAACGACCAACATGAAACAAACAAAACAAACATAGTGTGTCATTAACCATCCCAGGTCAACCCGACCTCTCACCCGATCCGACTTGCAACAAGGCCTCAAGCGAGCCTTCCCGTACGCCAGACTGGTGACTAGCAGCGATGGTCTAAAAAGATACAGACGAGAGACTATGCCCTCAAATTAGAGTGCAATAACAACATAAATATACTAAACACAAACATATCACTGGACGTCAGAGAATCCATAAATAAATAACTGAAACAAAAGCATGCTATAATAAATGGAACAGAGCATACAAACTCAAAACAAGACATATAGACACTGAGTGTCAATTGGGTCAATCACATATACTGTCACGACCCGCCTTCTTCAAGATGAGAGAAGGGACAACCAAGTGCCCCTTCCTTCCTCAAGATGAAGGAGAGATAATGATCCTCAAGTCCCACCTTCAGTAGGCCCCAGAGTGGTGACTAGCACCAAGAATATAGAATCTCACATAAAATGGAAGACATTACCCTTTTTATGGAACAAGATCGGGAGATAAGATGATAAATCCCAAACTCCAAATTGCAAAAGTAAAAGTGAAGCCAAAATCCATTTCCACATGCATGTTTAAAAGTAAAGTTGATACAAAGTACAACAAGACTCCAAGGTAAAGTACCAAAAGAAAAGAACTAGGCAGCAACAACAACTAATCCCGCCGCCCGAGCTAGTAAGGTCCAACATGGTTCTCAAAGTCCTCCTGGAAACCTGGAAACAATTTTAAATACGTAGGGTGAGCATACAAGTATACTCAGTAGGGAAACTAAACCTACTCATGCACAAGTTGGAGAAACATACTAATGTTCTTGTGAGAAAACAATAAAACCTCAAAGTACCTACCAAGAAATACTACCCAACCCACCCTCACAAAGACACACTCACCAAATAACGCAAGTCAAGTAATGTAATAATATAAGCACATTGATATTTGGGTACCCCACACCACTTTCTCACTGGTTAACTGCTCATCCCTAACGACTAACGTCTTGACGCTACCACTCCTTCCATACGCAACCTCACTGCCACAACCTGCCCGCACACACCTGAGCCTCAAACCACACACAATCCCGCCCGCAGATACTTAGACCACAACAACCACACCACTCGCCTGAAGACACCTGGGCCTCATCCCGAAGACACTTGGGAAAACAAACCTGACCCGCAAACACCTCGACCTCTCATCTACAACAAACCCTCGCCTGAAGAATCTTGGACTACGGCAAGCCTCAAACTATTACAACCTGCCCGAATATGCTCGAGCGGTAAGAAACCATAAGAGTGTGCGAGGAAGAAAGTAAGTAACTAGCCATCCATCCTCCCACCAGGATGTTGGGAAAGATACCCTCCCCCATGAAATGGAGGTGTTCGGCACATAATGCTCAACAAGGGTGGAGTGCGTATAGAAATCACAAAAAACTACAATATATATATATAACAAACACTCAACCCAACCTACGAGTTTCCAAACAAGCAACTATCTCACACAAACCACCTTTGCTGCTACCCCTATATGCACAACCACACAACAACCACTACCAAAGCATAACCCAACATCTTTTCATTTAACCACTTTCCATTTATTATTTTGGGGTTCACTTTGGTTTATTCTAGCACTACCGGGAAGCTACCACCCACAACCATACCAAACAACAAGAAAAACCAAACTGTAGTCCCACTACACCACAAGTTCATAACCATACCGCAGTCCTACTACCCAATGTCGCTCCACAACCACAACACAAACAAAGGCAGTCCTACTGCCTACAAGTTTATCCATTCCACAATCAATCAATCTCTCGGGTTGAGATACCAACACACCACCTATACCAAAACACGCACCAAGCCCACAATAACTACCATTAACCCACAACCCCGCTGTACACACCTACCACACCCTTCTCATGGAATCAACTCCTCTGTCCAACCTTATACCCACAACCGTGCTCCCAACAACAACACTACATAACTCACACAAGGTCACACAACCCAACAGAACACAACACTCAGCCACACCTATCAACAAGATGTGTATATATTCAGATTTAACCAGTACAGGTTCTTTAATTCTACTTAATTATAACCGGTGTGATCACATAACATGCTTGATCCTGGGGGCATCCATTTATTTAACCAGTGTACGTGATTAAGCATATTTAATGTTACAGTCATTTATTAAAGCATCTCAACAAAACATAACATCACTAGTGCACAAGCAAAGTCCACCAATGACTATGATTTTCAGAAGGCTTTACAGCCACAACAATCCATAAAAGAATCAAGGATAACAGATAAAACAGGTGATCAACATCAACCCACTCTCTGCCTGTTATTTTTTTACCCGTGTTTTCTCTTGATCAAATGCAGTTCTTATCTATTTATTGTTTTTAATAAAAGTATTCAGCCGTTCCCCACAAGGATTCATTTGTATACCCTCCCCGCATGATGCACAATTAACGAGAAACAAAAGAAAATCTCTATCGGATGATCAAAGGATCGAAGTTCATCCTTGTGCTAAGAACAGGGGATCACGCAAGGACTACGAGACTCCAAGAAAACTGTGCAGGAGGGGATCTAGCACAGGCACACAACTTGTCTAGGGAGGAAGGCTCTAGGCACACCATGAGAAATAAAAAGGAAGAATGAAAGAAGAGATCTCAGTTTATGAAAGGGCGAGATCCTAAAAATCAGGGAGACAATTTCAAAGTTCTTGAAAATTATATTGTGGGTTGACCACGCGAATTGGAAGTTACAAGGCTCATGGAACATTACGAGATACAAGGAATTTAATAACCCCCTCAAAAACGGTGGAGACAGCCCAACACACTGCTGTGAGTTGATAGGTTACCATTTCACGGAGAGAAATATGTAACAGGGGAGAAACTAGAAAAACTGGGAAAAAACTAGAAATGAGTCACCGATGGGTAAGTCACCGACATTGAGCCACCAATGGGTGAGCTACCGATGCAACCTACCGATGCTGAGCCACCGATGCTGAGCTACCAACGCCAGGACCTATCGACGCAATGACCTACTGACACCATGACCTACCGACGCAACGACCTACCGACGCAACGACCTACCGATGCCTCGACCTACCGACGCCCTGACCTACCAACGCCCTGACCTACCGACACCAATGCCCTCAACTCACCGATGCTGATGCCCTCGACTCACTGATGTCGATTCCCCTGACTCACCGATGCCGACACCTATGACTCACTGATACCAATGCTTTTGACATGCCGACGGAAAACTGGAAATTTGGAAAACTCTTGAAATGAGCCACCATTGCCTTTCAGAACACCCTTAAACACTGGATTTTCACAAAGGAAGGGCCTAGGGAAATCTGGGTTATTAAACCAGATACCTATCAAACTATTCTCATTCCCAAGAATTTTAAAACTATCCCAGCAGAAAAGTGGTCCGAACAACCATCCCTTAAGATACCTCTCAGGAGTAAACCACCTTGTGTTATTTTTAAAGCTGGAGTGAAAACCTCGACATCCCAAAATACCTCCTCGGCATACATCTCCTGAACAACTATAGAAACACTACCACTCCACTGCCCTAAGAAACCACACAAACACCAAAGGTCACACAATCTAGACACATGGATTAGGGAGCTCCTTCCTCTATGTCAAGATACTATCCACTTTAGGTGGCACTGACTCGCCCGCACAGGTTTAATTTCATCCACATTAATGCGTCTTGATTAGGGATCAAGTTATCCCCTCTCCATAGTTAGGAATTTTCACACAAAATCAGAGGACAAAGAAACAACTTATCATACAACAAGTGAGGTCAAACATTACATCATAAGCAAGGCACAAAGAAAATACAAGAGAAAAACTCAGAACAGATATGGATACTGGGCATGCATCCGTGCCTCCTGTTTCCAAGTACTCTCCTCGAGGCCACCATACCTCCATAACACACAAACCAAATGAATAGTCCATCCACACAACACCTTCTCATTGTGATCCTCAATTCTTACCGGTCGCTCCACGAACTTTGTGTCGCCCTCAATATCCAACTCTCCCCAGTCAAGGACGTGAGAGTCATCTTTTAGATACTGACGAAGTTGAGATACATGGAAGATGTTGTGGATCCTCTCCAACTGTGGTGGCAACGCCAGCTGATATGCCACCTCACCAACTCATTCCAACACTTCAAAAGGTCCGATGAACTTGGGAGAAAGCTTACTTCCCTTATCAAACCTCCGCTCTCCACACTGAGGGGAGACCTTTAAGAAAACGTGGTCCCCAACCTTGAACTCCAAAGGCCTCCTCCTATGATCGAAATACGAATTATGTCAGTCTTAAGCTGCCTTCATCCTCTCACACACAAGCTGAACTTTCTCCGTTGTGCTCTGTACTACCTCTGGTCCAAGAAGGGTTGCTTCCCCTACCTCTTTCCAACACATGGGTGAGCGACATAGTCTTCCTTACAAGCCTTCAAACGATACCATGCTAATGGTAGAGTGATATATATTGTTGTAAGAAAAATCTAATAGGGGTAAGTGTCATACTCATGATCCTCCGAAGTCCAAGACACGTGCCTGCAACACATCCTTTAACATCTGGATGGTCCTCTCTGTCTGCCCATCCGCATGAGGATGGAAAGCGATGCTAAGGTGTATCTGGGTGCCAAAAGCATGTTGCAATCCCCTCCAGACTTGCGACGTAAAACGCGTATCCCGATTCGAGACAATGGATCTTGGAACTCCATGTAGCCACACCACCTCATCCACATACCTCTTTGTTAAGGCATCTACTGCGCTTGAATCCTTGATCGCCAAGAAGTGAGCTAACTTCATCAACCAGTCCACTATTACCGAAAGAGAATCACATCATCCCTGAGATCTGGGTAAACCTGTGATAAAATCCATCGAGATGTCATCCCACTTCCACTCAGGAACATCCAAGGGCTGCAACAGACCGTCAGGAACATGGTGATCAACCTTCACCTACTGGCACACTATGAATCTTTCCACAAATTCCACCACTTCCCGCTTCACCCCGAGCCACCAAAATTGTTCCCTTAAGCCTTAGTACATCTTATAGACTACTGGATGCACCTCCAGGGGTGATCTATGGAACTCACGGATAAATCCCTCACGCATTGCCACTAGTACAAACAACTTCCCACGGAACAACATCTGATTCTGATTATCCTCCGATCATCCTTCCAGAGCATCACCCTGGACAATGTGATCACGCATCATTTCAGCCTCTAAGTCTCCCCACTGAGACTCCTCTACCTGCCACACCAAGGAAGACTGCATTGTCATATGAAACAGATAGCCTCTTCCACTTTCCTCCTCAGCGTCCAGGTGCAAAGCGGCCAACTCCTCCATTGCCTTCCAAGCATCCGTGGATTCCTGAACTACCTCCTTTTGCGAATTCTTGCTCAAGGAATCAACCACCACATTCCCATTTCCTGGGATGTAAGAGATCTCGAAGCCGTAATCCTGGAGGAACTCCATCCACCTTTGCTTCTGTAAGTTCAGGTCTTGTTGGGAAAAGATATACCTCAAGCTCTTCTGATCTGTGAAGACCACAAAGCGCTCCCCAATGAGGTAATTCCTCCACAACTTTAGCGCGAACATGACCGCTGCAAGCTCCAGGTCATGGGTGGCATAGTTACGTTCGTGAGGATGTAACTACCTAGACCCATAAGAGATCACTCCCCACTATTGCATCAGTACACACACCAAGCCTAAGCCGAAAGTGTCACAGAACACTTCAAACATCACTCCTTCCTCCAACAACCTAAGCACTGGGGCACTGACCAACCTCCCCTTCAGATAGCTGAAAGATACCCGACACTGCTCACTCCACACAAAACCCTTGTTTTTTCTGGTCAAAGCTTTCAATGGAGCTGTAACTCAAGAGAATTTGGGTAAAAACCTCCGATAATAGCCTACTAGACCCAGGAAACTATGAACCTCTGCTATGTTCTTGGGTGCTTCCTAAGAAACAACCACTTTGAACTTTGATGGGTCTACTGGTATCCCTTGCTGAGACACCATGTGTCCAAGGAAGTGCACCTATCGCATCCAGAACTTACATTTAGACAACTTTCCATAGAGCTGGTGGTGTCAAAGGACCACCAAGACAGTCCTCAGATGCCCGACGTGCTCCTCCTCTAACCTTGAGTAGATCAGGATATCGTCGATGAACACAATGATGGACCGGTCAAAGTACTCATGGAAAACAGAGTTCATGAGCCCCATAAACATGGCGGGTGCATTCGTGACACCGAAGGGCATGACCATGAACTCGAAGTTCCTATACCTACACCTGAAATCAGTCTTTAGGATGTCACCCTCCTTTAACCTCAACTGGTGATATCTAGACCGTAGATCGATCTTAGAGAACCAACCCGCCCCCTTTAACTGGTTGAAAAGATCGTCGATCCTTGGAAGGGGGTAACAGTTCTTGACCGTCACCTGATTCAGCCTTCAATAGTCTATGCATAGTCTTAGGCCATCATCTGCCTTCTTCGCAAACAAGATTGGCGCACCCCATGACGACACATTTGGCCGTATAAAACCATTCTTTATCAAATCTTCAACTTGAATCTGCAACTCCCGCAACTCAGAAGGCATCATTTGATAGGGATCCATTTAAATCGGACAGGCACCGGGTTGCAAGTATATCCCAAACTCAACATCATGTCGAGGGGGTAGATTCACAACCTCTTAGGGGAGGCATCCATGAATTCACTGACAACCCCCGCCACCATATCTGTATCTGCTGATTCCGCTGATAGCTTGACTAATAAAGAAAGAAGAGGCTCCACTTTCCGGCTGCCCTTATGATAACTCTACTTGCCAACAAAGGCTACACACTGGCAACCCATATTTGAGAACATGAACCTTATCTGAAATCAGTCGATAACAGCGTGCATAGAAAATAACTAGTTGATGCCTATGATAACATCGTATGGGTGCATCTGTAGAAAAAGAAGATCCCTACTAGTTTGGTGTGCCCCAACATCAGTCTACATCCTTGAAAAACACCAAACAGACTGGTCTGACCTCCAACTAGTGTACTCAACACCAGAGGCATGGGAAGTCTCTCTACATCCAGTCCCAGATCACAGTCTAGACCGAGTGCAAAAAAGGAGTGTGAGGCTCTTGAATCAAACAAAGAACACACAATAGTATTAAACTGACTGATCGTACATCGAACAACCTATGGCCCTGCTTGAACTGCCACCTCTATAGCGTGCAACTGCCCATGCCCAACTACTCTACCTCTATGCTGTCGACCGCATCCCCGACTATGCCTTGGTCGAGGTCCCTAAGGTGTATCCTGTGGTCGGCCTCCTGATCGCGTTGTCAAGCGCGTCAAATTAGTTGTTTAATTTTGACTAGAATTTCTGCAGTATAGCAGCAACCCTAGGTCGTCTCTCGACGGAGCCTTAGATCATTAATTTAAAAATAGGGTTTTGATTATGAAAGTAGAAGGTGAATGAGGTTTTGTAAAACTTGGGGGTTTGATGATTAAAGATGAAAATAGAAAATGAAAGCGATAAAACAATGTAGAGTTTAACAGAATTAATTAAGCGTGATCAACCCGGGATACTCTCATGATGTTTATCCTTCATCGCTTCATGATATAGGGTTATGATATTTTAATACCTAGTTTGTAACACCTAGAACTATAATGTTACTGATTTTATACTAGGATACCTCCTAGGGTTCAGTCGAAAACACACAATGATTCACCGGACACCGCCGATGATTGGGTGAATTGTGTTTGACTTCATAACTGAAACTCACCAAGGCAACACATGAAGAACTCGATGCGCTATCCAGGTTTGTATGTTATTTCTTTGTGATACCATGTCATAAATGTACATGTCCTTGAAATTGATTATGTGAGTTCAATTGACCAATACGAACCACACAAACACTGAAATTGAAAGGGGGAAAAGAAAGTGGTGAACGATGTGTGAAACATCACATGAATGGGTACTCTCAAACATGATCATATGAGTTGAGCATGACATACCAGTACATAACTCAATAAAATAAGAATAGAGGATGATGAAAAACAACACAACAACCTAGAATTCAAAAGATCATTCAAATATTACAAACATGAATCTTGGGATTTACATCACGTTCCTCCCCGGGTGATCACAAGGGGTCTAGAAACCCATGGGAGAGGAGGAAGAGAAAGATGTTGGGGGTAGAACTTCCCATAGCCTCCAGAACTAATAAGGATGTTTAGAATACTCCTTGGGGACTCCAAAATGGCAGCACCTTGCCTCTTGTCCGAACTTGCAAATGGGGTGCCCAAGGTGTCTTTTTATATCCAAAATGAGAAGTGGTTTTGGGCACCCAGATTTTGATAAACCACTTGGAGAAAGGTTTTTGGCTATTAGATAGTCGAATCTCCCTTTTAAGAAAACTGGAAAGTTGTATCCCCACGTCTTATCTATCATAACCGAAAGTTTGGTACCATTTGGACAACTACAACTCAAGATATTGATAAAATACATAACTCCACTTTTGACTTTGTGCATATTCGGTGTCTTGGACAGATTAGTTCGAATGGGCCCCTTAGAATCCGAATCAGGATTGGGTTCCTTGATATTAAATGTATCCTATTAAATTTTGGATCTTTCCAAAAAATATCAGCCCATTTAGATACACAGATTTCGCTTACTATTCAAAACAGTGGACATATGTCCATGGATCCATGCAATTTTGGCCCATTTTTCTTCCACTTCATCAAGGGCCCTCCAAATCATCTCCACCTACATTGAAATAATAAAAACAAGTAACATTTCCAATTATAATATTGATTAACATTAATTAATTGATTCAAATATAAAGTGCAATTTATTATTATATTTGGAATATTCATTACAAAACTAGTTTAAAACAGCGGTGTAAGGGTGGAATAAAACAGTGAATCATGGTACGATCACACCCCCACACCTAAACATTTTCACTCCTAGGTAAAGTCATATATCCTAATAAAATCTCATTCTAAAATCAAATGTGGGAAAATATCCAAGATTTTTATCAAATGGAATTCATCATGTTTCGTTTATGAAATCAATTTTCCCATCTTTTTTCTTTTCTCACATTCAAATTTGGTCAACTTCATTTGTTTACCCATGAAACATGTCGCAACCTACCTCACATAGAAAATTTCCCTCTTCACTCAAGGAACATATGAAAATGGAGTTATTATCTTTTCACAAAGTTCATGAGATCTTACCATATTCTTGCCAAGATTCTAATTTCTCTACCGGCATAAACTAGTGTGCTACTCAAGAGGAATTCCAACAGGTTGTTTTGAGGTTCAAGGGTTGGTAGGATTTAATGTATAAAACAAATCTGAGGCAGAAGAGGAGTGTTTAATCTCTTAAGTAAAAAACATGTCAAAATTCAGCAAGTGTTCACAATGAATGTACACACTCACCCCCTCACAAAATGAATCACTTCCAACTCACTATCCCCATTGTCTATTTGTGTGGGTCACAACCGATCAGTGAATAATAATGAATAATCTTCCTCTTTTCTCCATTTTTTTTTATTTTGTTTTGTTTTTTATTTTTTTCAATGTACAGAACTATTGTTTTTTTTGTTTTTTTACAATTTTTATTGGAGATAAAGAGGGAAACATGTGTAATACAATTATATAATATGGCATGTGAACCTACTGCCCAAGTAAAATGCAGGAACCCTTTCTATCAACCCATAACAATGATCATTCCCAAAAATTCCCATGGAAACACCCTCTCCCCCACACTTGCTGTAATTCAAACAAGAATGTACACAAGAGATGGGTAGGTAGGGATAAATTAGCTTGTAATGTGGCTACCTAACAGGCATTTCATGGTCTCTAAGGCATAAGAAGGGTAAACTGTCAAGGTGGCCAAAATAGAGGTTAATTGTACAAAGGGATTTTCAATGCATGATGGCCTCTATCATGAATGTAGCACACTTGAATATTATAGCTTTAAACAGAATTAAGGCAAGTTATAGTTTCTCTACATGACCCGAGACTCTCAAGAAAGTGATTAAAAGGAAGAATATGCAATAAAGGGCTTAGAATATCTCTCGGGTAAGGGATTGAAATATTGGTCGGTGCTAATGAGACATGGGTTTCAAAAATCCATTAAATAACTAAGAATGATTTGAAAATAAAAATTCTAGAAAAATATTTAATATCAACATTCATTTGAAAAACATTTTCCCAAAAATAATGGAATTTTTTCACACAATTGACTCAAAAATGAAAAAAGATTTGGATATTCTTTTAAGAACAATGTTTATCTAAAGACACAAAATAAAGAAAAATAAATGAAAATGCATTTTTTTTTGTTTTTTTGTGTGTTTTTTTTGTTTTTCTATTATATATATATATTTTTGTGTTTTTTTAAATCCTAACTATGACATGTCACCCTCCCCCACACCTAAAAATTACATTGTCCTCAATGCATGTATTTAAATAAATAGACAAGTAAATAAAGGTAGGGAGAAGGGACAACCTGCTAAGTGGTGTCATATGTGGAATCCATCAGTTGGATTTCCTCCACATGATGCTGGGAAAAATCCTCAAAGTAGTGTTTGAGCCTCTGGCCATTGACAGTAAACCTCTGTCCACTCTTCTCATGCAAAACCTGTATAATACCAAAAGGGTAAACATCAGTAACAGTATATGGACCGACCCATCGGGAGCGAAGCTTACCTGAGTGGAGCTTTAGCCTGGAATTATACATGAGTACCTTCTCACCAATATGAAACTTCCTCTGATGAATCATCCCATAATGGATTGCCTTTGTCTTCTCTTTGTATATTCGAGAGTTCTAATATGCATCACATCGAATTTCTCCCAACTCCTGAATCTGCAACTTTCTATGCTCACCTGCATCTGAGAGATTCATATTACATTGCTTAACGGACCAATATGCATGGTGTTCTACCTCCACCGGGAGGTGACAAGCCTTTCCAAACACAATCCTATATGGTGACATTCCGATCGGGGTTTTAAAAGCTGTACGGTATGCCCAAAGTGCATCATCCAAGCGCAAACTCCAATCTTTCCTATTGGGTTGTACCGTTTTTTCCAATATTCGTTTAACTTCCTGATTTGATATTTCTGCTTGTCTATTAGTTTGGGGGTGATATGCAGTGGATAATTTATGATCAACCCCATACTTATGAAGTAAGTTTTTCATGTTACGATTGCAAAAATGTGAACCCCGATCACTAATGACGAATCTTGGTAGACCAAACCTACTGAAAATCTGGGACCTCACTAAATCAACAACAAATTGAGAGTCATCGGTCCTAGTATCCTTTGATTCCACCCATTTAGAAACATATTCAATAACTAGTAAGATGTACACAAATCCAAATGAATTTGGAAAAGGCCCCATGAAGTCAATGCCCCATGCATCGAAGATTTCACAGAATAACATGGGCTGTTAGGGCATTTCATTCCTCTTGGAGATATTCCCTGTGAATTGACATCGAGTACATGATTTAAAAAACCTATGGGCATATCTATAAAATGTTGGCCAATATAATCCTGAGTCAAGGACCTTTCGAGCAGTACGTTGAGAGCCAAAGTGGCCCCCACAAGCCAATGTGTGGCAGAAGCTCAAAACTGAGGTGAAATCATGGTCAGGGACACACCTACGAACAACCTGGTCACTAAAGATCCTCTACAAATATGGGTCATCCCAAATGTACCATCGAGAATCATGTTTAAGTCTCTGGGATTGTGAAGTGCTAAAATCAACAGGGACCCTAGATGTTTCTAGAAAATTCACAATGTCTGCATACCAGGGGGTAAGGTCCACAACATCACAAAGGTTATCATGAGGGAAGAATTCTCCAATGGGGAGAGGTGAGTCAACATGATGGTCCAGTGGTGGGAAAATCCTAATAATGTGGTCAGCTAACACATTTTCCACTCCTCTCTTATCTCTAATCTCAAGGTCAAACTCCTGGAGGAGGAGCATCCACCGAATGAGGTGGGGCTTAGCTTCAGGTTTCTTTAGGAGGAAACAAAGGGCATCATGATCAGAGAAGACGATGATTTTTGACCTGAGAAGATATGAACGGAATTTTTACAAGGAAAACAAAATAGAAAGAAGTTCTTTTTCAGTGGTTGTGTAGTTTACCTGGGCAGGGTCAAGGGTACGCGAGGCATACACAATGACATGATGAGCCTTCTCAACCCTTTGTGATAAAACTTCCCCAACTACAAAGTTAGAGGAATCACACATAAGCTCGAAGGGGAGATCCCACCTTGGTGGTTGGATGATGGGAGGTGACGTGAGACTCTTTTTTAATGAATTGAATGCATCCTCACAATTTTTATCAAACACAAAATCAGAATCTTTTTGCAATAACCGGGACAATGGAAGTGAAATCTTACTAAAGTATTTAATGAATCGGCGGTAAAAACCAGCATGACCCAAGAAAGATCTCACCTCATGAACAAATTTTGGATATGGAAGGGTTTAAATTAATTAAATTTTAGATTTATCAACTTTAATTCTCTTATTTGAAATGACATGCCCAAGAACTATCCCCCGATCAACCATAAAATGGCATTTCTCATAATTTAAAACAAGATCTTTTTCAATGCAGTGGCGGAGGAAAGAACCTAGGTGTTCTAAACAATTATCAAAAGAAGATCCATATACCGTGAAATCATTCATAAATACTTCCATACAACTCTCAAGGTACTCAGAAAAAATACTCAACATACATCACTAAAAAGTACCAGGATCATTACATAGAACGAATGACATCCTTCTATATGCAAATGTGCTGAATGGACAGGTAAATGTTGTCTTTTCTTGGTCCTCAGGGGCTATATGGATTTGGAAATAACCCGAATAGCCATCAAGGAAACAATAATGGGACTTACCATCCAATCATTCTAACATTTGGTCAATGAAAGGTAATGGAAAGTGGTCCTTCCGCGTGGCTTGATTCAGTCGACGGTAGTCAATACAGACTCGCCAACTATTTTGCACACGTGTTGGAACCAATTCATTCATTTTATTTGACACAACTATTATTCCTATTTTTAGGCACAATTTGAAATGGGATAACCCATTTACTATTAGATATTGGATAAATGATCCTCGCAACAAGTAATTTACTGACTTTCAATTTTACCACTTCAAGGAGAGTGGGATTCAACCGACATTGAGATTGTATTACAGGCTTAGCCTCATCATCCAAAAGCATATGGTGCATAAAAATATATGGGCTAATCCCAGGAATATCAGCCAATGTCCATCCTATTTCCTTTTTACACTCTCTCAAAAGTTTGTGCAGTTTCAATTTCTATTGTGGAGAGAGGTTATTGGAAATAATGACGGGTAGTTGGTTAATACCCTCAAGATATACATATTTTAAATTAGAAAGAAGTGGTTTAAGTTCCAACACCAGTGGTTTCTAGATTGAGGGAGGGGATTTAGGGGGAGTGAGGTCCATGAAACTATCTATCTGCTCATGTTTATTCTATAAAGATAGAGAATCTATAGAAATGAGATTTGCAGAATCATCAACGGTCATAGATACCTCAGAATGAACACACTCATCAATTAAAGCAAAAAATTTACACTTTTCAGAACCCACACAACACTCAAAACATAAATCAAAACATAAATCATCCAAGGGTGAAGAAAACAAAAATGAATCAGAGTTTGGGTTGAGGAGAGAATTGTGTGTGTGTGCATCATTTGAGAGCACTTCCATCGAATAGACAGGAAGAGTGGAGTTCTCTTCAACGGGGTGTTTCATAGACTCAAGGATGTTAAAACTTACCTTTTCTCCTCCGAATTCCATGGAAAATGTACCATTGTGAACATTGATGATCGTCTTTTCTGTTTTGAGGAATGGCCTCCCAAGTATGAGAGGAGCGTGTCCTTGAGTTCAGGTATCTTCCATCTCAAGAATGTATAAATCAGCGGGGAAGATGAGATTCTTCACTCTAACAAGGACATCCTCAATCACTCCTTTGGGATGTGCTGTACTCCGGTTGGCAAGTTGCACGAAAATTCCTGTTGGTTGAAGCTCTCCAACCTATAGAGAAGTATACACAGAGTGAGACATTACATTAATGGAAGCACCTAAATCTAGCATAGCATCAGAAAAGAAGGTCTCCCCTATGGTACACGGTATCGTGAATGTGCCAGGATCCTTGCATTTGGTTGGCATTTCTGGTTGAATCAAGGCCGAGACATTCCTACCCAAGTTGACTCTCTCATTCTCCTTTAGCCTTCATCTATGGGTGCAAAGTTCTTTAAGAAATTTGGCATAATGGGGAATTTTCTTGACTGCATCCAATAAAGGAATATTAACTTGAACTTTTTTAAATGTATCCATTATCTCATTATCAATATCATTATCAAAATTTTTCTTAGATTTAGAGAGTCTTTGTGGGAAAGGAAGAGGAATGGATTGTTCATTTGAATCATCAACGATAATTTGATTTCCCTTTTTATTTTGTTTTTCATTATATGAAATTTTTGAGGGTTGGGAAGGAGTGTTTTCAAGAGGGGGACATACCTGTTTCATAGAATCAGTAGAAGGAGAAGCTTCTTTACCACTATGAAGTGTAATTGCACATACATTACCTTTGTCCTTCGGATTGGCAATGGGATGGGATGGTAGTTGTCCAGACCCTTGCATCTTAAGATCACCGATAGTGTTTTCCAATTGTCCCACTTGAGTTCGTAAGTCTTGAATTGCCGATTGTGTGGTCTTTTGGAACTGAAGGTTCTGGGTTGCTATTTGATTCACCATATCCTCGAGGCTTGGTTCAGATTTGGGAGGAGGAGGATTGTTTTGAGATGTTAATGGATAATAAGGTTGAATACCTTGGCCTTATTGATACCAATTCCGCTTGGGGTAGCTTGAGTTTCCTCCTTGTCGATACTGGGGTTGTGCTTGCCACCCAGGGTTTGGATTTGGCCTGAATTGTTCTTGCTTGAAGGGAGGTTCTTGTTGGAATGGACGCCCTAGGAACACAGCTGCACAAGACTCAGATGAATCTTGAAGTTGTGGATACTGGTTAGAAAAATGAGTATTATCAGAACAAATACCACAATGTAATGGAATATAAGTAGAGTGCGAGTTACCTTGTACTTGAGATAATTGCCTTAGAAGGGTATGCACATCATCAAGTTTAGTATCTACCTTTTGTTCTAGGGATGAATGACTTACCTCATGAACTCCTTAGGTTGGTGCAATTGCTCGTGTACCAAATTGTTGTGCATTTTGAGCCATGTTGGCTATTAAGTCACGAGCGGCGGAAGGAGTTTTATCAACTAGGACACCACCAGCTGCAGCATCAATCATTCCACAATCCATGGGGATAAGTACCTCCTAGAAGTATTTGATTAATATTTGTTCACTAATCTGGTGGTGGGGGAAGCTTGAGCAAAGTCTTTTGAATCTCTCCCAGTATTCATGAAGGGTCTCTCCTTGTGATTGCCTAATTCCACAGATTTCTTTCCTAATTGATGCTGTTCTGGAGGCAGGGAAGAACTTCTATAAAAAGAGTCTTTTAAGGTCATTCCAGCCCCCAATTGTGGTAGGAAAATAGTATAGCCAATCTTTGGCTACACCATCAAGGGAGAAAGGGAAGGCCCTAAACTTAATTAGGTCCTCAGACACATTTTGGGGTTTTATGGTTGAGCAGACTATATGAAACTATTTAAGATGTTTGTGAGGGTCCTCACTGGGAAGACCATGAAATTTTGGAAGGAGGTGGATGAGGCCTGATCTTAGCTCAAAATTGGACACTTCCTCGAGATATTGGATGTACGCAGGTTGGTACTCTACATCCGGGGTGGTCAGTTCTTTTAATGTTCAGTTATTTACATCCATGTTTTCTTGGGTTTGATTGGGGTTCAATTTTGGATTGATTTAGGACCAATTTAGGTTCCAACAGGGGTTCCTCAATTTTACTTGATTGAACTTATCTAGATTCCTTGATTTGAGTGTGAAGTGACTTTTCAATTTTAGGGTCAAATTCAAGTAGTGTTTCTTTACCAGACCGGGTCATGCAAATAAGATGTGAAGTTTTTTTTGAATATGGATAAAATCTCTTAAGAAGGGTGAAAAGATAATATAATGTTATAATATAGAATTATAGATAGGGATATGGAGAATAATAAGAGATAGAGAGAGAAAGAACACACCAAAAACAACCAAAAATAAAGACAAAACCCAAAACAAAAACAATCAAATGGGGTTGGGGTATTTAAAGGAGTACTAATTAAGAAGTAAAATAAATAAATAAAAGGAAATAAAGAAAAAAATTATCTTGGATCCCTGAAAACAGTGCCAAAATTTGATCGCATTGTGGAGCGCGTCAAATTAGTTGTTTAATTTTGACTAGAATTTCTGTAGTATAGCAACAACCCTAGGTCGTCTCTCGACAGAGCCTTAGATTGTTAATTTAAAAATAGGGTTTTTATTATAAAATTATAAGGTGAATGAGGTTTTTTAAAACTTGGGTGTTTGATGATTAAATATGAAAATAGAAAATGAAATCGATAAAACAATGTAGAGATTAACAGAATTAATTAAGCGTGATCAACCTGGGGTACTCTCATGATGTTTATCCTTCATCACTTCATGATATAGGGTTATGATCTTCTAATACCTGGTTTGTAACACCTATAACTAGAATTTTACTGATTTTATACTAGGATACCTCCTAGGGTTTAGTCGAAAACACACAATGATTCACTGGACACCGCCGATGATTGGGTGAATTGTGTTTGACTTCATAACCAAAAATCACCAAGGAAACACACGAAGAACTCGATGTGCTGTCCAGGTTTGTATGTTATTTCTTTGTGATACCATGAAATAAATGTACATGGCCTTGACATTGCTTATGTGAGTTCAATTGACCAATATGAACCACACAAACACTGCAATTGAAAGGAGGAAAAGAAAGTGGTGAACGGTGTGTGAAACATCACATGAATGGGTACCCCCAAACATGATCATATGAGTTAAGAATGACATACCAGTACATAACTCAATAAAATAATAATATAGGATGATTAAAAACAACACAACAACCTAGAATTCAAAATATAATTCAAATATTACAAACATGAAGCTTGGGATTTACATCACGTTCCTCCCTGGGTGATCACAAGGGGTCTAGAAACCCATGGGAGAGGAGGAAGAGAAAGATGTTGGGGTAGAACTTCCCATAGCATCCAGAACTGATAGGGATATTGAGAAGATTCTTTGGGGACTCCAAAATGGCAGCACCTTGCCTCTTGGCCGAACTTGCAAATGGGGTGCCCAAGGTGTCTTTTTATAGCCAAAATGACAAGTGGTTTTGGGAACCCAGATTTTGATAAACCATTTAGAGAAAGGTTTTCGGCTATTAGACAGATGAATATCCCTTTTGAAAAAACTGGAAAGTTGTATCCCCACATTTTATATATCACCATCGAAAGTTTGGAACCATTTGGACAACTACAACTCAAGATATTGATAAAATACAGAATGCCACTTTTGACTTTGTGCATATTCGGTGGCTTGTACATATCAGTTTGGATGGGCCCCTTAGAATCCGAATTAGGACTAAGTTCCTTGATATGAAATGCATCCTATTAAATTTTGGATTAGCCCAAAAAATATCATCCCATTTGGATGCACGGATTTCGCGTAATATTCAAAACAGTGGACAAATGTCCATGGATCCATGCAATTTTGGCCCATTTTTCTTCCACTTCATCAAGGGCCCTCCAAACCATCTCCACCTATATTGAAATAATAAAAACAAGTAAAATTTCCAGTTATAATATTGATTAAAATTAATTAATTGATTCAAACATAAAGTGAAATTTATTATTATATTTGAAATATTCATTACAAAACTAGTTTAAAATAGCGGTGTAAGGGTGGAATAAAATAGTGAATCGTGGTACGATCACCTCCCCCAACACCGTCTACCCTCGGTGGAGTGGGAGTTTGCTACTCCTACTACTGGAAGGGCTTGACTGGAAACTACTGCTGCTGAGGTGGGTGCTGAACCTGCCCACCCCTACTGTACGGTGCTTGAAAAGGGCATTGGTTCTAAAGATTTCCACGACCTCCATAGATAAAGAACCTCAGTCCTGGGCCCATAAGGAAAGGGATAGGAGTAGGAGATCAGAACTAGAACTGCTGAGGCCTATTTCCCACTGGATGAAATCTAGAAGACCCTGACGCTGGAGACCTACTACTGACGACTTTCCCTTTTGACGAACTCAGCTGGCTACCCTCTCACGGTACACCTCCCAACAAGTACATCCTTTCCACCACTTCAGTCTTTTTCTAAACCTATAATTACGTTGGTAGAGTGAAAGGAGTAACAACATACTAAAGAGAAGGTCAGAGTGCCTCCTCTAAGCATCTTTCTCGGGACTCCTCATCCAGGAAGAGGTTCGGTGTGAAGTGTAGGAGATATTTGAACTTGATCTCTAGTTCCCTCACCAATATACTCCCCTGCTAGAGGGAGAGTATCTCCTGCCTCTTCTCAACCTTCATCGTGGAAGAAAGTAATTCCTCTCGGAACTCCCTTTCAAATTCATCCCACAAGACCTCAATTTCCTTTCTCTCCTCAAGGTAAAGCGTCCACCACTGATGCGTTGCTACCCATATCTGTCTCACTTACAGAGGAACCCAATACTTTTTCAAAGACCATATCAAGCTGAAAGCAATCACTAGCTCCTCGAGCCAGCTTTCCGTCTCCATGTATTAGACGCTGCCCTCATACTTCCCCATAGTCTATTACTGGAAGGCATGAAGCATATTCTACCACTGTTCATATTCCTCTTCTCAATCGGACCTCCACTGATCAACTGAGTCAACCTGTCGGGCCTCAACTGCTCGTACCACACGTGGACGATGTCCAGATGCCATAGCTGAAAAAGTAAACAAGGAACTCCTAAGCCCGAGTAGTGTGGAAAATTCCTTTTAATTTTGTTTTAACTTTTCATTTATTTTAAATTCCCAAAACCTCCAAGGCAAACAATAAAAAAAGTCATTACGATGCATGTACCTTTCCTAGGGTCTCTACCATGCAATCAGTGTAGCCTCACTTGGTCGTTTAGTAGGCCTAGAGTCCTTACATTGGATCACAGGGGGCCCTAAAATCCCATGTCCTAGCTAGACTTCCCTGGTATATTTCACATGCCAATATTGCCTAACACTGTTGCCCTACCATTAAATGAAATCCTCACTGTACTTAACTCCGAACCCCACTCTATCTCTCAAACTCACAAAACCTTCCTCTGATACCATTTTTTCATGACCCACATTCTTTAAGATGAGGGAAGGGACGACAAAGTGCCCCACCCTTCCTTCCTTCCTTGAATAGGCCCCAGAGTGGCGACTAACATCGAGGGTATAGAATCTCACATAAAATGGAAGGCATTACCCTTTTTATGGAATAAGATCTAGAGATAATATGGTAAATCCCAAACAACTCCAAATACCAAAAGTAAAAGTGAATCCAAAATCCATTCCCACATGCATGTTTAAAAGTAAATATGATACAAAGTACAACAAGACTCCAAGGTAAAGTACCGAAATAAAAGAACTAGGCAGCAACAAAAACTAATCCCGCTGCTCGAGATAGTAAGGTCTATCATGGTCCTCAAAGTCCTCCTGGAACCTGGAAACAGTTTTAAATATGTATGGTGAACATACAAGTATACTCAGTAAAGAAACTAAATCTACCCATGCACAAGTGGGGGAAACATACTAATGTCCCCGCGAGAAAATAATAGAACCTCAAATCACCTACCAAGTAATACTAACTGACCCAGCCTCACCAAGGCACACTCACCAAATAATGCAAGTCAAGTAAAGTAATAGTATAATCACAACAATATTTGGGTACCCCACACCACTTTCCCACTGGTTAACTGCTCATCCCTAATGGCTAATGTCTTGATGCTACCACTCTTCCCATATGCATTCCCACTACCACAACCTGACCGCACACACCTAGGCCTCAAACCACACAATCCCACCCGTAGACACTTGGGCCAAAAAAACCACACCACTCATCTGAAGACACCTGGGCCTCATCTCGAAGACACTTGAGAAAACAAACCTAGCCCACAAACACCTAGGCCTCTCATCTACAACAAACCCTCGATCGAATAATCTTGGACTATGGTAAGCCTCAATCCATTGTAGCCTACTCGGATATGCTTGAGCAGTAAGAAACTAGAAGAGAGTGTGAGGAAGAAAGTCAGTAAGCAACCATCTATCCTCCCACCAGGATGTTGGGAAAGACACCCCCCATGAAATGGAGCTGTTTGGAACATAGTGCTCAACAAGGGTGGGGTGTGTATAGAAATCAAAAGAAACTAATATATATATATATATATATAGGTAAACAAACACTCAGACCAACCTATGAGTTTCCAAACAAGCAACCAGCCCACACAAACCACCTTTACTGCTACCCCTATATGCACCACCGCACAACAACCTTTTCCAAAGCATAACCCAACCCATTTTCATTTAAACACTTTCCATTTATTATTTTGGGGTTCAATTTAGTTTATTCCAGCACTACCAGAAAACTACCACCCACAACCATACCAAAAAATAAGAAAAACCAAATTTTAGTCCCACTACACCACAAGTTCGTAACCACACCGCAGTCCCACTGCCCAACGTCGCTCCATAGACACAACCCAAACAAAGACAGTCCTACTACCTACAAGTTTATCCATTCCACAATCAATCAATCTCTCAGACTGAGATACCAACACACCACCTATACCAAAACAGACACTAAGACCACAATAACTACCATTAACCCACAACCCCACTGTACACACCTACCACACCCTTATCATGGAAAAAACTCCTCTGTCCAACCTTGTACCCACAACCGTGCTCCCAACATCAGCACCACATAACTCACACAAGGTCACACAACCCAACAGAACACAACACTCAGCCACACCTATCAACATGATGTGCATATATTCATATTTAACCAGTAGAGGTTCTTTAATACCACTTTATTATAACCGGGGTGATCACAGTAGATTCTTAGTCCTGGGGGAATCCATTTATTTAACCAGTGTACGTGATTAAGCAAATTTAATGTTACAGTCATTTATTCAAGCATCTCAACAAAACATAATATCACTAGTGCGCAAGAAAATACCACCAACGACCATGATTTTCAGAAGGATTTATAGCCACAACGATCTATAAAAGAATCAAGGATAACATATAAAATAAGTGATCAACATCAACCCACTCTCTTCCGGTTATTTTGTTTACCCATGTTGTCTCTTGATCAAATACAATTATTATCCATTTCTTATTTTTAAGAGAAGTATTCAGCCATTCCCCACAAGGATTCATTTTTATACCTGCCCCGCATGATGCACAATTAACGATGAGCAAAAGAAAATACCTACCAAATGATCAAAGGATCAAAGTTCTTCCTTACGCCAAGAACAGGGGATCACACAAGCACTACGAGACTCCAAGAAAACTATGCAGGAGGGGCTCTAGCACAGGTGCATGACTTTTCTAGGGAGGAAGGCTCTAGTCACACCACAAGAAACAAAAAGGAAGAAGGAAAGAATAGATCTTGGTTTATGAAAGGGAGAGATCCTAAAAATCAGGGAGGCAATTTCAAAGTTCTTGAAAATCGAATCGTGGTTTGACCACATGGCTTGGCAGTTACAAGGCTCATGGAACATTACGAGATATGTGGAATTTAATAATTCCCCTTGGAAACAGTGGAGACATCCAAGTGCACCACTGTGAGTTGATAGGTTACCATTTCACAGAGAGAAACACGTAACATGGGAGAAACTGGAAAAACTAGGAAAAAACTAGAAATGAGTCACCGATGGGTGAGTCACTAACGTTGAGCCACTGACAGGTGAGCTACCAACATGACCTACCGATGCCGAGCCACCGATGCTGAGCTACCGATGCCACAATCTACCGATGCAATGACCTACCAACACCACGACCTACCGATGCAATGACCTACCGATGCCTTGACCTACTGACGCCCTGACCTACCGACGCCCTAACCTACCGACTCCCTGACCTACTGACCCCGATGCCCTCGACTCACCTATATCGATGCCCTCGACTCACCGATACCAACACCCCTGAATCACTGATGTTGATGCCTCTGAATCACCAATGCCGATGCCTCTGATATGCCGACAGAAAACTGGAAATTTGGAAAAATCTTGAAATGAGCCACCATTGCCTCCCAGAACACTCTTAAACACTGGATTTTCACAAAGGAAGGGCCTAGGGAAATACATGTTATTACATATACATAATGAAATAAAAGAAAATAAATACACAAGACTCTAATGCTACTCCAAGTCAAACCACATACCTTGTCTCCACAACCACGAAACTGCTCCAACATAAGCCTCAGACCCTATAAGAGAAATCCCACTGGATCATGCAACACCAAGCCTTCTCTTGATCCACCATGTCCCACGCTCAACCTGAAAGTAGCTATAAGGTTTGTATGAACACCAAGGTGCCCATAAATGGGGAAAGAACATAATACTCAATAGGCCACACCCAATGGTGGTTTTAACATCTGCTGTCATAATGTGTGCATGCAACACATGATATGTCCAGCCTAGTCAAACAAAGACCACTGACATGAAAATAAAATATAGAAATAAAACAAAAATGGCTAAACTGCGAACCTCAGGTTCTAGACTAACACCTGAGGTAGATCTACCTCTACTCTGGATTAATCTAGAGGAAATATAATAAATGGATCACCCAACCACATATCATTTGGCACGTCTATTGAAATGTCACATGTTTTAGACTGGTTGAAATTTTCAAGGAATTTGAGATTTTCATTTGGAGAATAGGAAAAAACTTAAACTAAGTTTTGGAATGTAATTATGAGAGTTGGAATACTTAAAAGTTTTGTTTTTAAGCAGGGTTAAGGTTCAAGAGGTGTCTCAGGTGTTCGAATGATTTTTGGAAGCATCGGGCTTTGAAAACTCATTTTCGTTGAAAATGAATATGGGTACATGGTTGGTGCACGATTAGTGCTAACCGTGCAACCCAAATCATGAAACCTATTTCTATAGAAACACAATTTGTTTAACTGTGCGACACCCTAGGGGAAACCATGAGAATTAGTGAAAACATGTTGCAGACATGATCCACACAGGTTACGCATGGTTCGTCAAACCGTGTGCCTAGCCCGCATGTTTAGTGTCATTTATCCAGTAGTGGCGCACTGTTAGACACACGATTTGACATACTGTGTGCCCCTTTAAAATGAGTGATTTTACAATTTTTCCTTCCTCCTTGAAGATTTCCTCCATTTTCCCTCCCATTCGCCAACATCACCTCCTCCTGACCGTGGAGAGCTCCCCCCTCTCACCTAGGCTTGGAGATATCTCCCTCGTTCGGACTTGGAATCAAGCATCGTTGGTCATGTTGGATCACCCTCAATTAGTCTATGATTATTATTTATTCCTTTATTTGTTTACCTTGTCACATCAGATGCTATTTTTGTGCGTGTGAATATGCCCTTTTTTAGGGTGTTTGTCTATTTTTCTGATTTATCTTATTCTAGCTCAAATCAAGGCCCGATAATGGAAGAGTGAAGCATCCTAAGCATGTGGTAGGTGGTCTATACGATTTCCCTTAAATTTTCATCATTTATATAATATTTTCATTATACTGCATGTCAAACTTCCAGCGCATTGCTTCTAGATTATGAAATACCTTAAATTGATTTTTTTAGACCACAACCTTGTTGTTATTGAACCCCTTAGCATGGTTGGAGGTTGACGACCTCAACCCGAACCACCACGTAAGGTGAGTTTGATTAAATTGTTTAAAATGTTTTTTATTTTCCATTCTATCAAACCACCCCAATGGGTGTGTTGAGCACAACCCCTTTTTATGATATGTCTTAGTAAATTAAATGGGTTGGATAAACCATTCATCTTTGATTACGTACCTTTTTCTTGATGATTATGAATGAGTTAATAGAATTAATTGAAATGGATTTGGAATTGTTCAATGAATTGTATCATGATGAATGGTGTTGAGGAATGGGTGCTTCCCATGAACTTCTTGATTATCTATAAATTAAATGGTCTAATTATATTGCTTGAATTAATAATGGCTTGGTGTGTACTCCTTGTCCTTGATTCATATTATCGAATTGATGAACTCATGGTCTGTTATTATAATATTAAATTAATTATGATAATGAAAATACACTATGCCTTGAGTGATATTGGGTTCCTCTTTATGGAATGCCTAGGTTAAGGGCTCATAGGGAAAGTGAGATTATTCTGTATCACCACTGAGGGACCTTTTTTAAGATTATTGGACATGATACTTTATACCCCCTTGGCCGAGGACGTTGGACATGGCGATTCACTTCACTTAAATTTTTTGATTTTTCCTAAACCCTAAAATTGACCCTGAAACATTATCTATTTCCTAAATTAAAACTCAATCTATGTAGTCTTAAGAAAAATCAAACCTGAGAGAGACCGTGAGGACTCCTACCACAAGGTTCTTACTGCTAGATTGCCTACCTACCAGCTATCCTTGTGGGTTTGACCCTGCACTGCCAATGTGCTATGCCTTTATAACTAAGTGTAGTTTGGGAAATATAAATTATAATATGATCAATGCTTGCACATAATCAACTATGTCGTGCAGGCTGGCCAAATTTGGTGTCGTTTCTGGGGATTGGTTGTGCCTTGGCACAATAACCTTTGGTGCGAACCTTGGATTGCCTCTCCCTTTTTCTTTTCCCCCTTTATTTTTATAAAATTTTCACATGGACTAGAACTTGTGTCTATTATTATTCGGCCTAGTGCATGTTTCTAGGCCCTCTGACTCGCTCAAAGAGTCTTGATGCTCAAGAACCACTTAATTTTGATCCCAATAATGAAAGATACATATTTTCATGCTGATTCTTAACTATGGATGAATACAATAATCTTGCATCACCACATCCTAAAAACCTCCAATATGCACCACCTAAAAATTAGGGAGAGCGACCGATGCTGTAGGAGTGCACTATTATGGACTACAACTTGTCTTCCATCAGCGGTGTTGTGCCCAGCATTATACACCTTCATATTTAGGCACATTCATTAGATATTAAACCTAGACTCATCTATATGATCCATAACATGGGGTAATTTAGTGGACTTGAGAGTCCAAGTGCTCAAGTCCATTATGACTTGAGACAATTTAGCAAAGAAGTTCTTAGATAAATACTTTCCACCAATACAAACATGGAAGCTCAGAAATGAGATACAAAATTTTAACTAAGTGGACAAAGAATTAGCTTAGGAAGCCTGAGATCATTTTAAAGAGTTAACCCATAAGTGACCACATCACGGACTTGATGTGTGACTAAAATTTCAAAATTTCTACTAAGGACTCCAACCGGTCGCCTATACAATAGCAGATGCCACCGTTTATGGTGGGCTCATGCTAAAGATTCCTGAAGTTGGAAGAGCGTTGTTAGTTGAAATTTACCACAATGTTAGTCCATGGAAGAGTGATATAGGAACACCCTGGTGTCAAATCCATCAGGTAGAAGATAATAACAACCTATCAGCCCATGTTGAAGCCCTTAAAAAAAAGCCTTAATCGTTTCAGTCGTCTGCCACACCACCGCCCCCTCCTGCCCCTATTATGGAAATTTAAGCATGTGAAATGTGTAGATACCCACACTCATATCATGAATTTAGGGAAATAATATAGGAGCCTCAAATTCAAGATTGTAATTACATAAATTATAATAAAAAAAATCAACAGTTTCAAAAACCCCAATAATACCAACAATAATAATATTAGCAGAGACCAGCTCAACAACTACAAAAAGTAAATCAAGGTTCCTTTCAAAAGAGGAGTGGTCAAGCACCACCATGGAATCAGGGACCACCTTGTTTCCCACCATAGAATCCAGCTCCTCAACTACAATAACAATTTCAACAACAACCTTTTCCCCTGGAGCTCACCAGTTTCCACCTACTCAACAACAATAGTTTCAATAAGATCCACCAAGACAACAATAGTAAGCCCCACCTCCACAATCCAATCTTAAAAACTTTCTCATCGCATTTGTTTAAAAAGTGGATCATAGGATGAATACCCAAGAAATTTAATTGAAAAACCAAAGGGCTGCCCTGCACAACCTTGAGCACCAAGTGGGGAAAATCTCTAAGACTTTATCGGATCAATTAAAGTCTATGTCGACCGGTAATACTGAGACACATATGAGATAGGAGTAAAAGGTTTTGGTTCTTATGAGTGGAGGAATGTTAGACTTTCAACAACTATTCTTAAGTGAAGAAAAGAATCTTGAAGAACCTAAGAAATGTACGATAATCATAAAAAAGGATGATGATGATATTAAAAATAAAGATAGTCAGGAGAAAACTCTAGAAGTATAACCAACTGAAAAAGCTCCAGGTCAAGAGCATCCTAAAAATGATGATGACTATGTGGAAGCACCAGCATAAAAACCCCCTATCCCCTTTTTAGAGAAGAAGAGACAAGGAAAAAGAGAAAGGAACATGGTACATTCTTCATGATTTTTTTGACATATTCATAGACCCACTTTGAACTATTGGAATCAAAGATACATTTTTATCTAGGAGTTACTTCATTTCAATGTTCACAATTATTTTTCATTATACTATATAGATTACCCTCCTTTTCGAGCTTTATTTTTATCATATACCCACCTACCCTCAGCCACAGAGTTATTTGAAACTTATTTCTTAATCTCTTATGAATAATTTTGTATTTATATTTACAGAGTGGAGGTGTTAGAACCAATGAAATTCTATAGTTAGAAACATGTATTTAGGGTATGAGCATAAATATAGTTACATTTTATCTTGAGTGATGAGAGAAAATTTATTGATAGGTAAATTGAAATATGGGTATAACTTCTAAGAAATAATTGAGAAACTGTAATTAAAGGAAGAAAGAATTCGAATAAAGAACTTAATTATGAGGCATGATTGATTTTATCTGCAGGATTGATTTCGGAGGACTTTATTTTTTCACTAACACTTATTTTTATTTTATTGGTTATTATACATGTTTTCTATTTAAAAATTGTTTGATTTGGAATCCCTATTGAGATGATTTTTTATTTAGGACGAGAAATTGTTCAAGTGTGGAGGAATTTGATAAGAAAAATTCATATATATCTTTTTGATTCATTTCTTTAAGGTTTAATCATGCTTTATTCGATAATATATTGGACTTTGATGTGTTCTTTTCAAGGAATAGGAACTCAAGATTCAAAGGAGAAGATGTTGGAAAATCAGAAAATTCAACATTACATGTTATGAATATGAAGTACACGATGTGTATTCCTTGAGTAGAGAACCTATGTGCCAAAAGAAAACCTGTGAATCTGAATTAAAATATGTGAAACAAGTACATGAAGTGAAGAAACTATTTCCATTCTTCTTCACTCCCCTCTTGAAATGACCTAACGACAATGGTCAGTGCTCTGGTCCCTCCCCTTTCAAAGGGGGAGGGACCTCCATCACCTTTCGAGGGTGCTCAACCTCGTTCTTTCCTTCCCTTATCTAACTCTAAATCCTTTTCCCCATTTCTTCGATCTCACTTTTCCCTTATGTACCAAACCTATTCAAAAGATTCCCACAACTATTGCTTTTGACTTTGGAGTTCACTAATGACTCATTGCTTCTGGATTTGACTATAGTTTCTCACCTTAAACATTACTGACCATTTGTGGATTAATTTAAAAAATTTGTTTTTGATTCTTGGGGATTACAAGAATGAGCTACAGTCAGGCTTCTCGATAATAAACATTTTATGGTTCACTTTTCTTTGGAGTTCGATTTGATCAAGGCTTGGTCCAAAGTACCCTGAGTCTGCAATGGATCTAGATTATTTCTTTTCCAGTGGTCCTATGACTTCCACATGAAGAACGATTCTCCAGCAATAGTTATTTGGGTACGTTTACTAGATATTACTATTCCTTTTTAACACCCTTTGATAATTCAAATGTTAGGGAAATTGATTGGTCGCTTCCTTTATTATGATAGTAGATCTAGTGATATTTTTCACTCTATTTCTCCTTGCATTTTCACAGAAGTTTATGTTTCAAGGATTTCATTTAATTTTGTTTGGATTGAAGTTAGAGAAGAGTTTTGATATAAACAAACAGTTATTTTTGAATCATGGGTGGATTTTAGATCTTTAGGAAAGCGTTTGGTCCATTAGTTGTTAGTGTGTCATTGAGGGATCAAGGGTGGTCAATAGATGAGGAATGTGGTTCTGGAGTCAGGTCTTAGTGAGCCTAGGTATGATGGCCTGAAGGAACAGGTCCAGTTCGATGGTTCGCATAACCGAAGCCCGCTCAATATGCGGTCCTCTTCTATGGTGGTAGTTGAATAGTTGGGGATTTATCTCCCCATAAAGAAGGTTTTCCCTTTGAACCCTGATCCTAGAGTTTTGGATGTCTTTGGAAAATTACTGATAGATTTGGTCGAGCACTCTTCAAAGGTTCATGCCCCATCTGAGTCAAGTGGTATTGAAGGGGTGTGTACATCAGGAAGATTTGATCAAAGAAAAAGTGCTCCCAAGGTTGCATCCTATGTGGATACAATGCATATAGGAAATGAGAATAGTGAAAGAGATGGGTCACTGGAGTAAGAGACTTTGCAGCATGGACATGCAGTGGTGTCACATGCGGTTAGGGAGGGAGGTGCAACATGCTATAAGGATCAAGAGTTCCAAGCCTTAGGTGGTGGGATACTGATCAGTCCAAGCCCTAGAAGAGATTTTACAACTATTAAGCTTATAAATCACTTCAAAGGCTTGTAGAATGAAGGTTCATATTAGGGACAGGAAGTTGATTATGCAAGGGACTTCAATGAAGAGCAGGGTTATTCAGGAGCAAAATATAGTGATGAGTCTTACTGTAAATTTTTAGGAGATAGTGTAGAAGAAATTTAGGGTAGAGGGATACATAATCTGAGGAGGATGAAGGGTTATAGGGGCAATCAAGAATTGGGGAGTTGTAACCTGACTAAAAGAAATAAGCCAAATGGGAGAAAGGACTACTCCTACTTGCCCCAACCAATGGAGACAAGATCCACCAAAAAGTTGAAGGCCAAGGTGATGGATTGTGAACACAATTTCATAGAATTTTTTTAATGTTTCTGGTGAATCTAAGGTTCAGGAGAATGAAATAGATTTTTTGGAGACTTATAATCAGAATAAGGAAGGATTGGTGGTGGATAAACTATCTTCTAGAAAGGTCATCATGGACCGGGCTGAGGTTGTAGATAATGGATAATTATTGGAACTTGTTATCAATTCTAAGGAAGAAATGTTGGAGGGATCACTCCTGATTAATTCCTCACAAGAGGATGCTGATGGGATGTTTGAAATACTATTACTTGTGGAAACTAATAAGGAACATATAGATTTGATCAATAAGAAAGATCATATTTTGGTTAGAGGATTCCATGTAGGGAAAATAAAAATGGAGGATTACATCCAAACGTGGGACAAGATGGATTATTGTTTTGAAGATATTATCAAATATGATCTGACTACATAGGTAAATATACTTCATTGGAATTTATTTAGGAATAATACATCCAATAGGATTAAATTAGATTTTAATGGTTTATCTATCTCTTATGGCATTTGAATCTTTGTATTTTGTTCTTGCATGGGTTATCACTTTTCTTTAAAGTATTTGAAAAATAAATAGATAATTTTTAGTCATGTACATGAAGTTAATATGAGTTACATGTCATGAAAGAATCAAATATGAAACCTGATGAAGATATATGATGTGAACATCGTACATGACATGAAAAGTTCAAATCCTAAATCCTGATGAATATTGAAGCCATGAAATCCAGGAGATCCAAGATCTTTATACACATTCTCAGTTCTGATGTACATGACATGAATCCCAGTTACATTTCATGTAAATGTTGAAAGATAAGTCACTTAAAATATTTTCATGATGTAAATAATTTACATGTTTTGAACTGGTCGGGCTTATAAATATTCAAGCGAACCTCGAGGACGGAGGAGTTGGACAACACCGAACACTTTTCTTTTTCTTCTTTATTTCTATTCCTCTTTGTTTTAAACCTAGTTTTATTTCTTTATTTTTCCATTTTAATCAATCCTTTTTACCACTTACCATTTCACGACTGTGGATTCTCCATTTCAAAGTTTGATTTTAATACCAATTTTTGTTCAACTTTAATTGTCTCTTGTTTCTTTATTCAAGTTAGTATTTTATTGATTTTATATGGTTTCAATTGTGGATTTCTTTATTTTTAATTGTTTAATTATTATGTAAAGCATGCTTCCTATTTCCCTACTTTCGTTTAATACCTTCATGCGTGACTAATTCGCTTAGGATTAGTGGTCGAGAGTAAGGGTGGATTTAAATGTATTTAATATCTAAATCAAAACTTGGTAACCCTATGGCTATTAATTAGGTTATTTTTTTTATCTCATTATTTTACACTACCATAATCATGGGAGATGTAAGTGAAGGACTCTAATCTAGTTGGAGTTGAGAAAGATTATACCAATAGCTTGTGATACTTTCTAACTTGAAGCTAAGCTTACTGCACCTAGGTTTCTGAATATCTATAGAACAAAGAATAGTTTCAACTTAGGTAGATCCAATTGGTTGGACCAATATCAATTTGTGACCATTGCACCACTTTATAGCCTAATCCATAGGTTTATCCCAAACTATATTTAAGATTACTCCTTTTCCTAAAACATGAAATTGACCTTGAATCCTTATCTATTTCTTAAATTAAAACCCAAGATACATAGTATTAAGAAAAATCAAACCTGATAGAGATTGTGAGGACTCCTACAACAAGGTTCTTACCACTAGGTTGTCTGCTTACTAGCTATCCCCATGGGTTCGACACCGCACTGCCACTGTGCTATGCCTTTATATATAAGTGTAGTTTGAGAAATATAAATTTTAATATGATCAATGACCATGTGTAATCAACAACGTCGTGTGGGCTGATCATTGGGCATGATGCACCACATTATTGTTTGGGATGGTCGGGCATGGCGTCTCGTATCCCCTGTTCGGACACATGGACTTATGATCCTTATTAAAATATGAACCCCATTATTATGTTATTATTTATTTGGAATTGTTGGTAATGACATACCTTATCACTCGTTGAGATTGTTTGGTCATGATGTACCTTGTTATAACATGAGACCTATACGATATCCTTATGTGGATGCCTGAGCACTAAGCCATAGGTCCTCACTGGTACATGTATATTTGTGTATATATAACTGTTTACATGTATTTATATATATATAAATGATGAAATTTGTTCTGATACATTTTCTTCTTAGGATGAATCATGTATGGTTGGATAGGTGTCCTTAAGGAACCTGATCCTAACTTGATTTCATTTTTATTTACTGCACTACTTTACTTTTGATATATTTTCACACTACTTATTTTATATTCATGTACTAAATTGCATTAGACACCATTGGTGGTGGCCTACTGAGTATATCTCACACCCTGTTCGGTCCACTATTTAGTACTTGGACAAATCTCTTGGTTGCAAGATGGGACTTTGAACTATGCTCTATGATGTTTGTATTTATGGACTGGGACTATACATGGAATAGGGGTGTAGTGTCTAAGCATATACTTGAGATTCCTCCCAGAGTTGGAGTCTTTTATATATTTATTCATGTTGTTAGTATATCCCTATTTATTATATCATATAATGTATTCTTGGATTCATGTATTATGACTCATCATGTTCATGCATGGAGATTTATTTGGCACTGGCCTGGTTGTCTATTCATAATTATTTTAAATTTATTACTATCATATGCCACTACCTTTCATTATTTATGCTTCCTCTGTATTTATTACTGATCCAGAGGGTATAATCTACCCACTGTACCACTTTTAGACTCCCACTACTAGTCGACAGCCTCTGACATATGAGGAGAAGTTCTTGAGGTCATATAACAAAATGGATCAGGGAACCGGTTTAGTTTCTCCCAAGTCAGGATGTTACAAGTGGTGTTAAAGCTTATTTTCCCTTGTCTTACTGCTTGGGATGGTAGGAAAGAGACTAGGAATGTGTCATCACTTGGTAAATAGCTCATTTCTAGGTCTGACCAACTCACGGGGGAAAGATCAAGTTGTCTGGGATGGGACTAATGCTCCTAATGCTCATTATTATAGTTTCTTATTTCACCTAGAGTGATTAGATCACTTTCTCATTATTTATTGATTTATGAGATTTATGGTATTTTTACCCTTTACCAAATGTTATAAGGAAGTACAATTTCATGCATCATTTTAGGCACATAGAGGTTCACATGCCATGTATATTCCATGCCTTATAGGTTGAATTTCTTGACTACATAATGCTTATCTGTATATTATGATTCCAAAATTATTTAGAATGCCTTATTATGGTTATCATATATGGTTGATTAAATAAAGTGTCTGCATCAACCTAAATGGTGTTTCCCACATATCTTGATAGTGACATTCTATTTAACTAATTAGTTGTGACATATTTTACCTGAGAACCATTGGTCACATGGGCTGAAACATTAATGGTTATGATTAAATGGGTTCCAAATACAATTTATAAATATTATGGACATTTATAAATTGGAAAGGGTGACCCATATAATCAAACCATCATATATGGATTGGTTATATTACGAGATCGAAGGTGAAAACTTGGTTACAGTTACATGAATTCCAATTGTATCTTATAAAGTCAAGTACCTTTATAACATGGGAATGATAATGCATCTAACCGAACCATGGTATATATGTATATAAAGGATAGTATCTCTATAACTTGAGCATGATGACCTGTATGATTAAATCCCTAAATGCACAACTGTACCCAAGTTGCTCAGTTGGGGCATGTTACTTAAGATATAAACCCATTAAGGGCATGTTAAAAATCTTGAATGAAATAGATGTTCTGGGTTTCACTTAAATGAGATTCCAATTGTAATTTATAGAGCATTGACTCCATAAATTGGGAATGTATTCCCACATAATTGAACCCAGGTCAACATGATGGGACCCTCGTAAGTTTCCCTAGTCCTAATGTGTCTTACTTAACCCCATGGGGGTATGTTTACGCTAAATGGAATGGTTATTTAATTAGTAACCACTTATATGGAGTTACGTATAAATGTATGTTGACATATTACTTGACCATCCCCCCTTAAATTGATAAAATCATTTTTATCTTCTTTTGATCTTTATTGACATGGGGTTTCGGTTAATTAAAATTCCAATTACAACCTAAATGGTGTTTTACTCTATATATTGGAATTGAAATTTTCTTTAAACGATCCCAATTGCGGGAAATTATAGATAAATAATAATTAAAAATGAAATTATGGGATTATTTTCCTAATGATTCATGGTTCCAACTAAATAAAGTTCTTAGTATAGTCACCTTAAAAACAGGTACTTGATGATTCTTATATCTGGGCCTCCATAATGTTTATGATAAAAGTAATTTGATGAACTGGTTGAATTAAAACTCTTGGTTATGTTGGAAATGATGAAACCTTGTGTAAGGGTTAACTATAGTACACATTGAAATATGTTTGAACATAAATATGATCATTGACCATAGGTCTTAGTTGGATTATTTATTGTTGTTCCATTGAACTGAAAGGATAGGCGGTAGAGCCTAGTGGACTTTTGGCATGACTCTAGTTTAAAGGGTCGATGCATTATGTAAAAAATGAAGGGTAGCCCGTGTAGTAGAGACCTTGGAGATGAGAAACTGGTAGAATTGTAAGCTAAACTCTTAGGCGTTCTAAGTTTCATTCCTTGACTATTTGAGTCGGGTATGAATCTTAGTTAATGAATCAACACCCCTGGGTAAATGGGTGGTTGTCTAGTAATTTGAACCTTAAGGGGTATTTCTTCATATATATAGCTAATGAGTGTCATCTCCTTATCCATTTATGTTAGTGTTGTAACCTTTTAGCGAGCATTTCCCTATTCACTTGCTTAGGGCCTGGTAGCCGATGCTTGGAAGGTGATGCCATTGTGCCTATATCAATAGGTTTTGGCCGTTGTATATTGATGATATTTTTACCTACTTTAGTTTCACCTTTTTAGATATATTTTTTAGGTGTGTTAGATGTCTCATAATGATAAAGTTCCCTAGGCGGGATATGGTTCTTGTATGAGAAACCTTAGGGCAATTTGGAAGACCCAGATGCCCTTAGTTTTGAAACAAACCCTCATAGGTCAGTGATGAGCTTTTCTTTATATTTGTTTCAGGACCAAAGCATAAGAGGTGCTTGGGGTTTATGTTATAGTCAGAATAATTCTTGGGGTTTTTGAATAAGAACCATGTGTGCTGGGTAACGAGACTAACTTCATTGGGAAAGAATATTCGGGACTCTGGCCCAATTGACTAGTGGTTGTGCCGTTTGCGTTGTTAATTATGAAATGGATCCCTGAGGTGGACAACCATTCAATAAAACATAGCATAGGTATGTGCCCAATTTTTAAGAGGATTTCCAAGGAAGCTCCTAATGTTTTAGAACTGATGTTCCATGTAGCATGTTCAGATGACCATATTGATGAACGACTCACAAGGGTGTGAGTCAGGTCTTGAATTGGGTGGTACGGGATACACAACTGCTATGAGTAGCATTTTTAGTTCACACCGATTATGCATGGGAATTATTTTGAACTAAATGTTGGGAGCAAATAGATGTGAGATGAGGATCAATGGTTTCCAAATAAGTGATTCTTGCGGTCATAGTGAGCCAGAGATTTAGGTAATTTTAACAAGAAGTGCTCATGATGAGGGATAATTTGATTATAGGCTGAGTGTCATGAGATGATGGACTGTGATAGGACCAAGACACACATTGTTGAGAGACATGGTGTTTAGTGTTGGTTAAGGAAATTATAACTTGTTTTCATGTGAGTATGGATTGGGAGAGCGGTAAATTCATTTTTATGGAATCTTGGTGTACTCTTAGTTTAGAGATGACCGTGTCCCCTATCTTGACATCATCCTGAGTATTATGAGAGAGTATTGGCGATACATAAAGCTATATATCTATACTTATTTATGTTTGATGAAAGGACTCCTTGTGATTTTCACTTGAGGAGTAGTTTAAATAAATCTAGGTGTTTTGTAGTTCAACCTTGTTTTTTAAGGGTAGTGACCTTCTTTGAAAATTGAAATTTGACGATCTTCATGGAAACTACTCTCGGAAAGTGGGAATAGGTGGTGAATAACATTTACATTAGTGCTCATGGATGAGTGTGTTCTTATCCATGTCAGTTGTATTGTTTAGAATAGATGGGGAATGGGATGTGGTTAATCACTTTATCTTTTCATAGAGTGAAGATGAGGATTATCCTAAGGTGGGGTGCGGGATGTTGGTCACTAGTGGGTGACCCTCATGTGAGAGGGTAATGGGATCTTGAGACCAATCATTGGATGTCCCTTTTGGATTTTTTATTCCATAAATGATTGGATCAATGTAAAACTGAATTTATCAGTAAATACCATGTACAAGTTTGAATGTGGACTTGGTAGATCAGGAATGTGTCGATGCTCGTGTTATAACATGATGATGGTTTTTTGAGGAAATGGATTATTTAGGAAATTCCATCAGAGGTTAGATATGGGATTCAGTGAGCTTGATGAGAACAATATCAGCATGCCTTGGAATAAAGGCTTTAGATTTTAGTTTTAGTGACACATTGACTATTGAATTTGAGTGAAAGCATGGTCGATTGTCGCCTATCGACCGGTCAAGGTTCCGGTGCTCTGCTAATGTGTATAGCAGCATTCAGGTCGAATCCTTGGCAATGATACTTTTTAATAGCCGATTGTTTTTAGTTGATTGTATTCTGATTGTAAGGTTTCTTTTCAGAGCTTATGAAATGATTGATTGATTAATATTGATTTAAAAAATTGATAAATATTGGGTTGAGTTCATTATTAGGAAGTTAAGCTTGTGATATCCTTGATCTTTTCTTTATATTGCATTTAAATTAACACCCACTTCACAAGATAACGTTGATTGGAATTATTAAGTGTTAAGGATTTAATCCAAGCCTTAACATAACTTAGGGTTCTAATCTCAATTAGGGATTGTTTATGGTAGTGTATTTATGGTTCCAATAATCCATGGAAACCACACGTTAAAAAAATTATGTCATTAATCCATGACATTCTAAGTTTAACATACACAATGTTAATTTAAATAATATCCATCGAGCTAATGCTCTCAATCACTTAACATCCACAAGTTGTAACTCACCCCAATGGTAGATTTACTCACCCATTTAAATGATTAATATTTTTTATAATGATTATGATGATAAATTAATAATAGAAGAAAAAGAAAGGGATAAGAACAAAGAGTGGTGCATCGAACACACACACAAATGATAATTAGAATTAAAAATAGACTTTTGATTGAATGAGGAAGGAAAATAAGTGAAGGGGTTTTAACTTGATTTAAACTATTTTAATAACATTATTATTATACTACATAAGTTGAATGAGAAAAAAAGATATTGAAGAATAAACTTAATTAAAACAAAATTACAAAAACAAAGACTTACAAGATTACAACAAAGAAGAACACAAAAGTAAATGAAAAAAGAGAGAGAAGGAAAGGTCTATAAATTGAAAAATTGAGTATTTAAGGTCCTACCAAGACTTTGGAAAGGATTTTTTCATGCCAATATGTGCTCCTTTCTTCTAAAATTTCAACCCCCTTGAAGGAGAGGAGGAGGATGTATTTATAGCCCAAGGAAGTGGACTGTTTACATTCCCAATTTTGTCCCTCCACTTGCATCACCATTTTGATAATTCAGACAGCTGAATATCAAGATATTACCTTCTTAAAAGTTTTATAAAATATATCCTCTGTCTACTCTGAAAATTTGGCGGCCATTGGACTTAAGGAGCCAAAGTTATGATCGATTTATTAAACAATGTAAATCTGTCCATTTCACTCCATACTTTTTAGAAGGCCGAAATGTGAATGGGTTTATCAATAGGAAGATGCCTTAAAATCCAAATACTTTCTTCAAAGAATTTGGCCTCCTATATCTCCTATTTCACAAGGAAAAACCTCATCTTTATGGGATGATTACATCATGAGATATGTCATGAATACTGTACTGATTTTATTTCCCATCCAGAATTGTGGGTTGAGTTTAAATGAATCAATTGGGCCCCTTGTATTTAGAGTTGGGCCTTGAAATTTTTATCCAATACTCCTTACATTGTATCCATAATCTTTGAGGATAATGAATTAATTTTAATTTCTATATTGAGCCCAGTAATTCAATCTTCAGGGCTGGTCCGGTTTCTTCACAGATTCTGTAGGGCTTCTTGTGTGGTCCATATGGGTCTTAAAATGGAATAATTGGCCCATGATCCCTTCTAATTAAATGTTTTATATTGAATTAGGAATCCTAAAAAATAATAACCACACAATTTGGATCATTATAGGGAGAGTTATAAATAAAACAGTAATCTGACTCAATTGGACTAATTCTAAAAATGCTCCAAAATTATACTTAGTATCAAAACATTAATATTTCACACAAATTATGCACATTTCATATAAAATCAGTAAAGGGAGTATATAATAATTCATGAAAATATTAATAACATCAACTCTCCCATACTTAGTCTTGTGCATGTCCCCATTTGCAACAAATATAAAAACATGACAAAAATCATTTTCACTCACCATCAAATATTAAAATTTTGTTTTCCCCAATCAGGGATGTTTAGAAAATATCAATCATCCATATTGAATTCCACCAAAAGTTGTTATAGAAACAATGTTTAAAAAAATACTTTTTTTTCATGCTCAAATTTAGAAATGGAAAATGGTGGCACACAAAACTTACTCCTCTCAAGATGATAAAATTAATTTATGGAGCTTCACTCATTCACAAACCAAAAGTGAAAATATTAGAGTTTGAAAGAGCTCTCATATTCCACTACCTATCAAAAGTGCACAAGAATCAAGAGGTCTTTTTAAGGGGTTTTTTCTGTGGCTATGAGATGGTAGGAATATAATGTCCAACAGAGAGAAGAAGAGGGGTAAAACACCAACATGGAAAAAGAAATGCACACATTTTTTTTGAAATGAGACATGAAAGGAAATGGAAACACATATTTATGAGGGAATGAAAATGTGAAATAAGACACAAAAGTGGAAGGAAATATGAAGGAAATGAGAATATGGAATATTTAAAAAACACAAAACTTCTCCCAATGACATAAGAATATAATACAAGCATTCTTTTTTTCTCTTTTTTTCGAAATTTGAACTTGAAACAGATCTCACACTCATATCCAAACCCATGATTGATCTCCTCATGACACTAATTGTAATAGTTATAACAAGATCAAGGGTTGATAAATAGTGATTTTTGACCTACCCAAGAAACAACCCATTTTTTTTTGATTTTTTTTTGATTTTTTAATTATTTTTTTGAACACTTGTCATTAAAATTTGAACAATATGTCATAAGCATATATACATCCACAAAAATCACTGAATGAAAACCTATCCCCAACAATAAAATGGATTCTTTCCCTCAAGCATATGATAACTCATTGAAAATCAATAAAAGGTCACCCAAACAATGAAATCCATTCCCCCCGCACGTAAATTTCAAAAAATTATGCAATGAAAATACATGTTGATATTGGGTGGGATAAGGTATTGGTCTTGTAATGTGGCTATCAAAGAAAAGGTTTTCATAGGCTCTAAGGGGATTTCAAAAGGAGGATTAATGTATGGTTAATGGGAGGATATTTGGCTGTTATAATTCTCATGTGGTTCATAAAATGCCTCTATCATATTAATGCACACTAAAGTAATAAATTCAGCTTGAAGGTCCACAAACTCAAGATTCACAAATGGGGGTGAAAAAAACACTCATTTTGAAAATATGGCCACATGTGTCCTTGGCATGAAAGCTAATTTTATTCCTCATAGTTTGGGAAAATCATTTTACAAATAAAAAATTGATCATTCAAAATTTGTTGGTTTTGACACAATATTATTTATCCAAATTTATAAAGAAACCACAAACTTTTTGAGATGAAACCATGTATTTTGAATCCCAAAAATGGTTGGAAAAAATTTGAAAATTGGAAGGTGAGTAAGTATGACTCTTGATTTTTCATGTTATTATTATTTTTATATTATTTTTTAGTTTTTTAGGTTTTTTTTAGTTTTTTATAAAGACACACCCACACAAAAGAGTAAGAGTAAATAAAAAAATGTGTGGAGGAAAGTGGTAAAAAAATAAAATGAGGAGGGAGTAAGAAGAGAGAGAGAGAGAGAGAGAGAGAGAGGAGTTAAATGGAAAGAGGAGCCCCCTAGTTTAGATTTGGTGGGTTGACATCTCCATCCAATGGTGGGTCAACTACAGAAGTTGGGGATCCGATGGAAGTCAATGTGGTTCCATGATTGTGTGTCCTCTCATGGTGATGCTTTAACCGATGTCCATTAACTGTGAATGTCCTTTTGGAAAACAGGTCGTGGACTTGCACTGCACTAAATGAGTAAACATGAGAAATAATAAAATGAACATCCCAATGAGAATTAAGCTTACCGGTGTGAAGTTGAAATTGAGAATTGAAAATCATTACCTTTTCACCTTCATGAAATACCATTCGTAGGATGTGTTTATCATGGAGTTCCTTGGATTTTTCTTTGTACAGATTGTAATTATCATAAGAATCAAGTTGAAGCTCCTCTAGTTCAGCCAATTGCAACAACCTTTCTTCACCAGATTTTTCACAATCAAAATTACAGGTTTTCACAGCCCAAAAAGACTTATATTGGATTTCAACTGGTAAATGACATGCTTTACCAAAAACTAGACTAAAAGGATACATCTCAATCGGTGTTTTATAGGCAGTTCTATAATCCCAAAGTTCTTCACCAAGTCTTTTGGATCAGTCTTTTCTGGTGGGTTTTACAATTCTCTCAAGCACTCTTTTCAATTATCTATTTGAAAGTTCAGCCATGCCATTTTTTTGGGGATGATATGCAGTTTAAGTTTTATGTACAAAACCATTCTTTTTCAAAAGATATTCCATGGTTCTATTACAAAAATGGGTTCCTAAGTCACTTATCAAGGCACGTGGGGTTCCAAATAGGTGGAAGATGTGTGTCTTTAGGAACTCACTAACAGTATATGAATCATCCTTTATAGTGGGTTTGGCCTCAACCCACCTAGAAACATAATCAACCGCAATAAGAATGTATGAGAATCCATTGGAAGGGGGGAATGGTCCCATGAAATCGATGCCCCAAACATCGAAGATCTCACAGAAAATTAAAGGCTTTTGGGGCATTTCATTTATATTTGAAATTGTTCCAAACTTTTGGCATGTGGGACATGATTTAAATAACTCACATTAGTCCTTGAAGAGTGAAGGCTAGAAGAATCCAAAGTCTAGGACCTTTCAGGAGGTCCTTTGTGGTCCAAAATGGCCACCACCAGGCATTGAGTGATAGAATTCTAAGATGGAGGAATGTTCATTTTCATCAAAACATCTCCTAATTACCATGTCTACCCTAGTTTTCCAAAGTTTATTATATTCCCAAAAATACAATTTTTAATCACTTTTCAACTTCATTTTTTGTTCTTTTGAAAAATTTTCTGGAAAAACACCAGAAACCAAGTAATTTACAATTGGGGCATACCATGGTATTTTTGGAGTGAGAGATGAAAGGTGCTCAGTTGAAAATTCTAGATCAATTATTTTAGAATGAGAAGAATTAAAAATTCTACTAAAGTGATCAGCCATAGGGTTTTCTTTTCCTGGTCTATCTATGATTTCAAGGTCAAACTCTTGGAGCATTAGGATCCATATTATTAGCCTTGGTTTGGAATCACTTTTCTTAAGTAAAAACTTTATAGCAGAATGGTATGTGAAGATGATGATTTTGGAACCTAAGAGATAGGTCCTGAATTTATCTAAGGCAAAAACCACTGTTAAAAGTTCCTTTTTAGTCACAGTGTAGTGATATTGAGTTTCATCCAACATTTTTGAGGCATAATAGACAACATGAGTAATTTTTTCTCTTCTTTGATCAAGAACAACCCCAACAGCTCTATCAAAAGCATCACACATCAACTCAAAGGGTAAAGACCAATCTAGGGGTTGGATTATTGGGGTAGATGTAAGAGAAATTTTGAGTTCAACGAAGGCTCTATTGCAAACCTCATCAAAATGGAAAGTGACATCATTTTGGATCAATTGAGTGAGTGGGAGGGAAATCCTACCGAAGTTATGGATGAATCATCGATAGAAACCAGTATGACCGAAGAATGAATGGATGTCTTGAATAGTAGTGGATTCATTAAGTGATTGGATCACTTCAATTTTGGTAGGATCAAATTCAATACCCTCCTATAAAAATCCCATTTTCAACCATGAAGTGAAATTTTTCAAAATTTAACACAAGGTTACACTTGACACAATTTTTACGGACTAGAGAGAGAGAATGCAAGCATGATTCAAATGACTCACCATAAATCGTAAAATCATTCATGAATACTTCCATTTAGTTTTTAATGAATTCAGAAAAGATACTCATCATACACCTATGGAATGTTGCAGGAGCATTGCAAAGGCCAAAAGGCATTCTCCTATATGCATATGTTCTAAAGGGGCAAGTGAAAAGTAGCCTTTCTTGGTCCTGAGGTGTGATTAGGATTTGGAAGTAGCTGGTGTATCTATCATGAAAGCAATAGTGTGACATTCTGGATAATTGTTCTAGAATTTGATCAAGGAATGGAAGAGGGTTGTGATCTTTTCGTGTTTCAACATTCAATTTTTAGTAGTTGATGCACACACGCCATTTGTTCTTCACTCGAGTTGTGATTACCTCCCCATGTTCATCTGTGACAATAGTTATCCCACCTTTCTTAGGTACAACTTGAATTGGACTAACCCATTCACTATTGTAAATTGGGTAGATAATACCAGCTTAAATAAGCTTGGTGATCTCTTTCCTAACCACCTCAAGTATGAGTGAATTGAGTCTTCTTTGTGGTTGTCTAATTGGTTTGGATGATTCCTCAAGATGGATTTGATGCATTAAAAGAGTAGGGTTGATTACTGGTATGTCATCTAGGGTCCAACCTATGTCCTTTTTGTTTTCCTCTAACATTTGAACAAGTTTGGACTCCTCAATTTCAGTAAGTGAAAAAGAGATAATGATAGGATAAGAGTGATCATGGAAAAGGAATTCATATTTTAGGTGTTCAGGAAGAGGTTTCAGATCGGTCTCATATTTCATTTGTGGGTTAGACAACTCAGGAATGAAGGAAGGGACTTCAGTTGCTTCAGATTCATTTTCCTTAATACTGTCCAAGGTGGAGAAGTAGAGACCAGAGTTGATGTGGTATTTAAGAGAGTTTTCAAGTTCCACTAGATTTATGGAGTCTATGAATGATAGGTTCACATAAAATTCACCATTTATGACTTGGTTAATCATGGTACAGATTTCACAAGATCCTTTATCATTTTAAGATGAAGAACATGATGGATTGGGGTTCAATTGACTCTTAGAAGTGTACTCAAAAGCATGGATTGAGAATGCAGAGTGATCCTCAGATGGGTATCGCATGGCTTGAAAATTTTGAACTTAACCAGTTGGTCACCAAATTCCATGGATAAGATGCCTGAATGGAAATAAATCTTAGTTTTAGCAGTCATGAGGAACAGTCTTCCTAGAATTAGGGGAGATCGAGAAGAGCTCGTCTCACCTTCTATGTCAAGGATATAGAAATCAGCAGGGAAGATAAGATCATTCACATGAACAAGGACATCCTCAATTATTCCCTCAGGACTGGATGTGCTTCGATTGGCTAATTTAATGACAACACCCATTGGATGTAAGGGACCCAAACCAAGGTTGGAGAATATGGATTTGGGCATGACATTAATTGAGGCTCCTAGGTCTATGAGTGCATCATCAAAGTTGTAAATTCCAATTTGGCATGGAACTGTAAAGGTCCCTGGATCTTTTCTTTTTATGGGAATAGACTATTGGGTGGAAACATTTTCAAAGGTCTTAAGTTTCCTCTTATGGGTATACAACTCCTTGAGAAACTTGGCATACTTAGGAATTTTTTTAATGGCATCTAAGAGGGGAATGTTGACTTCAACATGTCTAAACATGTCAAGTATTTTAGGATAGGGTTCAAATGACTTCTTTGGATTATAAATGGCTTTAGGAAAAGGAATTGGATTTCTAAGTGGAATGGAAGGAGGTGAGGGAATGGATTAAGATTCCATTTCAAGTTTCTTTTTCTTTTCATTTTCTAGGTCAACATTTAAATGGGGGTTGGAGGAATTATCTTGAGGCATAGAAATTTGCTTTCCCAATCTAAGTAAAACCTCACTTACATTACCCTTGGGGTTGGGTAATGGTTGAGCTAGGAGTTGGGAAGAATTTGATTGTTGTTGCTGGCTCAGGTTGGATGTAAGTTGACCAAATTGTGTTTCAATGTTTTTGAGGTTGGAACGGGTGAAGGAGGCAAGATCTTCCACTACACTCTCCCATGGTTTCTTAGAAGAAGAGGCTTGTCCTAGCTTGGGATTAACTTGATTTTTGTTCTTGGGAAAGCGATTGTATTGGTTTTGGAATTGGGAAGGCTCACTAGGATAGTGAAATCCAGGATGAGAATTGTTCCTTTGTTGTTGAGGAACAAAAGGACAAGGTTGTTGGAAGTTACCAACACCTTGACCATATTGAAACTGGTTTGGGTTTTGAGGAGGGAATTGAGGGGGATGAGATATGGGATTACCATACCTCAAGCCTTGGTTATAAGAATAAGAGAAGGGATCAGAGTGAGGTTGGTTGGAGTTTCTAATGAACTAACCTGATTGTTGAGGGTTGGGGTTCTGCTGAGCATATGATGCATTGATCTCCATTGCTCCAGATGAATCAGATTGATCCTCTTGAAGTTGTGTACAAGTGACTATTGGATGATCTGGTGAATTGTAGATTCCACAGTTTTTGATAGGTCTAGGAAACATTGATTGTGGAGAAGATGAGGTTGGGGATTTGGATTCCATAACTAGTTGTCGCACAAGACCTGTAAGTTCACTCATCCACTAGGTCATCTTGTTCAGATTTATAGATTGATTATCTTGGACTTTTTTTACTTGAGCATGTGCTTGAGTATGTAATTGTTGTGTGTTTGTAGCCATGTTTCTTATAAGATCTCTTGCAGCTGTCGAAGTTTTATCAACAAGAGCACCGCCACTTGCGGCATCAATGAGAGTTCTCTCCATAGACAATAAACCCTCATTGAAGTATTGGATCAAGAGTTGGTTATGGATTTGGTGGTGTGGGCAGGTTGAAACAATCTTTTTGAACCTCTCCCAGTATTCATGGAGTGATTCACTTGGGAACTGACGAATACCACTTATTTCCTTTCAGATAGAAGCAGTACGAGAAGCAGGAAAGAATTTCTCTAAGAAGAGTCGCTTCATGTCATTCCATTTGGTTATGGAACCAAGAGGAAGGTATTAGAGGCATGAATTAGTAGTGTCAACTAGGGAGAAAGGGAATTCTTGGAGTTTGATTTGTTACTCATAAACCCCTTGAGGCTTCATGGTAGAGCACACCACTTGGAACTCTTTAAGATGAAGGTGTGGATCCTCACCGGCTAGCCCGTGGAAATGAGGGAGAAGATGAATCAAACCCGATTTGAGTTCGAAGTCAGCCTCTATGTTTGGATATTGAATACCAAGAGGTTGGCAATTCATATCATGGGCAGTGAGTTCTTTAAGTGTTTGTTCCCTAGGATTGGCCATATCTAATTCAATTGGTTGGACAAGGACTGGTTCTTGAATTATTTGATTATCTCTTATGTTCCTCCTAATTTGGAAAAGTGTTCAATCAATTTCAAGGTCAAAGAAATCCAAGGGATTGTTTGGCAGGATATGGGTCATTTAGAAATATTTTAGAAGAAATATGAAGACGGGTTTTTCTTTGTGTTTTTTTCATTTTTTTAATTTTTTTTTGTTTTTTTACAATAACCAGAAACTAAAGAATATTTAATTTAATAATCCCCGGTAAAAACGCCATTTGAAATTTCAGCTTATTGTTGCCTATCGACCGATCAAGGTTCCGGTGCTCTGCTAATGTGTATAGCAGCACTCAGGTCGAATCCTCGATGATGATACTTTTTAATAGCCGATTGTTTTTAGTTGATTGTTTTCTGATTGGGGGGTTTATTTGTAGAGATTATGAAATTATTGATTGATTAATATTGATTTAAAAAATTGATAAATATTGGGGTGAGTTCATTATTGGGAAGTTAAGCTTGTGATATCCTTGAGCTTTTCTTTATATTGCATTTAAATTAACACCCACTTCACAAGATAATGTTGATTGGAATTATTAAGTGTTAAGGATTTAATCCAAGCCTTAACATAAATTAGGGTTCTAATATCAATTAGTTATTGTTTATGGTATTGTATTTATGGTTCCAATAATCCATGGAAACAACATGTTAAAAAAATTATGTCATTAATCCATGACATTCAAGTTTAACATACACAATGTTATTTTAAAGAATATCCATCAAGATAATGCTCTCAATCACTTAACATACCCAAATTATAACTCACCCCAATGATATATTTACTCACCCATTGAAATTATTAATAATATGGTTATAATTATTATGATGATAAATTAATAAGAGAAAAAAAATAAAGGGATAAGAAAAAAGAGTGGTGCATCGAACACACACACAAACGATAATTAGAATTAAAAATAGACTTTAGATTGAATGAGGAAGAAAAATAAGGGAAGGGGTTTTAAATTGATTTAAAATATTTTAATAACATTAGTATTATGCTACATAATTTGGATGAGAAAAAAAGATATCTAAGAAGAAACTTTCATTAAAACGGAATTACAAAAACAAAGAGAGGGGGGGGGGAGAGATAAATCGAAGCACAGAGGAAGCTGCGGTGGATGCCATGGGTGGAAGAGCTTGAGAAAATGAAAAAAAGATAGGAGGAAAGGTCTCTCAAGTAAAAAATTGAGTATGGAGGTCCTAACAATAATTTTTAAAGGCTTCGTTCATGCCAATATGTTCTCCTTTCTTCTTAAATTCCAACCCCCTTGAAGGAGAGGAGGATGATGTATTTATAGCCCAATGAAGTGGACTGTTTGCATTCCCAATCCGTCTTTCCACTTGCATTGCCATTTTGATAATTCAGACAGCCAAATATCAAGATATTATCTTATTAAAAGTTTTATAAAATATATCCTCTTTCTACTATGAAAATTTTGAGGCCATTGGACTTAAGGATCCAAAGTTATGGTCGGTTTATTAAACAATGTAAATATGTCCATTTCACTCCATACTTTTTAGAAGGGTAAAATATGGATGGGTTTATCAATAGGAATATTCCTTCAAATCCAAATACTTTCTTAAAAAAAGTTGGCCTCCTATATATCCTCCTTCACATGGAAAAAACTCAGATTTATGGGATGATTACATCATGATATATGTCATGAATAATGTACTGATTTTATTTCCCATCCATAATTGTGGGATGAGTTTAAATGAATCAGTTGGGACCCTTGTATTTGGTGTTGGGTCTTGAAAATTTTATCCTAGACTCCTTAAATTTTCTCCAGAACCTTTGATGATAATTAAGGAATTTTAACTTCTATATTGAGCCCAGTAATTCAATCTTCATGGCTGGTCCAGTTTCTTCATAGATTCTGTAGGCCTTCTTGTGTGGTTTATATTGGCCTTTAAATGGAAGAATCATCTCATGATCCCTTCTAATGAAATGTTTTATATTGAATTAGGAATCCTAAAAAAACAATAACGACACAATTTGGATCATTCAGGGGAGAGTTATAAATAAAATATTAAACTGAATCAATTGGACTACTTCTAAAAATGCTCCAAAATTATACTTAGTATTAAAACATTAATATTTCACACAAATTATGAAACTTTCATATAAAATAAGTAAATTTAGTATATAATAAGTCATGAAAATATTAATAAAATCATTGAGCATTTTTAAATAGTAGTCTTCTAGAAGTGGTTCAACTTGAGTTTCTTTAAGAAGTTAGATGTGGTTGGTAGGGGACCATGTTTAGCATGCCATCAAGATGAAACAAGTGTAGTTTAAAGGTCCTTTGAGGTATTTCAAAGAAAATTTGGTAGGACCAGTTGGGCTTGGTTGACTAGAGTTTGATTTTTTTTCGACCAAATAATGGTTTGGAGGTAGCATCCTCACATGTAATTAGATAAATGTTCCAAGAGTGTCTCCAGAACACTAATGACATATTTCTATAGGAAATTATGATTGTAGAATTTTTGTGACTCAGAATCATCCGTTTAAAGGTAGAACCTATGGTGGGGAGTTCCATAGAAAATATTATGGAAGTTATGATGACATGAACATGTATTGGGATAGATAGGATTAGGTAGGCATCGTCTTGATGTTTCAATAGTGGTTTTTAGCATTGGATCAAGTTTTTTGTGGTTTAAGTGTTGTATGCTTAAAGTAATGCTTGGAAGTGTGTCTGGAATTTGGAAACACAACATGGCTATTGGAGTAATGAATTCAAGATCCAAGTAGGTCAAGTTATGTTTTTGTTGTTACTCAAGTATTCTCGGGGATGAGAATTTCTAAAGTGTGGAGGTTGTAACGTCCCACAAACCGGTTGAAATTTTCAAGGAATTTGATCTTTTTTTTGGAGAATGGGACAAAACTTAAACTAGGATTAAAAATCTAATTATGAGATTTAGAATACTTAAAAGTGTATTTTTTAATTAATGTTAAGTCTTGAGAGGTTTCTTGGGTTTTCAGATGAGTTTTGGAAGAATCAGGCTTCCAAAACTCATTTTTTTGGGAAAATAGATATGGGTACACGGTTAGCACACATTTAGTGCTAATAGTTCAACCCAAATCGTGCGACCTGATTTTATAGGGACATAATTTTTTTAACCATGCGACACTCTAGGGGAAACCATGAAAATTGGTGTAGAAATGTTGTATAGGTGATCTACATAGGTTGAACATGGTTTGTCAAATAGTGCGCCTAGCCCATATGGTTAGTTCCACTTAACCAGTAGTGGCACATGATTAGGTACATTTTTTGGAAAATTATGCATCCAAACCGTGTGGCCCTTTAAAATGGGTGATTTTATTATTTTTCTCTACCTCCTTTAAGGTTTCCTCCCTTTTTTTCTCCCATCAGTGCACAATACCTCATCCCAATCGTAGAGAGTTCTCCCTATCCCTCATCTAGGATTAGAGCTATCTCCCTCATTTAGACTCAAAATCAAGCATCTTTGGTCATGCTGGATCACCCTCAGTTAGGCTATGATTCCCCTTCCTTTATTTATTTACCTTTCTGTATTAGATTCTATTTCCATGCAATGCCCTATTTTCAGGGTGTTTGGCTATTATTATATTTTCTATCATTCCGGCTCGAATCAAGGACTGATAATGGATGATTAAAGATTACTAATCACGAGTTAGGTGGTCTATATTCTTTTTCCCATAAAGTTGCATCATTTATATAACATTGCCATTGTGTCGTACGTTAGACTTCCCATGCGTTGCTCCTAGATTATGAAATAATTTAAAATAAATTGTTCAGGCCACAACCTTGTTGTTCTTGGACCCCTTATTATGGTTGGAGGTTAACAAACTCAACCTAAACCACCACATAATGTGATTTTGATTAAATTGTTTAAATTTTGTTGTTGTTGTGCATTCTATCAAAGTAACCCTATTGATCATGAACCCTTTTTGTGAGATTCCTTAGTAAATTAAATGGGTTGGATAAACGATTCATCTTTGATTACATACCTTTTTCTTGATGATTATGAATGGGTTAATAGAATTAATTGTAATTGATTTAGAATTTTTTAATGAATTGTGTCATAATGAATGTTGTTGAGGAATGAGTACTTCCCATGGTCATCTTGATTTTCTATAAATGAAACGGTCTAATTATATAGATTTAATTGATAATGGATTGGTGTTTACTCATTATAATTGATTTATATTATAGACTTTATGAACTCATGGTCCATTTTTATAATATTAAATAAATCATGATAATGAAAGTACATTTCACCTTGAACGATACCAGGTTCCTCTTTACAGAACGCTTAGGTTATGGGATCATAGGGAAAGCATAATTACTTTATATTGGATCACTATTGAGGGACCTTAGTTAGGGTTGTTGGACATAATTATTCACAAACCTTTGGTTGAGGAGATTGTAAATGATGATTCATGTTGCTTGGTTGCTGGGCATGATGTTCCATGCCCCCTCGATTAGGATGTTGGGCATGATGCACCACACCATTGATTAAGATGGTTGGGCATGTCATCTTGTATACCCTATTTAAACACATGGACTTATGACCCTTATTAAAATAGAACCCCATTATCATGTTATTATTTATTTGGAAATTTTGGGCATGAAATCCCTTATCCCTCATTAATATTATTTGGGAATGTCATCCCTTGTTACAACATGAGACTTGTACGATATCTGTATGTGGATGCTATTAGAGTTGGTTCCCTAGAACCAAATTCCATGTAAATTATGATAACCTATATTCATTGTTTTGATTATTAATAAAATCCTTATCACACCATGATTTTTCTTCTACATAACCTAGTATGTGATAATTTCTTAAGAGTATCTTTTACATTGAAAGGTCATAGTAGTTCCTCACTATAATGAGAACCCAGAAGTGATATGAAAATATTATTAAATATAAGTCACATACTTTAAGGGACAAAAATGATTCAGGATATTAGGGGTGGTGACTCATATGAATTTGAGGTAAATTATCATGGCATACCCCCTTGGTAATATCCAGTGTATGATATTATGAGAACAAGATCTGCTAATAGGAAATCCACATTTATATATGTCATTGGATGTTCCTATATACAGATGCGTGTATTGATCCTTTTACTTTAAGATTATTATTAATGTGTTTTATAAGTTTTTTACTTTGATTTATTGATAAAAACCGTGATGAAATATGTTTGCGGTGAGGTAGGATACATTGAGTGTGTCTTGAGTAACATTTCATCAATGAATAATGTGAGAAAGGATTTTTACCTTCTTTAACAAAAGTTGATATCTTAGACCCTTTGATGGAAATGATATAGCTTAAATAAATTCATGGTCATGATGTTCTATAGGAAAGTTTAATTTATATAAATTTAAATAAAGACACATCAAGAACATAGGTTGATGGCACCATCATGCAACCTGCTTGATTAGATATATTACAATAAAGGAATTATATTACACATTAAACATCTGTATGATGTATTATGTCATTTCGACATTAAATTCTTTCTCTATGAGTGCCTTCGCATGTTTCTTGATGCTAACCATGGACTTTAGGTTGTTTTTCCTAATATCAATGAGAAAGAGGCATAGAGGATCACAAACTAAGTGTGTCTATAATCTAAGTTAAATAATATATTATTATTTATTATTTAACAAGTTGAATAAATATTATTCCCGCATGTGGTTTAATAATTATTCATGTTTTCTTGATCACATATATTTCTTCACCAGTTATTCTAGAGAATATTATGTGAGTGGAATATTTAATAAATATTTATTTTCTATTTAGTGGATATAATATTTATTTATTTATTGGTGAATAATGCAGTGATATTTATTTATTAAATAAATATTAAGTATTCAAGGCCTGATAAATATTGTAGAGGAATGGAGGACTAAGTTTAATGGTCCGGTGAGAAATAATATATATTGAATATTAATCGATTAAATAATATTTAATTTTAATTTGAGAGTTTGGCGCATGTCAAGAAATAATAATATTTCTATTATTATAGACACGGGGTTCCATGGGGATTAAATAAATAATAAGGAACACTTATGAAATTATTTATTTTAACCATATCAATATATAAACCCAATTAGATTATTTTCTTATTTGAGCTAATTCATTTTGTGTTGTGTACACCAACATCCAGAGAGAATCCTTTCAATCCCTAGAGAGCTCCCTCTCCTAGAACACTCTCAAGAATAGAGAATAATCTTCCTCCACCTTCAACTATCGAGTCTAGAGAGATCAAGGAGAATCCTTTGGAAGTGATTGTAAGGGAGATCAAAGGTTAAAAATAAAAGTGATAGGATCTATCGTGATAGTACCTGTAGATTCCTACAGTGATGTTCAGATATTCGTAAAACACATGTGGATCACCTCTAGAGGGAATCTATTATTGATTCCTACAATGTAATGATGGCATGATGTAGATCCATTTTCAGATCCATCAATGAAGAAATAATTTCTCACAAGTTAATTCTTTAATCTCTTAATTAATTATAAATAATATGTGATGATCCTATGCTTTGGTTCTAGAAATTATCCATTGTCTATATTCTTTGATTCAATTATATTGATCACAAAATTTATCATCATGTAAATATCAGATTAATCATTGATCGTGAAAAAAATAAAAGTTGGACATGACCCATCCAATGATTTTGCTGCGCCCAAAACCTTCAAGTAATATCAGAGGGGTCTCATAATTATTTATAATTATTTAAAGATCATTGATTGATTTATGAATTTGTAATTACTTTTCAATTTCAGTTTAATCATTCTTTAATCTAAATTATGATATCTACTTTCTTTCTCTTAGTTTCTCATAAATATAATCAAATCAATTAATTTTATGAATGAAATAAATTCAAAGATCTCATCCAGAGGTACTAAGGAGTCTGGCTGGATAACACAAGAGTACATGCCATGTAACTTGTAGGTACACACCATGTAACGACGTTTAATGCACCAATAATTAATTAGGAATTAATTCAAGTCATATACATTTATTACACATGATGAATTTAATTATACACTACATGTTGACTTGGCTATCCTGGAACATGATCAACCAGACTACACACCGTGTAACTTCAGTACATGACCTGTAGTCCCTTAATCACAGATGAGCCATGTATTCTCTTATACGACCTACATGACTGGTGGCCATGTAACTCAGAGACCACACACCATTTAGCCTATGTACATGCTGTGTAATCCAAAAATTTTCATGGCACATTTACATGTTGATTACTTAAGCATGTGTCACGGATAGACGATGAGAAAAATACACATTGTATAGCTCTAATGTACACACTGTGTACTTTTACCAAATTATGCAGAATTGAAAATTAATATAATATATTGTGAAAAACTTATCAACATGTGTTCTGTGTGGTCATTAAGTTGATAGTAAATACCATGTGATGATATATATATATATATATATATATATATATATAAATGTTTAATTAATTTATGCATAATGTTCGGATCTACGTATAATGTATAAGTCGTATTATAGTTATTACTATACATTCATAGAAGCATAACACAATACGTAAATACTATATGTTCTGTGTGTTCATTAAGTTTATAGTACATGTTGAGAAATTATTTGATAAGTAGTATTTGTCATATATCTCAAGAGTAAACAATATATGAGTATAATACACATCAGGTAGTTCAGATGGGTACTCACTGTGTTGCCTCCAAGGTACATTTTTTGTACATAGTTAATTTTAAATATATTTTTTAAATTATGATGGATGAGAATCTAAAGGAAATTCAAATGAGAATTAAGATAAAATAATTTATTAATTAAAATAAGATAATTAATTGATTCGAGCACGATTTATATTAAATAAGAACGATTAGAATTTAATGCTAATTTTATTAAATGTGTAATTTGTTGCATGCATGTGGATGATCATGATCCTAGAATAGACATTTTTATGTAATTGATTTCATTTAATTTATTATTAAATTAATTTTTTGGCCTGTATGTTATTTCTCATCTCATTATGTAAGGGTATGCATGCCCATGACTACTTTTATGTAAAACCCTTAACCAGTCCTTTGGTTCCCCTCACCTGTGTGTGAATAAAAGCATATGTAATGGATGGAGATCCCAATCTAGTGGAGGTGGTTTAATTTTGGACATGAGTCGAAACCAATCTAAGAGAGATACATAGGTGGATAGGTAGAAAACTGCAACACGAACCATAAATGGTTCAAGGTGTTTTCCCCTAGGATGATGGCTAGCTTATCATCTTCTAGATAAACCAACCATTAATAAAATCTCATGATCATACCAATTTATTATTTTATTTCCTTCAAGTTTCATGGTTATTTCATTATTCATGTTTTATCACGATCACAAGAATTAATGAATTAACAATCATGCAAGATAAAAATAAAATAAATTGACTTATGTGTAAATACTATCTAATACATGGTTAATCACTTAAGTAAATCCACTTAATATTAACACAAATTTAATAAATATAATAATTGTAAATTTAAGCATAAAAGATAAAATATATCAATTATAAATATTAATTCAATATAGCCTTCCACTACTTTAGTTAAAATCAAACTACAGTTCAAAGTGATTGACTAAGAAAAGTTGGGGTGCTTTTAATTATTGGGAAATTCTAACTTAAATTTCTAGGTTGACTTAACTTAGCTCACATCAAGGGTTGATCGCCAAAGAATGACTTGGTGTAACTAAGAGGAAAAGGTTGATGAAATCCAATTTAAGGATTTTAGGATTGGGGATTCCACTCAAAAGATCAAGGAAAAATGAGTTAATACAATTGGAATTTGGAATGCTTACTTTAAACCCTTCAAATTTCTTGACCAACCAAAGTTGGGGTGATAAGGAGGGGAATATAGATCCTTTCCACTATAATCTCCAAGAAATAATAGCCAATGGTGAGGAATATTGGGTTTTAATAAAATAGTGGGAGATTGATAGATATAATATTTATTTTTATAATTTTTTTCAGATAAAGTAATAAGATCTACTCGTCTTATTTGTAGAAAAACCAATAAAATGAATTCAAACATATCACTATGATCTATACTTGAGAAGGATAACCTTATCGATGGAAAAAAATTCCAAGAATGGTAAAGGCGCTTACGTGTTATTCTATAACATGAAAGAAAATTGTATATGATGGAAGAGTCTATTATTGATGTGCCTGATAATGAGGCTAGTGAGGAATAATTGACTCTCTATGAGAAATATTTGAATGATGCTACAGATGTTCAATGTTTCATGCTATCATCCACGACCAATGATATTTTTAAGCAACATGAGTACATGGATGTGTATATTATGATTTATCAACTTTTGGATCTCTATCAATAGAAGGAAATAAAAGATAGATAAGAGATATCCAATGATTTATTTGTAACTAATCTTGGAGAGTTGGCGCCATCTGGGCCTCATGTAGTCAAGCTTATTGACTACATTGAATGCTTATACCACTTAGAGATTAAATTCCCAGATGAAGGGTACCAAGACTCATGATAAATCATAAATATCCCAAGCTCTGTCATTCTAAGAAGAAGAAGATCCATAGGTTGGGAAAGGAAAAGGAAGCAATATGTTTTGCATGTGGAAAGCAAGGACATTGGAAGAGGAAATTCATCTAGAATCTAGGGGTAGATAAAGGCCCATTCTTTATCAAGTTTAATCTTTTAATATCTACACATTGGGTATTAGATACAACTTGTAGTGATCACATCAGTATCCAAATGTAGAAACCAAGTATATTCTAAAAGATTTACAAAAGAGATGTATATTTTAGAGATGATAATAGTGCGAGGCTGGCTACTCTAGCCATTGAAGATTACCACCTTTCATTTACAATAATAATGATATTGGTTTTAATATATTTTTATTATGTAAAAACTATTACCAAAGACATAATTTATATATCATGCCTATATATAGATGGTTTTATTTTCAAATTTGGAAATAAAAGTTGTTTATTTTATAAAGACAACATATGTTATGGAATGACACATTTAAATAATGGTATTTATGTATTAAATTAAAAAAAACAAGTATTGGAAATAGACAATGAATCATGTTAACATGACTCATATAACACCTAGCTATGGCATCACCATCTTGGTCATGTAAATGAGAAGCATTTGACAAAGATTTGTCAAGATAGTTATTTATACTCTTTTGAGATTAAAACACTTGAAATATGTCATGATAATTTACAAGGAAAAATGACCAAGCCACCATTCGGTGGATAGGGTGAAAGGGCCAAAAAGCCTTTAGGATTGGTACACACTAATGTGTGTGGACCATTTCCATTAGAAGCTAGTGGCGAGTATTCTTACTTCATAAATTTTACTAATGACTTGAGTAGATATGGATATGTCTACTTGGTGAGGTATAAGTATGAGTCCTTTGAGAAATTCAAAGAATTCAATAATGAAGAAGATAATAAAAGGAAGATAAAAAAGTTTCAATTAGATCGAGGTGGTTAATAACTTAACCAAGAGTTTATCAACTTTCTATGGGAGTTTGGGATTATATCTCAACTCAATACACCTTACACACCATAGTGGAATTGTTTTAGTAAAAGGAAGAACCATACCTTGTTAGACATGGTAAGGTATATGATGAGACATGTAGATATTCCATTATCCTTTTGGGGATATGTATTACAAACTATGATATACACACTAAACCGAGTACCAACTAAATTGGAAAATAGAATTACCTTAGGAAAGAAACCTGTTTTGTCGCATAAATGTGTATGAGGATATGAGAAGTTTGTCAAGGCCTTTTCAGGAAAAAAACTAGAACCATGGGGCACAAAGTGTATCTTTATAGGGTATACTAAGGAAAAAAAGGGATACTACCTATACAACCTCTCAGATAAGAGATTGTCACCAGAAAAGCAGTATTTATTGATAGAGAGAACATCCTCAAAAGGATAGTGGGAGCAAGATTGAATTCAATGAAGTTGATGCTCAAGATACACAAGAGTTGATACTGGAACACGTTCCATAGGTCCCCTTTGAAGAAGTAGTTTCTAAAACACAAGTACTGTATAGAGCACTAGAGAGGTAAGAGAACCAAAGAGATATGGTTTTCTAGTCACCGAAGATGGTGAATCATTATTGGTTGACAATGATGAACCTCCATACTACAAATAGAAATTAGAGAGATCATAATCTGCAAGATGGAAAGAATCCATGAATTATAAAATGGATTCCATGTATCAAAACCAAGATTGGGTTCCGATCGATGCACCAATTCATGTAAATCTCATAGAGTGGAAATGGTTATTCAAGAGAAAACTATACATGGAAGGTAAATTAAATACCTACAAAGCAAGGATAGTGTATAAAGGGTTTAAACAACATTAAGGAATTGACTACAATGAGGCATTTTCACTAGTTTCCATGTTTAAATTCATCACAATTCTACTTTCTATAGCATCTTACTATGACTATGAAATTTGGAAGATGGATGTAAAAACAAATTTCTTTAATGGGAACCTTCAAGAAGATGTCTATGTGAAAGAACCATAAGGGTTTATGACTCCGAGTAATGAAAAAATATTTTCAATTTGTAGAAATCTATTTATGGATTGAAGTAAGAATCCAAATCATGGAACATTAGATTAGATGAAGCTATAAAAGATTTTGGTTTCATTAAGAATTAATTTGATCCATGTGTTTATAAGAGGTTTAGTTGGAATAAAATCATTATCCTAGTAGTATATGTTGATGAAATATTACTTATTAGAGAAGACACACCAATCTTACAGTATGTTAAGTTCTAATTGAAAAAGTGTTTCTCTATGAAGGACTTAGGTGAAGCATCCTATATTTTAGGGATCAATATCATTCATGATAGATCAAAGAGTATACTTGGAATAATTTAAAGTACATACATTGACTAGATACTAAAGAGATTTAGTATGGAAAAATCCAAAAGGGGATTGGTTTTAGTATCACATGGTATACACATTTCTAAGAAAATGTGTCCTTAGACATAATAGGAGAAGAGAGAATGAGTAATATCCCATACACTTTAGCTTCATGATCAATCATGTATGCCATGTTATGTACTAGAATTGATGTTGCCTATACATTGAAAATTGTAGGCATATATCAAGCTGATCCAAGAGAACAACATTGGTATGTTTTTAAGGCTATCCTTAAGTATCTGAGAAGAACTAAGGATATTTTCCTAGTGTATGGAGGAGACAAGGCGATGGTAATAAGGGGTTATAATGATGCTAATTTTCAAAAATATCAGAATGATATAAATTTTTAGTTAGGCTATATTTTATATCTCAATGGAGTTGTGATCTGGAAGAGTTCAAAGTAGCCAGTTGTCACTGATTCTACAATGGAGTCTGAGTATATAGAGGATTTTGATATAGCCAAGGAAGTCATTTGGATAATAAACTTTTTCTAGGATCTTTATGTGACACCAAGTAGTAAAGACCCTATAATAGTGTATTGTGATAATATTTCAGTGGAAATTTTTACAAAAGAGATAAGTTCACACCAACGGACAAAACAAATACTCTAGAAGTATCACCTCTTGAGGTATTTTTCTTAGAGGGGTGAAGTTGTAGTAAATAGAGTTCCCATATAAAAAAATGTGGTGGAACCCTTGAATAAAGGTATATCTTAGCAGAAGCATGAGTATCATGTGAGAGATAACAGACTGAAGGTTGCTAGTAGTTGGATCTAGTGAAAGCGAGAGTCTATTGGAGTTGGTTCCCTATAACCAACTTCTTTGTACTTTATGATAACCTATATTCATTTTTTTTGAAAATTAGTAAAATCCTTATCATATCATGATTATTATTATGCATAATATATTATGTGATAATGTATAACATCCTTGACCTAGTATCCACTGTAACTGGTGCCCCGATTCCGGTCTTCACATAACCTTAGGTGTGCCTCCTCATATGCCAGAGGCTGACGACTAGTAGTACAGGTCTATGGAGGTACAATGGGGAGACTATACCCACTTATCAGAGTAACCCACAACATAAATTGTATCAAAAAATAAAAGAAACAATAGGAACAAATAAATGGATAACATATGATAAGATTCAACACATAACCAAGTACACATGATATAACAAAATGATGAATACACTACATGTCAGTCACTACATGTCAGGAAATCGTACAAATAAAATTCCAAAACAAAAACTACTAAAAGATACTAACCAGGGATCCAATCCCAACTTGGTCCTGATCTCCCATGCCCTGACCTGTCATCCCATGCACAAACCAAACACCAGGTCGCTATCTTAAACCAGTACCGGAAAACAAATAGCATCTGCTCGGGTACCCAAGTTCCATGGAGGCCCGAGCAGGGTGTGAGTACAACTCATTAGTCCACCAACAACGATGTATAAATAAATAATTAGTTAGAACAACAATTTATGTAGATAAATCAAGTGAAATAAATAAACCAGGAAACAAAGGAAATATATCTCACATTTAAGAAATTACCAAATAACCATTTTATCCATTAAGTTCTCTAGGGTCAACTAACCAACTAAACTAGCTTCAGTTGCACTCAGATCCTAATACATAACATAAGGGGTTACATACTTTTAATCAAAAGGGGTAATTCACTATAAAAACCATTTATCAACTTACCTCAAGGTCTCAGTCCGATAATTAATCCATTTACATACATTTGGAAAGTATAGAGACTCGGTCCGACATCCCAAACCATGCCATGTTCATACATTGGGAATCATAAAGCCTCAGTACAACATACCAAATCAACAATACACAATAATAACTTGGATCCTCAATCTAGGTATTAATTTACCATGCATTAATTAGGGTGATAAAGCCTCAGTCCAACTCTCTAAACCATGCATTATAGGGGTGGGGTTTAGAGCCTTAGTCTGACCTGAACCGTGGGTGTAGAGCCTCAAGTCCAATACCCCACATACCACCAAGAAATTTCCATAAGTTTGGGAAGCATAGAGCCTCATTTTGACATACCAAACCATGAAATGACCATATGTTGGGAAGCATAAAGCCTTAGTTTGATATTAAAACTCAATAATACATAACATTGACTTGGAGCCTCAATCCATGTATTCATTTCCCATGCATTCATTAGGGGTATAAACCCTTAGTCTGACTCCCTAACCCATGCATTATAAGGGTGGGGTTTACAACCTCAATCTAACCTGACCCGTGGGTGTAGATCCTAAAGTCTAATACCCCACAAAACACCAAGCCATGTGAAAATTATTCTTTAACCATTTGATATATTTACCATTTCCAACCATTCAAAATAATTATTAAGGAAATTTCACAAAAAGGGGAACCATGCCCTCACTTAAAATCATTATTTTAAATCCATAAAGAAAACCACTTTATAAATAACCTTGAGTCCAATGACTCCTTTTAAACCATTTCCCACTTTCAAAACATCATATTATTCATTTAAAACCATAACTATATCAAACTCCAAAACATATCATTTAACCATTTTTTTAAAATCCTCTTAGGAATTTCACAAAGTTCAGCATAGGATTAACCCAATTATCTATTCAAACAATATCACATACCAATTTATTATTCACATCCCATTAAATTTCATAATTATTTTATATCAACATTCAAAAATTCATTTTTACCAATTCCAAGGGTTTGGCATGCTCCATGGGTAGCCCTAGGTTTGGTCCTACATCATCAACGGACCTAATGGGGTCCTTGAAAGGCATCACACCTCAATCTATGAACCAAATTAATTTCCATAACCAAAAATAGAAAACACATCAAGGAAGTTAATTATAAAAACTACATACACATATAAAACATCAATACTATAGGAAAAAGATTTAAGACCACCTACCTCATGCCCGTAGGTGATTACTTGCCCAACCACAACCCTTGATTCGAACTAAAACACCCATTAAAGCCCCAACTTAGAATATTCTATAAAATTGAGTGTTTTAGGGTTTTGGAAGAATAGGAAACAACACACCAAGACTATTCTATAAAATTTAAGGAAATAGAGTTGAAGACTTACTCGGAGCTTTGATTTTCACAAAACAGCACTCCAAACACCTAAGAATCGAAGAAGAATTACCCAAGGAATAGGAGGGGGATATTGGTTCACCACCCAAGATGGAGGGGCTCAAATGGGGGGGGGGGTATTTGGGGAAGAAAAATTTAATATTGAGAGGGAAAAATGGTAAATTCTCACTTTTTAATGGATGTACAGTTTGGTTGCACGATTGGCTAAATCATGCGCCAACTATGCAACTCCCTCTGTCCAAGAGGGGCCAAGACACATGGTCTCCTGGAAGCACCCACATGGTTTTGAAAACTCTGTTGTGCCCATGAACTAACCTCTATCTGAGAGGAGGTCTGTTTTCATGGTTTCTTGGGCCAGGTGCATGATTAGTACTAACCGTACGCCAACCATGCACTGTACATTATTTGGACACTTTTCCTTATCCTTTCATATACTGAACCCCAAGGACACACCAAAAACAACCCATAAACCCAAAAACCACTTCATTATCCAAAAAATAAATTTTAACCAAAATTTAAACAAGGACGTACCTCCAGAAAAGGTTGGGATCTTACATAATATCCTAAGAGTAGTTGTCATACTGAATGGTCACATAAGTTCCCCACTATGATGAGATCACAGAAGTTCCATGAAAATATTCTTAAATATATGTTCTATATCAGGATGAAATCATTTAATGGATAAATATTATTCAGGATATTATTTGTGGAGACTCATAGGACTTTGATGCACCTTCTCATGGTGTACGCCCTTGGTAATATCCAGTGTAGGATATTATGAGAACAAGACCCGTCAGTAATAAATCTACATTTATATGTTTCATTGGAAGTTCCTATATGTGGATGTTTGTATTGATCCTTTGACTTTAGTATTATTATTAATGAGTGTTATAATCCATGTACTTTGATGTATTGATGAAAACCATGAGGACATATGTTTTCAGTGAGGTATGATATGTTGGGTGCGTCACAAGTAATATTTCATTAATGAATAATATGAGAAAGGATTTATACATTCTATTATTTAATGAAAGTTGATATCTCAATCCATTTTATGAAAATGATATAGCCTAAATAAATCCATGGACATGGTGTTCTATAGGAAATTTTGATTTCCGTAAAGTCAAAGAAAGTGACATCAAGAACATAGGTTGATAGAGCCAGCATGAAACCCAATTGATTAGAGATATCACAATAAAGGGATTATATTACACAGTAAGAATCTGTATGAGGTATTATATCATTGTGGAATTAATTTCTTTATCTATGGGTTCCTTATTGTGTTTCTAGATGCTGACCTTATACTTTAGGTTGATTCGCCTAATGCCACTAAGAAAGAGGCCGAGAGGGTCACAAACTCCTCCAAAACATTTTTTTTGTATTTTCTAAAAAACCACTTAATGGTTTAATGGGAACTATAAGTACCAAAATCCAAACCACAATACATCATATACCACAATTCAAAAACATCCACCATGCAAATGAGTTTAAAATTTAAAACTATAACACCCAAAATCATAAAATTCAAAATTTGAAAAAAATTCATGTGCCATGAGATGAGCCGCGCTTCACCTCCTTCCCTATAGGGTCACACAGTAACTGTATCTAGAATATAATTTAAATAATATATTATTATTTATTATTTAAAAAGTTGAATAAATATTATTCTCACACATGGTTTGATAACTATTTATGTTTTCTTGATCGTATATATTTTGTCACCAATTATTTGAGAGAATATTTTGTGAGGGGAATATTTAATAAATAAATATTTTCTACTTAGTGGATATAATATTTATTTATTTATTGGATAATAATATAGTGATATTCATTTATTAAATAAGTAGTCATTTTTCTTATCCTGATAAATATTATGGAGGAATGGAAGACCAAATTTAATGGTTCAGTGAGAAATAATATATATTGAATATCATTTGAATAAATAATATTTAATTTTAATTCTTGAATTTAGGTTATGTCAATAAATAATAATAATATTATTATTATAGACATGGGGTTCTTCGGGTATTAAATAAAAAATAAGGGTCACTTGTGTAATTATTTATTCTAACCCTAGCGGTATATAAACCCAATTATATTATTTTTTAATAGATCTAATTCATTTTGTGTTGTGCACAATGACATCCAGAGAGAATCCTCTCAATCCCTAGAGAGATCCCTCTCCCAAAACTCTCTAAGGTACAAAGACATATCTTCCTCCACATTCCACTCTTGATTCTATAGAGATTAAGGAGAATCCTTTGGAATCAATTCTCAGAGTGATCAAAGGAGAACAACACAAGAGATAGAATCTACCATGATAACACTCAGATATTCCTACAAAAAAATTTATAGATTCATGGAATATGTGTGGATAACTACTAGAGGGAATATATTATTTATTATGCAATGATGTTATGATATAGATCCATTGTTGATCCATCGACGAAGAAAGAATTTATCACAAGGTAATTCTTTAATCGCTTAAATTAATTATAAATAATATGTTATGATCCTACACTTTGGTTCTAGCATTTATTAATTTTATATATTCTTTGACTCAATTAAATTTATCATGGTTTTTATCATCATGTAAATCTCATATTAATCATCTATTATGACAAAAAAAAGTTGGGCACAACCCATATGATGCTTATGTTGCATCTGGAACCTTCAGATGCTTGGGAACTAAGCCACATGTCCTCGATGGTACATGTATTTATATGCATATATACCCATTTACATGTATTCATATATATACATGATGAAACCTTTTTAGATATATTTTCGGATGAGGCCAAATTAGGTATGGTTGGACAGGTGTCCTTGAGGAATCTGCAACCTACTTGATTTCATTTTCATTTACCATGCTACTTTACTTTTGATATACCTACACACTACTTATTTTATATTCACAGACTCGATTAAATTAGAAACCATTGGTGGTTTCCTACTAAGTTTATCTCGCACCCTATTAGGGCCACCGTTTGGTACCCGAGAATATCTATTGGTTGCAAGATGGGACCTTGGACTCTTCTTTGTGCAATTTTCATTTACGAACTGGGACTGGACATGGGAGTTGGATGTAGTAGCTAAGAATGTACTCAGGCTGCCTCCTAGAGTTAGAGTCCATTATTTATTTATTCATGTTTTCAGTCTAGCCCTGTTTATTATATCATTTGATGTATGCATAGATGCTTGTATTATGATTCAACATGTTCATGCATGGATATTTATTTAGCACTGGCCTAGTTATATTTTCATAATTATTTTTCAGTTATTAATATCATCTATTATTGCATTTAATTATTTATGATTCCATTGTATTTATTACTGATCTAGAGGGTATAATATCCCCACTATACCACTTTTAGACCCTTGATTCTAGTCACAAACCTCTAGCAACTGGGGAGGCATGCTTGAGGATACTTAGTAAAATGGCTTGAGGCACCATTTTAGTGCCTCCTGGGTCAGGACGGTACAAGTGGTATTAGAGATTTTTTTTCTTTGTATCACTGTTTGGGATGGTCGACAAGAGACTAAGAATGTGTTTCCACTTGGTAAATAGCTCATGTCTCAGTACATCCAACCCACATATGGGGGAAATATCAAGTTTCCTTTGACGGGACTGATGTTCACAATACTCATTATTATAGTTGATTATTATTTCACCTGGAGTGATTAGAGTACTTTTTCATTGTTTATTGATTTATGAGATTTATGGTTTTTTTACCCTTGGTATGGAACAATAAGGAAGTATAATTCCATGCATCATTTTAGGCACATAGAGGTTAACATTCCATTCATATTCCATGCCATGTAGGTTTATGTGGTTGGTTAAATAAAGTGCCAACATCAACCTAAATGGTGTTTTCCCACATAGTTTGATGGTGGGATTCTATTTAACTAATCAATTGTGACATGTTTAAGCCTTGAACCATTGGTCACATGGGATGAAAAATTAATGGTTACAATTAAATGGGTGATAAATAAAATTTATAAAGAGTATGGGCCTCTAAAAATTAGAAAGGGTGACCCATATAATCAAACCACCATATATGAATTGGTTATATTCTAATATCAAAGGTGAAAACCTGGTTGCAGTTACATGAATTCCAATTGTAAATTATAAATTCAAGTACCTTTATAACTTGGGAATGGTAATTCATCTAACTGAACTACGGTATATATGTATATAAAGGCTAGTACCTCTATAAATTAGGCATGAAGACCCATATGATTAAATACATAAATGCATAACTGGACTCAAGTAGGTCAGTTGAGGCATGTTACTTATGATATAAACCCATGATTGTCCACCAACCAGTCTCAAAATGCTCATGAATCTTTAAATATAAGGGTCATTCATCCACAATTGATCTGATGATCCCCACCATAGGAGTATCCTTATCATTTCCACTCAACAAAACACTAAACTCCATGGCCCACACTCTATCCAATGAAATGGATAGACATGACCAAACCACTCACACCAAAGCACCAACACAAAACACCAAATGCCACCCATTATTAAATCACCATGAATGCCACCCCCACACTCTATGTACCACTTAAAATTAGACCCACAAACTTCAATGAACTATGGAGCAATCTCCACCATAAGGCTCCCCTCACACAACATGTCTTTCTCCTTAAAGCCATGCCAACCACCTCTCTCCTTACCAAGGTAGAGTGATTTTACAAAAACTTCTCACAAGATCTCATACTCAAATGAGTTGTGACCCAATGATATTAGGCTAACGTGCCTAAAACACTAAATATTATCCTCATGTAGGTCAGTTCTAACAAGCTAGAGCACCCTCGACACTCCTCTTCAAAAACAAGGCATCTCCCACATGCTAAGATCAACCACATGAACACCCTCCACTTGGGGGGTTGATAAAAAACCAAGAGTGCCTAAATATGATCTCACTATGATTACCAAAGTGAAAGTATAACCAAAATGGCCATATATCCAACCAAAAATACCCTCCCAAACTAGCCACAACACTAAGAGAACTCCCAACACTCCACTTCTCAACCACAAGTCATCCTCATTCCTAACCACAAAACTTATTAGTGAAACTAAAACCTCAGGGAAAATTGATCCAAACAAAAAATCTCTTAGGAATCCTTGCCTTTATTGATCCAACCATAGAAGTGTAGAATCCCAAAGCCCACACAAAACCAAAAGGGTTTCCATGCATCCCTCAATGAAGGGAATGCATTTCTTCCACCAAAAAACACCACTCCATGAGATTCGCACAGCTTTTCATTAGAAGAAGAAAAAAATACTCATGATTTATTTGAGTAGAATTCCACTAAGGAGCTATATGAGGTGACCCCATACAGGTCATTGTTTAGACTTTAAACAACTGAAACTCCACTATTAGTAAAAACACACACAATCAAACAATTTTCATGAGGATAATACATGCCTATCATGATACGTGAACATAGGCCTCTTTCTATTGGTCCAAGATCCAAAAACTCATAAATCATAAATCAATAAACCCAAAAACTAAAGTGCATCAACCAAAGTGAAAATTACACAACCAAACATCAAAAGACAAAAACAAAAATAATATAACCTTGGTAACCTAGAATTTGTACTAGAATATGTGTTCATGATGCACCAACCCAGTATCCATCACAGGATCCAAAACATTCATAGAAATCCTATCTACCAACTCCCCAAATCATATATCAACCTCCTTTGATACCATTTTGTCATGAACCAACCTGAGTCGACTTGACCCATCACCCGATTTGGCTTGAAATAAGGTATAAAGAGCACCTCCCTGTACACTAGAGAGTGCTGAAAAATAATGAGGGCCTAGAAGGATACATAAGTGAGACTATTACCTTGGATCATAGTGCAATAATAGAAAAAATAAAATAAAAACATGTAGATGCATAAACATAAAATTATAAATAAATTAATAAATGAAACAAAAGTATCCTATAATAGATGGAATACATCATATATTCTCAAAGAAATAAATAAAGACATGGTTCACCCACTAGGAAAACTGCACACACATAATAAAATAAAATAAAATAAACACACAAGGCTCGACTGATTCTCTGAGCCAAACCACATACCTAGTCTCCATGACCATTAAACAGCTCCAACATGAGCCTCAGACTCCACACAAGCAATCCCACTTGATCATGAAACACTGGGCCTCCTCCAGATCTATCTTGTCCTATGCTCAACCTGAATGTAGACATAAGGTCTATACAAGTACCAAGGAGCCCGTATAGGGGTGAGAACATAGTCCTTAGTAGGAAACCCCCAATGGTGTTCTAACATCTACTTTCATAACATGTTCATGAAACACATGATATGTACAACCTAGACAAACAAAGACTATAATAATAAAAATAAAATATAGAAATAAAATAAAAAGGGATAAACAAAAAGGGAAACAACAAACCTCAGGTTCTAGACATACACCTAAGGTAGATATACCCCTACTCTAAACCTTTCTAGATGAATTATAGCATTTGGAACACCTAACCACATATCATTTAGTTCATCCAATAGATTGATAAGGAGGTCCAAAATTCCATCACAAGGACATTCATGAATGTTAGACCCTAGGATCTCACCTTAGGAATCCAACACAAAAAAGTGTATCTACCATGCTGCATGAATCCAATAGTATAGTCTGGACTGGTGATAATAACCTCTAGGCCAACAAAAATAGATAACCTATCAAGTCTTGGAAGTCATTAATAACTAACTAGGCTAAAATATACAGACCCACCGTTAGTGTATAGGTGCATGACTAGATCTCCTTGAGATTATATGCATCTATGGAAAATAAAACCCACTCTGTGAGTTCCTCAACACCTTATAAGCCCAAATCCCCTCTCGACGAGGTGTACTACTCAACTAGAAAGGGGGAGGGTGCACTCATCTAGATCATCCATTAGCTCTTTAGGCTCTCTTAATGACTAACCAATAGAGGAGAGAATCGGAATCAATTTTTGTACTAACACCCAGTCCAGTAATATCCCAAAGGTATCCTCTCTCATCCTCAAACATCTAAGCTAAGAGATTAAGAACTAGGGTTAGCTAACACCTAAACCCACCAACCAAAACTATTGAAACCAACACTAACCCTCTTGTAGGTCAATAAGTCATGGGGAAACCTCCATGGTCCCCAAAAATCCATCTCAAGTAGGACACCCTATAAGGGGATCCTTTAGAAAAACCAAACCTTGGGCCAATATTACGAAAAAACCATAGTCAGCCTCCTGAATCACATCCTGGAGATCACCATGCTCAAAAGGGAAACCTCAAGCAACACTATGCCCAAGGTTATTCCTTAAATATCTCCCTTAGACCTATATAAAACTCTCCTAATGAAACCCAGTCATGCATGAAATCCCATGATGCCAACTCAACCCAAAGTCTCCAACCGATCTAGACCTCAAGTGAAGAGATCTAAACCTCAAGAAACTGAACTAATGATCCCATCCAAGGAAACACATGATCCCTACTTCTGAGAATCATATCAAATACTTTTATCTAAACCCCATTATCATTCCAAAGAAAACATGTTCATAAAAATCACAACCCTATTCAGGCCTCACACCTCATAACCCAACCATCATGAGGATTCTGAAACTAAACCATAAAGAAAACCTCCCATCAAATCCTATTAGTTCAAAACATCATCCATATAACCTCTAATTGATTAAAGGATTCCACCATCATGATATATAGATAAAAATACTCAGAATAGACTAATCGAAAGTTTGATTCCATCACCATGGTAAAAAATTGGAAAAAACATACCAAATAGGGAAAAGTATGCGGCATGCACCTCAAGTGCACGACTTATACCCCTGAGGGCCTTCCCTGGGGGGTGTATCCTAGCCCAACCTGACATGTAATTCTCAAAGTACACAAAATGCCTAACCTATACACAGTGTATACCCTAGATGGGGTTTTTGTCTATGAACCTCATCCCAACCCAGCTTGTAAAACTCTCGACTGCATGTCTTGCACCGAACACACAAGATGTATCCCCCACACAGGCTCTGGCCGTCTACCCCACATGGCCATATAACCCTACATGGAGTGTCTAGTTATGCCCTGACCACACCCCAAGTTTACCTCACACGGTGTGTCCCAAACACACACAATGTGTGACCCCTTATCTTCAATCTCCACCTGAAAATAAGAACACATAGAGTGTGTTCTTAAACTACACGCCATGTGATTAGGTTTCCCCAAAAAGAAAACCCTAGCGATCCACTAGAATTCCCAATTCTCCCAAAAAATCACTTGATAGACCCACAAGGGGTCCCCCATAACCAAAAAACAATATTAAAACATATAAAAAAACTACACTATGGGGATTTTAAGAAATCACATTAAAAAAGATCCTACCTTCTATCAGAGACCACTATGGCTTTGATCTGATTCATGATACGCAACTAGCAAGTGACGATCCAGTTCCTCCCGAGCTCTGCAACGACACCTCCCTCTCCCCTCTCCCATATCATTCAGAATTAATAAAATCCACAAGGGGGTATAAGTGATATGAAAAGGGGAGGTAAGATAAATAAAAAGGATAAAAAGGAAAGAAAAATAAAAAGAAGAAAAAGAAAAAGGAAAATAAAAGGGGGCCCAGACCCAATATCCAACATAAGGTTATGTCTCGACCAGGAAAAACTCTCCATTACAGACTAAAACATAGCGTTTAAATCTCAATATGATGGTCTGAACAAAATATATCATTGTTCAAACGTGAGTGAATAAATAATATTAAATTAATTAAATATTAAATATTTCACTAAAATCTGAACGGCTCATAATTCCACTAAACTCATACCTGAGGGTAAACACCCTATTAAGGGACTAAAAAAGTAGTTAGAAAAATTATCCAAGATTTTTAATAGAATAAATTACTATTTTTCACCTTAAAAAACCACTCGAGAACAAAAATTTAAATTTCTATCGATTTTCTCAAACTGTCATAATGTGGTTCGTGACATAGAGAAAGACCATCCCCACCGCCATTGCCTACAGTCAAGAGTAACATTATATATATATATATATATATATATATATATATATATTAGGTGCTTGTGGGGTACAATTACATTCAAACACACACACACACACACACACCACACACACAGGCTGAAAAGGTAGGCCATAGCCCCCTTAAGGGGATAACCCACCTATCAAGCCTTAATTATTTAGTACATGGCCCGTACGCATATTGGGTATGAAGCCCATTACATGACCCAAAATATTAGTGCAGTGTCATGCCTTCATCATCCTTCTTGCATCACCAGGTCTGCATCATGATTTTATAAAATATAATCATATTTTTACATTTTTAACTTATAACTCATGAAAAATAAAAATAAAATAAAAAAATGTATTAAATTATGGGAATTGTTTTTTTTTATTTTAAAGAATCAAGATAATATGATTTGGATAATTCGCGGACCTAGTTGCGTGAAACCCTTCCCATGCACAACACCCATAAAAGCAAACAATTTTTAAATTAATCTTAATAAATAAATATTTTTTAAATAACCCATATAAAAAATTTATAATAACATAAATGTAACATATATATAACATAAATATAATGTGAATATAATGTATATATAATGTAAATTTAATGTTATTATAACATTACATAATGTTATATAATGTAAATGTAATGTTATATAGTGCAACTATAACATTATGTAATGTAAATATAACATTATATAACATGAATATAACATAAATTTAATGTAAATATAACGCACATATAATAAAAATATTTCATTTTATAATGTAAATATAACTTTATTATAAACTTATATAACGTGAATAAAACTCTATATAACATATATTTAACCTGAATATCATATATATATAACACAAATATAACTTAAATATAACATTATATAATGTAAATATAACATTTTTATAATGTTATATAATGTAAATACAACATTATATAATATAAACATAATGTAATATAATTCAAATAACATGTAATTAGTTTCATTTTAAAAAATTTCAAATATTTAATCTAGCCACATTTTAAAACATGACTAATTTTTAATTTAATTGAGTTTTTTTAAAATGTGGTCACTTTTTATTTTAAACACATTTTAAATGTGATGATATTAAATTATAAATTAAAATTTATTATATATATATCATCATTATAATTTAATATATGCAAAATCATAACCAGTTTAATTTTTAATTAAAAAATTAATTTAAATAATATATATGTGTGTGTGAGAGAGAGATATATCATTAACCAATTACAATTAACACACAAACACACACAAAATTCCTTGATAAAAGTTATCCATTTATCTGTATGTTTTTAGCATCGATAAATATTACCCTTATTAGCACTTTAGTTAGCGGTGATAAAAGACCCCCTATAATAACACTAAAAAAACACTAATAAATGGAACCATGGATAATTTAATATATATATATATATGTATATATATATTTTTAAATATTATTTATATAACAATAAGTATATATATTTATATACATAATATATATATATATATATATATATTATAAAATATATAATATAAGATATTATACATCCATCCTCACGAAACTTACACAGCAAACAAATTCTCCTCAGGACTCTAACCTAGGTGAGTCAACCTAGGGTTGATTCCTTAGTTTAGACTGGATCTGATGTGCATGATGAAAAATCTTCTTCTTTGAGGGTGTCTACTCTGGGTTCTAGTTAGGGTATTGAAATCAATTTTGTTGATCAGGCCATCGACAAGGGGTTATGGAATTCTAGGAAGAGGTATGGGGTTATCCTACATGTTGGAAAGCCTGAATCTAGAAAGGTGGAAGGAAAGGTTGTTCATGACACCACTTATTTTCATGTAATTGGGGAAAAGAGCTCTACCAAGGATTCTGGGGGCCTAGATCCACTGGTGGAGAGTGCTGAGTTAGCTGACCTGGAACCTAATAACCATGAAACTTCAGGATTAGACATTGTTAGATCAGAAAAACAGAAAGTTCATGATGAGATTTCTCTAAAATCATAGAACTTAGTGATCTCCACTGTGTTAGTTTTGGATGAGAACTGAAATTCATACCCTCCTCATTTCTCCGAATCAATGAAAGTTATTTATGACATCTTTGGCAAGTCCACAGATAAAGAATTTCAATAGAAAAATGTTAAAAATTCATACTTCCCACCAGAGAAGTTTGTGTAAGAGAGGTTGCCTCAGGGAATGAATTGAGATTATAAAGATAGTTTTGACACATGAGTTGAGTATATATTTTATAATATGAATCTTGGTTTATTTATCTATAAAGAATATATCGTAGTATTGGAGTATACATCTTCTAACATTGATGAATTTATTCAGTCTTACCCAAATTTGGACATTCAGGACTTATCATGAAAACATAACTCCCATAAATCTTGGGATATAAATCATGGAGCCAAGGAAGGGACTAAAACCTCTAATAAGGATGATATGAAAAAATTAGACATTTATTACCCAACCAATCCTTGAAAAAATCCTATATATTGGATGAAAGGTCAGCATCTATATAAGGGTGGACCTCAAAACATGGGTAAAAGCTAATCTGTTTTCACAGGTTACTCAAGCTTGGATTCTGGTTGTTTGGGGCTTGTTGGTATGTTTCATTCAGTGGTTTTCAATCCATTTTACTTTATTACCCCTTGAATCACTTTTTCTTTTTTAATAAAAGGACCATGAGCTTGGTTTTTTGAGCTCATGATTAGAACTATTTCGAATTTATATAAATATGATTTATATAACTATATTAAAATAAAAAATTTATTATAAATCTTATTTTCATAGTTTTATATATAAAAAATTATGAAATTTATATTAATTAATAAACATATTTAATAATAAATTTATATACATTAAAAAATGTGTGTATATATATAATATATATTAAAATTTTATTTAAATAATTTTATAAATATACAAATGAATATATATTTATTTAATTGTATCTATAATATATATAAATAAATATAAATATAAATATATTATATATATATATATTTATATATTCTTAAAAATTATTTATAAAACAGAAAAGATATATACTTTTGCTTATTCTTTTATACCTATTTATAATTATATATATAATTATAATCACACACACACATGTGTGTGTGCATGTGTATTAAAATATAGTGATATAAACTATATAAATAAATATGTAAATACATTAAATATACTTAATATTGGAATTTATACATTTATATTCATATTAAATAATTTAAAATATAAACATATATTTCTGTGTAGGAGTATGCATGTATATGTATGTGGATGTATGTGTACGTTAGTATGTGCATGTATGTATGTGTATTTATGCATATGTTTGTGTATGTATATGCATGTAATTGTATGTATGTGTATACATGCGTATATAAGTGCATGTATGTGTATGTATGTGTTGTATGTGTATGTATGTGTTGTGTATGTGTATGTGTATGTGTATGTGTATGTTTATGTGCATGTATATATATTTATGTGATGTGTGTCTCTATGTTTATGTGTCCATGTATGTATGTATGTGCATGTATGTATAAGTACGTGTTTGTATGTATGTGTATGTGTATGTGTATGAGTATGTGTATGTATGTGGATGTATATGTATGTATATATATATGCATGTATGTATGTATGTATATGTATGTTTATATAGTATGTGTATGTATGTGTATGTATACATATTCATGTGTTTTTAATTGTATGTATACATATGTTTATGTACATATATGTAATTGTTTGTATGTGTATGTGTGTGTACGTGAATGTATGTGTTTATGCACGTATATGTATATATGTCTATATATGTGTATATATGTGTATATATGCGTATGCGTATGTGTATGTATATGTATGTCTGTGTATGCATGTGTGTATGTGTATGTATGTAATGTGTATGTTAGTGTATATGTATACGAATATATCATTACACAAAAGGAAAAATTATTTGTTTTTTTAATTTTGGCATATCTCGTTGTAGTATATATATACATATACATATACGTACACACAATCACAAGAAAATTCATTTGGTTTTTCAAATGTAGTCAATGCAGTTTTATATAGAAATACACACACACACATATTTAATATTTTTGTAATTTATTCATTATTTAATATTTATTTATATATTTTTAATTATTAATATTTAACATTTTTAATATGTTTGTAATTTATGTCAGTAATATTTATTCATTTTTATTTCAATACTTTTTCATTCAAATCTTTATACAATTATTATTTATTCATTTTTAATCAATAATTTATTGTAAATATTCTATATTTAATTATAATTTTTAATTTTTATTCATTTTTTACTTTAATATTTATTCATTTTTAATATTTTTTGTAATTTATTCAATTTTAATTTTTAAATTATATTCAATTTTAACATCTATTCATGTAATATTATTTACCCCTTTTTAATATCTATCCATTTTTAACATTTTATGTAATTTATTCATTTTTAACATTTATCGATTTAATATTTTTGTTATTTATTCATTTTTTATAGTTATTTATACATTCTAAATATTAACATTCAATGATTTTTAATATCTAAGTAATTTACATAATTAATATTTATTCATTTTAATTTAAATATAATGAATTTAAATATTTATACAATTTTTATCTATTCATTATTAACTAGCACTTTATTATAAATCTCTGTTTTTTTTAAATATAAATTTTAATATTTTTTTTATTTTAATATTTCTTTATTTTAACATTTCATTAATTTATAAAATTAAAATTATTAATTCATTTTCTTAATATATTTTCAATTTTTTCATTTTTAATTATTAAAGTTTATTTATTTTTAATAGTCATTCATTTATTATTATCTATTCATTTTCAATAATTATTCACTTTTGATATTTTTTAAATTGATTCATTTTTAACATTTATTCATTTAATATTTAAATAAGTTACTTTTTTTAATATTTATTTATACATTATTATTTATTAATATTTTTTATTTAAATATTTATACAATTATTATTTATTCATTTTTAATTAGTAATATATTGTAAATCTTTATTATTTAAATGCATTTTTAGCATTTACTTATTTTTATTTTAAAATTTATTCTTTTTATATTTTTTTGTAATATATATATTTTATATTATATATTCATTTAAATATTTTTATAATTTACATAATTAATATTATTTATTTATTTTTAATTTTTTTTGTAATTTATACAATTAATATTATTTATTCATTTTTAACATTTTTATAATTCATATAATTATAATTATTTATTCATTTAATATTATATATTTATTTTTAATAATTTTTTAATTATATATATATATATATATATATATATATTAGGTGCTTGGGGGTACAATTACATTTAAACATAGACAAGTTGGAAAGGCAGGCTATAGCCCCCCTAAGGGGATAACCCACCCATCAAACCTTATTTATTCAGTACATTGCTCATAGGCCTACTAGTCATGAATCTTATTACATGGCTCGTAGGCCCAATGGGCATGAAAACCTATTACATGGCCCTGAAGGCCTAAATTTTTGAATCAAAGTCCCTTTGGTGAATAGTGCTGCTATAGTATCTGGGTTTCTACAATACTTGCTACAGTGTTGTCACTGCTACAGTCCTACTATGGTGCCCACCACTGTTACGTTCCCCCGGTGCTACAGTCCCGCACCGCTATAGTTCTGCTACAGTATCACTACAATGCTGCTATAGCACCTGTGCTCGACCTTGCATAAAGTTAACCCAGCCTCATGTTAGGGTAGTCTTTCGCTAGTGTAAAGGTCATCCAAGATTACCCTTACACCAAACATCCATCTCGAATGTAGGTAACGATTGTTGGTTTTTATCAGTGATAATTTTTGCACTGATAAATCCATACTTTATCTGTACTAAATTTATCATTGATAAATAGTGATTTTTGTTTTAGCATTAATAAAAGTATGTTTTATCAATGATTTTTACTAGCATAGATAAAAACCTTTCTTTTCTTTTAAAAGAACCCTAACAGTGATCGCTAGTCCTCGTGTTGTTCAAGATCTTACGGAAGCTGAACCCTACTGCCTCCTTCTTCAAATTCATTGGAAAAATCAACTCTTGACTGGAGGTATTTTTGTCAATAATTACTTGTTTTTAATCATTTTTTCATAGTTTTTATTCTTTTTCTTTATTCTTCCCTTCTACTCGAAGCCCATTCACAGTTTAGGGTTTCCTGTTCTCAGTGTCTCAGAGTTTCATTGTGAGGTTGTATCTTGTTGTTAAGTGGCGCGATTTTACTAATTATGCCTCTATTTGTACCTAAATCATTACACCATACCCCATATTTGGTTTTATATGATGCTATTTTGGATGGATTGGGTCTGTGGTGAAAAGGTGGTAGGCAGTGGATCCTTCTCAAATACCTTGCGATCTATTTTTGGTTTCTTGGTGGCTATTTTTCTTCTTGGAATCTGCAGATATAACCCTATCACGAGGCACTAATAATGTATTGTATTCTTGAATTGAAGTGCATGAGACATAGACTGTAGTTAGGTGTGCATACATTTATTTGAAGATACATATTCCATGTATATTTATGAAGAAGTATTATTATTCATTTATAAAATGTTTTTAGAAGGATGATTTTAATATTTTTATTCTCTTTTCACTTTTAAATGTGACAAGAATCATCATTATTTTTTCTCAACATCTAAAACATGGCGTGATTTCCTATTTCCATTCTATAATTTGTTTTTTAACTATTTAATTCAAAGAACCATTGATACAATCTTCTTATTTCCTAAAATATTACTTGTTTACATATCTTGGAATTATATGTCTCATCACCACCACTATGTGGTTCTGCAGCGTCATATCTAGGTAAATAAATTCTCCACCATGATGATAATAGTTAACTTATTATCTCATCATCAAAGATCTTTTTTCTTTTCATTTTTGTTTGGAAACATTGATTTAGATAAATACATATTTTACCAAAAATGTTCATAGAACATAAAGCATATGAATTATTTCATCCAAAATGTTTATTTTAATCATTAATAATATATCTAACTCTAAACATATAACAAATTAATAATTATAAAATCTTCAAAACATTAGATGAAACAATGTTTCACTCATCTCAAGGACAAGTTAAAAAATGAATTTAGTAAATACCTCTTTAAGGATTATAGTTTGTTGATGAAATATGGTATCTTTTATAGATTTATAAATGTAATAATAACAATTGATGTGATTTATTTATTTCGAACATTGAAAAGATGTTGAAAAAAAAATCCTTTTGAAATATGTTTTGGTAGTAAAATATTATTATATATAACCTAATAATTATCCAGCTATAGAAATCCATATGTTTCTTGTGCACATTGACAGTGACAAAGAGTGAATTATCTCCCTTGATAAATCTATTCCAAAAATATCCTTTTAGGAATCTAAGATTATACCTTTAATGTATTTTTCTATTAAATATAAATATTATTTATCAAATAGGTTGGATATGAATTGAAAATTTATGGATTCTAATTGTATGAAAAAAGAGTCTGAAGATGGGATTAAAGAGTTCATCAAGTTTATAAAAGAGCATGCATATGAGCCTTCTCAAATCCTTTGTCCATGTTTACATTGTTTTTATTCAATATGAATTAGTCTAGAGGAGTTGGAAGAACACTTGAACTATTATAAAATAGATTGAAATTATAAATATTGGACTAAATGTGGGGAATAACTGAATGTAGCTAGTGATTGGGATAACACTTTGATTTATGGATCTTCTAATGTGACTACAAGTGAGAACGATGATAAATATTGTATCAAGGATATAATTAAAAGTGTAAATAAAGATGGAGATCATGTTGAGGAAATGATAATGGATGTTGAAGATGAACTTCATGATTTTATAAAGATGTTTTAAAGTTAAAGAGTTGTATAATGATTCCATTGTATTCTAGTTGTACAAAATATAATACATTGGCAGCTATACTGAAGCTATATAATTTGAAAACTTGAAACATATGGAGTGGTACCAGCTTTACTGAACTACTTGATCTCTTGAATGATATGATACCAGAAGATAATTATCTTCCTTTCTGAACATATTATGTTAAACAAATTCTATTATCAATGGGTATGATCTTTGAAAGAATACATGTTTTTCCAATTGACTATATATTGTTTCATAAGGACCACTAATCACTTAAAAATTCCCTAAGTTTGGTGCATCTCAATACAAGAAAGTTGAATCAATTCCTTTGAAAGTTTTTTTATATTTTACAACAATTCCATTGTAAGAACCCGGATCTTATTTCTCAGGTATGTGACCCTTGTTTGATGTTTTTCTTGGTTTTAAAGATAAGGGTGATGTTTGGGAGAGTCGAAGGAACTTGAAATGAAGTTTTCAGGCAAAAAGGGTAGCTGCATGGGCGGTGCACGGTTTGTCTAACCATGCGGCCAAACCGTGTGTAAATGATCTTGGAGGCAGTGGCTAACGCACGATTAATGCATGGTTTACCTAAACCGTGCAGCCTAACCATGCGAGTTGTGTTTGGAGAGGCAGAAGCTAACGCACGGTTAGCGCACGGTTTGTCAAACCATGCGGACTAACCGTGCATGCACTTAAATCTAGATCCGAAATTTTTGGATCTAACACGTTTTTTCCTTTAATCACCTTGTTTAAGCCCCTAAGAGGACATAACTCAGGATTACTCTCCCTTGAAGGTTAGAAGACTTCTCCCAAGCATTCCAGAGGCGATTCGAAGGCTTTTCTTGACTAATCGAAGCCGGATTCTTGAGGTATGTGATCTTTCTCCTCCGTTCTTGATCGTTTTCTTAGATCTACTTAGATCTGCTTCTTGTCTTCCCTCGATTTCTTAGATCTATGCCTGTTATGGGTAGATCTAAGTGTGTGTATGCCAAATGTGATGAGTTGGGGTCTTGGTCTTGTTAGGAGAAGAGATCTAAGGCGGTTCTTAGAGAATATGCCCAGGTTTCTTGTGCGTTTTTGTAGATCTACAACGTTCTAAGGAGAATAAAGCTTCGTGGTACAAGGATATCAATCCAAGAGAATCAAGGCAGGTGGTTTGTTGCCCTACGTTGAATATTTTTGAGTTTTGGTTGCAAAAGTACCAGATACCCATGTATCGTGCATCTCGGGTTAGGGTTTTTGATCCAATTGTTTAATTACCTTAGATTGATTGGTTTCTTGAGCTTAATTGATAATAATATATGCTTGGTTTCATGATTAAGGATCACCCTGTGGGTGTCTCCCTTGTTTTGGCTGTTTATCGCCGTTTGGCTTAGGTTGCATATGAGGCAGACCTTATTACCTTGGTTGACTGCTTTGATATCGTTGATTGTATGATTTTACTACTGTTTATATTCTTTTGATGCATTTTAGCTTTTATCCAAGTAGTTGTTGAACTTACTTAGGGATACTATGAATTGTTTACGTACGATTGCTTTTACTTAGGGATGTGGGAACCTGGTGTAGTTAGACCATAGAGGGAATTGACGTAGAGTGCTTCCTCAGAGGTCCAGTTTAATTATTACTATTGCGAGACCATAAGGGGGATTGAAATTTTGATCTCTTAGAGGGTCTGATAATTATTGAATCGAGACTAAGGGGGGAATTAGACATAAGTGCTTCCTCAGAGAGTCTGTAGTATCGCTGCAAGACCATAGGGGGAATTGACGTTGAGTGCTTCCTCAGAGTGTCTTTGCCTTTTTTCGAATGCTTGACCTTAAGGGCCTGCCCACGTAAGCCACCCAGAGGGTTAGTGTAATAATTATTGTAGGTTGGTTGTGATGAGTCCACCAAGCCAAAGAACAAGCTTGGGTTTGTACTGCTTGTAGTATAGGTAGTCTGCTGGGATACCTATTGTGTTACTTGCTATGTCTTTGGACTATAGAGCTTTTTCCTAGATTCTTTAGTTGATGATTAAATGATTGAATTGAATTAATAAATAAATATGAATGGATAATTGTAGGATTGTATACCTTAGTGTACCCTTGTTATCTACTGCATTTATTTCCATTACTTTTTCTATATTACTCACTGACAGTAGGGAACGAATATTTTGGTGTTTGCCTACTGAGATTAGTCTCACACCTTGTTTGGGTCCTGATTTTTGGCCCAAACAGGTTATATGGTTGCAGGTGTGGATAGGGATTGCGGCCCTTCTACCTTAGGTGCTTGATTGCTGGGTAGAGCTGGAGAGCATGGGACCGAGCTTAGGCTCAAGATGCTGCTGGAGTTACTGTTTACTTTTGCTACTTGGGTTTCAGTTGTATTTCAACATGTTGTTTTGTTTACTGCTTTCCATAGACACATGTGTCATGCTGCATCATTATTATATTATACATTTCTTCTGCTGTTCAGTCTCAATTGTTGTGTGCTGTTTACTACTTCCGCTATTGTTTAGTTTTTTCCTTCCGCTGCATATCTTACCAAATGAGGGCATAGTTTCCCCACTAACTTACCAAGGCCCTTGCTGCTAGTCGGTAGCCTCTGGAGTTTGGGGAAACGCGCTTCAGGTCATGTGGCGAACTGGGTACGGGGCGCCAGTTGAGTGGCTCCGGATTCGGGTCATTACAAAGTGGTATCAGAGGCAGTTTTCTTTCTTTTCTATTTCTTTACTGTTTGTCGACAATAGATAGGGATAGGAAGGAATGGGTAGTTGGTACTTAACTGTGCCTGGGAGTAATTAACCCATGTACAGGGAAAATCTATACTACCTCTTAATTGCAATTTTAGTTTTTGCAAGTGTTACAGTTGATTATATTTCACCATTGGGTGATGCACTTGATTTGTGCTGTTATAGTTTATATGATTGTGGTTCCATTTTGTCGCAACCTGATGATATGAGGGTATGCCATATCATGCATCATATAGGCACTGGTTAGAAAAATCACATGTCATGCATTTTACCATGCCATCTAGGGTGCATTAGAAATTGCATGCTATTATGATAGATGTCGTGATAGATTATGCATGCTGTTGTGATAGTTTCTGTGATATAAGTACCTGCTATGTTGATAGAGTGTTGTTTATCTTACTGCTTATTTGGCATGGACACCAAGCTTTGATCCTAGAGGTGTTATGGGCCCTCGAGGGTCAGAATTTGGCAGATCATGGGATTATCTTACTGTTACTTGTTATGTGAATTGTTATGATGTCAAGCTTTGATTCGCTGGGAGTATGCCCCCCCACGGATCGGAATTTGACACATAGGTGCTGGTTTTCAGTGTTTTCCAGTGGTTTTGGGGAGTTTTGTATGCCTACTACCCAGAAACCCAGATAAAACGGTGTGTGGACTTATGAACACACGCCATGTGTTCTTCTGTTCGGGAAGAACTACTTTTCACGGTTACACGCTGTGTAATTGAAGTACACGCCGTGTATCTTTCTTCCATGTGACCCAGCCATGTAGTTGAGTACATGGGTTGGAAGATCTTAGAGACAACACGCCGTGTAATAGTGTCTGTGTACCAGTCCATGTAACTAACAACACAGACGAGAAAAATCCTTATAGAGCACGCCATGTATAGGAACTACACACCGTGTAACCATGTTTTTCCCAGTTTTAAGATTTTTTCCTCTTCTGCTCAATTTTCACTCTTTTAAGTTGCAACTATGCTCATCGTTAATAAAGGTGTTCTTGGCCTTGCAGAATCATGCCACCAAGATGAACTCCTGTTGCACGTCAGGGATCTGACAATGATCATACGGAGGATATGGAACCAGTAGTTATCCCGGATAATGGTGCTGACACACAGTTCCGCAAGGGGTTCATGAGGTTCATGCAGAACTTTCAGGGAGCTCAGAAACCTGCCCAGTCTATGGAAGAGCTTACACGAGTCTTCCAACAGCAGCATCCTCCCACCTTCTTGGGGGATGGAGGACCTCAGGCTACTGAATCCTGGTTCGAGGCTATGGTATCTATCTTCGACCATCTCGAGACACCCCCAGACATAAGGGTGAAGCTTGCGACTTACATGTTGCGAGATTCCACCAATAGATGGTGGGACGTAGTTTCTCAGGCCGGGCGTCATCAAATAGTTGCTTGGGAGGAGTTTTAGCGTACGTTCTACGACTACTTCTATCCGGCGACACAGATGGCCGATAGAGCTAGAGAGTTCATGAACCTACAACAGGGTGCTCTATTAGTTATGGAGTATTCCTACCGTTTCACTGAATTACAGCATTTCACACCATTCCTGGGAAACAACGTGCTGTTTTTAGCAAGTAAGTTCGAGGAGGGACTCAGGCCAGAGATCAGATCACAGGTGAACGTCTTCCAGTTGACTTCTATTTCTTTGATAGTCAACCAGGCGTTGATCATGAAGAGGAATCTGAGGGATAATGGAGCAGTGAGCCAGGGTGATTCAGTATCCAGAGTCAGTACTCTTTCTACTGATAGTAGGAAGTGCCACCGGGAGTCTACACGAGGTGACTCGAGATGCAAGATGCTCCTTCAGGTAGCAAGGTGGTGTGCTACCAGTGTGTGAAGGACAGTCATAAGAATCCACAGTGCCCGAGAGACCCAGTGGAGTGCCTATCTTGCAGCAAGATGGGTCACCTGCAGTGGTTTCGCAAGGTTCTTCTTCCAGCGGCTAGTGAAGGAGGATCAGTTTCGACTCCGCGTGCAGGAGAAGGCTTACCAGTTCCACAGAAAACTAGGGGCTAGAGTTCTACAGGCCATTCGGTCCAGGGTAGAGGCTATGGACACGGGGGTCACGCTCAGGGAGGATCAACTCAGGTATCTCAGGCTGCTACATAAGGCTGCGGTATTGGCCAGACGTTTGCGGTAGAGAAAATTCATTAGGAGTAGGATCCTGTACCTTCTACTGTTCGAGGTACTATATTAGTAGCCTCAGTTTTATCTTCTGCACTTTTCGATATAGAAGATTCTCATAGATTTATTTCTATGAACACTTTGGAGAGCCTTAGACTTACTATCCATACTTCTGAGAGTATGATGACTCTAGACACTCCCTTGGGACTTAGAACTACTAGCGTGCGTCAGTGCAAGGAGTGACCCCTTGAGATTAGTGGGTGTCACTTATTGTGGGATCTTTATATCCTAGAGATGATAGGTGATGATGCCATTCTCGGAATGGACTGGCTAGTTCGTTTTCAGGCCCTTGTCGATTGCTATCACCGTAGGGTGAGTTTCACGTCACCAGAGGGAAGAATTTTTCTTCACAAGGGAGAATGGGATGTCCAAGTGAGTAGAGTTGGACCAAAGCATCATGGTTTGGGCAGAGTTACAACCCAGATTTCTAGTTTATATCTGGATGATCAGGGGACTTCTCAGATGGATTATCCTCCAATAGTTGATCGTTTTCTGGATGTCTTTCCAGAAGAATTTTCAGGGTTTCCTCTAGAGCGTGAGGTAGACTTCTCTATTGAGCTTGTGCCAGGAGAAACACCTGTATCCATACCTCCTTATAGGATGGCTATGTCTGAGTTTCAAGAGCTCAAGAAGTAGTTGTAGGAGTTGCAGGCAAAGGGTTTTATCCGACCCAACACTTCTCCTTGGGGTTCGCCTGTTTTGTTTACGAAGAAGGCGGACGGGACTTTACGGCTTTGTGTGGATTATTGAAATCTGAACCAGTTGATGGTCAAGAACCGGCATCCCTTGCCGAAAATTGATGATCTTTTTGATTAGCTTTGAGGAGCCAGTGTTCTCAAAAATCTACTTGAGATCCAGATATCATCAGTTGCATGTCAGACCATCGGATATACCTCTTACAGCTTTCCGGAGTAGGTATGGCCTGTACGAGTATTTGGTTATGCCGATTGGTCTCACGAACATGCCAACAGTATTCATGGCACTAATGAACAGAGTTTTCCATCCTTACTTGGATTCTTTCGTCGTGGTCTTAATGGATGATATCTTGGTGTATTCTCACACTCGACACGACCATGATACCCATCTTGAGATCATATTGAGTACACTAAGAGAGCATCAGTTATATGCTAAGCTCTCTAAGTGACACTTCTGGATGGACGAGATTCACTTCCTGGGTCATGTTATTTCAGAGACAGGAGTATCAGTGGACCCAGAGAAGGTGAGAGCAGTAGTTACCTGGGAGCAGCCGAAGAACGTATTTTAGGTATGAAGTTTATTGGGGATGGATGGTTAATACAGGTGGTTTATACAGGACTTCTCTCTCTTAGCAGCACCGTTGACAGGCTTGACTAAGAAGGGCGTGAAGTACGTTTGGTCAGAAGCCTATGATTCAGCCTTTCAAGAGCTGAAGGGGAGATTGAATTCAGCACCGATCCTAATTCTGCCATAGCCGGTCAAGAGTTATACAGTTTTTTGTGATGCATCTGGAATTGGTCTTGGAGTAGTGCTTATGCAGGAGGATCGTTTTGTTGCATATGGATCTCAGCAGTTGAGGCCACATGATAAGAACTATCCTACGCATGACCTGGAGTTGGCTGCAGTTGTTCATGTCTTGCGTTATTGGAGAAATTACCTTCTAAGAGATCATTTTGTTTTATATACTGACCACAAAAGTCTCAGGTATATCTTCACACAATGTGACTTAAATCTGAGACAGCGGAGGTAGGTCGAGTACCTACAATCTTTCTACTTTGAGCTTTCTTATACGCCTGGGAAAGGCAATGCTGTGGCAGACACACTGAGCAAGAGGACTCAGTTACAGGCAGTTCAGGAGGCCAGCAGTGAGTGGCAGCTTATGAATCTATTCTCTGAAATGCATTTGGAGGTACATGATAAATAGGGGAAGACGGTTCTTTCTTCTATAGCTGTTACCTCTACTCTTCTGGATCGAGTTCTAATGAGACAGCTATCAGAACCAGAAGGCCTAGTCCTACGGGAGGGTGAGTCGGATGGAAACCCTACTCCAGGGAGGACAGTGGGTGATGATGAAGTGTTACGTTTTCATGGCCGCGTATGGGTTTCAGTAGACATGCGTGAAGAGATGATGTGGGAGTTTCATGCTTCAGCTTGGGCAGTTCATCCTGGTGTCACAAAGATGTATCGAGACTTACGTCGTTAATATTGGTGGCCAGGTATGAAGAAGGATGTGGCTGGTTTTGTTATGCGGTGTTCCACCTGTCAACAGGTGAAGGAAGAACATCAGTGACCAGCAGGGCTTTTACAAAAGTTACCCATTCTTGAGTGGAAGTGGAATGATGTCGTGATAGATTTCGTGACAGGTTTACCGAGATCACCTCGAGAGAATGATGTAGTTTGGGTTGTTGTTGACCAGCTCATGAAGGTTGCTCATTTATTGCCGATCAAGGAGAAATTTGGTGTGGATGATCTTGGGAAGTTGTAAATTCATGAGGTGGTACGACTTCATGGGGTTCTAAACACTATTGTTTCAGATAGGGATTCCCTCTTTACTTTGAATTTCTGGCAGGGGCTACAAAGGGCTTTGGGTACACAGGTACTTCTGAGTACAACTTACCATCCCCAGACAGATGGCCAGTCAGAGCGCACGATTCAGGTGCTGGAGGACATGATACGAGCATGCATACTTGATTTTGAAGGATCTTGGGAGAAACATATACCTCTAGTAGAGTTTTCCTATAATAATAGTTTTCAAGCAACTATTCAGATGGCACCTTACGAGGTTTTGTACGGTAGGCCGTGTAGATCTCCCTTGTGTTGGCTGAAGGAAGGAGAGGCAACTATGCTGGTACCTCATCTTGTTCAGGAGACCACAGAGTAGGTGGAGTTGATTCGGAAGAGGATGGCTACTACACAGTCTTGGTAGAAGTCTTATGCTGATCAACAGAGATGACCTTTGAAGTTCAAGTTTGGAGATCAGGTTTTCTTGCGTGTTACCCCGAGGTTGGTACATAAGAGGATTAGGAGACAGGGAAAGCTTTCACTGAGATACGTCAGGCCATTTGAGGTTCTGGAGAGAGTCAGGCTGGTTTCTTACAGGTTGTAGTTACCTCAGAGGTACCAGGCTATGCACGACATCTTCCATGTTTCTCAGATTCGACAATATTTCTCAGACCTGTCCCATGTTTTTCGACCCAAGGAGGTTGAGTTGGAGCAGGATGAATCTTTCGAGGAGCATCCTATCAGAATTTTTGATCGTAGTTCCAAGGTTCTCCATGGCTGGTCTGTTCCTATGGTATGGTTTCTATGGCAGCACAGGCGAGTACAGGATGAGACTTGGGAGAGGGAGGCCGATGTACGATCACAGTGGCCAGAGTTGTTTGAGGATTCTTCTTCTACACCACGTTAGGAAATTCGAGGAAGAATTTATTTAATGGGGGAAGTTTGTAAGAACCCGAATCTTCTTTCTCAGGTATGTGACCCTTGGTTTATGTTTTTCTTGGTTTTAAAGATAAGGGTGATGTTTGGGAGAGTCGGAGGAACTTGAAATGAATTTTTTTAGGCAAAAAGGGGAGCTGCACGGGCGGCACACGTTTTGTCTAACCGTGCAGCCAAACTGTGCATAAATGATCTTGGAGGCAGTGGCTAATGCACGGTTTTCCTAAACCGTGCAGCCTAAATGTGCGAGATGTGTTTGGAGAGGTAGAAGCTAACGCACGGTTAGCGCACGATTTTTCACACCGTGTGGACTAACCATGCATGAACTTAAATCTAGATCCAAAATTTTTGGATCTAACTCATTTTTGCCTTTAATCACATCTTTTAAGCTCCTAAGTGGACATAACTCAGGATTAATCTCCCTTGAAGGTTATAAGACTTCTCCCAAGCATTCCAGAGGTGATACGAAGGCTTTTCTTGACGAATCGAAGCCGGATTCTTGAGGTATGTGATCTTTCTCCTCTGTTCTTGATCATTTTCTTAGATCTACTTGGATCTGATTCTTCTGTTCCCTTTATTTCTTAGATCTATGCCTGTTATGGTTAGATCTAAGTGTTTGGATGCCAAATGTGATGAGTTGGGGTCTTGGTCTTGTTAGGAGAAGAGATCTAAGGCAGTTCTTGGAGAATCAACCCGGGTTTCTTGTGCATTTTTTTAGATCTACAACGTTCTAAGGAGAATAAAGCTTCGTGGTACAAGGATATAAATCCATGAGAATCAAGGTAGGTGGTTTGTTTCTCTACATTGAATGTATTTGAGTTTTGGTTGCAAAAGTACCAGATACCCATGTATCAGGCATCCCAGGTTAGGATTTTTGATCCAATTATTTAATTTCCTTAGATTTCTTGGTTTCTTGAGGTTAATCGATAATAATATATTCTTGGTTGCATGATTAAGAATCACCCCGTGGGTGTCTCCCTTGTTTTTTCTGTTTATCACCGTTTGGATTAGGTTGCATGTGAGGCAGACCTTATTACCTTGGTTGACTGCTTTGATATCGTTGATTGCATGTTTTGACTACTGTTTATATGCTTTTGATGCATTATAGCTTTTATCCAAGTAGTTTTTGAACTTACTTAGGGCTTCTACGAATCGTTTACGTACGATTGCTTTTACTCAGGGCTGCAGGAACCTGGTGTAGTTAGACCATAGGGGGAATTGATGTTGAGTGCTTCCTCAGAGGGCCAGTTTAATTATTACTATTGCGAGACCATAAGGGGGATTAACTTTGTGCTCTCTCAGTGGGTCTAATAATTATAGAATCGAGACTAAAGGGGGAATTAGACGTAAGTGCTTCCTCAGAGAGTCTGTAGTATCACTGCAAGACCATAAGGGGAATTGACGTTGAGTGCTTCGTCAGAGTGTCTTTGCCTTTTTTTGAATGCTTGACCATAAGGGCCTTCCCACGTGAGCCACCTAGAGGTTCAGTGTAATAATTATTGTTGGTTGGTTGTGAGGAGTCCACCAAGTCAAAGAACAAGCTTGGGTTTGTACTGCTTGTAGTATAGGTAGTCTGCTGGGATACCTGTTGTGTTACTTGCTATGTCTTTGGACTATAGAGATTTTTTCTAGATTCTTTGGTTGATGATTAAATGATTGAATTGAATTAATAAATAAATATGAATGGAGAATTGTATGATTGTTTACCTTAGTGTACCCTTGTTCTCTAATGCATTTATTTCCATTACTTTTGCTATATTACTCACTGACAGCAGGGCACAGATCTTTTGGTGGTTGCCTACTGGGATTAGTCTCACACCCTATTTGGGTTCTGCTTTTTGGCCCAAACAGGTTATATGGTTTTAGGTGTGGATAGGGATTGTGGCCCTTCTACCTCAGGTGCTTGATTGCTGGGTAGAGCTGGAGAGCATGAGACCGAGCTTAGGCTTGCGATGCTGCTGGAGTTACTGTTTACTTTTGCTACTTGGGTTTTAGTTGTATTTCAACATGTTGTTTTGTTTACTGCTTTCCATAGACACATGTTTCATGCTGCATCATTATTATATTATACATTGCTTCCACTATTTAGTCTCAATTGTTGTGTGCTGTTTACTGCTTCTTCTATTGTTTATTGTTTTCCTTCCACTGCATATCTTACCAAATGAGGGAATAGTTTCCCCACTGACTTACTAAGGCCCTCACTGCTAGTCGGCAGCCTCTGGCGTTTAGGGAAATGCGCTTGAGGTCATGTGGAGAGTTGGGTATGGGGCACCAGTTGAGTGGCTCCGGATTCAGGTCGTTACATCCATGGTTTAGGAACCTATATGGAAGTGAGGATACCGCAATGTAATTGATTTGGTATGCATATACAAGAATTAAATATGGGAATCTTCATCACCCAATAGACTCTCCTCAGTGGAAGAAAATTTGTCATGAGTATCCTTAATTTATAAATGATCTAAGAAACTTCTATATTATGATATCTATTGATGGAATAAATCCTTTTGGTGTACAAATCAGCCTCATAGTACATGCCTGATTATGTTGGTAAACTATAACTTGAAAACATAGTTATGAATGAAGCAAAAATACATTATGTTGTCTATTCTTATACCAGGACTAAAAAAACAGGGTAATGATATTGGTGTTTATTTGGATCAATTAATCAAAGATCGAAAATTAATGGGGATTAAAGCATTATGTTTTATGATTCTTATAGAAATGTATATTTAATGTTGAGAGTCATATTATATGGGAATTCTAGGGTCTCCCATTTGTGAATAAGGTACACACTCAGTTAGTTTGAAACATTCACTGAAGATTGTTTTTCTAGGACATCACAAATTTTTACCCCAATGACATAAATACTGATCTTGTATGACATCATCTGATGAGAATTCAGAAGAAGGTACAACACTGTCTCCACTAACAAGTGATCCAAAATTTGAGAAATTAAAGAATTTGCTAATAGTTTTTGGTATTTTTTTAAAAACCTTATGAAAACTGGTGAAAAAAGAGATCTTTTTTTTGAATTAGCATACTAGAATTATTTATACATCAGAAATTTTCTTGATGTCATGCACATAGAATAAAATGTATGTGATGGTGTCATTGGAACATTACAAAATGCACTAGAAAAAACAAAGGATGAAATTAGGTCTAGGTTGGACATGATTGACATGGGGACAATGGAATATTTGGTGCTAGGGAAGGGTGAAAGGTGGGATTTTCTACCTTCAAAAACTTACACTCTTTCCAAGCAACGAAGATATCAAATTTTCAAATTTCATAAAGATGTAAAGGTTCCATAGGGGTATTCATAAAATATCAATAATATCATGTTAATGACTAATTTAAAGTTAAAGGGGATAAAATCACATGACTGTCATGTTTTGATGAAATACTTAATGGCCATATATTTACATTGCATTATACCTAAAAATGTCTAAAACACATTAACAATGATTTGTTTCTTTTTAAAAGATATATGTAATAAATTTATAGACCTTTCAAAGTTTCTAACTATGTAAATGGAAATTATTATCATATTAATTGAATTGGAGATGTTCTTTTCACCTACAGTCATTGATACGATGATTCACTTGATGGTTCACTTGGTTAGAGAGATCTAACTATGTGTTCCTATACATTATAGATGGATGTACCCCATTGAAAGGTATATAAATATTTTTAAAGAGTACATAAAAAATATAAGTCAGGTAGAAGGTTTTATTATATAGAGATATATTGTTGAGGAATTCATTGAATTCTATATTGATTACTTTTCTGACGTGGATAACAATGGTCTCTCAAAATATCATCATTTTGGGTGCCTTGGGGGTGGAGGAATTTCCAGAAAAGATGTTGTTGCAATTACCATTACAGAGTAGAAGTAGGCTCACATTTACATTTTATATAAAAATTTAGAGGTTTCCCCATATTTTGAAACCTAAAAAGTAATTATTAGGAATTTTATTTCATCAATGGATGAAAATTGGATATAAAATACACATAATAAATGGTTTATAGGAATGTTTCAAGATCAAAATTTTATGGAGTTATCTGAAAATATGAATTTAATTTAAAAATGATATTGATGGATAGAAAATATAATAAGTTTTTGTATATTATCTTACAATGATTACGTAATTAATAGTTATACATTACATATAAAGAAATAGGATGAACCAGTTCAATGAAAAATAATGGAGTTACTCTTGTGGAAGAAGCGATGTATGTATCTGGTACTAAGGAAATAAATCCAATTTATGTAAATATGTTTTACTTTGGCGTCATTGAAAAAATATTAAAGTCCAATTAAACAACATTCAAAGTGATAATTTTTTGATGAAAATGGATTGATAATAGGAGTGCAATTAAAATAGACGATTTTGGATTTGTAAAAGTGAAGTTAAATAACTAAGGTTATAGGGATAGACCATTCATAATGGCATCATAGGCATTATAAGTATTTTATGTTCCATATTTTTCAAATAGAAATTGGTCAATTATTCTATTGTTGACTAAAACCACATAGGGTCATGTGAAAATTCCATTGAGGATGACCCTTTCATTGATATGTCACAATCATTTTATGGTGGTAAAAACATATACAATGTCCTGTATGTTAAAGGGGAGAAAAATAATGGGATTTGGATACTAGATAAAGAGTACACATCCCTTAAAACTTTAAATAAAAAAAGAGTTTAATAGCCAAGTTAAAGTTTTTTAATATATAGTGCATGCCACAACCTCCTCCATCTAAAGGTACCCCTGATGGGCTAGAAATAAAGGAAGATAGATAATAACCCCCCTGAGTCCCACCTTCAGTAGGCCTTAGGTTGGATAATAGCACCAAGGGTATAAAAATCTTACATATGAGAGGTATTTCCCACTATAGAAAGAAAAGTAGGATTGTGAGATAAGATATCAACCACTAAAAAACTTCATAACATAAGAAAAATTAAAATCCACAATATTCAAAATGAAAGTAAAGTCATGCAAATACAACAAAAGTTTCTAATTAAAACATAAAATAAAATCCTACAATATCAACTCAACAATAGCTCTAATTCCCAAACTAGTAATGTCCATCTTAGTTATTGAAGCCCTATTATGAACCTGAAAAAAAATTTATATATACATAGGGTGGGCATACATGTATACTCAGTAGGATCATACCCAAAGTCTCTCTTTCACATGTTAAAAGATCATACTAATACACTAGTAAGAAACAAATAGAACCAACAACACCTAAAAAAGTTAACTAACCAAGCAAATCCTCACCAAGGAATGCTCACTAAATAACACATGCATGTATAGTAATATAATAAGAATCATATCAATAAAAAGGAACCACACACTATTTATCATGGGTGTGCCTCTCTCACACCCCAACATTGTATGTACCAACACTCCCATATCTTCCATATAATCGTCCTACCCAAAGACACCTAGGCCATCACATTATATATTTCTCAAAGTCACCTAGTACATCACATCACATCTCGCCTGAAGACACATGAGCCATCACATCATATTTCACCCAAAACTATAAATACAATAGTAGGGTATCACGAACATGATGGACACCAACCTTATTACCTACTCTTACCATGCACAACCCCCACTATGAACCACCTCATCATCTCATCAAACACAACAAAAAATTCACTATAATCTGCAATCCATCACAACTTGGGTGTAAAAACACCCCCTAAAACTTTTTGGTGTCGACACATGGTGATATATGCGAGTGGGTTGTGTATAGAAATAATAATGAAAATACAATATATAATAGCTATCCACATAATCCTTAACTATGGTTTTTCAATAAGAATACCACCCCATTCACAACATCACCACAAAGGACTCACAACATTCTCCACTTTCACTGCCACTTCTAAATGCATCACATCACATAAGTAAACCACAAACACAAACAATATTCCATATTTTTTTCAAGTTAATATATTTCTAGATTCACCAATTACCAACTATCTTAATTTATCCATCCCATTCATTTCATATTAAACATTAACCACTTTAACCACAGTTTCCATTTTAATTCAAGAGTTCATTTGCCCGTTCCAACCCAATCAATTTTGGTTTCACCATTAACAAAACCCATTTTATTATCTTTTAATTAATTTAAGACAAAATCAACACATTAATTTCATAGTTATCATTTAATCATATCAAATTCTAACAATTTTCACTTTCGTTTATCAACTTTACATATTCAAATTAAACATAATTATTCCATTGACCATTCACCATTTCTAACCCCAACCAAAAATCATCATGACACAACATAAGCCAAGCCATCACTAAAATTAAACTATCTCACTATAATAACCACACATCTCAACCACCACACATCATCCCATATCAACACATAATGAAATACTTCAACTTCGACACCCACCACAATCCATTTTAAGGGATTTCATAACATTGTACCGTCTTTATCATGGGATGTTATCACAAAATTCCATATTTCCATGGGAAACCAGTTTATTAACCATATATAAGTGATTAAACTTTTAACACATAGTGAACTTAATCAAATAATCACAACAAGGGTATCATAATAAAAAAATCACTTTGTAAACAAGGTTCCTAAGAATGATTATTTTTAGCAAGGAAACGAACATGGATAATCATTTAAACAATATCACATCATGAGTAAAAACATGAAAGAGATCCCTTATCATGAATAATAACAATAATTATCTTCATGTGATTATCAATTTATCTTTCCAGTATAATCTTTTTATTATCTAAATTAACACAACATATGATAATAAGAATAATAATTCTCTATGCATGCGATAATTATTTATAGGGAAAAAATTATCGAAAACATGAAGAAACCGGGTAAAATACAAGTGAAAATCCTATTCCCTTCAATTTCTATTAACCAATTAATTATATTCATTAAGATGGTTTGTACCATGTTCCCAAATATATATAAAATCATGATCCATCCCACATGTTACAAATAGAATAAAGAAGAGGGATCCCCTACCTGGTGATGGTACTGGACGCATGTTGCACACAAAATAGAGGAGAGAGGAAGATGATAGTATCCTAAAAAAGATAGGAGAAGCCTCATACAATTTTTGAAATACTTCAAAAAACTCAAATACTAGCATTTTGGGTCATTGGATCTCGGGAGAAATAAGGAGGAACCCAAACAAGTGAAGGAAAATTGTTTTTAACATTCATGGATATCCACCCATGGATACTCTGTTGAATTCCCATATTTTATTCCACATTTAATTCACATTTAACACAAAACTTAATATCGATCCATTTAAAACATTTGAAATCATTAAGTTTAATTTTAAGAAGGAAAAAAATAATAAAAACCATTATTTTTGGATTTTAAATAATTGAAAATGAATTTTAGGAGGTTTTGTGAAGAAAGCTACAGTTTTTAAACAATTTCAGTTACCCATACATAGGAGGTAAGCACTGCATAAGGGTGACATGGTTTTACCCTTACATAACTAGACACCCTTATACAAGAATAAGAACACCTAGGATACCCTTATGTAGTGAAGGGATACCATTATGTAGGCCTTGGAAAACTTGTATGACACTTACTTAGCTTCAGAAGGAACCTAACACGAGCTTAACAAATTCATAAGTACCCTTATACAATTGTGAGATACCCTAATGTAAGGAACTGAATACCATTACGCAAGCCTTGGTAACTATCCTTTACCCTTACATAGTTTTTAGATATCCTTACACAACCTTTATAACTTCAAAACTACCCTTATTCAACTAAAAACTTACCCTTATGTAAATAAGGACATAGATGCTTACCTTTACAAAGGAAAGAAACTACCTTTATTCAAATAGAAGGAGTTTATATAACCTTTAGACAGTAGGGAAACTACCCTTATATAAACTATTTTACCCTTAGGAAGTGGTGAACTACCCTTATGAAACCCTTAAAATTTTAGGGTTACCCTTATGCAAGGGTTATAAAAATAATCTTAACATTATGAAAGCTATTAAAAATCACCCTTACCCTTACGCAACTGTAACAAATGGGCCCCACTGAAAACACATACACCTCACCTTAACATGGTCGTCGGGTCTTGGCCTGCCAGATATCACTAGTTGCCCCACAGACACATGGTCCCCTACCTAAATCCCACCCACATGCCCAAATGGGTCATAAGACTAATGAATCAACACATGTTATTTTTAGTTTTCTTTTCCTCACTTTCACACTCCATGGGAAATTTTATAGAAGGCCACCCATGCTGATCACTACTCCAAGTCAATCACACTTAACTGTGGAGTTTTAATTAGGAAGGATCCCAAAAAGAAAGGTGTACCTTGTTGACATGAGTCATATCATTTATTAATTTAACCCTTTATCATTATGGGGTGGTACAATCACCCCCTTTAGAGCACAAAAACCTCATCGTGGACCCTAAATCTCAACCTAGGCTGTGCCACCACACTTAAGGATGAGTTCCTGCTTTGATACCAATGTAACGACTAGGCCCCACTGATAGCATAAACACCCCACATTAATATGGTCGTCGAGTCCCTCACCTTAACATGGTCATAGGGTCCTGGCCTGCTAGGCACCACCAGTTTCCCCACAGACACGTGGTCCCCTACCTATGGCCCAACCTGATGCTCAAATGGGTCATCAGACTGATGAATGTCCCCCCAGGCCAACCCATATTCTTTCTAGTGTGCTTTTTCCTCACTTGTACACTCCCTAGGAAACTTCCCAGATGGTCACCCATCTTGAACACTACTCCAGTCCAAGCACTCTTAACTGTGGAGTTTTAATTAGGTAGGCTCCCAAAAAAAGGTGTACCTTATTGAAATGAGACATATCATTTAGTCATTTAACCCTTTATCATTATGGGGTGTTATATCCACCCCCTTTAGAGCGCAACATCCTATTTGTGGACCCTAAATCTCAACCTATATTGTGCCACCACACTTACGGTTGAGTTCCTTATCTAATACCAATGTAACAACTAGGCCCTACTGATAGAATTGACACCCCACCTTAACATGGTTGTTGGGTCCCCAACATTAACATGGTCATTGGGTCCTGGCCTTCCAGGTACCACCAGTTGACCCACAAACATGTGGCCCCCTACCTGGGGCCCACACACATGCCCAAATGGGTCATCAGACTAATGAATGTCCCCATAGACCAACACATGTTCTTTCTAGTGTGCCTTTTCCTCACTCATATACACCCTAGAAAAATTCCTAAAAGGTCACCCATCCTGATCACTATCTAGGACAAACACACTTAACTGTGGAGTCCTAATTAGGTAGGCTCCTGAAAATAAAGGTGCACCTTATTGACATGAGTTATATCATTTAGTCATTTAACCCCTATCATTATGGAGTGCTACAAAAACTCCAAATTCATGCATAATGGTAAATATTTATTTAAAAATATTAACTTTTAAATTAAATAAACTTATAAATAATTATGAAAAGGGTTTATTATAATTTACAAACATTCAAAAACACTTCCAAAATTAATTAAATCATTCCTTAAAACTCCAAAAATACTTCTAAAATATTTGAATCACTTTAAAAACTTCCAATTAATTTCCAAAATAATATTTTAATACTTTGAAATTGCTTCCATAATTTGAAAACCCTTTTTAAAACTACTTCATAAATTACAAAATCATTTCAAAAAAATTCTAGAATTTAGGAATCCAATACTGAAACACAAGACACCCCTGAATGAAAAAGGAAGGGTTCAGTAAAATCTAGACCCTTATATCAAATACCTATAAAAAAATTCTCATCCTTGAGAATTTAAAACAAAACAAAGAGGGGGAGAAAAGGAAGGGGAGATAATTTAACCACCCCACGAGATATCTCTCAAGGATCCTTCTATATATGTAACACATTAACTACTCTAAATACAATTTATTGGGTGATACACCTCTCAAACAAGAACAAGACCACATAGATGGCCATAAAAAACTCATCAAGCCATACATAACAATTAAAAATAACAAAAAATAACAAAAAGTAAGGGTTCACCTTCAGAAATAATTACTTCACATTTATTTAAATATAAAACATTATTATATCATTCACTTCGAAAAATTTATTTTGGCATGAAAACAAATTTAAATCTACACATGTTTTATCCTTATTTATCATGCCAATAAATTTAAATTCCTAATATTCAAAACTTATCATGCTTATAAATTTTAATTTTTCTATCAGTCTAAGAGAAAAAAACTCATAAATCATAAATCAATAAACCCAAAAACTCAAGTGAACCACACAAAGTGAAAATCACACAACAGTAACATTGATAACCAAAAAACAACAATCTCATAACCTTAGAAATCTGGACTTCATACCAGAATATGTTTACATGATTCACCATCCCACTATCTATCACAGTCTATAATAAATTCACAGACCTCCTATCTACCAACTCCCCAAATCATATATCATCCTCCCATGATACCATTTTGTCATGACCCGCCACCCAATTTGTCTTGCAACAAGGTCTCAAGTGTACCCCTATATTCCAAAGGGTGTTGACTAATGTTGAGGGCCTATAAGGATACAAAAGGGAGACTATTTTCTTTGATTAGAGTGAAATAATAGCATAAATAAACTAAACACATCCATATCCATGAACATCAGAGTATACATAAATAAATATCTGAAACAAAATCATGCTATAATAAATGGAATACATCATACAGACTCAAATAAAGACATTTAGACACTGGTCACTGATTAGGAAAACCACACATACATAATATAATATAATAAAATAAATAAATAAGGATCCACTAATACTCTGAGTCGAACCACATACCCAGTCTCTACAACTACCAAACTTCTCCAACACGAGCCTCAAACTCTACAAAAGAAATATTGCTTAATTATGAAACACTAGGCATCCTACAGATCCACCATGCCTTGTGTTCAATATAAAAGCATACATAAGGTCTACATGAGAACCAAGGATCCCGTACAGGGGGTGAGAACATAATCCTCAATAGACAACCCCCAATGGTGGTCCTAAAATCTACTATCATAACATGTTCATGCATCATGTGGTATGTCCATCGTAGCCAAAAAATACCACTAGGATAAAAATAAAATATAGAAATAAAATAAAAGGGGCTAGAACAAAGGGAAATAGAAAACCTCAAGTTCTAGCCTAACACTCGACATAGATATTCCCCCACTATATCCCTTGGTATAGAAATTATAGGACATGGATCACCCAACACAATATCATTTTGTGCATCCACTAGATCGAGAAGGAGATCCAAAATTCCATCATAAGGATAGGCATGAATGTCAGACCCCGGGATCTCATCTTAGGCATCCAACACAAAAAATCTCATATAAATCCAATAGTATGGCTTGAACTGGCGATAGTAACCTCCAGGATAAAAAATAGACAACTTATCAAGTCCTATAAGTCCTACAAAACTAACTAGGAAAAAATATCAAGACCCACTATTAGTGTATAGGTGCATGACCAGGTCGCCTCGAGAGAATATGCATTCTTGGAGAATAAAAATCACTCTATGAGCACCTCAAAACCTCACAAGCCTAAAGCCCCTTTAGTTGGAGCATACTACTCAACTATAAGGGATGAGGAAGGGTGAACTCATACAAATCATTCGTTATCTCCATAGGCTCTTTTAATGACCAACCAATATAGGAGAACATCAGAATCAATCTCAGGACCAATGCCTGGTCCAGTAATATCCTAAAGTTATCCTCTCTCAACATCAAACCTATAAGCTAATAGATCAAGAACCAGGGTTGGATAACACCTGAAACCAACAGCCAAAATCTCTAAAACCAGCACCAACCCTCTCACGGGTCAATAAATCACGGGGAACCCTCCACGGTCCCTAATACCCTAGCTCAAGCAGAAAACCTTATAAGGGGAACCTCTAGAAAAACTAAATCTTGATTCAATATTTCCAAAAAAACCACAACGAAACTCCCGAAACACAACATGAAGATCACCACATCTAGAAGGGAAACCTCAAGAAGCACCATTCCCAAAAGTCCATTCATTTGATAGGTCACTTATAACTATCTCACACTCTCCCAACAACACCCAGTTATGCATGACATCCCAAAATTCTAACTCACCCCAAAGGCTCCAACCGATCTAGAACTCAAGTGAACAGATCTAAACCTAAAGAAACTAAACTAATGATCCAATCCAAGGAAAAACTTGATCCAAAATCCTGAAAATCATCTCAAATACACTTAGATAAACCCCCTTCACATTTCAAAGCCAATATGTTCAACAAACCCACAACCATATTCAAGCCTCACACCTCACAACCCAACCTGCTTAAGGATTATGAAACCAAACCTCAAAGAAAACCTCCCACCAAACTCTCTTAGTCCAAAAAATTATCCATATAACCTATAAATGATGAAAAAATTTCACCATCATGATCTATGTAAAAAAATGATCAGAATTGACTACTCACAAGTATGATTCCAACAATAGGAAAAAAAGAAAAACACAATAAAGAGGGAAAATTATTCAGCATGAACCTTGAGTATATGACGTGTATCCCCAAGGGTCCTCCCCAGGGGTGTATCCTGGCCTGACCTGGTGTGTACTTCTCAAAGTACACATCGTTCCCAACCTATACATAGCATGTAACCTAGATGGGGAAACTTCCCATGCACCTCAACCCAAATCAGAATGTAAAATGGATGAATAAATTTCATGCATTGAACAAACATGACGCGTCCCCCACACAGGCTTTAGACGTGGACCCTATATAGCCACATGACCCGACACGGGGTGTCTGGGCATTCCTTGACCACACCCCAAGTCAACCTCACATGATGTGTCCCAAACACACACGATACGTGGCCCCTCATCTTCAACCTCCACCTAGAAATAATAACACAGAGAGTGTTTTATTAAATTACATGCCATGTGATTGGGTTTTCCCAAACAAAAAAACCCTAGTGATCGATTAGAATGCCCGATTCTCCCAAAAACCCACCAGATCGACCCACCAGAGTTCCCTCACAACCAAAAAACAAGATTAAAACTTAAAAAAAACTACACTATGGGTATTTTTATAAAAAAATTAAAAAAATATCCCACCTTCTATAGAAAAGCATCGAATATTCGATCTAATTCACAATCCGCAGCTACCACACAATGATCTGGTTCCTCCCGAGCTCCGTAATGACACCTCCCTTCCCCAATCCCTCTCCTTCTACCTCTCCCATATCATACACAACAAAGAGAATCCCAAAGGGGGTATAAGTGAAATGTAAAATTAAGGTAAGAGAAAAGAAAATGAGAACATAAAAAAAAAGAAAAAAAAAGAAAAAGGAAAAGGAAAAGAAAAGGGGGCCTAGGCCTGGTGCTCAACATAAGTTTATGTTTCAATTAAGAAAAAACTCTGAATTCTGGACTTAACAAAAGAGTATGAATCTCAATATGATGGTCCAAAAATAATATATCATTGTTATAACACACATGAATAAATAATATTTAATTAATTAAATATTAAATATTTCACCAAAATTTGAACACCTCAGAATTCCACCAAACTCCTACTCGAGGGTAAACACCCTATTTAGGTACTAATAGGGTGGTCAAAAAAATTATCCAAGATCTCTTGATAGGATAAATTATCATGTTCCCCTTCGAAAACCACTCAAGAATAAAAATTAAAATTTCCAATGATTTTCTCAAACCGTTACAATGCAGTTCATGACATAGAGGAAGACAATCCCTGCTGCCATTTCTGATAGTCAGGAGTAACATTATATATATAGCATACAAATTAATTAAATAAAATGTAAACACAATATTATATAATGTAAATATAATATTATATTTATGTTATGTTCACTTTCTATAATGCTATATTTATGTTATATTTATATTATATAATGTTGTTATTATGTTATATAATGTTATAATAATGTTATATTTATATTATATAATGTTATATTTATGTTATATTTTTTTTAAATTTAAATTTATAGTATATTCATGTTATATAACGTTATAAAACATTATTTTTTACTATAAATGTAATAATATTTATTATATTATATATAAATATATTTATAATTATATAAATATATTTATAGTTATTAATTCTAAGTATATTTATATTTATTATATAATTATAATTATAATTATAATTTTATTCATAATAATTTTAATTACATTATATTTATTATATAGTAAACATAATTATATATGTGGAAAATATAATTACATATATAATCACTAATGTAACATAATGATTTATAAAATATTATCATATTTTTACATTTTTTAACTTATAACTCATGAAAAATTCAAAATAAATGTATTAGGTTGCAAAATTTTATTTTTTCTTTTGATTTTAAAGAACCGAGCTATTATGATTTGGATAATTCATAGAATTGGTTGCATGAAACCTTTCCCACACACAACACCCATATAAGTAAATATTTTTTAAATCAATCTTAATAAATATATAGTTTTTAAATAACCCATCTAAAAAATTTATAATAACATAAATATAACATATACATATAACATAAATATAATGTGAATATAATGTATATATAATGTAAATTTAATGTTATTATAACATTACGTAACGTTATATAATGTAAATTTAATGTTATATAGTGCATCTATAATATTATATAGTGTAAATATAGCATTATTTAACATGAATATAACATAAATTTAACATAAATATAATGCATATATAACACAAATATAACATTTTATAATGTAAATATAACATTATTATAAACTTATATGTCACGAATAAAATGTTATATAACATATATTTAACATGAATATCATATATAATGCAAATATAACTTAAATATAACATTATATAATGTAAATATAACATTTTTATATTGTTATATAATGTAAATACAATTTTATATAATGTAAACATAATGTCATATAACAGAAATAACATATAATTGGGTGCATTTTAAAATGTTGGTAATTTTTAATTTAGGAACATTTTAAAACATAACTAATTTTTAATTTAATTGAGTTTTTTTTAAAACATGGTCAATTTTTATTTTAAATTCATTTTAAATGAGACAAAATTAAATAATAAATTAAAATTTATTATATATATATTTCCATATTATAATTTAATATATGAAAAATCATAATGAATTTTAATTTTAATTTAAAAATTAATTTAAATAATATGTGTGTGTAATATATCATTCACTAATTAAATTTAACACACACACACACAAAATTCATTGATAAAAGGTACTTATTTATCTATATATTTTTATCACCAATAAATATTACCCTTATTATCACATTAGTTAGTGTTGATAAAATTCCCCCTTTAACAATGCTAAAAAAAACTGAAAAATGGCATATCTATATATTTTTAAATACAATTTATATAACAATAATTATATATTTATATACATTGTATATATATATATTATAAAATATATAATATAATATATTATACATATTCCCTCATGAAATGTACACAACAAACAATTGCTCCTTAGGACTTGAATCTAGGTGATCCAACCTTGGGTTGATCCCTTAGTCCAGACCGGAGATACTATGTAACATAAAATATATCCTCCTTTGAGGGTATCTACTCTAGGTTATAGTTAGGGTAGTGAAATAAAGCCTGTTGATTAGGCTGTCAATAAGGGGTCATGGAATTTTGGGAAGTGGTATCAGGTTGGCCTACATGTTGGAAAGCCTAAATCTGGGAAGGTAGCAATGGAGGTTATTCATGATACCTCTTATTTTCATTCCCTTGGGGGAAATAACTCTACCAAAGATTCTGGGGACCTACATCCGCCAGTAGGGAGTGTTGTGGAAGCTAACCCAGAACCTGATAACTATGAAACTTAAGGATCAGATGCTATTAGATCATGAAAACAAAAAGTACATGATGAGATTTCTCCAAAATCATAGAACATGGTGATATCCACTGTGTTGGTTGTGGATAATAATTTCAAGCCCTACCCTACTCATTTATACGAATCAATGAAATTTATTTATGATAGCTTTGGAAATGCTACAAATAAAGAATGTCAAAAGGAAAATGTTAAAAATTTATACTTCCCACCAGAGAAGTGTGTTCATGAGAGGCTACCTCAGGGACTCAATAGAGCTTCTAAATATTGTTTTACACACAAGTTGAGTATATATTTTCTAATATGGAGCTTGGTTTCTTTATATATAAAGAATAAATTGCAGTGTTGGAGTCTATATCTTCCAACATTGATGAATTTATTTGGTCTTACCCAGATTTGGGCATTCAGGACTTATCATGAAAAAATAATGCCCATAAATATTGGGATAGAAATCATGAAGCCAAGGAAGAGACTAACCTCTAATAATGATGATTTGAAAAATTTAGACATTGATGACCCGACCAATCCTAGAAAAAAACCTAGATATGGGAGGAAATGTTGGAATCCGCATAGGGGTGGACCCCAAAACATGGGTAAAAGGTAAACTGTTTTCACTGGTTACTCAAGCTTGGATTTTGGTTGTTTTGGGATTATTGATCTATTGCATTTGGTGGTTTTTTGTCCATTTTACATTATTACCCCTTGAATAACTTTTTCTTTTTTAATAAAATGATCACGATCTTGGTTTTTCGAGCTCATGGTTCTAATTATTTCAATTTTTTTTTATAAATATGATTTATATAACCATATTATAATGAAAATTTTATTATCAATCATATTTTCATGATTTTATATATAAAAAATTATCAAATTTATATTAATCAATAAACATATGTAATAATATATTTATATACATTAAAAAATGAGTATATAAATATAATATATTAAATTTTTATTTAAACAATTATATAAATATATAAATTAATATCTATATCTATATATATATTTAATTTTATTTATAATATATGTAAATATATATAAATATAAATATATATAATTTATATTTACGTTTTTATATATTTATAAATATTATTTATATAACAAAAAATATATATACTTTTGTTTATTATTTTATAATTATTTATAATTATATATATAATTATAATTACACACACATATGTGTGAGTGTATATATTAAAATATAGTGATATGAACTATATAAATAAATACACAAATACATTAAATATACTTCATATTTGAATTTATATATTTATATTCATATTAAATAATTTAAAATATAAACATATATTTCTATGTACGAGTATGTATGTGTATGTATGTGGATGTTTGTGTATGTCTGTATGTGAGTGTATATATGTTTATGTAAACATATGTTTGTGTATGTTTGTACATGTAATTGTATGTATGTGTATGTATGTGCATGTAATTGTATGTATGTGTATGTATGTATGTATATGTATGTGTATATATGTGTATGTATGTGTATGTATGTGTATGTATGTCTATGTATGTGTTGTATGTGTATGTATGTGTTGTGTATGTGTATGTGTATGTGTATGTTTATGTGCATATATATAGATTTATGTGTTGAGTATCTATATGTTTATGTGTCTATGTATGTATGTGTATGTATGTATGTGCATGTATGCGCATGTATGTGTTTGTATATATGTGTATGTGTATGTATATGGATGTATATGTATGTATGTATATGCGTGTATATATGTATGTGTATACATATGTTTATGTAGTATGTGTATATATGTGTATGCACGTGTTTGCAATTGAATGTATGCGTATGTGTATGTACATATATGTAATTGTATGTATGTATATGCGTGTGTATGTGATTGTATGTGTATATTCATGTATATGTATATATGTGTATGTTTATGTGTATGTGTATGTCTGTGTATGAATGTGTGTATGTGTATGTATGTAATGTGTATGTCTGTGTATATTTATACGAATATATCATTACACAAAAGGAAAATTCATTTGTTTTTTCAATTTGGCATATCTAATTGTTTATATATATACATACACCCAATCAAAGGCAAAGTCATTTGGTTTTTCAAATGTAGTTAATACAGTTTTATATAGAAATATATATATATACACACACACGCATTTAATATTTTTGTAATTTATTTATTTTTTATTATTTGTTTGTAAATTTTTAATTATTAATATTTAATATTTTTAATATGTTTTTAATTTATGTAAGTAATATTTATTCATTTTTATTTTAATACTTTTGTATTTAAATCTTTATACAATTATTATTTATTTATTTTTAATTAGTAATTTATTGTGAATATTTTGTATTTAACTATATTTTTTAATTTTTATTAATTTTTATTTTAATATTTATTCATTTTTAATATTTTTGTAACAAATATAATTAATATTATTTATTCATTTTTTAATATTTTTTTGTAATTTATTCAAATAGAAATAATGCCACCACCATCATCATCGAGAGCTTGGAGACCTCTAGGATAGAACAAACAACATAGGAGAGGTGATTGGAAAGCATGGTGATGGGAAATGATTGACCACGAGTGAAGGAGAGGAGAAAGATGATTCACCAATGAAGATCTGAAGACCAGAACTGCCTCCACACATCCTCTAATGAATCTAAAACCATTAGTGACTGAAACTAAGAGAGGAGATGGCAGAATCATGCCATCGTGAGGGATTCAGTTGAACCCTAGGGGAAGGGATCGTCTAACTAGGAGAATGCAGTGCCATCCTATCACTCACTCATATAATGATAATTATTTATCCATTTGTTATTATATATTCATTTTTAATAATTTTTTAATTTTTTAATTCTTACTATTTTTTTTGTTATTTTTTAATTTTTAATATTTATTTTTCTTATTATAAAATAATTTTTCAATTTTTATTATTAATGTTGATATAATTAGCGATTTATTTGAATTTTTAATTTTTAATTTTAATTTTTATAAACTAGTATGTATCAGTGCTAAATTTAGAGTTTATCACCACTAAACATAGCACTGATAAAGGGTTGCCTGACCTTGTGTAAAGTTAACCCAACCTTGCATCAGAGTAGTCTTTTGCTAGTGTAATGGTCATCCAAGATTTCCCTTATGTAGAACACCCATCTTGAATGTAGTTAATGTTTTTTGGTATTTATTAGTGATAATTTTAGCATTGATAAATCCATACTTCATTTGCGCTAAATTTAGTATTTATAAAAAATGATTTTTAGCACTCATAAAAGTATGCTTTATCAACACTTTTTACTAGAATAGATAAAACCCACTCTATTCTTTTAAAATAACCCTAACAGTGATCGCTGCTCCTCATTCCATTCAAGCTCTCAGGGAAGCCTAACCCTACTGTCTTCTCCTTCAAATTCATTAGATGAATCAAATCTTGACTGGAGGTATGTTTGTTGATTATTACTTATTTTTAATCAATTTTTCATAGTTTTTATTGTTTTTTAGCTATTCTTCCCTTCTTCTCAAAACCCATTCACATTTTAGGGTTTCCTGTTCTTTGTATCTTAGAGTTTCATTATGAGGTTGTCTCTTGGTGTAAAGTGGGATGATTTTACTAATTCTGGCTCTATTTCTACCTAAAACATTACACCATACCCCATGTTTGGTTTTATATGATGGTATTTTGGGTGTCTTGGGTTTGTGATGATATAGTGAAAGGTAGTGGATCCTTCTCAAATTCCTTGTATTCTATTTTGGGTTTCTTCGGGGTTATTTTTCTTTTTGAAATATATAGATATAACCCTATCACAATGTGCCAATAATTAATTGTATTCCTAAATTGAAGCGCATGGGGAATCGACTCTAGTTTTTTGTGTAGCCATTTATTTGAAGATACATATTCCATGAACGTTTATGAAAAAATATTCTTCTTTATTTATAAAATGTTTTTATAAGAATGATTTCATTATGTTTCTTCTTTTTTCACTTTTAAATGTGACAAGAATCATCATTATTTTTTCTCAAAATCTAAACCATGGTGTGATTTCCTATTTCCATTCCATAATATGTTTATTTAACTATTTAATTAAAAAAACCATGGATATAATCTTTTTATTTCCTAAAATATTACTTGTTTACATATCTTGGAATTATATATCTCATCTCCACCACTGTTTGGTTTTGAAAAATCATATATAAAATAGTTTAACTATAGGTAAATAAATTATCCACCATGATGATAATATTTAACTTATTGCCTCATTCTTCTTTAGTTTCTCATTTTTGTTTGGAAATACTGATTTAGATATAGACATATTGTACCAAAATGTTCATAGAACATGAAATAAATGAATTGTTTCATCCAAAATGTTTATTTTAATTAGAAATAGTTTTATTAATATATCTTACTCTAAACATACAACAAATTAATAATTATAAAATCTTCAAAACATTAGATGAAAAAATGTTCTCACATCTTGATGATGAGTTAAAAAGATGAATTTAGGTAATAACTCTTTAAGGATGATAGTTTGTGGATGACATACAATATCTTTCATAAATTTAATAATTTAATAATCATAATTGATGTGACTAATTTGTTTGGAACACTGCAAAGATTTTGAGAAAAATAAATAATTTGTTTTAAAATATGTTTTGATAGTGAAATATAATTATATATACCCTAATAATTATCTATATATATAAATCCATATGTTTCCTGTGCAAATTGATAGTGATAGAGAGTGAATTATCTCCCTTGATGAACCCGTTCAAAAAATATCCTTTTGGGAATATATGATCATACCTTCTATGTATTTTTTTATTAAATATAAATATCATTGAATCAAATGGTATGGGTATGAATTGAAAATGGATGAATTCCAATAATATGACAAAAGAGTATGATTATGGGGTTAAAGATCTCATCTTGTTTATAAAAGAGCATGAATATGACCCCTATAAAATCTTTTTTCCATGTTTGCATAGTTTTTATTCAAGATGAATTAGTCCAGAGGAGTTAAAAGAATACTTGATCAATCACAAAATAGATTGAAGTTATAAATATTGGACTAAATGTGGGGAAGAACTGAATTTAGCGAGCAACTGGGATAACACTGTGATTTATGGATCATCTAATATGATTAAAAGTATAAACTATGATGAATATTGTTTAAATAATTTGATTACAAGTGTAAATTTAGATAAAGACCATGTTGAGGAAATGATAATGGATATTGAAGATGAACTTCATGATTGTCTCAAGATATTTGAAAAGTTAAAGAGTTGTGAAAAGATGTAATTGTATATTGGTTGTACTAAATATGAAACATTGTTAGCTATACTAAAGTTATATAATTTGAAAGTTGGAAATAGATAGAGTTACACTAGCTTTACTAAACTAGTTTCTCTCTTGAATGATATGATACCAGAATATAATGAGCTTCCTTTCTGAACATATGATGTTAAACAAATGATATTCTCAATGGGTATGATCTATGAAAGAATACATGTTTTCCCAAATTACTTTAAATTGTTTTATAAGGACCATAAATCACTTAAAAATTCCTTAAGTGAGGTGTGTTTCGATACAAGAAATATGAATCAAGTACTTTAATTTTTTTGATATTTTCCAACAATTTCATGGTTTAATAACCTATATGGAAGTGAGGAGACTACAAGACAATTTATGTGGCATACAAATACAAGAATTCAAGATGAGAATATTCATCACCCAGTAGACTCTCCTCAGTGGAATAAAATTGATCACGAGTATCCTAAATTTGGAAATGATCTAAGAAACCTTCATCTTTCACTATACATTTATAGAATAAATCCTTTTGGTATACAAATTAGCCTCATAGTACGTGTCCAATTATGTTGGTAAATTATAACTTGACCTTGTGGTTATGTATAAAGAAAAAATACATTATGTTGTCAATGATTATATCAGGACCAAAACAGTTTGGTAATGATATTTATGTTTATTTGGATCCATTAATCAAAGATATGAAATTAATGGGTATTCAAGTTTTATATTGTATGATGCTTATAGAAATGAATATTTCATGTTGATAGTCATGTTGTATGGGATAATAAATTACTTTCCCTGTGGAAAATTTTCAAGATATAACATTAAAGGAATGATAGGGTGTCCCATTTGTGAATAAGGTATGCACTAAGTTAGGTGTAACATTCACTGAAGACCATGTTTCTAAGATGTCAATTTTTTTACCCCAATGACATAAATACAGATCTTGGATGAAAATATTCAATGGGAATCCAAAAGAAGGTACAACACTATATCCACTAATAGGTGATCAATAGTTTGATAAAGTAAAGGATATGATAACCATTTTGGCATTTTTTTAAAAACCTTATGAAAACTAGTTGAAAAAATAGATCAGTTTTTTTTGAATTAAAAAAAAATAATTATTTATACATCAAGATTTTTCTTGATGTCATGCACATAGAAAAAATTGTATGTGATGGTTTCATTGGATCATTACTAAATGCACCAGGTAAAACATAGGATGTAATTAGGGATATATTGGAAATGATTGACATGAAAATAAGAGAAGAGTTAGTGCTAGGGAAGGGTCAAAGTTATACCTTTCTTCCTTTATCAGCTTACACTCTTTATAGACAAGAGAGATATCAATTTTGAAACTTCTAGAATGATGTAGAGGTTCTACAAGTGTATTAAAAAAATATCAATAACATCATGTTAATGAATAATTTGATGTTAAAAGGGATAAAATCACATGAATTTCACATTTTGATGCAATATTTAATGACCATCACTTTACATTGTATTATAACAAATTTTTTGACACACATTAACCAAGATTTGTTTCTTTTTCAAAGATATATGTAATAAAGTTATAAACCTAAATTTTTTTATAACTATAGAAATGGAAATTATTATCATATTAATTAAATTATATATTTTCTTCCAGCCTTTAGTCATTGATATGATAATTCACTTGATGGTTCAATTGGTTATACAGATCTAACTATGAGCTCCTATACATTATAGATGGATGTACCAAATTGAATAATATATAAATATTTTGAAATGGTAATTAAAAAATAGAAGTTGGTTAGAAGGTTTTATTGTAGAGAGATATATTTTTGAGGAATCCATTGAATTTTGTACCAACTACTTTTCTGATGTGGATAACATTGGTCTCCCAAAATCTCATCCTAACGGGTACCTTGTGGGTAAAGGAATTTCCAAAAAATACATTGTTGCAATCACCTTTACAGAGTTGAAGAAGGATCACCTTTATGTTTTATATAACAATTTATAGGTTTCATAATATGTTGAAAACCAAAAAGAAATTATTAGGCATTTTAATAAATCAATAGTTGGAAATTGGATATCATTATCATCATATATTTATTAAGAAAGGGAAATGGTAACAAGGAAAAATAGGGGAAAAAAGAGAAAACTAAGTGAAATAAAGGACCTAATGAAGCCTAAAATAATGAATCCCAAGGGAATACCCTCTGATAAGATTTACCCCCTTGGGATTTAAAAAGTTCTAATTATAGAAGTAGGTAACTTTAGAGTCTTGGACCGCTAGAGAAGCAAGGTGGTCTGTAACTTTGTTTCCCTCCCACTAAGTGTGGACCACTTTGATGTTATTATTAATCATACCTTGGAGTTTTCTAATGGTGTAGGATATAGACCATGGGACAATGATGGTGTCGCGTAAGGAGTTGAGTAAAATCATTGAGTAAGTTTCTACTTCAGAGATGACAATTCCCCCCTAACGACTTAAATTGATATCAGTTATTAGAGCCTTAGACTCTTCCTGTAGAGAAGAGCCATGACTGAGATGGACTATAAATGAAAAGATGAAAAATCCCCTGGAATCATAGACCACCTATCCTCCTCTAATGATTCCCAAATTGTAAGACCCGTCAGTGTTAAGTTTCAAACCCATGGAGGGTGGTTGCCATAAAACCCATAGACTCCTTCGGTTGTTGATACTCGTCTGAGTGTCTTGAGGGAGAGTATGAAACAAATGGGGAGTCATAGCTCCATTCCAGTTGTTGAAGAGTTTGAATATGTCGAGGAGAAGGTTCTTTGTTCTTATAGTGATGGCCCTCCTTGTTATTTGGATTCCCTTGTATCTAAATTTTTTTCTAGACTTCCATAAGAACTATCATTTAGTATTCAAGATGATGGTCCTCACCATCTTCTCTGAACCCCTGTCCCCAAACCATGAAACCATTGATCCAAGAAGGGGGAATCACTCATGGATGGGGTAGAGAAGGTAGTAAACTCTCCAAAGAAACTCCACACAGCACACACCGAATCACCCTCAAAGAAGATGTGGATGGCACTCTCCTCCCAATTATTTTTACAGAAGTAACAATGAGACACGGTGATAATGCCACATCTTTTGATGTTTTCATCCATAGGAACTGCATTGTTTCTTATCCTCCAGGTGATGAAATTGTATTTCATAAGCTTTCAATACCATATTTTTAAGGAGTTATAAGTAAATATGAATTTATTTTCAGAACGATGTTGATGGATATATAGAGACCAAGTGTCTATGTATTATCTTACAATGATTATACAATTAATAGTTATACGCTATATATAAAGAAATAGGATGAACCAATTCAATGAAAAATAATGGAGTTACTCTTATGGAATAAGTGATGAACGTATCTGATATTATAAACTTAAATCCAAATTATGTAAATATTTCATACTTTGACATCATCGAATGAGAGTCATATTATACAACATTCAAAGTGATAATTATTTTGATGAAAATGGGTTGATAATAGAAGTGAAATTAAAATTGAGGATTTTAGATTTATAAAATTGAATTTAAATTAGTAAGTTTATAAGGATAAACCATTAATAATGGAATCATAGGAAGTACATGTATTTTATGTTCCATATTTTGAAAATAGAAATAGGTCAATTATTCTATTGTCAACTAAAACCACTATAGGGTTATGTGAAAATTCCATTGAGGATGAACCATTCATTGAGATGTAACAATAATTTTGTGGTGGTACAAACATAGATTATTGATTATATATTAGAGGGGAGAATAATGAGGGGATTTGGATAATATATACAGAGTCCACACCCCTATAAGATTTAATGAAAAAAAAGAGTTTAATAATCCGGTTAAAGTTTTTTTAATATACAATGCATGCTGCAACCCACTCCCTCTAAAGGTACCCCTCCTGGGCCGGAAATGAAGGAATAAAGATAGTGACTCCTCGAGTTCTACCTTCCGTAGGCCCTGAGTTGGATACTAGTACTAAGGGTATAAAAATCACTCATATGGGAGGCATTACCCTCTATAGAACAAAAAGTGGGATTGGGTGATATGATATCAACCACCAAACAACTCTATAACATAAGAAAAGGTAAAATACATAATATTTACATTGCAAGTAAAGTCATATGAATAAAATTAAAATCTCTAAGTAGAACATCAAAGAAAATCCTACGATAACAATTCAACAACAACTCCAATGCCCAATCTAGTAATGTCCAAATTAGTCCCTATGAACCTAAAAAACAATTTATATATACATAGAGTGAGAATACATGTATACTCAGTAGGATCATACCCAAAGTCTCTCATGTACATGTGAAAAGAGCATACTAATGCACCTGTAAGCAAAAAATAGAACCAATAACACCTAAATAGGTCAAATAACCAAGCCCATCCTCACCAAGGCACACTCACTAAATAGTTCATCAAAGTTTAGTAACATAATAAGAAGCGTATCGATAAAAGGTAACCTCACACCATTTCCCACTACTGACCCACTATCACACGCCAACATAATATGTAATAGTGCTCTTATATCTTCCATACAATAATCCTACCCAAATACACCTGGGCCATCACATCACATCTTTCGTAAAGATACCCAGGCCAACACATTACATCTCACCCAAAGACACCTGATCCATCACATCAAATTTCACCCACATCCATAACCAGAATAGTAATATATAATGAACATGATGGACATCAACCTTGTTCCCCCATCCCACCAAGCAAAAAACCCACCATGAACCACCCCATCAAGTCATATAACACAACCAAAAATTCAGTATAATCTAAAATCCATCATAGCCTATGCATAAGAACCTCACTAGGAAGATAGAGAAGGGAAGAGGGGTTATCCATCCATCCATCCTCACCATCGAGATATTTGGAAAAAACTCCCTAAAAAATTTAGGTGTTGGAACATGGTGATATATGTGAGTGGGGTTAATATAGAAATCACAATGAAAATACAATATATAATATCCACCCACATAATCCCTACCTTTGGGTTTTCAACAAGAATACCATCTCATTCACAACATCTCCACAAAGGGCTCACAACCTCCACCACTTTCATTGCCACTTTTAAATTCATCACATCATAGAAGAAAACAACAACTACAAACCATATTCCATATTTATTTTCAATTTAATCCATTTATAGATTCACCAATTACCAACCATCTTTATTTATCCATCCCATTCATTTCATGTTAAACAAAAACCACTTTAACCACACTTTCAATTTTAATTAAATATTTCATTTACCCATTCCAACCCAATCCATTACGATTTCATCATTAAAAAAACACATTTTTATCTTTTAATTATTTTAAGATAAAATCCACACATCAAGTTCATATTTCTAATCAAACCTTATAAAATTATAATGATTTTTAATTTCTTTTATCACATTTACATATTCAAATTAAACATCATTATACCATTTACCATTCATCATTTCCAACCCCAACCAATAATAATCACAACACAACATAAGACAAGACATCACCATAATTCATCCATATCACTACAATAGCCATGCATCTCAACCACCACACATCATACCATATCAACACATAACAATACACTTTAGCTTCCACACCCACCAAAATCTAGTTTAAGGGATTTCATAATATTACACGAACTTTAGCATGGGATATTATCAAAAAATTCCATATTTCCATGGGAAACCAGTTAACTAACCATATATAAATTATTAAAATTTTAATTCATAATGAGATTAATCAAAAAATCATATCAAGGGTCTCAAAATCCACAAAAATCACTACATAAATAGGGTTCCCAACAACCATTATTTTCAGTAAAGAAACCAACATAGATAATCCTTTAAACAATATCACAACATGAGTAAAAAAAATTAAAGATCTCTCTTTTAATGAAAAGTAATAATAATTATATCCATGTGATTATCACTTTCTATTTCTATTAAAATATTTTTATTATATAAATTAACACAACATGTGATAATAAGAATAATAGTTCTCTATGCATGCAATAATAATTTCTAGGGAAGCAATTATCTACAACATGAAGAAACCAGGTAAAATACAGGTGAAACTCCTATTCCTTTAAATTTCTATTAACCAATTAATTATCTTCATTAAGATGGTGCACACTATATTCCCAAATATAAACAAAAGAATGATCCATACCACATGTTACAACTAGAAGAAAGAAGAAGTACCCCCTACTTGGTGATGGCACTGGACTTGAATTGTACACAAAATATAGGAGAGAGGAAGATGATAATAGCCAAAATATTCTAGAGAAGCCATGGAAATTTTGAAGAAAACTTCAAAAAACTTGAATTTTAGGGTTTTGGGTCACCGAAACTTGAGAGAAATAAGGAGGAATCCAAAACAGATAAGGAAAATTATTTTTAACATTCATGGATATCCCCCCTTGGATACTCTATTGAATTCCCATATTTTATTCCCCATTTAATTAGAATTTAACAAAAAAGTTAATTTCAATCCATTTAAAACCTTTGAAAACATTAGATTTAATTTAAAGAATTAAAAAGCAATAAAAAAAATTATTTTTGGATTTTAAATCATTGAAAATGAGTTTTAGGAGGTTTTAAGAAGAAAACTGGAGTTTTTAAACAATTTCCATTACCCATACATATGAGGCACATACTACGTAAGGGTAACACAATTTTAACCTTACACAGTTAGACACCCTTATTTAAGGATAAGAACACATGGGATACCCTTATATAGTGAAGGGTTACCTTTAAGTAGTCATTGGAAAACTTCAATGACCCTTACACAACTTTGGGAGGACCCTTATCTGAGCTTAACAAATTTATAAACACCATTACACAACTGTGAACCACCCTTGTGTAATGAATTGAATACCTTTACGCGAGCCTTGGAAATTATCCTTTACCCATACATAGTGGTGAGATACCCTTAAACAACATTTATAACTTCATCGCTACCCTTACGCAACTAGGAACTTACCCATATGTGAAGAAGGATAGAGGCTTTTACCTTAAAATAGGTATGAACCTAACTTTATGAAAATAGAGGGAGTTTGACTGACCTTTACAAAGTGGGAAAACTATACCTATATAAAATAGTTTTCCCTCATGTAGTGGTAAAATAACCTTACAAAACCATTAGAAATTTAGGGTCACCCTTATGAAATCCTCGAAAAAATAAGCTTACCTTTATGCAAGCTATTAAAAATTACCCTTACCCCTACACAACTCCAAAATTCATGAGTAAGGGCAAATATTTATTTGAAAATATTAACTTTTAAATTAAACCAACTTATAAATAATTATGAAAAGATTTTATTATCATTTCAAAAAATTCCAAAATACTTCCAAAATTAATTAAATCATTCCCCAAAACTCTAAAAACACTTTAACAATATTTTAATCACATTAAAAACTTCTAATTAATTTCTCAAATAAGAGTTTAATACTTTGAAATTACCTCCGTAATTAGAAAAAACATTTTTAAAATACTTTATAAATTAAAAAATCATTTGAAAACAACTTATAGAATTTATGAATTTGATCCTAAACCACCAGAAACCCCAGAATGACAAATGAAGGGTTCAGTAAAACCTTGACACTTATATCAGATACCGCTCAAAAAATCACCATCCTTGATAATTTAAAACAATACCAAGAGGGAGAGAAAAGGAAGTGGAGATAATTTAACCACCACATGATATATCACTAAAGTATCCTTCTATTTTTGTAACACATTGACAACTCTAAAGAAAATCTCTTGGGTGATACACCTCTCAAATAAGAAAAAGACCACATAGATGGACATAAAAAACTCCACAAGAAATACATAACAATTAAAAAATAAAAAACAAATAACACAAAGGAATGGTACACCTTCAGAAATAATTACTTCATGTTGATTTAAATAGAAAAAATTATTATATTTTTCACTTAAACAAATTTTTTTATGAATTTCAGCAAATGTAAATATATACATGTTTTATCTTCATTTATAACACCAATAAATTTAAATTCACAACATTCAAAACTTAACCTGCTTATCAAAAAACACTTTACTTTATAGATATACATCACAACATATAACATTAAAACTTATTAAATTTAAAAACATGCTGATAAAAATTTCACCATGACACTTGTGAAAACACTTCCAAATCATTTTTTAAAACTACTTTTAAAATAAATGAAAGTCTTATGAACATTTGGAATTTATTTTTTAAGAAAACAAGTTCCCACATAAATTAATTTTTCAAAAATAATTTTATTGATAATTAAACAAATAAAACTGGTCAATAAATTATTTAATTAAATTTCTTTATAGTAAATAATTTTAATTTTTCCAGCCACCACTATAATTTTAACCAATTGATAACTATGATAAATTTAAAACATGATTCCATTAAATTATTTTTATTCAAATAACACAACTCTAGAATTATCTTTAGACAATTAAAATTAAAATTAATATTAATACACATAACTTCCAATTTAATATGATATATATATTGCAAAAAATCATAAGGTTTAAACAATCAACTTTATCTAGTTTAAAAAAAAAATTAGACTTTGTTAACAAATATTTATTCACTAGTGGTACACTCATGAAAAATCTACAGAGGATATGATGTCTCATTTACAATAAGTGCAATCCATTACATGTAATTTTTTCAAATTAAAGTCACATAACATTCCCCAATCATCACATACATCAAGATCAATAATGTTTCCACAAGTATACAAATCAAAAGAACGCCTCCACCATACCTTAATATTATCTTCTTTGGTAGGTACTGACTCACCTTCATGGTTTTAAAAAATGTTATAACATAATGCATCATGATATGTGAAGCATGAACTCTCTTCATATTCTTAAGACCATAACATATGTAAATATTACAAGATAAATACCTTCTAGGGATGTAAGTGCACTAGGACACAACCATTAAACAAGGATATTAATTATCTAGCAAGTATCCCAAATTTTAACACAACAACAATAAAAAAATACCATCTTAAACTAGTTATATCAGTCTCAATTCCATCCCTGACAACTACTCTATATAACAACACATACCAAATTTCATGCCAACATCTTCATCATAACTAGTACCCCATTCCCCCACCATAGCCTCAGACATCCCAAACTTATCTCATTAACCAACAACCATCCCAAGATCACATCACTTCACACAGTGAGGCTCACATACAGAGCAAACATGGAAGGAAAAAATAAATAAATAGAGTCAATATAGTATCTAGGACCTAAAATAAGGCATACATCCTTCATAAAAAAATGGGTCACTCATCCCCAAACATTTAACTTTATCAAAAAAGTAGTTTTATTACCATCCTATATTTACTGATTCAACTATCACAGGTCACTACCACAAGTAACCTAAAGCATAAAATATATAAATTCATAAATTATTTAAACATTCTCTTAAGAATATTTTCTTGTTTCAACAAACTTTAAGGAAGAATATTATTATTAACATGCCTCTTCATTATTTCCAGCAACAAACATTTACATCCTCATGTTATTTATCCAATATTGTTAAAATATGTAAGAAAAAATTTAATTAAACATTCATCAAACATCATTTGATTTTTAAAAAATTATAAGAATCAATGAATTCAATAAACCTGAATAATTAATTCTTTATCCAACCAACTCTACTAGATTGAAGTGATTTACCCCTGGAAGGTGGGTGATTCCATAAATACAACCACAACACAACACAAAATCTCAGCATGGGTATATGATCTCAACATTAAGAAACAACATCTCATAGATTACATAGTTTTCCAAATTAAGAAACATAAAGGGTTTATGTATTAAACTTCATTATAAAAAATATCCTTAATTTTTTTTGAGAATATTATTTTATAATCTATGAACATGTTTTCAACAATACATATCAATAGTATAAAACATTAATCAATAAATAATGCAACCAAAAAAAACACTCAATATTTATAATTCATTTCAAGAAAAACATCATTCCTTACATTTAAATAACTCTAACATGAATCCAAGTTAAAGATAAAAATTGTACATGAATTATCTCTTGAATCATGATTAACATGTTTAAAAAACGTTCTAGGATAATCTTGTTATTGAGGAAACACACTTACAACTTGATATGAAAATTTTTACATTATAGGTTCTTGTGCTTAATGAAAATACCACATTATATATAAAACATGCTTTCAAAAGTATCAAATAAAACATGCTCTTAGATCACAAAATTAAAATTTCAACCATTGTGTTACTATGTTTTATGAGTATCATGATCAAACTAAAAATTCCATAAACATTAAATCACTCAGGAAAACATGCTTATACAATATAATAAGGTTAACTTGATTTTACTTAAATATTTAAATACAACATGATCATTACATAACATGTTTTCATATTCTACATATAAAATATTAAACATGATACATACTCAAGCATCACATACCATAAATTAAATAGTTACCACACAAATATTTTCAACCTTAGACATAATTCCCATAAAAAACTACACATGGATTTATATGTGAGGCATAATTATTTTAGTACAAAAAATATTTTATCTTTCTTGAAAATAATAAGCCTAATAATTTAAATAGTTTTAAGTATCAAAAGGATAACAAAAATAATGCTTATCATTTTATAGGAATTTAAAAACAAAAATTAAAATCCATACATACAATAAATTCCCAACACATTCTCATAATAAATTACAAATGGGAAGCAATGAATGGAATATTAACTCACATGGAAACCAAAATACTCATAAGAATAGTTTTTAAGCAATCATTTTAGTATGTCAATATGAAATTTACTCAGGGAAACATACTTTATAAGGGTTTTCAAAATTCAACAGCTATTCATAACAAAATATACTAAGCATGGTTTGATGAAAATTCTTTTTAACATTAAGAAAATATGTTATCATGTTATCCATTTTAACAATGGAAACAAATTTAATTCACAAAGAATCATGATTTAACAAGCAAGGAAACAATGCATTCAAGTCTCAAAAAGGTTTCAAACAAACATATTAGGCTAACTAATCACCATTATACTATTTCCTTTCAGGTTATAATATTAATTAAAAAAATAATAATAGTTCATTAAAAACCAAAATATGGGCACAATCATAGAAAAACACACAAAATTTCAATATTTATTTAATTAAATTCCTTACCATTCCAAATACCACCTTGTTAAATTGCAAACATAACCAATCATGATGAATGTACCTCTCATAGGGATCCACCCCTAAAATAGTACCACTTCACTTGGTCATTCAGTAGGATTATATTTCTTACATCGGATCATGGGGGCCCTAAAATCCCATGTCCTAGCTTATCTTCCCTATCCTATGTCATATACCAATATCAATTGATGTAATTTCCCTACTAACCCATGAAATCATCACCATGAATAACACAAAAATACATCCTATATCTCAACCAAAACCTTTGATACCACTTTATCATGACCCCCTCCCTCCAAAGGTACCCTTCCTGGGATGGTAATAAAGGAATAGAGATAAAGACCCCTGATTCTCAACTCCAGTAGGCCTCAGGTTGGTGACTATAATCAAGGGTATAAAAATCTCACATATGTATGATAATATATATCTTTAATACACCTTAATTTATGATTTATTATATAAAGGTACTCAGTATAAAATCCCATAAGATTGTAAATCCTAGTATATTTAGGAAATTTGGTACATAGAATAACAACTTGAAACATAAATACAACAAAATTATTGAAAACTCCCTTAATATGCTCTTAAAATTCCATAATTCTCCTAAAACTTTATGGTATAACCTAGGGATATAGATAAGAAAGGGGTGATCTATAAATAAAAATAATGGAAACAAAGAATAACATATGGTAAATAAGTAAATTTGTTCCAAGAGGCATATCAAGGTAATATAAGAGGGGTGAGAAATATAATCTTGAACAATTAGGAATGATATAACATGATAGCATAAAGACAACATAGAAATGTGAAAACAACATAAAACATGACATCATAAACATAATTCACAGATAAATAAAAATAAAACATAACATAGTGTACTTAGGATAACCTAATTTACACTATAAATGGCATATCATGAGGTAAAAACATTACCTAATGCATTGGAGGGCTATATAATTCTGGGCCCACCCGTCACTTTCATATCATCTACATGTATAAGTGTGACAAATAAATCATACAACATAAGGATGCATTTAATAAATTTTAACCCCATGATTAAGTAGTAAGGTTTACATGAATATAAATCCACAATAAATTAAGGATAGTCGTAATATGTGAATACCCTTGGGTGAAAATGGAGATGGGTATTCACAACACAAATGTTTCTCATGGAAAATCATAGGATAATTTTGGCAGCATAACATGTGTACATAAAGGTTTATAAAAGGTGCGAATGAGAGAGAAAGAGTTATATCATTACTTGGGAATCATAAGGACAGTAATAGGGATGTTTAAAATCATATCCTAACTTGAAAAATCAAAAATCAAAAGGCCTGACCTAAAGAAGGTGCTTGAATAAATAAGATAAAAAGAGGATCCTTACCTTGAGAGGGTGCTTCTAAAATCTTGGGAAGAGAGTATTAAGATCTTTGGGAAACCTTGGTAGAGATATATAGAGGTAAGGGTATAGTAAATTCATGTTATAAGAGTTTTATTGAAGTGTAATGGGAAGTTTAGTGGGTTTATATCACAAAAGAGAGGAGAATTATTTATTAATTTCCTAACGTAGGTTTTGGAATCTATATGATAAAGTAATCAAAACCACAAATATTACAATGGTTTTGGCCCATGTTTTCTAAAAAATAAGATTTTTCTCATTATTTTATAATTCTAAGAACCAAACCCATTAAAATAAATCCCTTGGTGATTTTGAAGCGATTCATGTTTATAAAGAATTGATTTTAAAACCATAAAATATAATATAGGGTTTTGGAGGATTAAATAAGGGTTTATAAAATTAAATAAATAACTTAAAAAATATATTATTTTAAATGGGAAACATAATTTTGGTCATGGGTACTCTTTTTAGTATTTATTACATAAATTTTGGTCTTTTATGATGTCATAATACATACCGTATAATTATATTGTATTTAATTTTTACTCAAAAATTCAACTATCTCAAAAAATTATGAAAAAATTACTATTGTATAATTTTGACACGATGATTTAAAAAATAATATTTATTTTATTAAAATAATTCTTTAAATATAATAATTTAAACCTTTAAATAAAAATACCCATTTATTAAAAAATACCATTTTTTAACAATAATAGTTTTATGAACCTTATAACAATTACATTTGACTTCATAAAATTATATTATCATTTATATTTAATAAGTATTATTTAATAATATAATTTATTAAAATATAATTTATTTCAACAATTATTAAATTCATCAAAATGAGTGTCTTGATTGAAACTATATATTTACCCAAAAAATACACCTCGTGTTTTATCATATCAGAATTTAATTTTTATCAAAATAATTATTTAATAATTTATAAAGTAATATTAGAAAGGGATAAATATAATCATTTTTTATTAAAAATAAAAATATAAAAATTCATACTATTATGGTCAAGATATATAGCCCTTTATTACACCAGCAAATGCCCTAATGGTAGGTTTTCCATACATGGTTTGGGTTGTGATCTTTATGAGCTTTAACTTATCCTATAAATGGTTCCATTCATGATTTAGTCATTGAATCTCATCTTGGGACTGACTAAGGGAAAATCCCAGTGATGATATATCCCTCAAAAGCTCTAATAAATGGGCTTCATAGGGTACAATCCTACTGGTCAAGGCCATTGATTCTTCCATCTCTGTCAATTGGAATGTATCAAAACCCTTTATATATAATAGTCTTATGATCACTTTTCAATGACTATATTATCAATGGTTATGATTATTAATGTTATTTTAAATCCTATAAGATATAAAATTCCAAAATAATCAAAGTAGTGTATGTAATTTATATAACTTCATTACTTAATAATACATTTATTTATTCAAAAAGAGAGAATTTAATTTATAAAAGTTCAGGTCATTAAATTATTCCCCTTGTAAGATCCTAACCTTTCAAGAAGGTACATTCTTATTTAAATTTCTATTTCACCCCCTTTAAATTGTTTAGTGGAATACTTCTTGAGAGTATGACCGGTCTCAGGGATGTCCTGAGGGATCAAGGAATAGAAAAAGGGGAAATTTGCCATTTTGTACTGGGAGCACGATTGGCACATAGTCAGTACCAATTATGTGCCATGTCTTAGGAGACCATGAAGCCTAGAACATTAAATAGAGGTAGGTACATGACCACCACATGGTTTTTCAAACTGTACATGTGGCCAGGAAAAACTGTGCGACCTTAGATAGAGCCAAACACATAGCCTCCACATGGTTTTAAAAACTGTGTGAGATCCCTAGAAAACTATTAAATCCATGTATCTCTTTGGATATAGGAGGATGCATAGTTGGTGCACGGTTTGGCCAACCAAGAAATCAAACCATGAGACTCATTAAAATAGTGTAATTTCCTATTTTCCATGAAGTTTTAAGAGTTATTACATGATTTTTCTCCCATTTACACCTTCTGCAACAAGGGTTGTGAAACTTGGACTCCCTCCTCATTCAAGGGTGATTCTACTTTGATATTTACTCATTTAAAGTTCTGTTTATTTAAAATAAAATATCTGGGTGATTTTACCACTCCTTTTATTTTCTAAGAGAATCATTGTGGAATGTTTTATTGCCTTTAAAATCTTTAAACCCTTGTTTTCCATAAGATTATTTCATTAGGCATTGAAGGTTTTTTGGGATTTAATAAAGGGTCATGTTTAAGTGAGTGGTTGTCTATAGTCACCCATGGGGTGTGCCACCCCATCTTATATGGTAAAAATGTGTTGTGAAATGAAATTTTAAAGGTTTTATGATATTAAACCATATAAATTATGTTTGGATTATTAACTTAGAATAAGGGGATATTTGGCTTAACTTGAAGAAGTTAAATGAGTTATGGAATATTAATGGGTAAATGTGATAAATGATTAAAGATTCATGTCAATATGGGTAAATGGTTTGAAATAGTGACCAATGGTTGTAATGGTGCTTAAATAATAAAACAGGATAGTTATGAAATTGAGTAAAGTGTTTAATGTAATGAACCTTGGTAATGTGATAAATAAAAAGGCACACCCTTCTTGTTATTGTTAGTTAAACAGGTCATTGATGATGAAACATGGAATAAATGATAAATGTTATGGTTGGGATATTGGATTGAGGATCATATCCCTTAGGTTTGTTTATACTAATGCTCTAGGCCCCACCGATGTATTGTATGGTTTTGATGTTAGACTGACGCTCCAAGATCTTCTGGTATAAACATTATGTGGATACCTAGAATGATGCTCCAAGGTATTATGATTTAATTTAATTGATTAATGAATTCCCATGTGATGTAAAGTGTAAAACCCATTATAGTATATATTTCATACTTTTGGTATGGGATAAAGCAAGTTTGATATGTTGGTGCTATGATGGGAATCGAGATCCTATGGGGCTAATTGATAATCATTTAACTAAAAACCTATTTAATATCACTATCATATTTATTAATTATCTATACTTTGTCATACACTATTATTTTACTTTATATTATTGTATACACCATTGGTGGTGGCCTACTGAGTTACACTCACACCCAGATCAGGCCACCGTTGGGTACCTGAGTAGACTTCATGGTTGTAGGTTCAGACAAGGGAAAGGGCCCTATGATAGTTGGGATACATGGGATCAAGAATGGATGATGGGACCAGACATGTTGTTAGGACCCATTTGGGTAATTGTATTTAGAGTCTTATTTTGTTTTTATTTTGGCACTTTAGACTATAATGACATGTCATACTTTAATATAATTTTTAGTACTTCCTCAATTTGGGAAAGTGGTATGTAAGGTTTTGGAATTTATTATTATATCATGTTGATGTTTATCTTGATTTATGCTATTGGTTTACTCTGGTAAATAGGTTATAGTCTCCACACATGTTTCATCAGACTGTCTCTGTTAGTTAGAAGCCTCTGACATATGGGGAGGCATGCTTGAGGTTACATACCACATCAGATTAGGGTACCATTTTAGTGGAACTTGGTTCAAGATGTTACAAAGTAGCCTCAAAGCATTTTATTTTTTGTTTCTTTACTATTTTGGAATTATAGTCAGGATTATATGTGTGTTAGGCCTTGGAAATGAGCTAATTCATGGGATTAGCTAACCCATGTGTGGTGGAAAACCCAAGTACCAGGGGTGGGATTCTTGTTCTTGATGATCTCTTGTTATGATTGGATGTTATTTCACCTTGTGTGATGCATATATGGTGTGATGTTATTGTTTTATGAGGTTTTATTCATGTATATACATGGAAAAAGGTTTTTATATGGATCAATAATTTTTTGAATTCAGGATTTATGTGTTATGCATCATATTAGAGTGGTCCGACTTTGGGTTCTCAGCTCAGTGGGGGTGATGTTCCTTTCAGCTCCTGGATCTCTTTGTATCTCCGGGTGTTTGGTGTCGACTCCGGTGTGCTTGGTGATGGCCTCGACATGCCTTTGGTTTTGGGATCTTGTCGTATATATGGTCTGATCATCGTCATATCCTCTATTCTAGCCGCTGACTACTCAGGATTCTGTTGCGGTTGTGGTATACTCAGCATGGGCTACAGTGTGCTCAACGTCAGCCTTATAATGCCTTCTGGATTTGATATCTTAGCGTGGCCTCGTCCCAGATCGACGTCATCTCTGGCATGCTTCAGTGTGCTCGAGGTCAGCTCTAGTGCTTCAGTGGGGGGAGGTCTTTCAATTTGGAACTCCTATAAGTTTATTCTAGGTTTTGATTTGGTTAAGGTGGGATCTTGTTTGATTGGATGTGAAATTGCTGGTATTGTGGTAGTTTTAATGACGTGGTTGACTATGAATCTTCTGGTTACGTACTGTTTGATTTTTGTTGGAGGGGAAATGGATGTACTGTTGGAGAATCCAGACATTCTACAAGGTTTTGCTTTAGATGAGGATAGATCTGGTCATCTTCATCATGTATGGATTTTTGTATTTGGAAGATTGAGAGGGTATGGCATAGCCATCGGTATCGGGCCCGTTCATCCTTGCACGAGACAACTTTCCAATCAGACCTAATTTGGTGGAGGTGTGCCTTAATGATACTGATGCTGGGTAGAGGCACTTTCATGTAGTACTGTTCTAGGTTGCAACCATTTTATTTTTTTAATCATGTTAATGTCTTGATGTCTCTGAAGTCTTGGTTTCCCCCCTTTAACCTTAAAAGGGGCTTATCCAAAATCAATAAAAATATTGGCCTTTGGGCCATTCAGTCAGTCAACTATGAAGTGATAAATTGAAATAGTTAAAATAGTGTCTAAATGAGAAGGGTTTAAGTTATTTGGAAGTAAAATGGTTAAAATAGTCTATAATTAAAGGCTTATGATGATGTAAGTTGGTTTACCCCATGTTTTCCATGTCCCAGGATAGGGATGGTTGAGGGTAGTGATGGGGTTTTAATTTTAACCGTTGGGATAGTGTATGAAAAGTGAGTTGGTTATGGCTAGTTTGAGACTTATTTTATATACAATTATGGAAACTATATGTTATGTGTTTTGAGATGAGTGTTTTTTATTTTATAAATATTCCACTATGATGATGTTTATCGGTTGGGTGATAGGATGACATCACCAAGAATGATCCTACCATAGTGGGACAAGAACCCCTATTGGTTCCAAGTGGTAGGTGGGAAGAATAGATCCGTAAAAAATTCTCCTATTTTATATAGTTTATGTAGAGAGACCTAGGGTGGGATACTCTGGGTATATATTTCCTTGATGAGAGTGTTTCAACTATATAAACCTCCAAATTTTGTTGGAGAGGGTGGACCTGAGGTATCCAAGTTCTAGATTGAGTCTATCCAGACAATTATGGATCACTTAGAGAGTCCTCTACAAAATAGGGTTATATTGGCAGCATATATGTTGTGATGGAAAACGAAGTTCTGGTGAGATATCTGGGTTCAAATTGAGAATAAAGATGGTATACTATGGTAGGACTTCTAGAAAAACTTCTTGGAACATTTCTATCCAAAGATTATGAGACATAAGAGAGCTACATAATTTATGATGTCAAATTATGGGACTATGTCTTTGATGGATTATTTTGGATACTTTAATAACTTACAATGATCTGTTCTTGCATTGGTAGGGGATGAGGTAGAAACAATGATACATTTTCCAGATGGACTTATATGTGAGATAAATTCCCAGGTGAATATCTTTCATTTGAATAGGTTTGATGAAGTGGTATATTAGGCCCTCATTTATGAGGGAAATATGAAAGAGGATTATAGTTGTGGAATATAGTTTCAACTGGGCAGTCTAGTTGTATGAATTTTGATGGTAAAAAGAATCTTTTTGAGAGATTTTACCATGGTAGTGGTGGATAGAGTATCTAGGGAAGAGGATCATCCTCTTAGGGTAGTGATTGGGAGTTCTGCTATCAGTGAGGTAGGTTAGGACACATGAACAATTAGTGTCCTTGGACACCATTTTAGTTTTGAGAATACGGTAGTATGGGAAATATACATAGTTTTTTCAAGAACCCTTAGTTGGTGGGAAATGACGGAGGATCAATACCGATGAAGAGTATTAGAAGGGGGTATACTACCCCATAACAGGAAATTAGTTGGAGTTCAACTGGTCCTAATAGTATAAGTGTTAGATTTGGTTCTCCAGGTAAATATAATCCATATAATTAGGGTAGTGTAGTGAAAAGGGCCTATAAAAGTGTTCAGGGTAGAGGGGTAGGTCAGTTACATACAGTTTAGCTTGCACCTAAAGGTAGCAAGGCTGGGCCATCGACTGTTTGAGGTATGATTATTATATCTTCTATGATTTATAGTGTTTTATTTGATACATGAGCCTCAAATTATTTTATATCTACCCATTTTGTAAATTTTTGGGGTCTAGCAGTGGAGTATATGTTTTGGGTTATGTTGATCAACACGTCATTGGGGGTATGATCGGAGTGTATCCATCCATTTATGGAGTGTTCCCTTGAGGTTGGTGGGTACCACCTCCTTTGGGAATTTTATGTGCTTAAGATGACATATTTTGACCTAATAATAGGAATGGGATGGTTGGTTATGTACCAGGAACACATTGATTGTTACCATAGGAGGGTGAGTTTCACATCTCCTAAGGGAGACACTTATGACTATGGGGAATGAGATATCCTGGCAGGCCATATAGGGATAGTTATTCCACAACTGGGTGAACTCATAACCCATGTTGGAAGTATTTTTCAATATGATAACGGAGTAGAGTGTTATGTATTTCCTCTAATAGTGTATTTATTTTATGACATGTTTCTCTAGGATTTCTCAATAATACCACTAGAGAGAGGGGTTGAGTTTATAATTGAGTTGATACCTGAAATTGAACAAGTTTCTATTCTAGCATATAGAATGGAACTATCATAGATTCAAGATCATAAAACTCAACTAGAGTAATTATAGGTTATGGTATTCATCTTCCTGAGTGTGTCAAAATGGGGTTCTCTAATATTTTTTTCTAAGAAGGATAATGAAATGTTGCGGTTGTGCATCGATTACTAAAATTTGAATCAGATGATGGTTAATAACCAGTATCCTCTTATGTTTATTGATGATATTTTTATCATTTGAGAGGTTATTACATGTTCTCTAAGATTTATTTGATATTAGGGTATCATCAGTTGAGGGTGAGACCTTCTGACATACCAAATACTTCTTTTAGAAGAAGGTATTTCTTGTATGAGTTCGTCATGATTCTTTTCAAGATGACGAACAAAACTTGTATGTTTATGGACTTGATGAACTAAATATTTCACCCATAATTGGACCAATTTTTGGCCATTTATATGAAAACTTGATTTACTCCAAATCTCATGATGATTATTCCAAACATCTCGACTTCATCCTGAATATACTGATAGAGAATTGGATATATGCTAATCTATTTAAGAGAACTTTTTGGATCTACAAGGTATATTTATTGCTCTACATCATCTACGGTGAAGGTGTGTTAGTGGGCCTATAGAAGGTTCAAGTAGTGGTTTCTTGGGAGTATCCTAAGAATGTTTTTGATATCTGAAGATTTATGGTTTTGGTGGTTTATTATCGAAGGATCATCAAAGGATTTTCTCACTTGGCAGTAACACTTTGAGGCCTAGAAAATAAGGGTGTCAAGTTTGAGTGGTCTGAATCATGTGATAATTCCTTTCAATAATTGAAGAAACATTTGGCCGCTGCACCAATCTTCATTTTACCGGAGTTAGGTAAGGGGTATACCTTGTTCCATGACACATCTAGGATTGGACTTGGGGAAGTGTTCCTGCAAAGATTTTGAGTCATGGTATATGGATCTCAATATTTGAGGCCACATGAATAGAACTATCCTATGCATGATCCCAAGATGGCTGTAATGGTTCATGCTTTTAAATGATGGTGGAATTATCTTCTGGGTGAGAAGTTTTTTATTTATAATGATCACAAGATCCTCAAATATATATTTTTTCGGCGTGATTTAAATCTTAAAAAGTGGAGATAGTTTAGTACATTAAATATTTTGATTTTGATCTAGCTTATATTCTGAGGAAGTGAAACAATGTTGTATATGTGTTGATTCAAAAGACACAGACTCATGAGGTTCAAGATTCCAATTTCAAGTGGAATATGATGACATTGTTCACTAAAATTCATATAGGTGTTCAGGAGGAGGATGATTTGATGACACTAATGTCCTCATCTGTTGATTTATTTCTTCTAAACCATGTTAAGAGGATGTGGTATGAGGATTCAAAATGTATATATTTGAGAGATAGTTTTGAATTTTGGGATCCACCTTCAAATTAGACTATTGATAAGGATGATATTATTCATGTTCATGTCTGTTTTGTTGTGCCTACTTGTATTCAAGAAGATCTGATGCATGAGTTTCATGCCTTGAAGTAGGAGGTGCACCCTAGTTTGACTAAAATGTACCATGATCTTCATAGAAAGTATTGGTAGATGAGAATGAAAAAATAAATTTCAGGTTTCATGATAGGATGTTACACCTGTCAGTAGGTGAAGGCTAAGCATCAATGAACTTCTATAATTTTACATCTATTTCCCATTATGGAATTGAAGTGAGATGATGTAACCATGGATTTTTTTTGAGACTTTTAAGGATATATTCAAAGAATAATTCAATTTGTATTATTGTGGATTGATTGAATTTTTTTGAACATTTCTTACTAATACAAGATACTTCCACCATTGATCAATTGGGTGACTTATATGTCTAGGATATAGTGCGTTTTCATGGGGTACCTCATATTATTATTTCATATTATGATATGAATTTTACATTTCACTTATAGAAAGGTTTTCAAAAGGATATTGAAACTCAGTTGTTTTTGAGTAAAACATTCCACTCACAGATGAATAAAAAATCATAACATACTATCCAAGTGCTAGAAAACATGATGAGGACATGTATCCTAGATTTTTCAAAACATTGGAGAAGCCCTTATCACGTTTTGAGTTTTCCTATAATAACTGTTATTAGGAATCTATTCATATGGAACCATACAAGGTGATCTATGATAGGCCATGTAGTTCCCCCTTATGTTATATGGAAGCATGAGAATCAGATTTGTTGGGATCTAGTCTCATATAGGATACATGATAGCATGTTTAGTCAATTCAAAAGCATATAGAAATGGACAATAGAATATATAATACATATGTTGATTTATGTCATCGACCTCTTGAATTTACAGTTGGTGATCGTGTGTTACTTCATGTGTCTCTAAGGTTGGTTCACCATTCAATTCAAAAATAGGTCATGTTGGCACCCAAGTATGTTGGTCTATTTGATATTGTGTAGAGGATTGAACCGATGATATATGGATTGACTCTTACATGGAGGTATAATGTTATGAACAATGTTTATCATGTGTTGTAGTTGTGGCAGTATCAACCTGACCCATCTCATGTGATCGATGTTGATGATGTTGAGATTGAGGCTGGTGTGTCCATTGAGGAGCATCAAGTTTTTATTGTGGATCATAGTGAGAAAACTCTTTAGGTTAAGACCGTGTCTTTGTTTTGAGTGTTTTGGAATGATGGTAAAGTTCAAGTGGAAAATTGGGATATGGAGGTGGATATGTGGTCCTGGTATCCCAATATTTTTACTATAAAGACTTAGTGATTCTTGGGGAAGCGACTCAAGGATGAGATGTTATAAGGAGGGGAACTTGTAAGATCCTGACCTTTCGAGGAGGTACATTACTATTTAAAGTCTTACTCCATTTAAATTGGTTAATTGAATGCTTCCTAAGAATATGTTAGGTATCAGGGGTGTCTTGAGGGCTCAGGGAATGGAAAAGAGAGAAAAGAAGCCATTTTGTGTTGGGTTAATAGTTTATGTATGATCAGTACTAACTATGTTCCATGGACTAGGAGAGCATACAACCTAGACCCTTGAATATAGGCAATTTCATGGCTATCACATAGTTTTTAAAACCATGTGGGTGGACTAGAAAAACCATGCCACCTGGGATATATCCAAACACATAGCCTCTGCATGGTTTGGAAAACCGTATGAGCTCCCCAAAAAACTATGCGACCCATGCCTCTCCTTAGATAGAGTATAATTCACGTTTGGTGCATTATTTAGCCAATTGTGCATCCAAACTGTATGCCTCATTAAAGTATGTGAATTTCCTATTTTCCCCCTCATGTTTTAAGAGTTTTTACCCAATTTTACTCTTATTTACACTTCCTATAGAAAGATTTATGAACCTTGGCCCCCTCCTCCTTCAACAGTGATTCTACTTTAATCTTTGGTCATTTTAATCACTATTGGTTATAAATTGAAGCTATAGGTGAGTCTACCACTCCTCCTTATTTTTTCTAGGATAATCATTGTGGAATTTTTTCTCTCCTTCTGAAGCCCCAAACCCTTGTTTTTTTAGTAGATTCTTATAATGGGAATTGAGGGTTGTTTGGGCTTGAATCAAGGGTCATGTTTAAGTTAGAGGTTCTCTATGAACTTGAGGTAGGTGGTATATAAGTTAATTTTCTATAGTAATAATTTTAACCTTATGAATGGGTTATGATAATTTATTATCATACTGAGAATTTATGATTTTAATTATGAAAAATTATTTGATACCCTAATTGATGTATGAGACCCCTCACAATCCCCATGGGATCCCTTGAGTATGCTTAGATTAGGACTATGGTTACCCATGGGGTGTTTAACTCCCCTTTTATATTGTAAAAATGTGTTTTGAAATGATGTTTTAAAGGTTTTATGATATTAAACCATATAAATTGTGTTTTTCTTATTAACTTGGAATAAGGGTCTATTTGGAATAACTTGAAGAAGTTAAATGAGTTATGGCATGTTAATGCGTAAATGTGATAAACAGTTAAATAAGAATTCCCATGTGGGTAAATGGATTGAAATGGTGATTAATGGTTGTAATGGTGATTAAATTATGAAATTGGCTAGTTATAGAATTGAGTAAAGTGTTTAATGTAATGAACCTTAGTAATCTAATGAATAAAATGGTGCACCCTTATTATTATTGTTGGTTAAAAAGTTCACTTATGATAAACCTTATAATAAATGATAAATGGTATGGTTGGGATGGTGGACCAAGGATCCTTTCCCTTGGGTTGGGACATACTGATACTCTAGGCCCCACTGATGTATTGTATGATTTGTATGTTGGGATGATGCTCTAAACTACTATAGTATGGACATGATGTGGATACCTAGACTGATGCTCCAAGGTACTACGATTTAAGTGAATTGATTAATGAATTACCATAGTATGTAAAGTGTAAAACACCTTATAGTATATGGTTTATACTTTTGGCATGGGATGAAGTAGGTTTGGTTTGTTGGTTCAATAATGGGAACTGAGATCCCATGGGGATAATTGATAATTGTTTAACTAAAAACCTATTTAATCTCACTATCATGTTAATTTATTATTTTTACTTTGGAATGTACTATTATTTGACTGTATATTATTATAAAAATCATTGGAAGTGTCCTACTGAGTTACACTCACACCCTACTTGGGCCATTGTTGGGTACCCAAGCAGACTTCATGGTTATAGGTTTGGATAAGGGAAAGGGCCTTGTGATAGATGGTTGACTTGGGATCAAGCATGTATGTGGTGACTAGACATGTTATTGGGACCCATTTGGGGAATTTTATTTAGTGTATTATTTTGGTTTTCCTTTGGAACTTTAGATAATCATGAAATGTCATAATTTACTATATTCTTCTGTTGGTACTTCCCAATTTGGAAAAGTGGTATGTAAGGTTTTGGCATTTATTATTATTATTTCATATCGATGTTTATCTTGATTTACATTGTTGGTTTACTCTATTTAAGAGGGTATAATATCCCCACACATTCCATTAAACCCTTTATTCTAATGGGAAGACTCTAGTATATGGGGAGGAGTTCTTGAGGTCATGTACCGTAGCGGCTCGAGGCACCGATTTAGCACCTGTGTTGGGACATTACACTACCTTAAAAAATTCACAAATTTTTTTATTTCATACACTAAAATTGGTGAGGGTAATTATATTTCATATCCTCTTATGGTTTCCATGTCACTTCCTCAAACTTTTGGTTCCATTACAACATGTTTACTTGGTGAGTTGTCTTGTTTCATAGAACCTTGTCTCTATGATCTAATATCTTCACCAACTACTCCTCATATGAAATATCATTATCTAATGGAACCACCTCTAGATTAATTACATTTTATGTGTCTAGTATGTACTTCCTCATGAGGGATACATAGAACACATCATGTACTTGAGATAGATTAGGTGGGTGTACTATTAGATAGGACACCAATCCAATGTGATCAATAATCTCAAAGGGGGCTATGTATCTAGGGATAGGCTTTACCTTCTTCCCAAACCTCATGAATTTATTCCAAATTGATATATAAAAAATAAATTTATCTCTAACCTCAAACTCCAGGTCTCATCAATGATTTTATACATAGATTTCTTTTCATCTTTATGTAGATTTCATATGGTGTTGAATGGTTTGAACCTTATCTATAATCTCTTAGATACGATAAATTCACATCATCTTCCTCTCTCTAAATTCATCCTAGCATTTAGGATTCTGAAACCTCTTCCTATATAGATCCTCACCAGGTACCATTTGATTGTTATAATGGAAACTATTATTATATGAGAACTCTAATAGGGGAAGGTGATGGTCCCAAAAATCCTTGGAAATACATTAAACATGATCTTAGCTTATCCTATATAGTTTTAATGGTTTTTTTAAACTAACCATCCATATGAGGGTGATAAATAGTGTTGAATCTTAGTTATTTATCCAATGATTGTTGAAGGATTATCCAAAACCTCTAGGTAAACCTCAGATCTTGATCGGATACAATATAGAGTGGAATTCCATGTAGTCTTACCACTTCCCTTATGTATATCTTGGTGAGTTTGTCAAGATAAAAATATTACTTGATAACAATGAAATTTGTTGAAATTTTAAGGAAATCAACTACTACCCAGATGGTGTTATTAACTTTAGGTGTCCTCAAAAGTATTATTATAAAATCTATGGTTATGTTTTCCCATTTCCATACTGGTATAAGAAATAATTTCATTATACCCTTATACTTATGGCGTTTCGCCTTCACTTCTTAGTATACCAAGCGTCAAGATACAAACTGCATGATCTCCCTCTTCATGTTATCCCACCATAAGTTTTTCTTAAAATATATATACATATAATTGCTTCTTGGATGAATAGATAAGAATGAGCTATGAACATTATCAGTAAGTTACCTCTTTTGTTCTGGTTTTTATGGGACACATATCTAGGTTCCAAAACTTCTAACTCTATCTTCAGCAAATTTGAACTCCAAAATATTCACTACCTTCTTATGTAGAAACTCATTATCCTTTCAAGCCTCCTTGATCCTCTCAAGAATGGATGATTGGGTAGTTATTTGAGAAATTTTAGATAAATATCCTATTATTATTCCCATTTTCATCCTTTTCATGTACAATAAAATCATAACCATTGATCATCTTTAACCACCTTTATCAGTGTATATTAATATCCTTTTGTGTGAATATATACTTGAGGATTTTATGATTAATATACATGTCAAAATTTTCTCAATAGGGGTAATGTCTCTATATCTTCAATGACAAGACCACTGAAGCTAATTCTAGATCATGATTTGGGTAGTTCTTCTCATGTATCTTTAATTTGTGGGAGGAATAGGCTATCACTTTTTCATATTGTATGAGTAAAAAACCCAAGTCCTTTTTGGAAGAATCACTGTAGATCAGAAATCCTTCACCACTAGTGGGTAATGTGATAATGGTGAAGTTATTAGCCTCTTATTTATCTCTTTATAATTTTCTTTGCATTCATCGGTCCAAAAAAACTTGACTCACTTCTGATTAATATTGGTTATTGGGATTTAAAATCATGAGAAGTTTCTAAAAAATCGATGATAGTACCTAGATAATCCAAGGAAGATTAATATTTCCATAATAGATGTTATCCTTGGCTATACTTAAATTGTTTTAGTTTTTAAAGGATCCATATATAACCATTTATTAGTGATAACATGTCCCAAGAAAGTTACTTGATCAAATAAAAACTCACAGTTACTACACTTCAAAAATAAATTTTCCTTTCACAATGTCTTCAGTATAGAATTCAAATGCTCCTCATGTTCCTCCTTTATTTTAACGTGATTAAGAATAACATATATAAATAATACCACAAATTTTTCAATGTAATCCCTAAATAATCTATTCATTAAGTCCATGAATATTATTGGAGAATTATTGAGTACAAATGACATCATTATGAAAATTTAGTTCCCATAGATTGTATAAAAAGTATTCTTAGGTATATCCTCCTTCTTCACCTTTACTTGATAATATCCCAACCAAATATATGCCTTATAGAAATACTGGGATCCACATAGCTAATCAAATAATTCATCAATCTGTGGAAAAAGATACTTGTTCTTTATTGTGATCTTATTGAGCTCATGATAATTAATACAGAGACGCATTGACCCATACTTCTTGTGGATGAAGATGAACGATGCACCCCATTGTGAAGCACTTGGGCATATACACCCTTTATCTAGATTCAAATATAATTATTTCTTTATATCATCAAGTTCAATAGTGTCCACTCTGTATGGAATATTGAATATTATCAAATCTTCAGATATGAGCTTGATTGAGAAATCAACATTATGGCTAGGGTAAAGACAAAGAAATTCTTCGAGGAAAACATCAACCAATTCCATTATAATGGGAATGACATCAAGGATTATCTTTTCTTTAGTATCATTAATTTTATCTAGATACAATTTCTCACAAGAAAATAACATTTATTATTGAAATTTTGATACCAAATAAGATTCATCCCCCTAATTTAACTTATATAGAATCAGGGGGTGATTTACTATATGGAGGTTGATTTCATTCTCTTGACAATTTATATTGGATCTATTTAAGGAAACCTAATCCATGCCTAGAATTGCATAAAATTACACTAAAAGGAGTATCATAATATTTTATGGGAAATTCAGCCTATAAATTTGGATTGGGGATGAGTTATATGCTTGGGATGAAAAAAATGACCCATTCGCCATCTTCACCAATAAATAAACTTCCATGTTTTCTGGTGGTGTTTAAATAGTTTTACTAAACTTTCATGATATTAAATAATTCATAGAACCTTGGAAAAAATACTTCCTTTCACTATTTTATTCCAGTTCTAATCATTTACTTCATACAAATTATACTAGGGGATGAGAATTTTTAAATTATTAAATACATAAATGAGAAACCATGATCATCAAAGGGATAACTCGTATATTAATTAAAGTATGAATTTATAGTTTTCAATCTAAGTTAACCATGATCTATTTCCTAAAATAAATTCTTATAGTTATTTTTCCCCTTAATAATGGATCATAAGAAGATTGTGAATTTTCCAAATTATATACCCCAAGAGTGTCAAAATATGTGTGCAACAAGGCCCATTGTTGTACACTAAGTGATGATTGAGTCCAACTCAATTCTCTACTTTTTTCTTATTACCCCTAGGTATAACTGTGCTAGATCCACATCCACTTGTAGTATCCAAACATAGATATATTTGACTAGAAACCACTTAATCTATATATTAAAAAAACTTTGGGACATTTTCCCATGTTTAGTATTATCACTAAGACTTTCACTAGAGTTTTTTAATCCTAATCCCCCAAAAAAACTAGTATTTTCTTTGATAGAAACTATGACAAACCAAATAGTACACCTTAATTCATGATTTATTATATAAATGTATTCATTATAAAATCCCATAGGATCATTAAACTTAGTGTATTTGGGAAATTAGGTATATAGAATAAAAACTTATAATATAAATACAATAACATTATTGAAAATTTTCTTAATATGCTCTTAAAATTTCTTCATTCTTCTAAAACTATACGGGATAACCTGGAGAGGTACATAAGAAAGGGGTGTGCTATAAATCCTAGTAAGGGAATAAAAAAATCATATCATAAGGTAAATCAGTAAATGTATTCCAATAGGTATATCAATGTAACATAATAGGTGTGAGAATAATAATCTTGGATAATGAAGAATGATATAACATGATAGCGTAAAGGCAACATAGAAATATGGAAACAATATAAAACATGACATTATAAAAATAAGTATAGGATAATATCCAAGACAACATAACATAGTGTTATTAGGATAACATAATTTTAACCATAGATGGCATCTCATGAGATAACAACATTACCCAATTCCTTGGAGGGATATATGATTATGGTCCCACTTATCACTTTCATATCATGTGCTTGTATAAGTGCGCCACATAGATCATACAACATAAGGATGCATTTTATAAATTTTAACCTCATGATTAAGGAGTGTGGTTTAAATGAATATAAATTCCAAATAAATTATGTATAGATATAACTATGTGAATACCATTTATTGGAAATGTAGATGGGTATTCACAACACAAATGTTTGGCATGGAAAATCATAGGATAATTTTGGAAGCACAATAGGTGTACATAAAGGTTTATAAAAGGGGTGAATGAGATAAAAAGGGGTATACTATTACTTGGGAATAACAATTATAGTAATAGGTATCTTTAAAATTACATACTAACTTGAAAAATTGGTAATAAAAAGGCATGACATAAAGAAGGTGCTTGAATAAAGAGGAGAAGGATATGATCCCTTACCTTGAGAGGATGCTTCTAAAAGCTTAGGAGGATCTTATTAATAGCTTGGGGGAAACTTGGTAGGAATATATAGAGGTAAGGTAAGAGTAAATATGTGATTAAATAGTTTTTTAGTGAAGATGAATGGGATTTTGGGTGGTTTTATACAGCAAAATAGTGGGTAATTCTTTATTAATTTCCAAACATAGGTTTTGGACTCTATGATAAAGTAATCAAAACCACAAAACTTACCATGGTTTTTGCCAATTGTTTCTACAAAATAGGAGTGGTTTTAATTATTTTATAAGTATAAGAACCCAAACCATTAAAATAATTACCTTGGTGATGTTTAAGTGAGTCATGTTTCTAAATAATTGCTTTTAAAATTTTAAATTTAATATTGGTTTTGGAGGATTCATTAAGGATTTATAAAATTAATTAAATAATTTCAGAAACACATAATTTTAAATTAAAAACATAATTTTGATCATTTTAAATCTTTATATCATTCATTATATAACTTTTTAGATTTTATGAAATCATAATATATACTGTATAATTATATTGTATTAATTTTTACCTAAATATTCAACTATCTCAGAAAATTATGAAAAAATCACAATCAGATAATTTTGACATAATGATTTCAAAAATAATATTTATTTTATTAAAATAATTCTTTAAATATTAGAATTTACACTTTTAAATAAAAATACCCATTTATTGAAAAATATTGATTTTTTAACAATAACAGTTTTATGACCCTTATAACAATTACATTTGACTTCATAAAATTATATTATCATTTATATTTAATATATATTATTCAATAATAATATTTTATTAAGATATAATTTATTTCAAAAATTATTAAATGTATCAAAAGAGTGTTGTGATTGAAACTATATATTTCCCAAAAAATACACTGTGTTTTATCGTATTAGAATATAGTTTTTATCAAAATAATTATTTAATCATTGAAAAAGTAATATTAAAAAGGGATAAATATAATAATTATTTTATTTAAACAAAAAAATATAAAAAATCATACTTTTAGGGTCTAGATACATTGAACTTTATTACACTAGCAAATTCCCTAAGGGTAAGGTGTGTGATGATGAGATTTTCTTAGTGTGGTTCAGCGTACATGGTTTGGGTCATGATCTTGATGATCTTGAACTTATCTTGTAAATAGTTTCATTCATGATTTATCTATTGAATTTATACTTGGGCTTGATCAAGATAAAATCCCAGTGATGTTATCTCCTTTATAATCTCTGATAAATGAGCTTTATAGGCTACAATCCTACTGGTCGAGGTCATCACTTCTTTCATCTACGTAAAGTTAACTTTATCACAACACTTTATATATTGTAGTCATACAATAATTTTTTAAAGGACATATTACCAATGGTTATGATTATTAATGGTATTTTAAATCTGAAAGTATATAATGTTCCAAAATAACCAAAGTAGTGCATGTTTTTTCTATAACTTTATTACTTAATAATGCATTTATTTATTCAAAAAGAGGGAATTTCATTTATAAAAGTTTATTTCATTAAATATGGAAAGTATTACCCAATATAAAAATTAAAATAGGATTGGGAGATAGGATAACAACCACTAAACAACTCCATAACATAAGAAAAGGTAAAATATACAATATCCACAATGCATGTAAAGCCATACGAATACAATGAAAGTCTCTAATTAAACATTAAAGACAATAATATGGAATCAAATCAACAAAAACTCCAACTACCAATCTATAAATGTATATATTAGTCCCTAAATTCCTCTCAGGAACTTGAAAAACATTTTATATATACACCAGGTAAGCATACATGTATACTCAGTATGACCATACCCAAAGTCTACTGCACATGTGAAAATAGAATACTAATGAACCATTGAGAAAACATCAGAACCAACAACAGCTAAACTGGTCAACTAACCAAGCCCATCCTCACCAAGGAATGATCACCAAATAAATAATCTAATAATAGTAACATAATAAGAAGCATATTTATAAAAGTGTACCCCACACCAATTTGCTGCTGGTTTACTTCTCTCACACCCTAACATCGTATGTCCTGGTTATCCCATATCTTTAGTATAATAACCCCTCATGAATACACCTGAGATAGCATATAACATCTCACTCAAAGCCACTTGGGCCATCATATCACATCTCACCTGAAGACACTTGGGTCATCACATCACATTTCACCCACAACTATAACTAGAATAGTAGGGTATCGTGAAAATTAAGGACGTCAATCTCATGCTCTCCTCCTACCATGCACAATACCCATCACGAACCACCTCATAATATCATCAAACACAACCACAAGTGTACTAAAATCCATAATCCATCATGGCCCATGTATAAGAACCTCATCTAGAAGGGAGAGCAGGGAAGAGGGGGTAGCTATCCATCCATCCTCACCATTGGGATGCTAGTAAAAGCACCCTACAAAATATTTGGGTCTCAGAACATGGTGCTTGATGTAGGTGGGGTGCGTATAGAAATAAAAATGAAAATAAAATATATAATAGTCACACAAATAATCCCGATCTATGAATTTTCAACAAGAATACCATCTTATTCACAACATTTCCACAAAGGCCTCACAACCTTCACTACTTTCACTACCACTTCTAAATGCATCACATCACATAAGAAAACCACAACCTCAAACCATTTTCAATTTTTATTTTAAAGTTAATCTATTTACAAATTTCCTAATTACTTAAAATATTCATTTATCTACCACATTCATTTCATATTAAACAACAACCACCATAACCACAATTTTTATTTTAATTCAAGAGTTCATTTACCCATTCCAACCCAAGCCATTTCAGTTTCATCATTAACAAAACCCATTTTTTGTCTTTCAATTATTTTAATCAAAAATCCACACATCAATTTCATAGTTATCATTCAACAATATAAAATTCTAACCATTTTCACTTTCATTTATCATCTTTCCATATTCAAATTAAACATCATTATCCTATTTACCATTCATAATTTCAATCCCCAACCAATAATCATCACAACACAACATAAGCCAATTAATCTCTATAATTCAACCATATTACTTCAATAACCACACATCTCAACCAAGACACATCATCCCATATCAATACATAACAACACACTCTAACTTCCAAATCCTTCACAATTCATTTTAATAGATTTCATATCATTAAATCATCTTTAGCATGGGATATTATCACACAATTCAATATTTTCATGGGTAATTGGTTCATTAACCATATATAAGTAATTAAATTTTTAATTCATAGTGATATTAATCAAATAATAACATGATGGGTCTCATAATCCACAAAAAAATCAGTACACAAAAAAAGGTTCTCAAAAACTGTTATTTTCAATAAGGCAACCAATATAGGAAATCATTTAAATAACATCACAACATGAGTAAAAACATAAAAAATCTCCCTTGTCATAAAAAGATAATAATTATCTTCATATGATTATCACTTTTTCTTCCAAGGATAATATTTCAATTATCTAAATTAATAAAACATGTAATACTGAGAATAATAATTCTCTATGCATGGCATAATATTTTCTAGGGAAATAATTATCTACAACATGATGAAACTAGGTAAAATACCACAGAAAATCCCCATTCCCTTAAATTTCTATTTACCAATTGATTATCTTAATTAAGTCGGTGCATACCATCATAATAAAAGATAAAAAAAATCATGATCCATCCTGCATGTTACAACTAGATGAAATATAAAGGATCCCCTACCTGGTGATGGTACTAGACTCACGCTGTATACAAAATAGAGAATAAAGGAAGATGATATCAGCCCATAAAATGATGGACAAGCCTTAGAAAATTTCTTGAAGAACTAAAAAAACTAGAATATAGGGGTTTTGGGTCACCTGAACTAGATAGAAACAAGGAGGAACCTAAATAAGAGAAGGAAAATCATTTTTAACATTGATGGATTTTTCCCCTTAGATACTTTGTCTAATTACCATATTTTATTCCCCATTTAATTCACATTTTATACAAAACTTAATTACGATCCATTTAAAACCTTTGAAATCATTGAATATAATTTAAATGAGTCAAAAGTAATCAAAACCATTATTTTTGTCTTTTAAATTATTAAAAACATGTTTTAGAAGGTTCTAAGAATAAAAATAGTGTTTTTAAACAAATTTTGTTACCAATACATAAGAGACATTCCCTGCATAAGAAAAACATGATTTTACCCTTATGTGGCTGGCTACCCTTACACAAGAAGAAGAAAAATGGGGATACCCTTTTGTAGCAAAGGTTTGCCTTTACACAATATTTAGAAAACTTAGATGAACCTTACACAGATTTGGGAGGACCCTTACATGATCTTAATAAATTTGGAAGTACCCTTTTGAAATTGTGAGTTACCCTTACATAAAGAACTGACTAACTTTACCCTTATGCAATAGTGATATACCCTTATACAACCTTTACATCTTTGGTAATACCCTTATGAAACTAGAAACTTACCCTTACATAAATAAGGACATAGGCATTTACCTTTACATAGGTAAGTTCTTACCTTTAATTAAATAGAGGGAGTTTGGATGAACTTTATGTAGCAGGGAAACTACCCTTATATAAACCCCTTTACCCTTATGAAGCAGTGAACTACCCTTATGTAACCCTTATAAATTTAGGTTTACCCTCAAAAGCCTTATAAAAATAAGATTTCCAATACATAAGATATTAAAAATCACCATTACCCTTATACAACTATAAATTCATGCACAAGGGTAAATATTTCTTTGAAAATATAAAATTTTCATTTAAACTAACTTATAAATAATTATGGAAAGGGTTTATTATCATTTCAAAAAAAATCAAAACACTTCCAAAGTTAATTAAATCATTCAAAAAGCTCCAAAACCTCTTCTAAAATATTTTAATAACTTTAAAAACTTCCAATTAATTTCTCAAATAAAATTTTAATGCTTTAAATTACTTTTATAATTTGAAAACCATTTTTAAAAATAGTTTATTAATTAAAAACCATTTCAAAAAAACTTATCATATTTATAAAACCACTCCCAAACCACTAAACACCCCAGAATGAAAAATTAAGGGTTCATGAAAACTCATAACCTTATAGTACATTACCTCATAATATTATTTATTCCTTACTATATTTACATAATCTAAATTAAATATTCTAGTACATATGAATATAATGACTTCTCCACATGTTGATGCTCTCAATATTGAGAAATAACTAGTTTCTCCATATAATGATGCTACTAATCATGACATCATAATGACAATGTTGAAATGGAAGAAATGGTGAAAGGATAATAATCTATTTCTAATAAAAAAATAGGAGTGAAATAGCATGAAAATATTAAACAATTATTAAAAAAAGAAGAAAAGGCATAGAATTCTAGGTTGTATGGAATGCACGCTTCCAACCTATTGAGTCCAACAAGTCTATTTTCATTAGATATATTGGGATAACCACTATAATTCATGTGTCGATTGATATATATTAATGACATAATGTTTTTTCTAAAATAAAGAGATTAATTTGGGAATAGATTAGGGTAACATTATTATATAATTTTTATATTTTATTAAAAAATAAAATAATGAGATATTTATTTACTCTTCATTATCCCTTATAGAGTGTATTTATATTTTATGATTATTGAATGAAATTTGTAATAATGCCTAATGAAAAGTATCATAGATCCTTTAATACAATTATTATGTAGCATACTCTCAAGGATTATAAAAAGAAAGTGAATTCCCACCCACCACATATATAAGCACATAAGATAAACTAAGAAACATGGAATGAATTCTTTAGTCTTCATGAAGATTCATAATTTTAAATACATTGTAATTGGTAATATTTTACTTGAAATTATGTGTATTAATCACTTTGATTAATAATTTTTAATTTATGAAACAATAAGAGTTCTAGAAAAAAGTAGTGTTTGTCAAAACTAATGTATCCCTATCATAAATAAAGGATGGGGTACACTTCACTTGAAAAAATGGTATGTATTTTAAATATATAGTAATAGTTTTATGTGATATGAAACAACAGTAAAATTTCATTCCTTTGTTTATATGTAAATTGATGAATAAAAATCTAAATCCTATTCCATACCACATTATGTGTTATTTAAGTTGGATTATTTAAATAAAGAGGAAAAGTAGTATATTAAAATACACAAAGATTATGGTAATCATCTGTAATTATAACATAAAAAATATTCTTTAAATCAGTATTACATAAAAATGACTAATTATTTTTATTATATTTTTATCTAGTTTATACACAAGAATATTCATTGGCCATACCCAAAGAACGACTACTTTCACCATCCTTTAAGCATCAAAAACAATATGGATGGTTCAAAGGTGCGTGATTTAGAGTGAATCCTCAAGTATATTTTGAGAAATTAAATACATGGGGGTATACAGATAAGAAAATAAATGGAATACATGCACATATATATTCTCTATAAAAAAAAATTAATTGTTAGTCTGAGTTTTTAGAAAAGCTTATATAAATGAATCAAAGAGAAGAAACACCACAACAATAACCACTACATGAAGAGCCCCTAATTTTGTGGCTAGACATTCCCTTCAAAGGCCTGCCTTACTAGAGGCAATTGATTTTTTCATGAATATTTCTATGAGATGTTAATCAGAAAGATATTGATAACTTTTCTATATTAAAAATCTACAGGGTAAAATTAATTGTGATTTATATATATCATCACCCACCCATAACCTTATTGCGAGGGGTACAATGTACAATATCCAAGTAGATATTATATACAATAAACAACTTCTAAAATATCATGTGATAGTATGGATTCATGTCACTCCTGAGCTAAGTGATGAGCAACCTGTTCCTTTTGATGATCTGGATGTTCACATAGTCAAACTAGTGATTATAAATTTTATATGATGGTCTTTTGATCTTATACAAATACATTACTATAATGAGTTAGGTCCTTTCTAATTTATTTTTTAATGATAAATATTTAACAATTAATGAAAAAATGTTTGAACTGGGCAATGAATTACAGATGAATAAAATTAAGGGGAAACAAAAGTTCAAATCAAAACAATCTAAAGGATCAACTAATAAATTGAAAAGACCTTGTAATATTACCTTTACCCTACCAATCCAACTACTTGATTTAATAATATTACAATTTCATGTGAATATAATGTTCAAATATAATAATATTATCTACATTGAATTCAACAAAAAAATTTATATAGAGATCATTCAAGGATTTATTGATCTTGAGTGTGTAAATGAAATTCTCAACCATGGATGGATGTGATCCTCAGTTGTGAATGTATACATGAGATATATTTTCATAATATATTTGTCAAATAATTTATCTACTTTGTTAATTACTATTAAATACTACCCATTTTTATAGGCATATATATCAGTTATATGTGAAGGGAAAACCCTATGAAAAAAAATTTAGACTCATTGGTCCTCACATCACTTCTATAGAAAAAGGTTCATTAAAAAAATGAAATTGAAATAATAGTGCAGTGGCTGGTCATATTATTTATAAATAAACTTACAGACAATAGACTCTTCTAAATACCCATAATTCATGGGTACAACTCTATAATCTAATCATATAAAATGCATTATCATTTCTTTCATTACTTATCCCTTTTTGGTTTTTAGAAATTATTGTTTTCTCATTGAAATCAATTTATACACTCCAAAGATTTATTTTTTGGATTCAAATAATGGATATCCAAAAAATTTGAAACACATTATGAACTTTATCAATATATAATACACTAAATTTTACATTTTACAAATAAATTTAGAATTATAAATTTTAAATAACGTTTTACTGAAAATTTTGTGATGGTAGGGTGCTATTTCAATAGCTTAAAAATCACGGTATGTGGATGTTCTATGAGAATAAGAATCTTATCAATTTACAAAATTAGATAAGTATTTGGGAACATATAATAATATTTCACTCTATAAACATAAATCAAAATAAATTACTTATTTTTCTTAATGTTTATGTAGTGTATGAAATAATATAATGACACCGATTTTGGTTTATGTTTGTAAATTTATGGAAGTTATCATATTCCATAAATAAACTAGAATCCCTAAAGAGGTATTTACAATGATAATTTCTATTTAATTTAAAATATTTATAATTAATTTTTTTATTTATATTTGTTGAGTGCTACCAGGACTTTCTACAGTCCATGTATTCAAAATAGGAAGTAGATATGTTTAAAAATGGGTGGGTAGATTACATGTTGTCAGAATGTTTGCAGACATCATGAGGAGGTGATTTCATATCACATTTGTAACTTTTTTATTCCATAGGGATAATGAAGAGTTGGTTTAACTATTACTTAATTTCTTAATTTTATTATCATTCTATCTATTATTTATTTAGTTGATTTTCTTATCATTATTATCTATTACTTATTTAGTAAATTTTTGTAGAGATCATGAAGAGGTGATTCCCCACTGATTTTTCTCTAAGAATTTTGTTCTTATAAAGACCATAAAAGTACTCTATATAGAGTTCATGGTCTTTCTTAAAGGTTAAAATAATTTCCATGGATAAGAACCCTAAAATATTAAAGGTAAATTATTAGTCAATATAAAGTGGGATTCCAAATAGAAAATTATATTATCATTCAAGAAATATCATAGACACTGTAAGAAGGAATTGTTTTTCTTCATAGGCACAAAATGATTTGATAAAAATAAATTCTTAATGAAGGATTCATCAAGGATGATGCACTAAGGTACTATTTAATGTTCTCTCTATTAAGTTGTTTATGTTTATCACAACTATATTAAATACCCTAAGAGGGGGTGGGGGAGGTAAATCAGGTTATGAAAGATTAAAAAAATTTCTTCTCTAAATCTTGTTTCTTCATTAAAAAACACTTTTCTCTCATTTTCTCATAGAAAAGTATGAGCATAAATGAAATAATGCATGAAACCCAAAAATTTTACATGGCTCACCTAAGCTGTGGTATATGCAAGGAGCATACATAAGAAATGTTCCTATGTACCAAATATAATAAAGTATAATACTATTAAAAAGTTTGGAGTAGACTCATTATCCCTCATGGTTCACTACCATTCATAATTTGACATATCACTACTCTCTCAAATGAAGTGTGTTCACTGCTCCTTCAGAATATCCATCCATTAATCACTTGAATCAATAAAGTTTACACCTCATTTGGTGGATCATGAATCTCTAATTTCATTAAATTTATGAATACCTCTTTACTATATAATTACTAGGAAATCCCTTTTGGTTCACATAATATTCACTTTAATGAAATTTTTTTCCCAAATTTAATGAATCTTCACAATTAGTTGCAAAAAATATTTTTTTTTGAAATCCACAACTTTCTTGAAACTCACAACTTTTGTGAAAATCATGACTTTTGTGAAGATCACAACTTTCATGAGACTCACAACTTTCATGAAACTCACATAACTTTCATTAAACATCCTTTATTTGAAAAACTAATGGTCTTATGAAAACCTATATACAAGAAAAATCATTTGTAAAACACTTTCATGAATTTAGAGCATTTGGGTTTTCGTTAAGGATTTGTCTCTTCAAATGATAAGGTTAGAAACCTATTTATATAAATTTACTCCACTTTGCGAAACTTCAAAGCTCACTACTAACTTTCCACAAAACTCATCATACTTGTTTGAAAAACTCTCTATCGTTGAAAAACTCCAAGGAAATTTTCGATTCATGAAACTTCTCATAATCGTGTAACTTACCATCTTTACTTTGTGACTGAGCCATCTTTCATGAAACATTATTTCATGAATCTCCAAACCTTCCTGAATGACCAAAATTTCACAAAACACCAACCTTTAAAGAAACACCAAACATTAGAGAATTAAATTCCTTAGACATATTTTCATGAGGTATCCCTAGAAATCAAACTTTCATGAAACTTATCCCCTCCACCAAATTTTGGACCCCAAAAATTTGGTAAGCACAAGGAAACAACACCAACTTATACACATAACTTTTTAAACCATTTCTATAGATTCCATACCTCTATCTTGGATATTTTTCAACATACCTTGTCAACAATCACTCTAGAACTCCACAAATAACTTTTTCAACCTACTTTTTCAACAAATACAATCTACCCAAATACATTGTAAAGTTTATAACATGAATCACATACTCAAAACTGATTAAAAACGCTCATATTGTCTTGATAATTTAGGAAAATAATATATAAATCATTTGTAACATGTAGGAATCAACCACACATCAATTTGACTCATGATATTCCCAGTATGACTCAAAGTGCATGTTTTTAGTTTAAAAGTGATATTTTATTTAAAAACATGAATCAATCAATAAAATTGATAAAAATCACTCATAATATCTTGATACTTTATGAAAAAAAACCTCAAGTCATTTATGATGTGTTGGAATCAACCACACATCAATATGACACATAGTGTGCTCAGTATGACTCAAAGTGCATGTTTTTAGTTTGAAAGTGACATTTTTGTTCAAATCATGATCACTCATTAAAAAATAATTAAAATAATTCATAATTTCTTTATAATTTAGTAAAAATATCTATGCTTCATTTTTGATGTGTCAGAATCAACCACCCAATAATCTTACACACGGTGTGGCCAGTATGACTAAAAGCACATGTTTTTCTTTAAAATAGATAGTTTAGTTAAAAACATGTTTCACACACTAAAAAATGATCAAACATTATTGTATTTTCTTAATACCTTATTAAAATAATGCATAAATCATTTTTGATGTGTATGAATTAACCGCATGTCAATCGGACACACTGTGTGCTCGATATAACTCAAAGTGTGTGTTTTTAGTTTTAAAGTGACATTTTAGTACAAAACTTGTGTCCTTAACTGAAAAATAATAAAAATTACTAAAATTTTCTTGATAAGGTTTTATAATTATCCATATCTCACTTGTGAATTGTATGAATTAACCACATATTAATCTAACACATAGTGTTTTGATATGATTCAAAGTTATTTTTTTTCATTTTAAAAGTTATATTTTAGTTCAAAATGTGTTCCACTCGCTAAAAACTAATAAAATACACTAAATTTGTCTTGATAGTTAATAAAAATGATTCATAAGTAATTTTTATGTGTAGGAATGAACCACACATCAATTCGATATATGGTTTTCCTGGTATGACTCAAAGTGTTTGTTTTAGATTTAAAAGTGACATTTTAATTCAAAACATGATAATTCCTTGAAAATTGAGAAAACATATTTGTATCAACTTGATACTTTATAAAAAATATCCATAATTGATTTATGATTTTTAGGAATCAACAACACATCAATCCAATAAATTGTGTGGCTAGTATGATTGAAAGTGAATGTTTTTTTAAATTGATATTTTAGTTCAAAACACATATCACATACTCAAAATTGAGAAAACATACTTGTATTGTCTTAATAATTTAGAAAAACTATCCATAAATCATCTGTAACATGTAAGAATCAACCAAATTTCAATCTGAAACATGATGTGCCTAGTATGACTCAAAGTGAGTTTTTTCAGTTTAAAGGTGTTATTTTAGTTCAAAACACTCATCACTCACTGAAAATAAAGAAAAAAAATAATTGTAATGTCTTGATACTTTAGGATAATAATTCATAATTCTTTTTTGAGGTGTAAGAATCAACTGCACATCTACCCAACACAGTGTGTTTGATATGATTGAAGGAAAACTTTTTTATTTAAAATTGATATTGTAGTTAAAAACATGAATCACATACTCAAAATGAAGAAAACATGCTCGTATTATCTTGATATTTTAGTACAATGATCCAAAAATCGCAAGTGACATATATGAATCAACCCCATGTTAATCCTCTACATGGTGCGATCAATATGACTCAAATTTTGTTTTTTCATTTTAAAAGATACATTTTATTAATGCATTATTATATAATATTTATGTTACATTTATTTATTTATAATATTAACAATATAAGCATTGTTTTTTATTATAACTACACTCTTATTTTTTTCAAGTTGAGGTGGTGTTTTTGAAAAATGGTATCATAATTGGGTTCTTTTGAAATTGGGTCCCAAATATAGCAGAATATAGGGCCATCCATGTTATTTTTGATTTTTTTAAAATGTAATGTTTTTATTGAATTTTACATACCAGTTTAATTGAAATGTATTGGAATATTTTTAATTTATATTTATTTGAAATTAAATTGTGTAGTATTCCACAAATGTATTAAAACATTTGAGATTGTTTATAATTGTATGTCATTGTAGTGTACTATAAATATAGCATCACACTACTGCAATTAGTGATTTTATCTGTTCTAGAAATAGAATTGATAAAATCTCATTTTATATGTGCTAAAATATGTGCTGATAAAGACCCCACTTTATCAATGCTTTTTTAGTGCTGATAAAATAGACTAATTTTTAAAGGATCTTACAATGTCAATGATTTTTTAGTACTGATAATAGTACTTTCTAGCACTGATAAAAGATTATTTTGTAGTAGTAACACACACACACACAATCATACATACATAGATAAATTCATACATTCATATATACTAACACACACACAGGTTAAAATATAATTACAATTAATTAATAACAACTAAATAAATGATCATTAATAATAAATGATTGAATATTTGAGTAAATATATAATAATATTAAAAATTAATATATATTAAATAGGTGGGGAAGGGGAGTAGCAGGATTCATGAGGTACGTTGGTGTGTGTGGGGAACATGGGGGGGTGTCGGCAGTGTGGGTTGTAACACCCCAATTTGGTTCACTCTAAATAGTAATCGGGCTAATGGGTTGGTGGGACCTCATGTGAACCTCCCCATATTCCATAGTTTTCTGAATAATAGCACAAGTCTATGTTAGTATAGTGGGGAGACTATACCCATATACTAGAGTAAAAAAATGAGAATAAAATCAATCACATACACCATCTAGATAAATTAGTAAATTGACATCTATGAAGGTGATGATAAATAATCACAACCCATGCTATAAAAAATGAACTGTATACCTGTAAGAAGTCATTCATTAGTTGGACATATACAAAAATATATCAAAAGGATAAAAAGATAAAAACTAAGAATCTTCACCAAAAACAATATTGAGTCCTAGCCTGATCCCATACTCCTATGCTCCATCATAGAAGTCCATTTCAAGTATCAGTCATAGGGTGATTTCCCTTATTCTATCTTATAGTCATGAATTTTTCTTAGGTACCAAACAAAGTCTTGAGCAAGGTGTGTATTTGAATAAATAAACCACCACCAATGGCATCTATAAGCATATCCAATAGGAGGATAAAAATTTGTATATTGATATTCATAATAAATAATGGTAAAAAATAAATAAATAAACCCTCAATGATCCATGGTTTCTATAGTGACACTCGGGATTAACCATACCTACTTTGTCTTAAGATGAATGTCTTTATCCATAAAGTGTCATCAGGCATGCTCATCAACCCCTTATTAGTAATCCTAGGTATTCAAGAGATCGCACATCATTGTTGACCCCTAGGAGAATGATCCTAGGAAGTCAAAAGAGATCATGCATCATAACCGACCCATAAAAGGTTAACCATATAAAACAATTCCAAATACAATGGGGGATATCCATAAGGCATTATGAAGTCCCAAGCATCATCACTAAATCTAAGTGGAAAACATCCTAAGGAATTATGAAGTTTCAGGAATCATCACCGAATCTGAGGGGAAAATTCTCAAAGGCATTCCAAATAGTTTTCATGAATAAATTACACACACAATTCATTAATAAATTAATTTAATTTATCCTATGATAAATAAATCCACCAGATCCTAGTGAAAGTACTAGGCATCCCTAATCACACCCACAAACATATCTTAAGTCTGAGGCACCCCTAGGGCCACATATTTAATTAAAAAAATTATTCCAAAGTCAAGAAAACCTCAAGTGTTGTATAAAGTCATGGTCTACTCACTAACAAGCTTCTTGTGGATCATTTGGAGGTTCAATATTGTAGTTTAAGGTAACCAAAATTTATTTATGAGATCAGTTCAAACACATGGTAAGGTTGGTGTGACCGAAAAACACACACACACACACACTCATAAATAGAGCATGAATTGAAAGATATTCTATAAATCATCTACCTTATACTAATTAATGTTGAATCATGGAATTTCAACCTTTTATTTAAGCTAAAATAGTAGAAATAGAAAAGGTAGAAGAGTTCCCTAGAAATATGGCATATTATACAAAATTATTGAGAGCTCCCTTAATAAAAAAAGACTATGTGAAAGGAAAAGAATACATAGATAGACTCTCCAATAGATTTCAATCACAACATATGGTGATCAAACCCATTGAAAAATAAAAGGGATCTCTATTTAAATGGTGCATAAGGGAGGGGAGCTCCAGTATGTGTTCTGGAAGAGGGGGATATCTACTCTAATTTAAAACACCCCTAATTAATTAATTAAAATAAACTTAAAAAAGGAAATAGGAGGGGTTTATGGTGTGAACAATTTTTAATTCGATGAACAAGGTGAGGTGGTGACTACTCCCCTCTTCCCAACTATTTCACAACATGAAGCATTGCTTCACACTATGAATGACTACAATCTACATATTTTTATATGTAGACCAACTCGTTCTCCCTGAGACTCATACAAGTCCACCCCAACCCCCATAACAGTTGTAAATAAGGTAGAATACATGTGTTCTAGTATAAATAAAAAACATCATACCTTGAAAGGTATGGGATTTTATAACCTCCCCACCATATAGTAATTCATCCTCATGCTGTTTTCCTAGACATCAACGAGCCTCATCAATAATAAACTTTGGCCATTAGGATTGTACATTGGAATCCTACTCCCATGTATCCTCATGGATATTCCCATTCACCCACGACACACACACACACACACACACCATATGAACTATCTTTCCATGGATATCCTTTTCAATACGATAAACTATACAAATGTAATTCTCCTCAAAGGAAGATTAGACCTCAAGATCAATATCCTTAGTGTCAATCATGTGATATGGATCATGATAATACTTCCAAAGATATGATACATGGAATAAATAATGAATAATACTAAATTATTGTGGGGGGATTTAATTAGTAATCTAATAAACCAATCCTCTCCACTATCTCAAATGGACCCACATACCTGGGTGCTAACTTCCCCTGTCTCTGAACACAATGATGTCCTAATCTAGGTGACACCCATAAGAACAACCAGTAACCCACCTCAAAATCAAGAGTTCAACATCACCAGCACACATAAGATCTTTTCCTATTATAGGTAGTCTCTATCCAATTCTAGATCAAATGAACATGCTCTAAAATCTTCTACATGAGACTTAGTCTAATCATAGCCACCTCACCAACCTCTAACTAACATTGTAACGAATAACATGACCTACTATATAGATCCTGGTAAGGATCCATCTATAAGTCACTTTATAAATGTTATTATAGTTAAATTCCACTAAATACAAGTGCTTCTCCCAATAGCCGCTAAAATTTAGGATGCATACCATCATAATGTCCTCAAAAACTCATATAGTCTGCTCGGACTATCCATTAGTTTGTGGGTGATAGGAATTACTCAAATTCAATTGTGTAACTAATGCTTTATGAAGACCCTTCCAAAAATGTGATGTGAAATGGGTGGATCTTTTTGAAATGATTCTCCAAAGAACCCTAAGTAATCACACCACCTCTTAGACATAAGTCTTTACCTAATAATCCACTGAAAAAAATTCTTAGATCAGTAGGAAATAGTCCACCTTAGTCAATTGATCCACTATCACCCAAAAAAATCACTAGACCAAGGAATACTTGGAAACCTCATCACAAAATCCATAGTAACTTTATCCCATTTACACTCAGAAATGGGAAATGAATATAGAAGAACAATGACCCATTCAAGCTTGACCTTCACCTACTTATATGTGGAGCACCATATAACAAAACCTATAGAATCCTTCTTCATACACTACCACCAATATTACCGGTGCACATCATGATATCTCTTGGTCCAAACCAGGTGTATCGCTCACCCACTTTGAGGAATGAGAATCTTGTATCAGTTCCTCTCATATGTCCATAATAACCTAGATGCAACCATGAACATAGAGTATCTCATTGTCATCAAGGAACCAATTTGGAAGTGGCTCCCCACCATAAATATTTTCCCTCTGGGATGAAAAATCCAGATCTAATAGATACTACCCACTTGATCCTACTAAGAAGTAAGAGTGAAATAAACAAGGATGTAAGGATCACCAGAACCTAGTACTCCTGAATGTTTAAATGAATATATGTATAAATATCCATCAACAACCACTCCCTACTAAACACTTGAACCACTTGAGTCTATGTATTACAACTCAAAATATCATCTATAACGCTCCCCTTTCCAAGAGTGTAATACAACTAAAAATCAAATAATTATAAATACTCAACCCACCTTCATCATTGAAGGTTTAGATCCTACTATGAGAAGATGTATTTTATGATTTTCTGGTCATTATTAACTAAATATTTCTCCCCTAGTAAGTAATGTATCTAATATATCATGTAATGCACTACTATTTCTAGGTCTAGGTCATGATTACAGTAATTACACTGATGTGATATCAACTTCCTGGACCCATACACAATGACATGAATTCCCAATATCAATACTATTACCAACCCTAACCTAGATACATCACAATACACAATTCACTCCTTACCTGACTTGGTTATGGCCAATATTGGTGTCATAATCATCCTTCCATTAAACTCTTGAAAAGTATTCTTGAAGGAATTAAAACAAACAAAAATCACTTCCTTTTTGGTCTGGTTTGTCATAGGAACTTACAGATGGGAGAAGTCCTGGATAAATATTAGGTAATAACCAGTTAATCTTGGGAATCTACATATATCACAACCATTCTTAGGATACTCCCAATAAATAACTACTATGATATTCTCAGGATCTACAGACACCTCAGTTGTAAGAACTTGTATCCAAATGGGTTATGAAATTCAGGATAAATTTTAATCTTTGGTTTCAAATTCACATGAGGGGTAAAATTATTATTTCCATCTATTGGATTATATTAGAAATAGTTTTTGACCACTCCATTGATTCTAGAATAGGGTGTTTACCCTAGGAATGGTGTTTGGTGAAAATCTGATCCGTTCAAATTTTTATAGAATATTTAATATTTAATTAATTAAATGTAAATTATTCATTCACATTCATATGAAGATTTATTTTGAAAAGTGTCATATTTATATTTCTACTTTTCAATTGAGTCTATAATTATGGGTTTTTCCTAGGTGAGACATAACCTCATGTTGGGGGTTGGGTTGGGCTCATTTTATTTTTTCCTTTCCTTTTCTTTTTCTTTTTCTATCTTTAACTTTTCTCATTTATTCCCTCCTTCCTCACATGTATTTACATGAACACCCCTTGGGTATTATATTTTTTATAGTTGAGAGATATAAATAGGGAGAGGGAGAGGGAGAAGGAGAGTGGCATTCCAACACAGATCTCAGGAGGAGAAAATTCATCCTACGACATCCATGGAGCATGATTGGATTAAATCATTGATGGATTCCACCTAAAGTTAGGACAATTTTTAATTTCTATTCATAAATACCCATAGATGCATATTTTTTAGGTTTTAAATCCATTTTATGGTTGTTGGGGACACCATGTGGGTCGATTTGTAATAATTTGGGGAGAAATTGGGGTTTTGGGATGATTGTAGGGGTTTACATTTAGAAAATCCCGATCACATGATGTGAAGTTCATGAACACATACCGTGTGTTATTTATTTTAGGATAAGGGTTGAATTTAAAGGTTATACAACATGTGTTTTCAGGACACACAGTGTAGAGGAAAATTAGGGTGTTGTCTGGTACTTGGTTTGGAACTTGAGTGAGGGTATATGGTCGTGTAGGGAACATGACCAAACCCCATTCAAGGTACACAAATAGTGGAGATGTATAGTAGTTGGTCGGACCCAATGTGAGGTACATAGTCAGGTGCTTGGGTAGTACCACATGTGGGGTACACGCCATATAGGGATGGTTCATTCCACGCACTTAGGGAAAGTGAACACTGAGTGGGTTCTAGAACATGGACATGGAGGCCTATTGGATTTATACATAGTGTTCATGAGGTATATATTGTTTACTCCCTCCTCGGATGTTTTTTGCTCATTTGTATCCCTTGTGTCAGAATGGGACTTTTGAGTAGTATATTTTGATTGTTTTTTTATAGTGGAACCCTTGAGGTTTTTTGAGGACTTCTAAGAGGAAATTCAGGGAAATAGAGTTATGATGAAGATGTTTTTACTCTAGTAATTAAATACAGAGGTATCCTGAGAGAGATGTGGGATGAGGAAAAGATAAGGGTTGTGAGATTTATTAGAGGATGTGACATGGGATTTCCAAGGTCCTCATATGGTGTTAGCATGGGAGAGTCCCTGGTTAGAAAGAGTAGTTGTGACTTGAGGAGGTGGATAAGTTGGGTGTTCTAGACAACCTACAGTGACTTGGAAAGGATATGGTCTTGAGGCCATATCCCTTATGGTATCTTCCCAGTAGGACACATGAGTACCCTTGAGACACTTTATACCCATTTATTTTACTGATTTGGGTTGGGTGAGTAGGCCAACCTAGGATGACCATGGACTTGAGATGAGCCCTAGGCTAGGTCTCTAGACTATTTCCAATGTGACATAGCTCGATGAATATGAGTTATTTTTCTATTTATGGAATTTACAAGGTCCATGATGCATTTTAAGTGATGAGTGATAACCCATGAGACTATATGATACTTAGGACCCCCTATAGGGTTCCCTTAACTATGTGATGACTACAGGGACCCCAACAGATGCCCCTTGAGAGTTTAAACCTGAGTGGGTGCATGTGGATATGGGTAGGTATGGTTGATTGTGTCACCTTATTTATTAAACCAACATGTAAGAATAAGGGGTTGTGGATGGTGGAGATGGGAAGGGGTGTTCTACCATAACTTGATATTTTTTATTTTATTATTGGATATGATATGTGATTTCCCAAGATTCCTAGGAATTGGATGATGGGACTAGAATTTTTGTGATTGTCCAAGATTATTTAGAATAATCTTATGAGATAGATGAGACCCTAGGATATCTGAAATTCTTGGGATCCAATATCATAACATTTTGGGGGAAGATTTCAAGTTTGAATAGCATTCAATGCATATGGTTGATTCAATTGTGGATACCCAGAGATAGTTCTTAGGATATTGCATCTGAGCCTATGTGATTTGATATATATAACAATTCTTAGGATGATCGGGATTCCTTTGATATAGTGATACCATTTCAAATTCCCAGGCACTAATATTCAAATAGAGATACTTGTATACCATTGTGAATGATTTTAATTCACAGGATTCCAATGATGATATGGGGTGATGGGTGGGTGAATATCCTCGAGCATATATGTTGGATATCCCAAGGGTGACTGTTATACCCCCTTGATCAATTCTTAGTATACCCCCCTAGGATTATGTGGATGCATTTAATATGGTATGACTAAGGAATTGTGTGTTATTGGATGCCATGGGATATTAACCATGGGATCAAGGGAGGGTATTCTCTTTGATTTCCTGAGATGCATAGAAATCAGTTACATATGGACGTATAGGATTTCCTAGGGCCTTCTCCTAGGAATCAGTCACCATCTTAACATCGAGAATGACAAGGTACAACCAAGGGGTTTAGACTAAGGAGTTGAGGATGAGGGATGTTTGGTGATGCCTTAGGATTCACTAGTCCTCATGATGGAGGTGTAAGAATGGGATCCCAAGGGAATAAAAATAGGTTCCCTTGAGGTGATACTCATTCTCAGAGATACTCTAGAACTAGATGAGGTAGGTATGGTCTATTGGGGTTTTGGACCTAAGGATTGATGATGGTTATTGAGTGTGTCCATAGTTTTATGTATATTTACTTGGGGTGGTTATGATATTGTGGTTGAAACAGTCCCATCAATGTTGTGAGATACATTCTAGCATTGGATGAAGTAGGTATGTTTGATCAAGTTCATGGACCTAAGGATTGATGATGGATTTTATTATTTATTTATATTATAGTTATTTCTCAACTAGGCTAGGAATATTACATGAGAATGCACTTATGATAGTAGGTTATAGGTCCACTATTGGGGGTAGACTACTGAGATTCATTTATCACCCCCTTTATATGAACCTTAGTGCGTGTCCAGACCTGATATCTACTTTTAGGTTGAGCATAGTGAACAATAAATATAGTGGAGGACCAAGATTGTATGATGGAGCTGAGTTGCTCATGTGGAGTCCTAGGATTAGACCGGTGCAAATCGAGAGTCATAGAGACCAGGTATGTTGCATGACTTGAAGTTGGTAGTAGAAACTCGTACTTTAATTTTTCTATTTGTTTAATTTATTATATTTGGGTATTCTAGTAGGTGGCCATTTTATGTGTATATCATGAATTTTCAATTTATATGTTGAATTGAATTTTATTATAGCATGTTTCCATTTTATCTATTTATTATTTGGATACTCTTATGGATATTTGTATTGATGGATGAGGTTTGGTTATTTTTATTATTAATGTGCACTCTACTGTAGGGGGTATAGTATTCTCATGGTACCTCCTTAGACCCCTTATACTAGTTGGGATCCTCTATAATATGGGGAGGCTCACCTGAGGTCACGTGGAAGTCCGGTACGGTTACTGTTCGGAGTGAGATGGTCCATGGAATTAATTTTTTTTTATTAGAGATATTTTTATTTGTATCACTATTTAGGATATGATATCCAAGAGTTTTAGGGACGTGTCAGAGCCTGTTATGGATACAAGGATAATATTTAATGAACACATTTTTCGATAGAAAGTCTAGGTTTATTGGGATAAGATTGATTTTATGGATTTACACTATTATAGTTACTTTATTTTCACCTCATTTGATGCACATGATGTTTGAAGTTTATGACTATTTTGGATTATTAGGTCTTAGGCCATTGTCAAGAGACTAGTTATAGATTTTTGATCTTGTATATGGAGGTAAGAATTGTATTTATACATCATGATTCAATACATAGGATTCACATAACATGTAGAGGCCGACTAGTGTGATTTTTGTCACTGATGAAAGGTTCAGTTGTTTATAGTGTTTGCTACTGAACATATGGTGTTTTTCAATATAAGTACTTGATGGAATTCTACTCATCTTGATCGATGTGTATATTTTTTTTTCTTTTGATGAAATTTCATGTGGATATATGATGATATGATTAATGATGATAACAATTATGTACTTCCATGAATACAAAGAGTAAGTGACCCTAGTGGGCTGACGTGGGCATTGGAGGCCCTTGTGAAAACCCTTTGTGGGTGGTTAGTAATCAAGTTCAGTTACTTAAAGTGTTGGTAAAAACTTATATCATGTTTTCCCATATATATTAGAATGAAACTATACTTAACTTAACCATGTGATAGTGATTCATTCCATAAATATCATTAGAGTGTGATGTTGGTTTAGTGTGTGTTTGTGTGATGTATTCCTAGATCCTATAGGGATTAGCCTAATGTGAATATTCTTGGAGAGGGTGTGTTCCATAAATTTGGTTACTTACAGTTCTAGTAACATCCTATATGGTTTTCCCTTATATATTTTAATGACACTTAACTTAACCGATCCATGGGATAATGGTTCTCTAAATATATATCATCTTATGGTGATGTCGGTTGAATGTACCCTATAGGTATGGTTATTTAAAGTGTCAGTAACAACCTATATAGTGTTTTACTATACATCTTTAAATGAAATTATATCTAACTGAACCTTGTATTTATAGTTATTTAGTATGGATCATCCATAATGATTCCATTATGAATTTATGACCTTGGATGAATTTTGATTCTTGAGGGAGAAGTCTCATAGGTGGATGATCAGTGAGGATCAATTACCGTGTAAGCTGTTGAGTTGGAATGGGATTCTATTAAGGATATGGGACACTTGATAGAAATTTTTACATGTTAGATTCCATGGTTTATTGAGATGGGATCATTGGTGGAATATCGTGAGTTGCGACCTTCAATGAGAATTATAATTTGGGCTAGGTGGAAGTCCTAAATTCCTTAAGGTGTGAATACAATGTTTAATGAGTCGGAGCTTTTGTGTTGATTTAGGGAAACCCATGAGAGGGGTTGGCCTGGGTTTGAAAGTTTCTTTAATATAGGAAGAATAAGTACATTATAGCTTTTGAGATTGATGCATAGGTGGTGAAATCGAGTGCATGGTATATGCATGGTGGTGCCTTGGTGTTTTATTGTAAACACACCTTGAGTGTTAGATTTCTGGTTTGATATTGGCCTTAAAGGGAAAGACTATCCAGGTGCTTGAACCTATTTACTTTGGATGTCCTTCTGATCATAGTGAGAGTGTGGGTGGGAAATCGTGAATTATAATGATGTCAAGTGGAATTTAAGCATGTGGTTAAGTTTGGAATGAGAGTTATGCTTGATTTTGAAAAGAAGCATCGATGGTGCTCTGACAAGTTGGAACTGACCTTGCATGAGCGCATGTGTACCTCTCTTTTACATGATGCCGGTCAATTTTTATTTTATTTTAATGGGTCATGTGTGGGTCCATTGTGTTTGTTCGAGTCTTGAAGAAACCGGAGTTGTGTAACCATGGTGGACCTATTGAGGTCGGCGCTTGAGGGAAGTTTAAGGAAAGCCTCATGGTGGGGAGAACACCATAGGTCGTTGGAGGATTTGATCCCCATTTTAAGTGGTTTTTTGAGTGTGAAGTTCCTACCCTTATGGCAGGGATCACACCATAGGTCATTGGAGGATGTGATACTCAATTTTAAGTGGTTTTTACTCTTATTGATTTGGGAATGGGTGATTAATTTTTTTCACATTAGCGCTTAGGTGTGAGCATTTTGGCGACACCCAATCATTGTATTCGATGATGTATGAATTGTGGGTTGTGGAACTTAGTGTTCGGTTGTGAGGTGATGATAAGGATACTATTTTGGTGAGGAGTATCAGATCATTAATGTTTTAATGCCTCTCGTATTGGGAGATTTGTGAACAATGTGGGAATCATCGGTGGATGGTCAAGATAGCATTGGTTGTGTAAACTATTAGAGAAAAATCATGGTATCTGGTTGGACACTAATACCTCTCAAGGAAGATAAGTTCTATGGTGGGTAGGTTGTAATAATTCATATATGTACAGGTTATTAAATTCATGGGAATTTTTTTTTGTTTTCAATGCTTGTTAGGGTTAATATTTTCATTTTCCCCTCCTAGATGATCTAAAAAATATTTTTTGACCACTCTGTTGATCCTGGAATATGGTGTTTACCATAGGAAAGGAGTTTGGTGTAAATCTAAGCCGTTCAAATTTTCATGGAATTTTTAATATTTAATTAATTAAATATTAATTATTCACATGCATTCATATGGTGATATATTTTGAACAGAGCATCAGATTGAGATTCTAACTTCCCAGTTGAGTCCAAAATGAGGGGTTTTTCCAAGTCAATGCATAACCTCACATCAGGCACCAGGCTTAGGCTCAATTTCCTTTTCTTATCCTTTTTTCTTTTTTTCTTTTCCCATTTATTTCCTCCTTCCTCACGTGTCTTTCCTCACACAACCCTTAGGGATTCCCTTTTTCATGGCTGATAGTGAGGGATATAGGGTAGATATTGAGAGGGAGGTTCTGCTGTAGAGGTTGAGAGGAGCTAGATCATTGTGTGACAACTACAGAGCATGGATCAGACTGGAACATTGGTAATTTCCACATGGAGTTAAAACTTTTTTTAATTTTGTTCATAATCCCCATAGTTCCATAGTTTTTAAGTTTTAAATCCATTTTATGGTTTCTAAGAACCCCATTAGGGTTAATCTATGATTTTTTTCATGTAAATAGGGGTTTTGTGCCGATTGTAGGGGTTCCATTCAAAAAATCATGATCACATGGAATGTAGTTTATGAATTCACACTATGTATTATTCATTTTGATTGAAGGGTTAAAGATGAAGGTTACTCGACATGTGTTCAGTACATGCTGTGTAGAGGCGAATTGGGGTGTGTCTGGGTACTTGGCCACACACCCCATATCCGAGGTACAAGGATATATATGACACACAACTAGACCTCATGTGATGTACAAAACCAGTGTCTATATATGGTAGTTAGCTAGACCCTGTGTGGGTTAGATGGAAAGTTTCTTGGGTGTAACCTTGTGTGGGGTACACACCATGTAGGTGGGTGCATGCTGTGTACCTAGGGAAAGTGTACGCCAAGTGGGTTTTGGCACATGACTTGGGAGGCCTATTGGAGGTACACACCATGTACACGAGGTACATTTCGTGTACTCCCTCCTTGGAGGTGTTTTTACAATTTATCACTATGGGGATATAATTGGACTTGTAATTAGTCTATTATAATTTCTTTTACTCATAGAAAAATATGGTGGAACCCTTGGTGTGTTTTGAAAACTTTTAAGAGTTGATCCGGGGTGAGTGAGTTATGATAAAGGGGTTCTTCCTTCGGTAATTTAAACTAGAGGTATCATGAGAGAGACATGGGATGATACCAAGACAAGGTCCATTATAATGATTAGAGTACATGGAATGATATCACTAAGGTCATCATATGGTGTTAGCATAGGATAGTCCATGGTTAGCGGGATTGGGTTGTGACTTGAGGAGGTGGATAAGTTGGGTGTTTGGGAAAACCTATAGTGACTTGGAAAGGGGATAGTCTTGAGGATATCTTACTTGTGAGATATGCCTAGTAGTCCATGTGAGGAGCCTTGAGATACATTATATCCATTTTTCTTATTGATATGGGTTGGATGAGTAGACCAACCTAGGATGACCTTGGATTCAACATGATCCATAGCCTATCTCCCTTAATTATTGTCGATGTGGCATACCCTGAGGCCTAGAAGGTTGTTTCAAGTTTATTAAATTGATGAGGTGTGTGATTACCTCTAGGTGATAGTTAATGACTCATGAAACTGTATGAGACTTGGGAACCTGATAGGGATCCCTTATCTATGAAATGACAACATAGACCCCAATAGGTTCCCCTTTAGAGTTTAACCCTGAGCGGGTGCATGTGGATATGGGTAGAGATGATTATGGGTTTCACCTTAGAGACTGAACCAATGTGTAAAACTGAGGGGTTATGGAAAGTAGTGATGATCATGGGTGTTCGACCAAATATTGATATACATTTATTTTATTATTGGTTATAATATGTTATTTCCCAAGATGTATGAGAAGAAGTCAGTAGTAATAGCACTTTTCTGATTGCTTAAGAATCACTTGAGGAGATGAATGAGACCCTTGGATTCCCAACATGTTATGGATCCAATATCGTAACATTTTGGGGGTGGATGCCTGGTTTTTATAGCATCCAATGCATATAGTTGATGCAGTTGTGGATTACTGTAGATGGTTCTTAGGATATTTCATCTGAGCCTATGTGATGGTATACATACAAAAGTTCATAAGATGATTGAGATTCCTTTGACATAGTGATACCATTGTGAATTCCCCAGTGTTGGGATTCAAATGGAGATATCAGTAAACTATAGAAAATGACTATGATTCCTAGGATTTGAATGCAAGTATGAGGTGACGGGTGGGAATATATTCCCAAGCATAGATGTAGGACATCCTAAGAGTTACTATTGGATCCCCTCGATTGATTCCTAGAATACCCCCTAAAATCAGTTAGATGCACCAGATTAGGATCCACATGTTATTTGATGCCTAGGAGATTGACCGTGGGATCTATGGAGGGTATTCCCTTTGATTTATTGGTCTTATCAGGGATTATTCATGCCTGGACATATAGTATTTCCTAGGGCTCCCCATCTTAGTAATTGGTTGTTATCCTAACATCAAGAATGCCTAGGTACTTTTGGGGGTTCAATCTGAGGTATTAATCAAGAGAAATTACTAGTGACATCCCAATATCCGCTACTAAACTTGATAGAGGCATGAGCATGGGATCCCTAGGGTGTGAAAATAGGCTCCCTTGATGTGATTCTCATGCTTAAAGACACTATAACATTGGATAAGGTGGTTATGGTAAATTGGGGTATGGGACCCAAGGATCAAATTTTTTTATCAGGTATGGCCCAAATTTTATGTATGCACCCTTGGGGAAGTTGTGATACTATGATTAGAATGATCCTTGTGATGTTTTCAGAAACATTTCGGCACTATCCAAAGTAGTTATAATTGATTGGGGTCACAAACTTGAGGATTTATGGTGGTTTTATTATTTATTTTTATTCTAGTAATTTGTCAGCTAGGCTGGGAATATTTCATGAGCATGAACTTATGATAGTATCTTATAGGTCCACCATTAGGGTGGACTATTGAGATTCATTTCTCATACCCTGTACGTTCACCTTAGTGTTCATGAAGGCCTAAAATCTACTTCCAGGTTGAGTATAGATCATAGTGGATAGGTTGGATTCTTAAGATTGCATGATTGAGTTGTTTCTCATGTAGAGTCTTCAGATCGGTCTAGTTCAGCTCAAGATTCATGGATATCAGGTATGTGGCATGACTTGGATTTGAAGTGGGGCCTTATAATTTTTTTATTTTACATATTTGTTTGGCCTAGTGGGTAACCAATTGATGTGTATAGAATAACAGTTTTAGTTGTATGATGAATTTAATTTTATTATAGCATGTTTCCATTATAGTTATTTATTATTTTCATAATCTAATGGATGTTTGTATTGATTTATAAGGATTGTTTATTTTTATTGTTATTGTGAACTCTGATACATGGGTTATAATCACCCCATGGTACCTCCTTATACCTCTAATACTAGTCACCAGCCTCTTAAATATAAGGAGGTGCACCTGAGTTCATACGGAGGTTTGGTCTAGTTACAATTTAGATTGATTAGGGTCAGAGATTTACACCGATCTCATATATCACTTGACCTAAAAAGTATACCTCATTGATCCAAAAGTGACAATTGGAGATCTTGACATAAATATGATTCTATCTAAGTGTACTCAACATAATCTCTAAGTATTTCTCACGATCTTCCCGTGAATTGGAGTACATGAGGATTTCATACATAAAGATGAGCATGAACATGTATAAATACAAGTGGAAAACTCAATTCATCGAATACATGTATATTGTTGGTGCATTCTTTTGACCGAATGAAATAATTAGATACTCATATAAACCATACTTACTCCTGAAAGTAGACGAGGTATATCTGATGGCCTCACCTTTATCTGATGATATACTAACCTCATATTAATCTTCAAGGATACTTAGGGACCATTAAGATGATCAAATAGGTCATTAATATGTGGAAGAGGGTACCCATTTTTAACTTTCATCTGATTCAACTTATTATAGTCAACACACAATTTCAAATAACCATATGAATTTTTGAAAAAAAGGACCAGGGAACCCCATGGAGTGGTACTCAGACGAATTAATACCTTGACCTACAAATCCTCTAATTGACCCTTAATATCTTGTAGCTCCATAGGATCCATCATGTAGGGAAGAATAGATACTAAATCTATACCCAAAAATAGCTCAATGTGAAATTCCACTTCCTTATCAGGTGTAAGTATTAAGAATTCAATAGGAAATACATCTAAAAAAATATCAACAATAGGTGTAAAAATACCTTTCTACACATTCCCATAATTGAACATAAAAATATCCACCTGATCCATAATCCTGCTAAGATATTGATGTATAGTCCCTACACAACTTTCCTAGATATCCAACTATCCATTGTGAACACACTTTCCACCCCCAGGAGATGAAAAATTCACCCATCAATGGTAATAATCGATGTGGGACAGATATCGTACTAACCATTCCATCTCGAGAATTGGATTGAAACCAATCGTATCTAGTACAATAATATCCTAGAGGAATCTATAGCCGACAACCTCTAGGGAACACCCACTATATCAATTAATACCCTTTGAAAACACTTCTAATAGCATGTTGATAGACATCACCCCGTACAAACAATCTATACCCATCACTATTCCCTCCAAAAACTGTGCATGTATAAAATAATTTGGATCACCAGTATCAAATAGAGCACATACCAAAGTAGATGTTACCGGGACCATACCTCAGACTGCAGAAGGTTCCACATCTTGGCCTATAAGAGAAGGTTATATAGTATGTAACTGACCTGAACCATGACCCTAAGTAATAGAATAATCTCCTTGAACTACAATACCTTTTTGGAAATTTTGATCCAGACCCTAAGCACTAATCTCACTATCTCAGACCAAAAGTTCGGTATAACTCTAGCTACCCACCTACCGCGACATAATTGATCCACCTCTAGAACCCTATACCTATACAGATCTTGAATCACTAGGCATCCAGTAATAACTCATGTGAAACCTCTATAAGTGACTCATCTTACCACATGATCAATACTCAATTGGTGGTCGATCATAATATAAGGCCCCAACCTTAAACATTACTTAATCTTTAGTTAAGTCAATAATTTGACATTAATTCACATCAAGGATCTTTTCAGGTTTAGAGTTTTAAATAATTAGTCTATAACTATTACATAATAGACCTATACATTACATGTGGACTGTTACACTTAGTATCTACTTTTTCCACAAAAGGAAACCCTTTAAACAAAATATGATTTCTTTTTCTTTATAAATTTATTCTTGAATTCTTCCTTTATCTTACCCTTACTTATACCCTATGAAAAAAAATTCAAAAACTTGGGATGAGCATAAAAAGCTAAGTAAGGGATATAAAATAAGGAATAAAACCATTAGTCCAAGAATATTTAAAACCCATGAAAAAATTTTCACAAAATAATACGTCTCACCCATAAAACATAAACTATTTATCTTACATCATGTAATCCTAATATTCCTACAAAACTTCATAGAAATCATAAAACATAATGGTAACTTCTGAAATCCATATCATACTTACATTATATCTTCCACATCTACATAGGGAGTAACTTTCATGGTTACGTTTGGAATACCCATCACAATATATTCCCTAAATCTATTAGGAGAAACTTTATCGTTTACCTCTACCGTGTTACCTAATGCATTGGAGAGCTATCACAAGCTCACATTCACTAGGTTTATCATGGAAATACCCATATTTGGTTTATCACATAACCACTTGTCAAATTTCCAAGTACCATTACATAATCATAACACATAAAAGATTGAAATTATCAACATTTCACTCATCAATCACAAGAAATAAATTCAATATATTGAAATATTCAATCCATTTCCAAAACCATTTAAAACATTTAATAAAAATATTTTTGAATCAAAGTCTCCCATACCACTTTAAAACTTTTAAAAAAATTCAAGAGTTAGAATTTTAAAACATATATGTCCATATAAATAAATCCTTAAAACCATTTTGAAAACATGGACATTAATGAGGAACATTTAGAAGAATAAATCATTAAAACATTTAAAATTACACTTGATAAAATACTTGAAAAATAATAATTAAAGAGTAAAATTAAACAAAAATTATAATATCATGAGAATAAGGAGATTCATGATATAATATATCAATGGGAAGTATATACACTATAAAAGTGAATTGGTGCATAACAACAAATAATTCTCAATGGATTATAAATTGAGGGGAAATCCCTTAAAAAGATCACATCATTAGATTAAGGATAGATCAATGACATAATTATGTGTGAAAAATATAAATACACCCAATATAAGTTTATATTTAGTGTAAAAAAATCAGAGTTCATTCCCACATATTCTTGGAAAAATCAAAACCAATGGCATGGATATTTAACACAATGAATGGAGATTGAGTTAAGATTCCCCTTACAAAGTTTTTTTAAATGGCGTAAGAATTTATCAATGGTATGATTATGTATAGAAAAAATATATCCAAACAAAGGGAAGTGGAAATTAAAATATAAATAAATAAATAGTGATTCCACACATAATCTTGGAATAATATAATCAACAAAGTATCCATAAAACCTAATGAGTTGAAATTGAGTTTATAAATTCCTTTACAAAGATTATTTTGTTAATAAAATAGATTGATTATGTGTATTCAATATAAATAAACATAAATAAATTATAAATAAAAGATAGGATATCAAACTTCATTTCTCACATAATCATAGCACGTCATAATCAAGAAGTAGTAGATTAACACAAATAATGGAAATTTGGTTAAGAAGTTCCCTTACCTTGAATCTGACTTGTCCCGTTCGTTCTTTAATTTCCTCTAAATCGGGTAACTTATTATGATTTGAGCCAAAAGGATTCCTTGAATTTCCTCATTCCCATGGTAAGGATTATAGGAGTAAGGGAGGGATGTTGGGAGCTTATTTGAGCAGAATTTGAATGATCCAAGGGGCTTGATAGGTGTTAGTAAGTGGGTAGAGGTGGTGGTCTTTTATAAGAGGGAGGAGAGGCACTTTAGGAAAGTCTTGAAATATTAATTTACTATAAATAAAATTTCAATTACAAATGGTCCAAATCTATTTTAATTCAAATATAAGATGATCTTTTTTCGAATACCCATCATCCAATAATTTTTAGAAACGTTTTGAATATTTTTTTATCCTTATATTTTTGGTTTAACCCTTATTTTACCCTTTTTAATCTTACAGTGATATCATGTTATTTACACATTGTGGGTTAATGTAATTACCATATCATGTCAAATGACCCACAGAAAGTTATTTATGACATATTTGGACTTATATTAACAATTTGGATGAATAATATATTTTTAGGAATTTAATATCATTTAATAAACTATTTTATATTTTAAGTTATAAATTATGTCAATTTTAGACACTATTCATACTTGACTTTTTTTTAAAAATTCATAAAAACTTTATTCCTTCAAAAAAAACATTGAATCAATCCTAACATGTCATATTCACCTATAGAATTAATGGATGACATTAATTATGTCAAATAATATTTATTTTAATATTTATAATATAATTTATTTGAATCCTTTGTTAATGAAGCAATCATTGCATCATAATTGTGTCATAATTAAATTTATTTATTTAATGTATAAAAATCATAAATAAAATATCATGATGTAGAAAAATCTTTTTATACTTATAATTAATATTTATAGTTAAAGAGATCACTTATATAACCCCAGATAAAAAAAATTAGTAAGAAGATACATGTTTATGTTATTTTTATCTTTATTTTAAATTAATTATTATATCATGTCATTATCACTCCCAAGGGGATCCCAAATGCCAAAAGTTCGGCCTAATGATGATAATGGTCGGACATAACTCATCCAATAGTATTCAGACACGTTTTAGGGTAGTTTTATATTATTAAAATATTATTTTTTAACCCTTATTTACCCAATTTACCCTTTAAATATGGTAAATATAAATAATTACTAAAGTTACTATTCATGATATCAAAAAAAATTACCTACTTACAAAATTTGGACTTTATGGTTCCAAATGCAGTATCAATTTCTTCAAATTCAAATCACAAAAATGTAGTAATTAATTTAAAATTAATTCTTGTTGTCAAAACCAGAAAGTGTGTTTTTAAGAAGTAAAAACTACCAAAATATTAACATGTTTTTATATCTAATTTCAATGTGAAATTACTTATAATGAACAAAATTGAATTAAATGATAAAAATATATTCTATTTATGCTTTAAAACCATTAAAGTGTTTTTAATAAGTAAAAACTACCAAAAGATTAACATGTTTTTATGTCTAATTTCAGTGTGAAATTATTTATAATGAAGAAAATTGAATTAAATGAAAAAAATATATTCTATTTATACTTCAAAACCATTAAATAATACGATTTAACCATATAAATTTTCTTGATGGAAAAAATTTGTTTTCAATTAAAATTTAGCCTATTTTTACTATTAATCAAAACATGATAGTTATCCTAAAAATATCAAACATTTATCTAAAGTAAATTTTTGTGTCCTAATTATAAATAAGAAGTTAATTTTTTCAAATAAAACAGATAAATGTGTCAAAACCTAAATTTAAAAAGGGTTCACCATCAAAAGGTGGTAAAACTACATTTTTAGAAAAATATGTCTTTTATCCAAAAATAAATAAATTTATTATTATATCATATATATAAAACATATAAGATTAATTTAAAACATTACATTGAATATATATCATATATTTTTCATTAAATAAAAATCCATAAAGAATCATATGATTTTATAAACACAATTATTCTCTTTTGGTTTTCATAAAAACACATCCTTTATATTCAATTGGTTTTTATTTCCATTTCTAATAAATTTGGTAACCAATGAATCATTATTTAAACATGTGTAAACTATATTTTTATAATTTTGTTGATACTATTCATTCCCACCATTACAATAGCTAGGGTATAACGGTAACATTTAAATAATAATATTTAGTTGTTCATTTAAGCTCAATGTAGCGTATCATGTATGCTATTGAACATAGTGTTTCTTTCTTAAAACTCAGGATGTTAAATCATTCCCCCCTTTGGGAAATTTCATCCTATAAATTTTAAAATTTGTCTTGGTAACTTCATGAAAAACCCCACATCAGAAAAAGGGTTAATAAAACTACCACTTCAAAAGAAAGAAAGATAAGTACAAATGTCACTCGAGATAATACGTACTAGGGTTCCATGTAAGAAAACATGGATATGGATGAAAAAAAGTGTCAAGTTATGATGGATAGTGATAGAAAACATGATTAGTAAAAAGTTAACAACAAAAAAACCATAAACTTGTGATGGGTTAAACAGTCTTTGATTTCCCAGTAGAAAAATTAAACAGAATTTTTTTTTGTTTTAAGGTCCATTTCATAAAGTTGAGGAATTATTTTACAACTTAGAATAATAACATAAGGAAACATACTTACTTGTCAATTAGATTATCATCCTTTAATAAATATCAACCACTAACTCATATTTTCTCCAAATGATGAGTATTCAAGATGACTTGATCACACCTAAAGTGCTAGAATCAACTTCTAGAGAATTTCATAATCTACAAAAGATGAACTATATATTTCCCATGTATTTAGACATTAAACCGAAACCAAAATAGATAGAAAAAGATCAAATAATCTCCCAAAAAGAATAATCCTTTATAAAAAGAAATACTACTCTTAATCTCTAAAATTCAACAAAAAATACCCAAAGTTCAACAAAGACCATTCAATAAACAATTGTCATTAAATTTTTTCATAATAATCCAAACTAAATTGAAACCCAAAATTTGGAAGGATTTGATCACAATGTCTTCCATGATAAATCTTAACATTTATCTATAAATAACATCGACTACTCTTAAAGTCTCATATTTAAAAGTAAATAACCTAATCACATATTCTCCATGATATGTTAATCATTTCCATTAATAACCTAAATTTACATATATCCACAATAAAAACATAGATTATTCCAAAATAAAAATTCAAAAATTACTCCTCAAATTAAAACCCATAGTATTATATTTTCCATAGGCATATAATGTTACCAAATGAGCGAACATCTTCCAAAATAACATTTATCACTTAATCACCAAATCATTTTCCTATACTAAGGATATCTATTTGATCAAACATAAGTTCCCAAAATCAACTTATTATTGATCCATAAAATAATTTAACTAGAAATAATAAGTCATACTAACCAGGGACTTCACATAGGCCAATGGTAGGTGATAAATCCCAATCACACTTCAGTTGTGGGTTCGATTCATATAGCTTTATCCGACACGATAGGTTGTCACATGGTCTGCGTGTTGTCCATTTACAAAAGCTATATAATTCTTAAAACATTCCCAAAATGAGATAAAATACTCAAAAATAACCATAACATAATTGAACCTCAATTTTTTCTCATACCTCACATTTTTCATCCCAAAAATTAATAACCCATAATTTCCTAAAAAAATATATGTCTCTAAAAATACTGTTAATCAGCTTAAAATTTTGGAACATAAATCCTCAAAAGGGATTTATAAGACATTGAAAATATGATCAGTCTAAAAATTAAAAACTCATATGATATCCCTATATCTTCATAATACATCCTAATCAATAAATTTGTATAAACCTACCTCTGATACTAAATATAAGGCTCCGGCCTTAATCATTACTTAATCTTGAGTTAAGTCAATAATTTGACTTTAATTCACATCAAGGATCTTTTCAAGTTTATAGTTTTAGAGAATTAGTCCATAACTATTACATAATATACCATAGATTACAAGTGGATAGTTACACTTAGTATCCACTTTTTTCACAAAAGGAAACCCTTTAAACAAAACATGATTTCTTTTTCTTGATAAAATTCTTCTTGAATTCTTACTTTCTCTCACCCATCCTTATACCCTATGATTTTTTTTAAAAAAACTTGGGATGAGCATAAAAATATCAGTAAGGGATATAAAATAATGAATAAAACCGCTAGTACATGAATATTTGAAACCCATGAAAACATTTTCACAAAATCATACTTCTCACCCATAAAACATAAACTATTTAGCTTACATCATGTAATCATAAGATTCATACAAAACATGATAGAAATCATAAAACATAAAAGTAACTTGTGGCATCCATATAATACTTACATTGAAGATTTCACAACTACATAGGGAGTAACCTTTATGGTTACGTTTGGAATACCCATCAAAATATATTCCCTAAATATCTTAGGATAAACTTTATCCTTTACCTCTATCACATTACCCAATGCATCAGAGAGTTATAGTGGGATCACCTGGCCTAGGTTTACCACGAAACCACTCATATTTGGTTTATCACATAACCACCCATTAAATGTCTAAGTAACATTACATAATCATAACACATACAATATTTAAATTATCAACATTTCACTCATCAATAACAAGAAATCAATTCAATATATTGAAATATTCAATCCATTTTCAAAACCGTTTAAAACATTTAATAAATATATTTTTAAATCAAAGTGTCCCATAACACTTTGAAACATTTAAAATAAATTTGAGAGTTATAATTTTAAAACATATATGTCCATATAAATAAATCCATAAAACCATTTTGAAAACATGGACATTAATGAGAAGGATTTAGAAGAATAAATCATTAAAATAATTAAAATGATGTTTCAGTTAAAGAGTCCCTTACCACTTGATAAAATAATTGAATAAAAATAATTAAATAATAAAACTAAACAAAACTTATAATATCATGATAATAAGGAGGTTCATGATATAATATGTCAAAGTGAATTATATACACCATAAAATTGAATCAGTGCATAATAAAAAATAAGTCTCAATGGATTATAAATTGAGATGAAATCCCTTACAAAGATCATATCATTAGATTAAGGATAATTCAATGACATAATTATGAGTGTAAAACATAAATACACCCAATATATGTGTATATTTATTGTAAAACAATCATAGTTCATTCACACATATTCTTCGAAAAACAAAACCAATGACATGGATATTTAACTTAATGAATGAAGATTCAGTTAAGATTTATCTTACAAAGTTTGTATAAATGACATAAGAATTTATCAATGGGATGATTATGTGCATAAGAAGTATATCCACACAAAGGTAAGTGGAAATTAAAACATAAATAAATAAACAATGATTCTGCATATAATCTTGGCATAATATAATCAATGAAGTATGCGTAAAACCCAATGAGTGTAAATTGAGTTTATAAATTCCTTTACAAAGATCATTTTGCTAATAAAATAAATCGATTATGTGTATTCAATATAAATACACATAAAGAAATTATAAATAAAAGATATGATATAAAAATTCATTTCTCATATAATAATATAACGACATAATCAAGAAGTATTAGATTAACCCAAAGAATGAAAATTGGGTTAAGAAGTTCTCTTACCTTGAATCCGACTTGTCTCGTTCGTTCTTTAATTTCCTCTAAATCAAGTACCTTCTTTTGATTTGGTCCAAAAGGCTTCCTTGAATTGTCTTCTTCCCAAGGTAAGGCTTATAAGAGTAAGGGAGGGATGTTGGAAGCTTATTTGAGAAGAATTTGGATGAGCCAAGGGTATTGAGAGGTTTTAGTAAGTGGGTATAGGTGTTGGACTTTTATAAGAGGGAGGAGGGGCACTTTAGGAAAGTCTTGAAATTTTAATTTATTATAAATTAAATTTCGATTGAAATTTTTAAAAAACTCTTTTAATTCGAAGATAATATGATTATGGTTCGAATAACCATCATCCAATAATTTTTAGATAAGTTTTTAATATTTTTTATTCTTATCGTTTTGGTTTAACCCTTATTTTACCCTTTTTAATCTTATATCGTTATCATGTTATTTACACATTGTGGGTTAATAAAATTACCATATCCTGTCAAATCACCCAAAAAAATATCATTTATGACATATTTGGACTTATCTTAACAATTTTTATGAATCTTAGATTTTTATGAATTTAATATAATTTAATAAACTATTTTATATTTTAAGTGATAAATTATGTCAATTTTGGACACTATTCATACATGACTTTTTTACAAATTCATATTAACTTGATTCCTTTGAACAAAAAACATTGAATCAATCCTAAAATGTAATATTAACCTATATAATTCATGGATGACATTAATTATGTCAAATAATATTTATTTTAATATTTGTAATATCATTTATTTGAATCCTTTATTAATGAAGCAATCACTGCATCATCATTGTGGCATAATTAAATTTATTTATTTAATGTCTAAAAATTATAAATAAAATATCATGATGTAGGAAATATTTTTAGATTTATAATTAATACTTATAGTTGAATATATCACTTATATAACTCCATATAAAAAAAATTACTAAGAAGATACATGTTTCTGTTATTTTTCTCTTTACTTTAAATTAATTATTATAACATGTCATTATCACTCCCAAGTGGCTCCCAAATACCAAAATTTCAGCCTAATGATGATAATGGTTGGAAAAAACTCATCCAATAGGATTGGGACATGTTTTATGGAAGTTTTATATTATTAAAATATTATTTGTTTACCCTTATTTACCTAATTTACCCTTTAACTAGGGTAAACATAAATAATTACTAAAATTACTATTCATACTGTACAAAAATAAAATATACCTATTTACAAAATTTGGACCTTATAATTCTAAATATGGAATCCATTTATCCAAATTCAAAACACAGAAATTGTAGTAATTAATTTAAAATTAATTCCTATTGTCAAAACCAGAAAGCGTGTTTTTAAGAAGTAAAAACGACCAAAAGATTGACATGTGTTTATGTCCAATTTCAATGTTAAATTACTTATAATGAACAAAATTTGTTTAAATGATAAAAAATATATTCCATTTATACTTTAAAATAATTAAATAATATTATTTAACCATATAAATTATCTTTATAGAAAAATATGTTTTCAATTAAAATTTAGCGTATTTTTACTATTCATCAAAACATGATAGTTATCAGAAAAATATCAAAAATTCATAAAAAGTAAATTTTTATGTACCACTTCTAAAGAAGAAGTTTTTTTTCAAATAGAACATATAAATATATCAAAAAATAAATTTAAAAATGGTTCTCCATCAAAATACAGTAAAACTGCATTTTTAGAAAAATACTTCTTTTATCTATAAAAATTGAATTTGTTGTTATATAATATCTAGAAAACATATTAGATGAATTTAAAACATTAAATTGAATATATAAAATATATTTTTTATTAAATAAAAATCCATAAAGAGTGATATGAGTTTATAAACATGGTTATTCTCTTTTAAAATAGGTTTTCATAAAAACACATCCTTCACATTCAATTGGTTTTTATTTCCATTTCTAATAAATTTTGTAACCAATGAATCATTATTTAAAAATGTTTAAACCATATCTTCATAATTAATTTTATATTATTCATTCCCTCCATTCCAACGTCTAGGTTATAATGGTAACATTTAAATAATAATATTTAGTTGTTCGTTTAAGCTCGATGTAGCATATCATGTATGTTATTGAACACAGTGTTTCTTTATTAAAACTCCAGATGTTACACATAATGAGTCCAAATATGGCCAAACATGCCACACTAGTGACATTACACTGCACTACCTCCAAGAAAAGGGAGGGATGATCTAACTCCCTAGATACTCTACCTACCACTGCTCTAGTATGGTCTATATCAATAATTCTTCCTACTACTTGAAGATCCACTATTTTCCACCCAGAAAAATGTACCTACCCTAAGACCCGACCTTCTTCTAGGTTCCTCTCCAATATAAGTGCTTGGCTCACTTCCTCAGAAAATGGTTTAATCTAAAAAAACATTCACATGAGCTTGAATCCCATATCATAGTCCTTCTTCGAAACATATCGCTTGAGATACTTAATTCCACCACTATAATAGTGGAAAAGCGCTGTAATTTACTGAAATGATCAACATAATTAGTGACCAAGATATTCCCTTGCATAAGGTTCATGAATTCCATATCCTTTTTAGTTATAAGGGTATATGGGAAGAATTGTTAAAAGAAAGAGGCATCAAAGTCCTTTAGGGACCAACCCACATGTTGATCCACATAGACTAAAATGTCCCACCACCACTTCATTGATCCTTAAAGAAAACAAACCTCCAGTTCCACCCTTCTATATTGAGGTTTCTCAAGATTCTCAAAGATCATATAGATAGACTCAACCCAACACTTAGATTCATGGGGACCATACTCCCTATAAAATAATGATGAGTGATGCAGTTGAAACTCTCTAGTAAACTCTAAAACCATTAGTGCAGTGTGAGGAGGTTCTCTCTCCATCACCTACACTACCTATACTAAGTTCAATCAGATATGATCATCCACCACTTTCCCCAATGCTACTAGATGTTCTGGCTCAATAAACTTTGGGGAATACTCATCGCCACCCTCCAGATTCTTAACTGGAGACCACTGTGGAGGAATTTTTCTATCATTCCAAATAAACACCTCAGAACATGTTATCAAAAAAATTATTAATATCACGTTAAGGAAAATGATAACATGAATAACACCCTAATGTCCCCTATATCTCATACCATAAGAAACTCACAACTCAGTCACTCCCTCTAGACCCAACTACCCATACACAATGTCAATATCATAAACATACATAAGGTTCACACTATAAACACATGATCCATATCATTTCACTTTTCAATTTTTTAACCCGAATTTTCATAAATAAGGCTCAGTTAAATGAAATGTCGATTAAAAGTTATAGAGGAAAACACTTTATAAGTTGTGATTGGAATTTTATTTATATAATGTCACCTAATAATCAAGATAAGTAACCTTGTGATGAACTTTCAACCATTTACTTTAACTAGTACTTTTAACAATTAAGGATCAGTGAAATAAAATTTCAATTACAAGTTATAGAGGAAAACACTATAAGTTGTAATTGACGTTTTATTTATTTTATGCATTGTAATAATTAAATAAAGTTATCATGTAACATATTTTTTATCCATTTAATCAATAACATGCATTCGTAAAGATGGAATATAGATCCTGTGTGCCTAAAATGATGTATATACACATTCCCTTTTACCATTATAGCCAAGATACAAGATACCATAAATAAATAACCTCATAATCATGTGTATCACTCAAGGTGAAAAAATACAACTCTATATATGAAAATCAAGGACATAAATCTCATCCATGTTAACTTAGCCTTTCCCCAATACGTGGGTATGCAACTCCCAAGCATGAGTTTTGTACTAAGTCTAGAAAACACCCTATCACCTGTCTACCTTGCCCAAATTATAAAAAAAAGAAAGCTTTGATACCAATTTATAACACCTTGACCTAATTCACTCTGAATAGTAACTGAACTGGAAGGTTACTAAGACCTTATGCATGCCTCCCTATATGCCAGAGGCTACTAATTAGTAGCTTGGGTCTATGGTGGTACATTGGGGAGACTATACCCACACATTAGAGTAAAATAATAGAAAAAATAAAGGTAATCACATACAAAAAGTAGATAAAGTAGTAAATTAAAATCAAGAAAAGTGATGATAAATAATCACAACCCTTGTTATAACAACATGTAAAGAATTAATACATTATTAAACCATATAAACAAATATCTAAAAAGAAAAAAAAATACAAAAATAGAGAGACTTCGCCAAAAATGGACCTAGATCCAAGCCCAATCTCAGACTCCCAAGATCCATCCTGGGAGTTTGAATCATGAATTATTTATAGGGTTATTTCCCTTAACTAATCTTGAAATCATGAAGTTTTCTTGTATAACAAATGATATCCCAAGTTGAGTATGGGAATGAATTTTTAATCCACCACCAATGACGTTTATAAGTATATCCACTACTGGAATTTGAGGTATTTGCGATGAGCTATTTGCGATGGGATCCCATCACAAATGATCTTTTGTGACGGGGTCACGTAGAAAATATCCCGTTGTAGAAAACAGTGTCGAAAATAGTTTTTTTGCGACGAACCCGTCATAAAATAATATCATTAGCGACGAGAGGATTTACCTTTGTAAATAGTTCCTTGATTGTATATATTATATATATATAAAAACTTGTTGCGACGATCCCGTCACAAAAAGTTATTTGCGACGGTCATGTTTGCCCGTCGCAAATAGTTTTCCAATTGTATATATATTATATATAAAAACCTGTTGCGATGGGCCCGTCGTAAAAACATATTTGCGACGGGCTCGGTTTTCCCATCGTAAATAGTTATTTAAAAAATATATAAACCATTTGTGATGGGACCCCATCACAAATACTTAATAAATATATATATATATATATATTCAATAAAATTATGATAAATTAATATTAGAAAATAATAATAACATTAATACTATTAATATAGTAATGTTATTATTATTAATATATATTTATGAAAAAATAATATTAATATTATTAAAATAAAAAAGTTATAAAATATTAAAATTCTCAATATTGGAAAAAAATATAAAAAAATATAAAATTATTATTATTATTATTATTAGTAAAATAAAAAAAACATTAAAAAATATGATACTAATAATAAATAATAAAATAATAAAATATTAAAAATAATAAATAAAATAAAATAAAAAATTTAATTATGAAATATTCACACCAATATAAAAGACAGAAATTGTTAATATTACAACAAAATTTGAATTCAAATGTTTTTAACATTAAAAAAAGTCACTCTGGGGATAATCTTCTAGAGGAGGTGGAGGAGCTGGAGGAGATGGTGTAGGAAACTCAATCCCAAAACTACAAGTCAGACGGTGCATGTACTCCATCTGCTCGTGATGCTGCTGCTACCATCGATGCATCTCCTCCTTGTACTACTGTTGGTGCTACTGCTGCTGCTGACACATCTCTTCTTGTTGCTTACGCAAACTCTCTATAAGCTCACTTTGATCTTGCAGAAGCTCCTAATACCGTGATCCAGAAGATGATGCCTCACCATGAGCTCCTCTCGAGCTGGACGCCGGCATCACATTAGTACCATAATAAGTCTCAGGAGTCAAATGAGAGTAAATACCAACTACTCAACCCTTCTCAAAGTCATACTGAGTCATTTGCATCCATTCCGCCTCATCGAAAATGGTGGGCACTAGTCTGATCAGCCATCTTGGCCTATCTCTTAGCCTCATATGACTCATTTAGTTCCAATTTGAAATGTAAATAGTGAAAATATTATATGCAATTAATTTTAAAACTGAAAAATAAATAATACTGATCACAGTCCGATGCTGGCGATCACCTATAATCTCTCTAGTGGCTGGATCACTGTACATCCTCTGATTAATGTCATACTCCGTAATATTGGGCTGCTCGACTTACTATATAAATATAAAATAAACTATTTATATTTAAAGTTATATAAAATATTTAAAAAAGTACTCACCATATACTCTCCATGCGTACTGAATATACAGCTACCGGCTCGATACGTCACCTCCTGTCTCCCCCGGTTCTGTCGGCCCAATGAAGATCTCTTCTGAAATCCACCACCCAACTAGTGTGAACATAATCCATCCCATACGTGAGATGAAATGTACTCTGGTCGGTGGGCTCTACACGACTCATCAAATATTTCCACTCCTACTTTCTTCATGGTTTTCCTTCTCAAATTGTGCAAAAACTGACATAAATGGTCATACAAAGACACCTCCCACGCTGCATGGATTGCGTCATGCATGCTATCATCGATGGGATACCATAAACCCTATAAATAATTTATAATATCAACTTATTAATGAAATAAATCTCAAAATAAATATTATTTGTTTACGTATCAGCCAATGATTGAACATGTTGAGCTACACATCAACAAGAATTTGTTCTCATGTGATCCATGGCTGAGAAAAATAATTGCACAAGATATCGCTCCCCTATCCAGTAACTATATGCACAAAACTGTGAAAAAAGAACAAATAATAAAACAATTAGTATATAAATAAATTAATAAAATATAACTAAAATACATAGGTTATCATACCTCCGTGTGCGTGGATCGAAGCCAAGACATGGATGTCGCTCGTGGATAGGGTCATGAATAATCATTCGTGTAAGAACACGCACCCTCCACGTACCCCCTAAACCACCAGTAGGCTTAGGGTCAGATAATCCCAAATCCTCCTCATCCAAAGGTAGCTCACCCTCCTACAACTGACGAAATAGATCATCATCCATCTGAAACACAAAATGATTGTTTTTAGAAAATAGTTAAAAATAACTATTATATATAGATATATATTAGTTATGATTATAACCAGCATTTAACTGTGTTAATATTCACCTTCATCATCATCTTCATATATGAGGATGTTAATGTCTTCATATTCCTCCTCGACATCATCAATATCCATATGAGTTTCAGTTTCATCATCTATTTCCATTTCAAATTCATTTGTAATGTCATTAACATCATCATCATCATCAACCCTTAATTGTGGGGTGTTATCATCAATATTCATGTCTCTTTGTGAAAAATATGGATTTTGAGTAGTCTCTTGAAAAATTTCAATTCCTTTCACTTTAGCAGAACCACATTCACTTTGAGTAAACTTATTTTTCCAAGATTTTATTTTTATTATGTTCCACCAATCACTTAAGTATCTTGAAGTAACATAATACTTTTCATAATAAATTTTATGTGCTTATTGAGATAGTAAAAATGGTTCATTTACTACAAGAAGACTTTTATATTTAATATCAACAATTCCATGAGTCAGATGAACACTCAAGCCTCTCGCAGTAACCAATCACCAACATTTAAACATCATTATGTAATTTTTTCCTAGATAATACAGTTCAATAATTTCATCCAGCATACCGTAAAAGTCAATTTCAGTTTCCCTATGACAAGATCCTCTCAAGAAAACTCCACTATTCATTTTTTTATTCCCCATATGCACATGTATGAAATCGAAAACGATTCACCACATATGAATTATAATATTTAACCATTTTGGATGGTGGGTTACTCAATATACACAGTTTCTTATCAATTTTATCAGTATGTTGAGACACCTGAAAATTTTCAAAACAATTATTAATATAATAAATAATAAACTAAATTTATATGTTAAACCATCAATAATTTATGTAACTAATTTTTGAAACCATTAAGATTTTTTTTGTCGATGTTCTTCAAGAGAAGTTGTTGTAATTTTTGGAAGATATTTCTTGATGTTATTATCATATAACCTATAAATAAAATATATTTACATACTATAGCATAAATTATAGAATAAGTGATAGAATCACTCACATTACAAATGATTTCATTTCTTTACAATTGAGCAGAACATATGTATGAGCTCTGTGATGGATATTCACATTAAAAATGATGTCATTTTTTCCCATACGGTTGTTTTTTGATGGATATTCAGATTCAAAATAATGAGAGCAGAAAAAATCAATTTCCTCTTTTAAATAAGCTTCAGCAATTGAGCCTTCAACTGATGTTTGTTACGTACTTTTTTCTTCAATTTCTGCATGCATCTCTGAAATGGGTACATCCATAGAAACTATACCGGATCTCTACATTTTGCTTTATGTGGGAAATTTAATATCAAATGTTCCATTGAGTCAAATAAAGTCAGCAGGAAGATTTTTTCTAGTTTACATATAATTACAACAACATCTTCTTCTAGTTTGCTTTGTGCATCGTAGTCTGTTGTCACCGCAAAAATGTCTCGAAAAAAATATGATATTTCTTTTATCAAATACTAAATCATAAAATTTAGCAAACCTCTTAATCTAATTTTCATAACTCTTTCTATTATAAAATTTAAATCATGAATTTTTAATCTGATAATATGACCATTCTTAATACATCTACCCAAATTTGAAGCATAACCATCTGGAAGTCTCAAATATGAAATATACTGAAAAAATAATAAGTGACTCTATTTGGATAGTGTATTAGATGCTTTTGGCTTCATTAACCTTTGTGATTTGATATTTTCAAACAGTTCAAGTTCTGGTCGCCTGCAAATTTGAGAAAGATCTAATCGTGCCTTTACATTATCTTTGGTCTTACCTGATGTATCCAAAACTGTATGAAATAAATTATTAAAATAGTTCTTCTCAATATGAATGACATCCAACATGTGGCGAACCAACAAATCAGACCAATATGGTAGATCCCAAAAAATGATCCATTTTATCCCATCGTGTTCTTTTCCAAATCCATGAATTTTCTGTTGGTTTATTGTTGGTCCAAATGTGATGGGAGGTAATGAAAATACAACTGATTTTAACTCTATACCTGAGATCATTTTTAGAGTTCCGTCCCTTTCAATTATTCCTTTTTTGAAATGAGATTTGTTCCTCCAAAAAGGATGATTGGTTGGAAGAAATCTGCAATGATAGTCAAAATAACAAGGTTTTTTTCCATTGAAGATCATAAATGTTTTTTTGTCTCTCATATAATAAGGACATGATTTCGGACCATGTGTACTCTAACCAAATAATATTCCATATGCTGTTAAGTCACTAATTTTCCACATCAATGCAACTTTTATTTGGAAATTTTGTTTCGCGACAACATCATATGTACTAACACCATTACTCTGCAATGAATTTAACTCATCAATCAATGGTTTCAAATAAACATCAATATTCTTTTTAGGATGTACTGAGATTAATAAGGTCAAAAATATATAAGGATCCTTCATCAACATCCATAGAGGTAAATTGTATAGAGTTATAAAGACAGACCAACATGAATATTGAATACCATGGGAACCAAATGGACAAAAACCATTACTAGAAAGACCCAATCTCATGTTCTGGGATTCTAAAGAAAAAGATGGATGCACTCGGTCAAAATATTTTCATAAATCACTATCAGATGGATGATTCAAGATTTTACCAATTGAAATATTTGTTTTGTGCCATGAAATCATTATCTATATGTTCTAAGACATAAATAAATGTTGCATCCTGAGTGTAAGTAGGAAATGTCTCAACTGTTTTATAGTAATCAATCTAGACTTCCCCAGTTGAAATTCTTTATACCTCGATTATACAGATGTGGGACAACTTTCCAATAACTTATTTTCACCAGAATATAAGATGAAATCATTTGAACATGCTTGAATCATCTGATAACTAAGTCTTAGATTACGAACCAACCTCTTGATCTTATAGTAATTTGCAGGAAAAACATTTCCTTTAGGTAACAGTGTTTTAACCAAAGAAAATATCCAATCAAAACAATTTTTTGACATTCCATTATCAGATTTAATAGCCATAAATCTTGAAACCACTTATAATTTTCTTATCTTGCAACCAGGATAAAATGCATCCTTAGCAGACCTCAACAACTCATAAAATTTAGATGGTTCCAACTCAGGAGTTAAATCAATATCATCCCGAGTTTTAGTTTTTTGAACAGATGGGCCTATAATATCATGTACTAAATTTTGAAACCGTGATAGATCAGGAATCAAATTATTAGTATCTTCTCTGAAACTGCATTCACCATGTTGATACCAAAAAACAAAATTTGGTTGAAAACCAAAACACAAGAGATGTCCCCAAATACTGTCAAATGTGTCAAACATTCTCAGAGCACATTTTTTACAAGGACCTTCTGAAACAAATTCTGGTTATGATGATTCAAATGATAAGAAAGCTTCAACACCCTCAATATGTATAGGATTTAAACTAGAACCATTTGGATTTCTATGCTGATTTATCCAAGCACGATCATCTAATAATGACTGTTGTCGACTTCCTTGTTCCATATTTTTCTACAGAATATAAAATCATTACAGTTTTTAAATAATTTGAAATAAGATAAACACTATCCAAAAAAGAGAAGATAAATAGTTATAGCTACTTCTTACTAATTACCACTAATTACGGGCGACACAATTTCTAGTGGATTGGAAAGTGCTCTTTTTTCTGACGACTCATTTACTTGAAACTTTCTCACATTGAAATCACAATAAAGAATCTGCTCGGAGGTATGTATATCCATTTCCGTGTATACAAGAATGCATAAGCATACCTCCGACCAAATTATTCATTGTGATTTCAGTGTGAGAAAGATGCAATTAAATGAGTCGTCAGAAAAAAGATCCCCATTTTTGTCGATGATTCATCTTCTTGCAACTTTCACTGCCTGAAAATGTTATGAGAAATGTGGTCCTACAAATGCATATCCAATCTCATGCATACGGGATTGGATATGCATACGTTGAAGCACATTTTTTATAATGTTTTGAGTTAGTGAGTGTTAAAAGGAGAAGAGTCATCGAGCAAAAGGAGTGCTGCCAATCCAATGGAAATTGTTCCAAGTTCTTACAATTTATTACAATTATCCCTATTTATTACTAATTATTTCTAATTATTTCTAATAATTAAAAATTATTGCTAATTATTTCTAATCATTGCTAATTAATGCTAATTATTGCTAATTATTCATAATTATTGCTAATTATTACTAATTATAGCTAATTATAACTAATTATTGCTAATTATTGAAAATTATTATTAATTAATACTAATTAATACTTATTAATACTAATTAATACTACTTAATACTAATTAATACTAATTAATACTAATTAATACTAATTATTACTAATTATTTCTAATTATTACCAATTATTACTAATTATTACTAATTATTACTAATTATTAGTATTTATTAGTATTTATTAGTATTTATTAGTATTTATTCCTAATTATTGCTAATTGTTGCTAATTATTGCTAATTATTGCTAATTATTTCTAATTATTTCTAATTATTGCTAATTATTGCTAATTTGTGCTAATTATTACTATTTATACTATTTATTAGTAATTATTTCTAATTATTGCCAATTATGGCTAATTATTGCTAACAATTGCTAAATATTGCTAATTATTGCTAATTATTGCTAATTATTAATAATTCTTGCTAATTATTTCTAATTATTTACTAATTAATGATAATTAATGTTAATTGATGCTAATTAATGTTAATTAATACTAATTAATACTAATTAATACTAATTATTATAATTTATTACAAATTATTACTATTTATTACTAATTATTTGTAATTATTTGTAATTATTAGTAATTATTACTAATTATTAGTATTTATTAGTATTTATTACTAATTATTAGTATTTATTAGAATTTATTACTAATTATTAGTATTTATTAGTATTTATTACCAATTATTAGTATTTATTAGTATTTATTAGTATTTATTACTTATTATTAGTATTTATTAGTATTTATTACTATTTATTACTATTTATTACTAATTATTACTAATTATTATTATTTATTACTATTTATTAGTATTTATTATTATTTATTAGTATTTATTACTAATTATTAGTATTTATTACAAATTATTACAAATTATTACTAAGTATTACTAAGTATTACTATTTATTACTATTTATTACTAATTATTAGTAATTATTAGTCATTATTAGTAATTGTTAGAAATTATTAGTAATTATTAGTAAATATTATTAATTATTTCTAATTATTAGTATTAATAATATTTATTACTAATTATTAGTATTTATTACTATTTTTTACTAATTATTACAATTTATTAGTATTTATTACTAATTATTACTACTTATTACTATTTATTACTAATTATTACTAATTATTAGTATTTATTAGTGTTTACTAGTATTTATTACTATTTATTAGTAATTATTAGTAATTATTACTAATTATTAGTAATTATCAGTAATTATTACTAATTATTAGTAATTATTACTAATTATTAGTATTTATTAGTAATTATTACTAATTATCAGTATTTATTAGTATTTATTACTAATTATTAGTATTTATTAGTATTTATTACTAATTATTAGTTTTTATTACTATTTTTTTACTAATTATTACTAATTATTCATATTTATTACTATGTTTTACTAATTATTACTAATTATTAGTATTTATTAGTATTTATTACTAATTATTTGTATTTATTACTAATTATTAGTATTTATTACTATTTATTACTATTTATTACTATTTATTAGTAATTATTACTAATTATTAGTGTTTGTTAGTATTTATTACTAATTATTAATATTTATTAGTATTTATTATTAATTATTAATATTTGTTACTAATTGTTAGTATTTATTAGTATTTATTACTATTGTTTACTAATTATTACTATTTATTCCTAATTATTACTAATTACCGCTAATTATTACTAATTAGCGTTAATTACTATTAATTAATGCAAATTACCGCAAATTACCACTACTAATTACTAATTAATGCTAATTATTTATATTCATTACTAATTATCGTTAATAATTCATAATTATTACTAATTATTAATAATTTTTACTAATAATTTCAATTTATTGTTATAAATAAATATTGATGACAAAAACAATCTAAATCTATTTTAATTACAACTAATTAACAATAATTAAAATTAATATTAAAAAAATGAAATAAATATTACATTAAATAAAACATAAATACCTTTAAACTTGATCTTTTATAGGTGTAGACGACTTCAAAACTTGTTCATAAAAAAAATCAACTCAGAGAAATTTTAACTCTAAAATTATAGTTTAGAGAGAAAGAGAAATAGGAATTGAGAGGAATAATGAAAAAAAACGGATGAGGATATATATATATAGGTTAGATTAGTTGCGACGGTACTATTTGTGATGGGAGTCCCGTCGCAAATAATACTATTTGTGACGGGTCTCGTCGCAAATACCTTCGACCACATTAATTACTGTCGGCGGTTAAAAGGGTATTTGCGACGGTACCTGTCGCAAATAGTGACCTGCCGACAAACTATTTGCGATGGGGGCAGATCTGGTCGTAAATAGTATTTACTGCCGCCGAGTATTTGTGATGGGGGGTGCATCCCCTCCGCTAATAGTATTTACCGCCGTCGGGTATTTGCGACGGGGAGCCCCCCCCCCCCCCCCGTCGCAAATACCCTTCCCGCGGTTTGGCGCGCAATCCACGCCACACCGCGCCAAACCTTTTGCGACGGGACCCCTAATCCCATCGTAAAAAACTAATTATTTGCAACGGGATTAGGGGGTCATCGCAAATAATCTCTTCGACAAACTATTTGCAACGGGAATAGATCTTGTCGCAAATAACCCGTCATAAAAGGCCATTTTTCCGGTAGTGATCCATTCGTAGCAAAAAGTGCATGTTTATGTGCATAATAAATAAGAGTACAACATAAATAAATAAACCCTTGTCAATCCCCAGGTTCTATAGTGAGACTCAGGATCGACCATAGTTTCTTCAGCCTAATCGAGATGTATTTTTCCATATAGTGTCATTAAGCTTACTCATTGACCCCTCAGAGGTAATCCTAGGTGTTCAAGAGATCTAGTGTCATCGCAGACCCCTGGTAGGATGATTCTAGGTGGTCAAAATAGATTAGGCATCATCAAAGACCCTTATGAGGATTATACTAGGTGGTACAAGTAATTAGGTAACATTTACGACCCTTATAAGGATGATCCCAAGCGGTCCAAGTAATCAACAAACAGTATCGAGCCTTATGACGATGATCCTAAGTTGTCTAAGTAATTAGGAAACACCGTCAACCCTTAAAAGGATGGTCTTAAATGGTCTAAGTAATTAGAAAACATTACCGACCCTTAGGAGGATGATCCTAAGTAGTCCAAGTAATTAGGCAACAATTTTGACCCTTGGGAGGATGGTTATTGGTATTACAAGTAACCGAGAAGCACTGTCGACCATTAAAAGGATGATCTTAAGCGGCTCAAGTAAATAGGCAACACTCCCAACTCTTAGGGTGGTGATTCCAAGTAGTCTCAGTAATCAGAAAGCATTATTGAATGGAAGAGGTAAACACACCAAGGAATTACAAAATCCAAGACATCATCATCAAATCCAAGGGGAAAACATCCCAAGTCTTTTCAAAGTGTTTAGTGTCATCACTGAATCCAAGGGGGAAATTCCCCAAAGCATTCCCAATTACATTTAATTTCAAGAAATTAAAGTAGACAAGAAATTCACTAATAAATTCATTTAATTTCAATTACATCAGGTCTCCCATAATAAACCAATCCACTGGATCCTAGCACTTGTCCTAAGGGAGGGGAGGTCCATCTTTCACTCTGGATGAGGGGGAGATATCATCTTATTTAAAACACCCCCTTAATTAATTAAAATAAACTTAAAAAATATACAGGTGGGGTTCAGGGTGTGAACACTTGTTGACGACGTGAACAAGGTGAGACAAGGGGCTCCTCTCCCCCACCCGACTATTTCACGGTGTGAAGCACTGCTTCATGCCATGAATGACTACATATCTACATATTCTTTCTAAGACTCATCCCACACCACCCCAACCACTGTTACAGTTTTAAAATGGTAAAATACACGTGTTCCAGCTCATGAATTTCATCGCATTGTTGAAGAACTCCGAACAGATTAAACAAAGCACTCATGACCAAACTTTTCAACAACAAACATCAACAACGCAAGATCTGCAAGGGGAATCAATGAAGGTGACCAAATTGACTAAGATATTTCTATATGGATAAATTCACATGTTATTAGACACTAATATTTGACTTCAGTTAAATACAACCTATTTCCGTCGAGAAAAGGGAGGTATCACCAAATTATATCTAAAATTTCATTAAATTCTATTGAATTTAAGTTTAAGAATAAATTTTTTTCCTGGTTTTCAGAATAATATTTAATCAAGTAAAATTTGGTCATAGAAATTCAATCAGAAGATATTTGAGTTTAGAATATTTGAGTAGAATTTAGTTTACTATTTATTTATTCACAAGGTAATGAATATAATATTTATTTATTCTGGAGTTTAGTGAATAGAATAAAATTAATAGTTATCCAAGTCACATAACTATTAATAAAATAAATATTTATTCACAAGTTTAGTGAATATATATTTTATTTTATTTTTTTGAATGAATATATTTTATCATCTGAGGTTAGATAAATTCTATGCGAGAATATGAGTTGATTTTAATGATTCGATGAAAATGATATATTTTATTTAATAGAATTCAAATAAATATTTCTAATTTATTTAAGAAATTAAATTATATTTAACGCATGTCATGAGATATAATATTATTATTATTTTGAAGTTGGGTATGGAAAAAGTTAAATAAAAGGATAGCACCCTTTGTGCAATTATATCAATTTTAACCTAATTATAAAGTCTAAAATATGTCATTTTCCATTAAAAACATGTTAGACACAATGATATATCACTGACAATTCTCTCAATCCCTAGATAGAATTCTCTCTTCCACCCACTCTCAAGAAACTAGAGAGATAACAAAAGAACATTATTACAATCAACACCGAACAATGTGAAAGACTTGATTCTTCCACGTTAACACTAAGGATATCAAGAACACCATTTTAAGATTAAAGGACCACATATGGATACATCTAAATGAATATCATATTGGATTCTCTATCGCAACAACACAACAAGAGTGGTGATGAGAATTGATCAAGGAGAATACTATGAACAATGTCGTTATATATTTAAATCAATTTAAAATAAAATTTTCATGATCCTATCTATGATATTTTAGGGTGAGTTCATCTATATCTTTGGGTTTACCCATTTATTTTGATGAAAAACCAAAGTTAGGACTCCACCTAATGCTTCTGATGTACACCAAAACTTCAAGTTGTAGCGAAATAGTCAAATTGTAATTTATAATTATTTATAAATTATTTGACCATTTTATGCATACTTTTATGAGTATTCATGTTAATATTTTCTTTTTGAGTCTAAATATCCAGACAAACCATTCACATGACATCATACATCTAAGAATGAGCTGAAAACTCTCGAAAAAAACCCATTCGAACGACCCAAGATCGCTGGCTGCATGACATAATTACATGGTGTATAATGAAGAAGTACATTTTGTGTGATTGGTTTTTCTCCACATGAGGCACATATTGCGTAAATCAATACATGTCATGTCGGTTAATATGTGATGTTATTACACACCATATATTGACTACTAGTGTGACACATGGGTTGATAATAACTACACAGTGTGTAGCGGTTGAGTACACATTGTGCAACACTACATAAGGTACACGTTGTGCATTTCACAGTGCATTGTGTGGGTTAATACATGAATTCATTAAACCCTAAGAACTTACTACCAACTTAAAATATGACATGACATGGACTACAAAGTGTGTAGCTAGAGTACATGTCTATGACACATGTCACTCAACACAAGTCACATGTTGATTAATTCTTAGCGTGTTGTGTGGGATAACACATGGTGTTATTATACATTTCATATTGAATTCCATAAAATGATGCGTAATGGGTAGTCAAACGGTGTTTACTACACATAGGTTTCTAGTGATACACAGTGCCATGTGTCAATACACACAACGAAGAGTACATAGTTTGAACACATGGAACAACACACCATGTATGTAGCAATACATCTTGTCGTACACACTAAGTAATGTATATGGTACACAACATGTGTCACAAAACTTGTTCTCTGACAAAACACACCATGTATGAGTGACATGTCATGTAGTACGTGATAAATAATGTGAACCATACATAACATGTATCATGAAATGTGTTGTGTGAAAGAACAATGTGTATATAGAGACACGCCATGTAGTAGGTGCTAAATGACACGGTCCCCACACAACTTATGTCACACGTCAGCTTGTGTGAAAAACACATTGTGTAGTTATTGTATTTCTAGAAATGACATTTAATATAACATTGGAAAATACAGGTCATGTTGTCTCTGTAGTACATGTCATGTACTTAATTATTTTAAAATAAAAATAATAAATTTAATTTATTTAATAATAATTAATGTGATTCCAAATATGTCCCAAGGACCATAAGTTGGATGCAATTTAAGATAAAATATTAATTTATTTATTAATTTATTAATTCAAGTCAACTTACCACAAATAAAATGATTTAAAAATGAATGATGGTAATATTAAATGTGGTTGTCATTGCATGTTGTGAATGATCATGAGTTTTGACCGACCTATTTATGCGTTGGATTTATTTATGTAAATGAATTAATTATTTAATGATTTATTATATAATTATTATTATTAAATTAAATATGATGATATGTGAATCATCCCTCCCTCCTTTATTATGTACAAGCCTGCATGTCCAGGGATTATTTAATGTAACCTTAAACCCTTGGTGCCCCTCACTTTCATGTGAGTATGAATTTGTAAAGGAGTTCCTAATTAGAGGAGATAGTTTAGGACCCTATCTAAGGTGAATCTAAACAAGGAGATGCACAAGATAATGGTGGATGATGTAACTCTAACCAAGCAAAGGATCAATGAGTTATTTCCCCTATGGTCAAGGTTGATATATCATCTCTTGATAAACCAACCAATATATAAATATCGTGATCATTTCACATCTTTATTTTATTTTTCGGTGCACGATTATTTATTTATTTATATGACACAAGATTTATTTATTTAGTTAATTAAACATGATGAAATATTATAAATAAATTAACAAGCATGTTTAGATAAAATAAAATAATGTGTATAAGATTTATTTTATTGATTATAGTAAAATTACTTATATAAGTTATCACATAGATTAATTAACAAATATAAAAAGGATAAAATAAAATATCTCATACAAGTAAATTTAACATGTAAATTATTTTATCAGACATGGTAAATTATTTATGTAATGTTCACATAAATTTAAGAAACATATGAAGAATAAAATAAAAGGATATTATGCATTAGTTAATAAAAATCCCTCAAATAAAAATATTAAGCCCTAAAACTCCTTCTATCACACTAGTTAGAATACAAAGATAGTTCAAAGTATTACTTTTCACCTTTTTAGGGTAAATTAAATTCTTAATAAGTTCTAATGAATGTATTGTGTTGAATCAACCAAGTTAGCATCAAGAGAAGTTTACCTAGCATGCTTGGTTCCCCAGTAGAAAATAGATCTTTCATGATAGTTTTTTTTATTTTAACATCGGTTTTAGAGGAAATGTATTTATAAACATTGTTGTAAATATATTTTTGACACCAGTTATAGAAAACAACATTTAAAATTATTTAAAACATTGTTTATTTGAATATTCAATGTGAAAAATTATTTTTTACACTGTTTATTCAAATAACTGATGTTAAAAGTGTATATTTTTTTAAAAAATATTGATATAACACAGAAGACTTAAAAATTGTTTTGAATAAAAAAATCAACAAAAATTATGGTTCGATAACATATATCAATTTCAATGCTGATTGAATGAATCATATCAATTTTTTTACCGTTATATGAATGAAAAAAATAAATATCATCCATGAAACCATGATAATAATAAATGAATATTATTAAAATTGGATGAAAAAATAGATGAGAAGGTAAGAGAAAATTCTAAGTAGTTTACCTCTGTGAAAGAAATCATTAATCAAATAATCACTTTCAAACCTAGATATTTATATACTAACCATTCACTACCATCATTACCACCATTTCTTTGTTCAAAGACTCTACTGCCTCCCTAATTTCTTTTATCAGTGTAAGTAAATATTTATAATAGTTCAAAGGATTGAAACATGATTTGGAATCTATCAATGGACATTGGGAAAACTTGTAAGAGGGAATATCTCAAGAATTAATAGGGAAAATGAAAAAAAATATTAGTGTAATGATATATTTATTGGTGGGAAAATTCTATGAGGGAAATTTCATGGCGATGGGAAGCGACATGATGTGAAAATATGAAAAGTCTATTATAAGGTTATATTTTTATAAGTTTTTAACGCCATTTATTAAAAATGACATTAAAAATAAATTCTAACATTGGTTAATAAAAACTGATTTTAAAAATAATATTTTAATGCTGGTTATTATAAAATTGATGTTAAAAGTGATTTTGTACATTGATTTTTAATAACCGACATTAAGAATGATTTTTAATGTTGGTTTCTAATAAGTGAAATTTAATTTAATTTTTATTCTAGTGGTATAAATTGGAGTCAAGTTGAGGAAATCTAAGTAGAATATTTTAGGATTGGGGAGTCCACTCAAAAATTCAAGGGGCTATGAGTTAATATAGTTAGAAAGAATAAATCTTGCCTAAATACCTTTGAATAATTTGATAAGGCCTCCATTTGGGTTATGAAAAGGGAAATGTGGATCCTTTCCACTAGAATATATGAGTGGCTGGATATTATAAATCCAATAGTGAGGGTTTTGGGGATTTTATGAAATAGTGGTAGACCTAAATAAATCACTAATTGTATCATAACTGATATATAATATAAAATACTAAACTATTATTTTATTTGTTATAGAAAAATGGAAAGAAATACCACAAATTCACTATCATTGCGAATAATCTTGGTGAAAGATAATCTCCTAACTGCTATAAACTTTTAGGAGTGGTATATGCACCCACACATTTTACTATGAAAATAAGTGAAGTTATATATACTAGAGTCCCATGTTCTTATTGATCCTTCTAAGGAGGAAATTGAGAAGGAGAAGGATATGTTCTGAAAACACATTGATGTTGCATTGGATATACAATGTCTCGTGTTATCATCCATGTTTAGTGAGCTTCAAAAGATTTATAAAGACACAAAATCATATTCCAAGTTGTCTCATCTCCTTGATATTTATCAAAAAATAATAATAGATGGGTATTAAATCTCTAAATCACTCTTCACATGAAATTTAGGAGAGAAAATCCCTACTATACCTCATGTAGTCAAGATAATTTGATAGATTGATCATTTAGAGATATTGGTTGACAAAGGTATTATATTAATCAATAGTATTCATAGGAAGGTTATTGTATTTTCTATATGGTTCCTTGACATGTTTCCATATGAAAATCCTAGAATTTAGATAATTTAAACTAATTTCCATTGATAAAAATACCTAGAGTGTCGCATACTAACTGTATCTAGAATTTCGTTAAATTATTTTGAATATAAGTTTAAGAATAAATTTATTACATGGTTTTTGAAATAGTATTTATTCAGTTAAAAGTTTATAAAAGAAATTTAACCATAATATATTCAAGTTTATAAGATTTTATTTTAATTTTATCTCTTGTTTACTTATTCACAAGTTAATGAATATAATATTTATTTATTAGTGAGTTTAGTGAATAGAGTACAATAAATATTTATTCAAGTTAAATGAATATTTTTTGGTATATAAACCCCAACCCCCCATTATATGAATATTAATAAAATAAATATCTATTCACAAGTTTAGTAAATATGATATTTATTTTATTTTATTGAATAAATATATTTTATTATTTGAGGTTTGATAAATTCTTTGAGAGAATATGGGTCGAGTTTCGTGATCTGATGGAAATGATATATTTTACTCAATATTATTTAAAAAATATTAATTTATTTATTTAATAAATGATTTTAGATTTAACACATTAAATGGAATATAATATTAATAATATTATTATTATTATTTAGATATGGGGTATGACTAAGGTTAAATAATAGGACAAGGGACTTTGTACAATTATCTAAATTTTATCCTAGGTATAACATATAAAATATGTTAGTTTCCATTAATGAAATGTTATAAACATTGATACATTATTGATCATCCTCTAAATCCATAGAGAGAATTCTCCATTCTTCCCTCCCTAAAGAACCTAGAGAGAGAATAAAAGAAAATTTTTGTGATTGATAATGAATGATGTAAAACACTTGATACTTCCACTCTAGCACTCTGGATATCAATAACGTCATTTAAATATTCATATAGAATGCGTGGATATGTCTAGAGGAATCCTTGGTTGGATTATCCATCACATCGACAACACAATAAGAGTGGTGATGACAATTATTCATGAGGAATACTTCTGAGGTGGTAATTCTATATTTAAATTAATTATGAATTAAATGTCCATGATTATATCTATGAGATTCTAGGGTGTGTTCATCTAGTTAATTGGGTTTATCCATTGATTTTGATGAAAACCCAAAGTTGAGACTCCAAATAATGCTTCTACAACACCCCATAACCTTCATAAGTAACATTTTAATTAAACTCAAAAGGATGAATAATAGGAATTGGTAATGTATCTATCTGAGGTCAACCTTTAATTTCAAAAAAATAGGTTTTGATTCTTAATCAAAATCTTGTAAGTATAAATCAATTATGCGATTAGGTGTACTTCATAAAATTCATTAACAATACATGTAGCATAAATAAATCACGTGTATGTTAGATATTGTCTTCTAATCGATATAAAAATGTGTAACCATAAAACTAAAAGACCTATCCTATCAAAATAGTCTTTTCCTTAGTTTAATGAAAAATAATTCATGGATTTTTTAGGGAATACAAGGACACTAAAACATATGAAACCTGGATAAACTCTTTAGGAAGGAACTATTAAAAGATTCACTAGATTTTATGTTTCATTTCTCCAAAGTTTTTGATCCTTGAAAATATTAAATGAAATATAAATTTAGCTTAAAATCAGTTAATGAAGCCTCAACTTCCATTACTCTATAATTAGTTTACATATACCTTTTTGGACTTACCCAAACTATTTATATCATAGGAAAAAATTATGTGTTTAGTCTAATTAGTGACTATTCCCATTAAACTTGAGTTTTATTTATTTTTGAAAATTCATAACCCATAAAGTTTTTTAATTTTTTTATTATATTATTTAAAATGAAAAGGCACACAATGATAATCACAATCCAACGTTACCATGGTGATAAATTTTAAAATATTGATTTTGAAACTGTTTATCTTTAAAATAAAACAAAACAAATCTTTTAAATACTAATAACTTCATAACATTATGATTTAATTAATCCAAGTAATAAAATCCTTTTGGATTTTTCTCATATGATGTTTTGTGAAAATAAAATTTAAAAATATTTTTGGGATGAGGCTATGAATACCACCTATTACACTATAAAAAAAATTTATTTTGAACTATTTTAAACAAAACACATTAAGAAACTATGGAATGAAAGTAATCCTAAAATTAGATACTTAAGAGTTTTTTGATACAAGGTATTTATCTGAAAACCAAGGAAAATCTTGGTAATTTTGATCCAAAGTCATATTTTTATGACACTTTTTAATGGGAAACTAAAATTTGTATTATTTATCTTATAATTCCATGATTATATTTCCACTAATTTCACATTAAATATATATTTACTATAATATCATTATTTTAGTGTATTTTGGAATTTATTATGAAAAAAACCTAAACTATTGATTTTAACAATTTAAATGACATTATATGTTTAATTGTTATGAACAACCTTTTTATTGGTTTATTTTAATATAAAAGTGGAAGAAAATAGATAAATATAGTATACTTTTTTTAAAATATCATGTAAGAATATATTTTATTTCATTCAAGCTATGTAAGAGTAAATACTAGCTACATGATAATAATTAAAGAATATCGATTTTTTTGTAAGGTTTTTTTACTTTTACATGAAATTGTAATACCACTCTAATTATGAGAGATTAAATGTAAAACATTGAAGGTTGTATAAGATTAAACTGAACATATATAAAAATAACTTGAACATGCATAAAAATAAACTTGATCATTAACTGGAAATGTAAGGGTATTCACTTAGACAAAATTACCCAAGTGAGTTGTGATTCATTATCAATCCCGGGAGAATAAATATCTACCATTTATGAGAAAAAATAGTTCCATATATATAACATTAACATATCAATTAAGAAAATAAAACTCATTCACTCTATCCTAAATAATTTTGGAAATATTCTAATTATTGGTCAGAGTGGATACTCAAGAGGGGGGGGGGTAAATTGAGTTCCTATTTAAAATTTTTGTTTAAAAGATTTATATTGAAATCCCTCAATTTAAATAACAAGATAAATTTTAGTGAATTTGTAATATAGTAAAGCTTCAGTTAGGTTCTCAAGATATTGATTAGTTATTAGTAAATCTAATCTGAAGATTAGATTATCTTTTGAAACTAACCTACTAGTTTTCAATAAGTAAAAACACTTTCTAGTTTAACTATCAGAGTAACTTTAAAATAGATTTATATTTAAAGTACTTAGCAGCGGAATATTCAAAATATTTTTAACTAAAATAAACATGCACAACAGTTTTAACCAAGAGGTTCAGTCTCAAGCTAAGACTTAGTCCTCTCATACAGTTTATATAAAACTTTGATCCACACCTTGGATTAGGGTTTACAACAGTACTCAGACTGTCCAGGTCCTCATACCTCTACCACAGTTCTACGTGGGAAATCAATAATAACAATAGCTCACAAGTTTTCCAGGTCCTCAGACCGCTACCAATATCCACAGTGGGATGCAAGAGTGTAAGGGGAGGATTGAGTGAGGATTTTGAAATCCTTCAGTTCTTCTTAGGAGTCAGTGTGTGTTCAAATAGAGAAAAGCACACACATTGCTCGTAATGTAGAGAAAGTATGATCATAGTCGAGCAAGAATATAGAGATGAGTTTAGAATGATCTTATGTGATGTCAATGCAGTTCTGGACTCCTTTGGATTTAAGAAGATGAAGCTTTGAGTCCTTCTCTAGAAGTTGTGTGGAAAATAGAGTGCCATGATTCTTCTTGTGTTCTCTGTGAGGTTCAGTCGAGTGAAGATGTTCTTTAGGCTTCAAATATGCTTTGTGTGTTCAGCCGTGTCAATTTGCATGCAGTGTGAATTTCTTATGAAACTTCCTCCAAGTATGTTCTTCATTATTGTCCTCACTTCCTTACTTTTTGTTTCTGTATCGCGCATGATGATTCTTGGTCACACTTCACTTTTAACTTGGAATGCACGTTTTGGAGCCGATAGGTTACATGTGTTCTGCACCTCGTACCTCGTACTGTCTGATGATATGTCTACAATGAAAAATTAATTATGTCATTGCATTAAAGTCATCAAATATGACCGTTAGAAATTAAATTGAAAAACAAAAAAGTATTTTAAGAAATAGTGTCACAGTAAGTCATGGAAATAGTGTCTCCTTCACACGGTGTCTAGGTTGATCACAGTGTCTGAGTGTCACGGTGTCTCGCAGTCAAGGTGTCTTGTTCACGGTGTCTCAGGGTCACGGTGTCTTGTTCACAGTATCTGGCTTCACGGTTTCTTGTTCATGGTATCTTGTTCATGGTGTCTTGTTCAGGATGTCTGGCTTCACGGTGTCTAGCTTCACGGTGTCTGGCTTCACGGTGTCTGGCTTCACGGTGTCTGGCTTCACAGTGCCAGAAATACATAGCCAGTGGCAGACTCATGGTGTCTTATACTTTTCAAAGTAACTATGTGCATACTTAAATAAAGATAATAATAGAAAGGATTAGACTTAAGCATTTGTTAAAGAAGGTATTTTGAGAGTAGATTAAAGATAGTATAAAGTAAGTAAACTGAATATAGAGCAATTAAGATCTTGCATGGCTCAAATTAAAGTATGAGAAAACTTTAGATATAAATACACATGATCTACATTGAATAAGATGTAGAATCATTAATACATGATTAAATAAGATTTGTGATCATTAAAACAGGATTAAAACATGAGGAGTCCAACAATATCCCCCTTTTTGATGATCAAAAATCATATACTTTTAATGTGTATATTAGATTCAACCATAAAGATAAATTTCTAACATAATATATAGAAACTTCTCCCCCTTTTGGGATTATCAAAAAGATGAACTAAGAGAGGGAAAAAAGGTTCACAGTACATTAATAGAAAATAAGGGATAGTACACAAAAAGATCAATACAAAAACAATAGCATCCCTATCAAAAAGAGTAAAAAATTTTCTTCTTCAAGGGATGGACTTCTCTTTTCCTTTTGTAGTAGTAGAAGAGGAAGCCATAGGTTAAGTGGTTGAGGTAGAAGAAGGAAGATATTTGGTTGATAAAGAGGGTAAAGTAAGGCCTTCAAATACTGAGGGAGCCAAGGTAGGAGCAGTAGAAGATCTAGGCAATTGCTGATCAAGAATCATAGGCCTGATCTGACTGAGTGCTTGGCCGACAGACATGGTGGTTGAGGCTAGGGAAGAGGTGAAGGTAGGTAGCCCTGGTCTGAGAGGTGCATCCGCTGAAGCAATAATGGTTGTACTCTGAACATGAAGATAGGGCTGGATGATTTTGATGAAATCTATAATGATCTCTCCACCATACTGCATGTCTTTCTCAAAATCTTCCTTGTTCTCCATAAACTTGTCCAATAAATGAGTAAATTCTGTGAGTTTAATGGACTTGGTTCTTGAAAGCTTAATTCACAAGAGGAATCCGTAGATTTTTTACAAGGTACTTGAAAAGGTTTTTCATATCGGTCTTGGAGAAAATTCTTTTGAAGTAGAAATACAATTTCTTAGAAATCTCTTGTTGATCATCATTTGAAATTTTGGAGTGGATTTGTACTAAGTCAAGAACTCTATCACTATTTTTAATGACTTCAGATAAAGAATCTACATTAAATCCACTGAAGATATTCTGAAGCTCTTATTTAACTAAATATCTGAGCATATCACTATTCAAGGAAGGTTTAGAGGATTGACTAGATGTTTTGACAGCTGTGGTCAGGGATTTTAGTTGATTCAGCACCTTTTGAAGACATCCTGTGTACTCATCAGTGAGTTTATTGAGGTTGGAAACAAGCTCTTTCATTTCCTTCACAATTTGCTTGTTCCTTTCAGAAATATTTTCATATAAGGATGAAATATGAGGTCTAATCTGAGACACACCAACTTATGGGATTTGAGGAGCAGAAAATTCTACAGGAGGAGCAACAAATTCAGATCTCGAATGAAGCTCTTTCTGCATGTCTTCAACCATACTTCTTAGGGACTTAAATTAATTACTGAGTAGTCTATTTTGAACTCTTACCTCTTGAATCTCATGGAGCATCTTAGGTTGTATTTTCCAAATAATATTCTCCAATAATATTGAGGCATCTATCTCACTTAAATTAGTCACAGGAAGAGGTTGGGTATTCATGATTTTATCAACTCCAGATAAGAGGGTATCTCTAAATTCCTTCAAATCATCCTTACTCACAAAAGATGGCTATTCAGATAAGGGTTCAAGAGTAGGAACTGGTATAGGTTTAGGTTCAAGTTCCTTCTCAGGTGCAAAGTTTGTGATTTATTTCAACTGAAATAGGGAGGAAATATCAAGCTCGGTTGCTGTAACCTGCTGAGACTCATTCACATCATAGAAACTAGGAAATTTGTACTGAGTGTCTGTAGGACTTAACTCAGTTGGATGTGAGGCTTCAGCAAACTCGAGATTTGGGGTTTTCTCCCCCTCAACAGGTGCCCCCTTCTTAGGACTGAGAGGACTAGGAGATTGTTCTGAATCCAAAAACTCATTCTAAGTTCCTTAATCATTTTCTGTCTAGCCAGCTGAAAATCTAGCTCCATCTGTTCTTTAACAGAAGTTATGATTTCAAGAACAGATTATTCCACAGGGATTTCCTCATGATTGAACTCTTGCAGAATAGGTAACTCTTACACTATATGCTCTTCTATTGTAGGATCTTCCAAGGCATGTTTTTCTGAATCTTTGACAACTGATTCTATTACAACCTCAGGTTGAGTTTCCAAACTAACAGCTTATTTAGGAGCAGGAACTTCTTCTTCAAGAACTTTATGAAAAACAGCAGTTCTATCTTCCTCAACAACAACAACCTCCTTAAGTGGCACTTCGGCCTCTTCTTACTCTTCTTCAAGATACTCAACAAGCTCATCTGGTTCCAAACCAGGATAAAAAATGTCCTTTGGCCTTGAGGGATAATCCACAGGATTTAATTTTTCATAAACCTTATCATTGTCTTCGAACCATTACTTTTTCCAAGGATTATAGTTTATCTTCATTCTTTTGATAGTATATTTTGAGCGACAGTAGTCATAGTCCCTAATCACTTCCTCATTAAGTCCAACCACACCTTTTGCAAGAATCATGGCTGATATAAGCCAAGATTAGAACAGAGAAGTTGACTTGGATGTGACTTTGATCAACTCACACATGTGGTGTATGATATACTTGCACAAATTGATCTTATGTCCATTTTTCATGAGGTGAATCAAAAACACATCTTGATATTTTAACATAGAAAAATCACCTTTTCTTAGACTTACCAAATTCTGTACAAACTTAAATAGAAGCCTTGTTTCTCCATCTAATTCAGCAGCGATGTCTCTTCTCTGGGTGCCATTTCCAGTTAGGGTTTTCAGAGCATATTCTAGATCGAAGAAATCTGTTGAAGGTGGAGGTCCTATTTGATAATCATCACAAATAACCTCATGAGGTATTCTAAGGCATGCAGCCCATAACCTCGAAGAGAAAGAACATTTCTAGCCATTGACCCAGCTCCTTACTACATAACTTTCACTAGAATCAAATGAGAACTGTACGTATTGATAAAATTAATCCACTAACCTAGGATAGATGGGTTTATCCTCCTTCAAGAACCATTCTAACCAACCTTGTTGTTCTAACACTTTCATTACCAGCGACTTACTAGACATAAGCCACTTGGGGCAAATTTCTTTCTCAGGTATAACACTACGGTTTACCATATTCAGATTTAAAGGCCCTCCAGGTGTCAGCTTAGGTGAAATATTCTTCTTCTTAGAGTTGTGCTTCTCAGGTGTCGATGATGACAGACGCTTCATCCTTGGCATTCACTGACGGTTCGAGCAAGAGAAAGGTTTAAAGAACAAAGAAGGGTTCGAAAAGAGTAGTTAGAAGAAACCTTGAGTGAAGAATCGAGTGATACTTGCTTTGTTTTATCATTTAGGAATACCAAACGTCGCTAAAATAAAAATGTGGGAAAATAAAAGAGGTGAAATAATAATTACCGCGATACGGGTTTAAAGAAAAACATAAATAATTTTTTACGATGAGACCGTGAGTGGTCATTACAATGAGACAGTGAGTGAGTTTCACGGTGATACCGTGAGTGAGATTTTCAGTGCGCGTTATGGTGAGACAGTAAACGTCAGACCGTAAGTAAAAAATGGTAACGGTGAGATCGTAAACATAAAAATTTAGGGTGAGACAGTAAACATGAGAGACAGTAACTAAGAAACTGTAATCATGAAATAGTAAAGTATAATACAGTAAGATATCGCATAGTAAGACCTGAAACAGTAACAAGTAAGATCTCTATTTGAGATTTATCATGCCTAGTTCATGTATGATGTAGTCTATTCTCTCAGAATTTAATGGTTTAGTGAATATATCAGCAATTTGATATTCAGTACCAATGAATTCCAAAGTGATATCACCCTTTTGATAATGATCTCTCAAAAATTGATGTCTTACATCAATATGATTTGTCCTAGAATGTGAAATAGGATTCTTTGAGATGTTAATAGCACTTGTGTTGTCAAAATTTATAGGTACATGTCTGAATTGATATCCATAATCTAGTAATGTGTGTTTCATCCACAAAATTTGTGCACGACAACTGCCAGTAGCTATGTATTCATCTTCTGCAGTAGATAATGCAACAGAATTTTGTTTCTTACTACACCATGATACTAGTGACTTGCTTAAAAGGTGACATGTTCTAGAGGTGCTTTTTCTATCTAACTTAAAGCCACCGAAGTCAGCATCAGAATAAATAACTAACTCAAATGTTTTTCCTTTTGGATAAAACAGTCCTAGATTGGGTGTATGCTTGAGGTATTTGAAAATTCTATTTACAACATTTAAATGAGATTACTTAGGATTTGCTTGAAAACGAGCACACATACACATACTAAACATAATGTTAGGATGACTAGCAGTTAAGTAAAGTAAACTTACAATAATTTTTCTATAAGTGGTTTGATCAAAATATTTTCCATCTTCATCAAGATCCAACTTAAAATTGGTGCTCGTGGTAGTGTCACTACTTTTAGTGATATCCAATCCAAAACATTTTATAATATCCTTTGTATATTTACTTTGATTTAAAATAATACCATATTTCTTTTGAAAAATTTGAAATCCAAGAAAATACTTGAGTTCTCCCATTAAACTCATTTCAAATTAATTTTTCATAATCTTTGAAAAATTAGTACATAAAGAATTTTTATAAGATCCAAAGATAATATCATCAACATAGATTTGTACAATCAAAATATCTTTAGAAATTCTTTTAATAAAAAGAGTGGGATTAACAATTCCTTTAATAAAACCTTTAGAAATAAGAAAATTTGTAAGTCTATCATACCAAGATCATGGAGCCTATTTTAAACCATATAAAGCTTTAGAAAGTTTAAAAAATGATTTTGAAAATGAGGGCTTTTAAATCCAGGTAGTTGTTCAACAAAAACATCTTCAATTATAAAACCATTTAGAAATGCACTTTTGACATCCATTTGATATAACTTGAAATTCAGATGAGATGCATAAGCAAGTAAGATCCTAGTGTCTACTAATATAGCTATAGGTGCAAAGGTTTCTTCATAGTATATTCCTTCTTCTTGATTGTAACTTTGTGCAACTAATCTAGATTTTTTTCTAATGACGTTTCCTGATTCATCAAATTTAATCCTGAACACCCATTTAGTACCTATGGTCAAAGTGTCCTTAGGTCTGTCTAATAATTCCTAAACTTTATTTCTTTAAAATTGATTTAATTCTTCTTCCATATCGATTACCCAAAATCCATCATTGATTTCATCATTGATATTTTTAGGTTCAAGCTGTGAAAGAAAAGCTTGATGTTCAACCTGATTTCTTATAGAAGCTCTAGTTTGTGTTACTATACCTAAATATCCTACTACAACATCTAAAGGATGGTTTTTAAGGGTCCTAGTTGGTCTAGAAAAGATAGGTCTAGAGATTTCAGGTTCATTTACAGGTTCGGGTTCAACAGAAGTAGATTCTGGAACATTTCCAGAACTGGTTGTCTTAACAACAGGTTCACTGTTCTTGTTATTAAGGTCTAGAATGGACATATCTTCTTCAAGATTTTCAAGAGGTGTATTAGGTTCATGTGGATCAGTTTCATCAAATTTTATGTGTACAGATTCTTCCACACATTTGGTTCTCTTATTGAATACTCTACAGAATTTACTTGATATTGAGTAACCTAGGAAAATTCCTTCATCACTTTTGGAATCAAATTTGTCAAGATTATATTTAGTATTAAGGATAAATAATTTGCAACCAAAAACTCTAAAGTAGTTAACCTTAGGATTACTATTGTTACAAATCTCATAAGGGGTCTTTTTAAGAATTGGTCTAATCAAGACTCTATTGATAATGTAACAAGTTGTATTAACAGCTTCATCCCAAAATTAAATTGGTAAATCATATTCATTGAGCATTGTCCTAGAAATCTTCTGAAGAGTCCTATTTCTTCTTTCTACTACACTATTCTATTGAGGTGTCCTAGGGGTAGAAAAGTTGTGATTATAGACATTATGTGAGCAGTAAGATTCAAACTCATGATTTTCAAACTCACGACCATGATCACTTCTCAAGGTTTTAATCTTAAGTCCACTAAGGTTTTCTATAGACTTGGAGTATTTAATGAAGTAAGATCAAGCTTCACTTTTGTGAGCTAAAAAGTATACCCAAGTATATCTAGAATAGCCATCTACTAGAACATAAACATAGTGATTTCCATTTAAACTATAAACTCTAGAAGATCCAAACAAGTCCATGTGAACCAACTAGAGAGGTTGAGAAGTTGAAACTTCTTTCTTTGATTTATAAGAAACTTTATGTTTCTTTCCCTTTTGATAGGGATTACAAACTTTATCAGCTGGGAATTCAAGTTTAGGTAGGTCTCTAACTAAGTTCTTCCTAGTCAGTTTTCTAAGTGAATGTATATTGCAGTGTCCTAATCTTCTATGCCAAAGCCAAGATTATTTATGAAAAGCATTTAAACAGGTAATATTCTGCTTAGCTAAAGAATTCAAATCTACAACATATACATTTTCATTTCTTAAGGCAGAAAATACTAAAACATTTTTAGAATTAAAAACATTACAAGAGTAATTTTCAAATTTAACATTAAAACCGTCATCACATAACTGAGAAATACTTAACAGGTTATATTTTAAATCATCTACAAATAAAACTTTAGAAATTAAAATTGAATCAGTGTTACCAATTTGTCCTAGGCCAATGATATTTCCTTTTGAGTTATCACCAAAGGTGAAATATCCTCCATCAACCTTGATTAATCTTTTGAAGCATGAAAAGTCTCCTGTCATGTGTCTTGAACATCCACTGTCCAAGTACCATGTCTTCCTACAGGAAATTTTTAAGTAGGTTTCCTACAACACAATTTTAGATAGAAAATGATTTTGGTACCCATATTTTCTTGGGTCCAGACAGGTTAGCAAGCAGAACTTTTGGTACCCAGATTTTTCTAATGGGTTTCATATAATTAATAGTTTTAAAATATTTTTAATGATAAACTTTGTTTGATCTATAACTATGTGAGTAGCTAGTTGAGACATAAGAATTTCCAGAACTGGAACTTGCAGCATATTGTCCAGATTTAGGAATAAATCTATTCTTTGTAATATGTCTTTGTACAGGATGATAGCCTAAACCAGTAGTATATTTTGGTGCTACTTGTTTTCCTAGCATTTGTGTAAGCGTGTCCTTTCCATTAGTAAATTTTTCTAAATCATTCTTGAGTTTCTCATTAGACAATTTAAGTTCAGTATTCTCTTTGAGTAGTTGAGCATTCTTTTCCTTTTCTACTTATAGTACAGATTTGACAGTGCTAGCTAAAGCATGTTGTTTCTTTAAGGATTTATACTTGTCTTTCAACTCATTGAAATTATCTTCTAGCATATTACAATATTCAAATAATTCTTCACTAGACATGTTTTCAGGATCAGAATTAGAATCATCTCCAGAATAATAAGAGTTTAAAGCAAGAGTATCCAATGTTAACTCAGATGTGTTTGTCATGAAACACGTATTAGATTTTTGAGATTTTTCATCCTGAGTGGAATCAGAATCACTTGAACTGTCTTCTGAAGCACTCCATGTTGCTTTCATAGCTTTCCTATATTTTTTGTCCTTATACTCATATTTCTTCTTTTACTTTAACTTCGGACAGTCATCTTTCACATATCCTTTCCTCTTGCATTCGTAGCAGACTATATCATCACTTTTATCAGTCCTTTTCAAATCCTTCTTCCAATGACCCTTATTGTCATACTTTCCCTTGTAATTTTACTTTCTAAAAAACTTCTTTTTCCTATAAAAATTCTTAAATCATCTGGCTATCTGAGCCATTTCAGCATCACTGTCAGATGCACTCTCTTCACTACTAGAACTATCACTTGCTGCTTGAATTTTCTCTTTGTCCTTGATTTTTGAAGCAGAGGTCCTGAAGGCTACTGATTTCTTTCTTGGTTCATAATCTTCTTCTTTGTTTACTTTCAATTCTTCTTCATACATCATCAACTTACCAATCAGCTCCTTGACAGGTAGCATGCCAATGTCACATGATTCTCTTATTGAGACTAATGTGCCTCTCTATCCGTAACACCCAGATATTTTATGAGAATTATTATTTTTAATTTCTTTGACGTATTTTATTGTACACTACACCAAGATTATCTTGTACTATATGCAACACCGTATTAGCTTGCAGTATACACAACACTATTCTTGGCTCGTGTTATACACAATTTCAAGTTCATTTTGTAGAAATTATTCTACGCAAAATTAAGTATAGATTTTGTTTAATGTATAAATGAAATAAGTTTTCATTATGTTATACACAACACCAAAGGGAGCTTTCACTATATGCAGCCCTGACTTCGATTTCATTACACGCAATCGCAACCTTCCTCGATAGCGTGTGTAGTACGTAATATCGGGTTTCACTAAACAACGATATATTGTTATAATATTATTAACTAGCCGTTATGAATAGTATTAAATAAATTTTGAATTTTATAATATTATTATTCATCTTACACATTTTCTAGAACATGATATGAGAACAAAATAAATTTTTCGGGTAAAATAAGTATTTTTCAAAAAATACAGTTTTGTCGCCTTTTGATGGCGCACCCACTTTAAATATAATTTTTGACATCTTTATAAGTTCAATTTGACAAAATAAAATTCTTCTTAGGAATCGGGAGATAAAAATTTACTTTGGATAAATTTTTCATATTAATCTGATAATTTTCATATTTTAATGAATAGTAAAAACACGCTATATTTTAATTAAAAACAACTTTTTTCATCGTAATAATTTATATGGTTAAATTATAATATTTAATGGTTTTAAAGTATAAATAGAATATATTTTTACCATTTAATATAATTTATGTCATTATCATTGATTTTACATTGAATTGATAGGTAAAATCATTTCAATCTTTTGTAATGTTTTAACTTTTAAAACTCATTTTCTTAACAACGGAATTAATTTTAAATTAATTTCTGGAACTTATGTGATTTGAATTTGAAAAAAAGGATTCCATATTTGGAATCAGTAGATCCAAATTATGTTAATAGGCTACTTTTTATTTTTGGGCACTATGAATAGTAACTATGGTAAATCTTATTTACCATAGTTAAAGGTAAATCAGGTAATTGAGGGTAAATATAATATTATAAAATTAGCCTAACACTTGTCTTAATATAATTTGATGATTATATTTCATCATAAGGAATATTTGGGTCGAAATGGAATCCTTAGGAACCCACTTGGATGTGATTAAGACCTTTAATTTATTTTATTTTAAAGAAAGTGAATTATGTCTCACTCAAACTTTAATAATTAAAGTATTTTTAATATAAGGTTATACAAAATATAAATTATATTATAAATAATCATTTAAAATCTAATTTTTTTTCTTTGTTATGGTAATTTATTTGTAATTTTTAAGAGATATTTAATTACCTTAATAGCTTATACATTAATGATGCACAAATTATTTATTTAGTGAAAATCAGTAATATAGTTTGTATTAAAATAATAATACCCATTAAACGTCCCAAAAACCTGAACAAAACTTATTGGTAGTATATATCGAAACTATAACCATCCAATGGTCTAATTTTTTACCATTTGGATGTTTATAAAAGCGATTATGACACATATATTATTTTATTTTAAATGATGTCAAAGTTGTCACCTTCATAATTTAATAAATATAACAATTTACATGTTGTGATTTTAAGATGATAAATTCGAGTAAAAGTATTATTTTGAAATATATTAGATTTATCATCATCATAGTATTTTATTTTTAATTTTTATTCAACTAATAAGTATATTAAATGATTATAAAAAATGATGTAGTAATTGTTTTATTGAGAGAAATATCAAATAAATGGTTTTATAAATATTAAAATAAATATTATATGAACTAATTAATGTTCTCCACAAATTTTATATATTAATATAAAATTTTATGAATCTATTAAAAATTTTGGTTCGAATATATCCTCTGTTTGGATTTTATTTAAATTCAAATAAATGAATAGTGTCAAAATTAACACTATTGTTATTTTATAAAAATAACATATTATAAAATTGTTTAAAAATCACAAAAATATTTAAAAATTATAAATTGAGATTTATATGGTCTAAAATGTCATAAATTATCTAATTATAGACAATTCACAACAAATAAGTAATTATTTATAATAATTTAAAATTTATAATATTATTACCATAAATAAAATTAAATACATTAAATAAGGATAAATCAAGTTGATAAGGTATAAACTAAATTACCAACATGTATAAATATTATTTTTTGATTATATTACAATCCCATATCATCTAATATTTGGATTTGAGTCATTTTTAGAAGTTTTTAAGTGGGTTTTGAGTTTATTATAAATTAATATTTTATAGGTTTCCAAAAGTGCCCCTCTCCTTTCTTATAAAAGGGAACTTCCTCCCTCTCCTCTTCACACAAATTTGAGCCTTAATGTTCGGCCAAACCCTACCTATTTCTCTTCTCTAATTCCCTAGAAACATACTAGAGGTCCTGGTCTTCTTCAAAGACCAACTTTAGTGCCTAAGAGGAGGTTAAGAGGAGGCGTGTCGAAGAAGAGGTAATCTCTTCTACCGATTCTTTCAAGTTTCTTTATTCTTCTACTTACTCTTCTTTAGTTGTTTCATTATAAATTAATAACATCAGTATAAATAATATACTGATATGTTATTATAAATATGAAACAATCCCATTTCACCTTCTATCCATCCTACGGAAAACAAAATCATCGCGCGTGCGTACGTACGGAATACCGTCTCCACGCTGTGGTGTAATCTGTTTTTCCACCACCACCTTACTTGTATGGGTATAATGGTGTAAATAATAACTATATATTGTTATTATAACATCATAATTATTCAGAGATATTATATCATCCACTCCAATTCCATTCAATAATTATGGGAACGATATCATCGCTCGTGCGTACGTACGAATTATCGTCTCCACGACGCGATGAGATTCATTCTCCATGTTAACCATTCAAGAATGATTATAAAGTATATATAATGAATAATAATGATATATATGACATAATAATTCTACTATATTTATTTATATATATATATATATATATATATATATTTCATCTACTTACTTCCATTCAAGTCAATAAGGAAAGGAAAATGGCGTTCATGCGTACGTACGGCCTACCGTCTCTATGAACGGTGTATTTCATTCCATTTATCGATCCATAATATATATTTATATTCTGAATATATATTATATAAATCATATTTTACATTCTGGAATTATTTAAATAAGGATATAATTAATAATATCAAGAACAACCAGTCAAAACACGTACGATGAATGAAATAATTTTACCCAAAACACTGCTTTAACATGGAATTGACAAAAGAACGGGTAATATAAAGTCCTATGTGAATCATATATGATATCATAAATATTATTATGGTTATGGTACCAGTTAATAATATGTTTAAACCCACTATACAGGATTTTCGAACACGTATGGAAGAAATTGGACCTAAGGTAAGGGATAATTTTGCAATCTCATTTTTATTCAGGATTTCTTACACATAAGTATTTACTGGGGTTATATTTTTCATCCATGTCCATAAAATTTTTTTTTAATAAAGTGTTTAATATTCTTACATGTATGTTTAAATTCATGTTTACCCCTATTTGACTTTTAATTTGTGTTATGTAAGGAATCTTTCTTTTGTTTACTATACGTGGTGCTTTTTGACTTTTCCAGAAAAAGTACGAGGAGAATGTTTTTTTAACTTATACGACATGAACAAATTTTTACGGTTTCATAACACCTAATTTTCATGAAGCTTACTCTACATTATTTCATGGCTATTTTCAACAAAATCCCTTTCTTTTAAAATTGCATGGCATTTTGTGAAAAGAAAATGATTTTGAAGAAGAAAGGATATTTTTCTTAAGAATTCATTTCAAGTGTTTTATCAAAACCATTTTCCATATAAGATGACATTATTTCATATGTGTATATTTCAAGTATAATGTCTCTATTATTTACATGGTTTCACTTTTCTTATTATGAAATGATATCCATTTGTTTTATATGGATTATGTTATGATGAGATGATGTTTATGAAACCCATATTATTCTTTGGGTTATGATGAATGATTTATGTTTATTTTGTGTCACATGAAATAATTATTTCATTATGATATGGTTGGGACCTATATCTCCCTCTAATTCATTGGGTAAAGATTTATATCTCATGATATAGACATGGCTGGAACGGCAAGTAAAATCTAGTTCAGTAATACAGGGATGGAATGGCAAGTAAACCAGGTTCAGTAATGGACTTTTTCCACTATGATGGTCTTAGCAACAATTCCTTGGATACTATGGAAATCATATCATGTGATTAATGGTTTTCCACAGTTACATGTTTTATTCCCATGTTATTTTATCATGGTTAATGTTCCTTTATGATTTATTCCTTATGCACTGCTAAGATTTATGTCATTACTCATGATTTTGATGTTTTATGTTCATGTTCTTACATTCAAATGTTTAGGGATTGTTTTATGTTCTCTATGTTTACCCTTACTGAGCATTTGAGCTCACCCTTTTTATGTTTTCTTTTCTCTACTATATAAATAAAGGTTTTAGGTAAGAAAAAAAGGGGAAGATCTCTATGGGAGATGTTGAGTATCTTTCACCATGATTAGAAGATTATGTTCTGAGTTTCCAAAGACACTAAACTAATACAGTCTTTGGGCGTCTCTTTTTTTCATGTATTAAGTATTCCTCAAAAGTAATGTAATGTCTATGTACGTCAAGATTTGGGTCTCTATAGTTGGTATCAGAGCAAAGGTTTAGTTAACCTTTGGAAACTAGTATGTGAAAAATTTAGTGAAATCCCTAGAGATATTTATAAGGTATATCTAGGGATGTCCCTAAGGTTAAGTATACGTATAGGTTATAGTCCTAGAATTATGGTAACAATCTTAGAATTAAACCTAAGATGTTATATATTGAAGGTACTCCCCCTTTATTATATTGTTTTCCTAACATGATTTTTGCCTCCCACGCTATTCTTTTTGGGTTTTAGACGATGGTTGGAACTCGAAGGAACCATGTTGAACAATGTAATGGACAATGCAATGATTGTCCTCTTGAACAAACCAATGTTATGGGAGATAGAGTGAAAAATCTTATTGTTATACTTACATAATCTATGAATCATTATGAACTTCCAAATGAGCAGAGAAGGGAACAATATTCTATTTCCCACCTTCTTTCAATGGGTCTTCTGATCTACTTATTTCTGAACAATGGATCCGTACCATTGAAAATATATTTTCCATACTTCTCTATTCAGAACATGAAAAAGTCATTTTGGTTGTTTACCATTTAGAAGGTGAAGAAGAATAGTGGTGGACTCTAATTATGAATACAAGGCCCAAGATGAAATTGAATCCATGGAATGGGATGAGTTCAAGATCTTGTTTTTCAATAAGTACTTCCCTTGTATTCTTCAAACAAAGATGGAAAAGGAGTTTATTGAGCTTAAGAAAAAGGATGATGAATCTATTGGTATATACGAATCAAATTTTACAAGTCTTGCAAGGTATGCATCTAGCTTTGTCATCCAACCTGAAAGTAAAGTTGATCGATTCTTCAGTGGCTTAAAACCAAGTCTTCTAAGGGAATTAGCGACAAGAGACTTCAGTAGATATGAATAAATTGTGCATTGTGCTATAAAGGTAGAACTGGAAGTTGGTGTTACATATCCATCTCATGTTTTTGACAAGAAACGAAAGTTGTAGTTCAAGGAAAAATATCAAAATAATTTTGAAAAGAAGACGAATGTTTCTTTATTCTCAAAGTGTGGAAAGAAGCATGGTGGAGATTGTCTTAAAGGGACTAGAAAATGTTTTTAAGTGTGGAAGAGAAGGTCATCGAGTAGCTGAGTGTCGAAGTAATAGAAAAAGGGTTGCTAATGATGTGAATAGAGAAAAGTCTACAGAGAATGCACCACCAACACTTCAATACTACAAGTGCAAGGAAATGGGGAATTATGCTAACCAATGCCCTAATCCAAGGGTTTATGATGATCGACATCAACAACCTCTTAAGGAAAAGGACAAAGGGAAGTCACATGCGATCACTATTGGCGATTTTGAGTATGACAACGAAGTGGTGGAATGATTAAGGGTTTATATAATGAGATTCCAAAATAATGTTGTGGAATCTCATTTATAGTATTGTGGAATATTAGAATATCTATGTATTGGTTTATTGTGGTGATCAATAATTATATGGTACTAGTAACCATGAAAAGTGATTGAAATATTTTTGGAAAGCAGATGATATGCGTATAATGAAGGGATAAGGAGAAAATAATATGCTTGATAGTATTAATGATCTCGTGACTGATATAATGACAAAGTGATATCATGGTTTGAGTATATAGAAATTTTTGGATTTTGGTATGTGGAAAGAGTTAATTTTTTACCGCATTCATGTTTTCAATAAGGTTCAATGGGTATTCATTTTTCAAGAGAATACATGATTAAGGTATTCAAATGTTTCTAATGTGACCAACAAAAAGATAAATCTTATGATATATGGGGGATAAATGATGGTATTCACATGCTTGATAGATGACCTTTCTAGTGATTGTTTTCTCTATACTATGAGATTGGATATAAGTATTTTTGATAAGCCTAAAAGTGTGAATGGATTAATTTAGACATCAGATAGTATTGCTTAAGGCTATAACTTTTTGATTTTATTTCTAAAATGTTATAATAGAATAGTTTTAGAAAAAGGACAACCCGTAGGACGGGCGACAACCCATCATATCGAATAGGGTTGCGGGAATCGAACCCACAACCGAAGTGCGACAGGCCTTTATCTCCTACCACTTGCCTACACGAAGTCCCTCATTAGTAGAAACTAGTTTTATTTTATTAATAGGTATGATACACGAAGTATAAGTCCATTTTTGGAACTATATATGATTAATCTCACCATAAGATGGACTTATGTATATAACTTTTGCTAAACTTATGTTTAAGACAGATGGAATGACCTATCATTCTATCACATGATCTGCTAACACTTCATGGAAGACAAATTCAACTTCATTTCTTTAAGAGATAAAGTGGAAATTGTTCAAGGCATAAACAACAGTGAGATTGTACCAAAATCAAGTAAGTATTTCTTTTAATTCAAAAATTCTTCAACATTAGGGAAATGATCTTGAAAACATAAAAGGTTGTACTAGTGACCTCAAATATGATGAATCATATGGTACCTTAAATCATCACAAATTTATGGCTTTGTGATTGTTGGATTTTTTATAGCCATGTTCTCTACCACTCTTCATCCAAACATAATGGTTAGATTTCTCTTCCATATCCATATTTTCACCTATGTTCTCCTATGTGGAAACCCAGTGATGAGTTACTTTGGGTATCCGTTATGTTTCTAACGTTCCTTTATAAAATGATATTTTAGTATTCCTTTTTACGATGTGGGTTTCAATGAAAGAAACTTTCAAGTAGAAAACCATTTATAACCCCAACGAATTTCGAGGGTGAAATTCAATTTAAGGGGGGTAGAATGTAACACCCTGAGATTTTATGAGAATTATTCTTTTTAATTTCTTTGATGTCTTTTATTGTATACTACACAAAGATTATCTTGTACTATATGCAACATCGTATTAGCTTACAGTATACGCAACACTATTCTTGGCTCGTGTTACACACAATTTCAAGTTCGTTTTGTAGAAATTATTCTACGCAACATTAAGTATATATTTTGTTTAATTTATAAATGAAATAAGTTTTTATTATGTTATACTCAACACCAAAGGGAGCTTTCACTACACACAGACCTGACTTGTCTTTCATTACACGCAATCACAACCTTCCTCGATAATGTGTGTAGTACGTAATATCGGGTTTCACTAAACAATGATATATTGTTATAATATTATGAACTATCCATTATGAATATTATTAACTACATTTTTAATTTTATAACATTATTATTCATCTTACACATTTTCTAGAACATGGTATGAGAAAACAAATCGGGTAAAATAAGAATTTTTCAAAAAAATGCAGTTTTGCCGCCTTTTGATGGCGCACCCACTTTAAATCTAGTTTTTGACATGTTTATAAGTTAAATTTGAAAAAATAAAATTCTTATTAGGAATCAGGATATAAAAATTTACTTTGGATAAATTTTTCATATTATTCTGATAACTTTCATATTTTAATGAATAGTAAAAACATGCTATATTTTAATTAAAAACAACTTTTTTCATCGTAATAATTTATATGGTTAAATTATAATATTTAACGGTTTTAAAGTATAAATAAAATAAAATTTTAACATTTAATATAATTTATGTCATTATCATTGATTTTACATTGAATTCATAGGTAAAATCATTTCAATCTTTTGCAATGTTTTAACTTTTAAAACTCGTTTTCTTAACAACGGGATTAATTTTAAATTAACTAATGAAAATTATGTGATTTGAATTTGGAAAAATGGATTCCATATTTGGAATCATTAGGTCCAAATTATGTTAATAGGCTACTTTTTATTTTTGAAAACTATGAATAGTAACTACGGTAAATTTTATTTACCATAGTTAAAGGTAAATCGGGTAATTAAGGGTAAATATAATATTATAAAATTACCCTAACACTTGTGTTAATATAATTGGATGATTATATTTCATCCTAAGGCATATTTGGGTCTAAATGGAATCCATTGGAACCCACTTGGATGTGATTACGACCTTTAATTTATTTTATTTTAAACAAAGTGAAATATGTCTCAATCAAACTTTAATAATTAAAGTATTTTTAATATAAGGTTATACAGAATATAAATTCAATTATAAATACTAATTTGAAATATAAAACTTTTTTATTTGTTATGGTAATTTATTTTTAATTTTTAAGATATATTTAATTACCCTAATAGCATATACATTAATGATGGATAAATTATTTATTTAGTGAAAATCAGTAATATAGTTTTTATTAAAATAATAATACCCATTAAAAGGCCCAAAAACCTGACCAAAAATTATTTTTCGTATATATATAAACTATAACCATCCAATGGTCTAATGTTTGAACATTTGGAGCTTTATAAAATCAATTATGACACTTATATTATTTTATTTTAAATGATATCAAAGTTGTCACCTTCATAATTTAATAAATATAAGAATTTACATGTTGTGATTTTAAGATGATAAATTTGATTAAAAGTATTATTTTGAAATATATTAGATTTATCATCATCATGATATTTTATCTTTAATTTTTATTCAACTAATAAGTATATAAATGATTATACAAAAATGATGTAGTAATTGTTTTATTAAGAGAAATATCAAATAAATGGTTTTATAAATATTAAAATAAATATTATATGAACTAATTAATGTTATAAAAAAATTTTCTATATGAATATGACATGTTATTAATCTATTAAACATTTTTTTCGAATATATCCTCTTTTTTGATATTATTTAAATTCAAATAAATGAATAGTGTCAAAATTAACACTATTGTTATTTTATAAAAATAACATATTTTAAAAATCACAAAAATATTTAAAAATTATAAATTGACATTTATATGGTCTAAAATGTCATAAAGTATCCAATTATATAAAATTCACAACACATAAGTAATTATTTATAAAAATTTAAAATTTAGAATATTATTACCACAAATAAAATTAAATAAATTAAATAAGGATAAATCAAGTTGATAAGGTTTAAAATAAATTACCAACATGTATAAATCTTATTGGTTGATGAGATTAAAACCCTATCTCATATAATATTCTGATATGAGTCATTTTTGGAAGTTTTTAAGTGGGGTTTGAGTTTATTATAAATTAATATTTTATAGGTTTCCAAAAGTGCCCCTCTCCTCTCTTATAAAAGGGAACCTCCTCCCTCTCCTCTTCACACAAATTTGAGCCTTAAAGCTCGTCCAAACCCTAAAAATTTCTCTTATACACTTCCCTATAAACATACTATAGGTCTTGGGCTTCTTCAAATACCAACTTTAGTGCCCTAAGAGGAGGTTAAGAGGAGGCGCGTCGAAGAAGAGGTAATCTCTTCTACCGATTCTTTCAAGTTTCTTTATTCTTATACTTACTCTTATTTAGTTGTTTAATTATAAAGTAATAACATCAGTATAACTAATATACTAATATGTTATTATAAATATGAAACAACCCCATTTCACCTTCTATCCATCCAACGGAAAATGAAATCACCGCATGTGCGTATGAACGGAATACCGTCTCCACGCCGTGGTGTAATCTGTTTTTCCACCACCACCTTACTTGGATGGGTATAATGGTGTAAAGAATAACTATATATGGTTATTATAACATCATACAGATTCTGATATATTATATAATCCACTCCAATTCCATTCAATAATTATGGGAACGATATCATCGCTCGTGCGTACGTACGAATTACCGTCTCCACGACGCGATGAGATTCATTCTCCATGTTAACCATTCAAGAATGATTATAAAGTATATATAACTAATAATAATGATATATATGACATAATAATTCTACTGGATTTATGTATATATATATGTCATCTACCTACTTCTATTCAAGTCAATAAGGAAAGGAAAACAACATTCATGCGTACGTACGGCCTACCGTCTCCATGAACAATGTATTTCATTCCATTTATCAATCTATCATATATATTTATATTTTCAATATATATTATATAAATCATGATTTAAATTATGTAATTATGTAAATAAGGATATAATTAATAATATCAAGAACAACAAGTCAAAACACGTACGACAAATGAAACAATTTTACCCAAAACGTTGTTTTAACATGGAATTGACAAAAGAATGGGTAATATAGTCATATGTGAATCATATATGATATCATAAATATTATTATGGTTCTATTAATAGTTAATAATATGTTTAAACCCACTATATAGGATTTTCATACACGTATGGAAGAAATTGGACCTAAGGTAAGGGATAATTTTGCAGTCCCATTTTTATCCGAGATGACTTATACGTAAGTATTTACTGGGGTTATATTTTTCATCCATGTCCATAAAAATGTTTTTCATAAAGTGTTTAATATTCTTCCATATTTGTTTAAAGTCATTTTTACCCCTCTTTGACTTTTAATTTTTGTTATGGAAGGAATCTTTCTTTTGTTTACCATACGTGGTACTTTTTGACTTTTACGGCAAAAGTATGAGGAGAATGTTTTTTTAACTTATACGGCATGAATGGATTTTTACGGTTTCATAACACCTTTTTTTCATGAAGATTTATCTACATGATTTCATGAATATTTTCAACAAAAATCTTTTCTTTTAAAATTGCATGGCATTTTGTGAAAAGAAAATGATTTTGAAGAAGAAAGGATATTTTCCTCAAGAATTCATTTCAAGTGTTTTATCAAAACCATTTTCCATCTAAGATGATATTATTTCATATGTGTATGTTTCAAGTATAATGTCTCTATGATTTACATGGTTTCACTTTTCTTATGGTGAAATGATATCCATTTGTTTTATATGGATTATGTTATGATGGGATGATGTTTATGAAACCCATATTATTCTTTGGGTTATGATGAATGATTTATGTTTATTTTGTGGCACATGAAATAATGATTTCATTATGAGATGGGTGGGACCTATATCTCCCTCTAATTCATTTGGTAAAGATTTATATCTCATGAGATAGACATGGCTGGAATGGCAAGTAAAATCCAGTTCAGTAATAGAGGGATGGAACGACAAATAAACCCGGTTCAGTAATGGAATTTTTCCACTATGATGGTCTTGGCAACAATTTCTTGGATACTATGGAAATCATATCATGTGATTAATGATTTTCCATAATTACATCTTTTATTCCCATGCTATTTTACCATGCTTAATGTTCCTTTATGATCTATGCCTTATACACTACCAAGATTTATGTCATTACTCATGATTTTGATGTTTTATATTCATGTTCTTACATTCAAATGTTTAGGGATTGTTTTATGTTCTCCATGTTTACCCTTACTGATCATTTGAGATCACCCTTTTTATGTTTTCTTTTCCCCAGGATATAAATAAAGGTTTTAGGTAAGAAAAAAAGGGGAAGATCTTTATGGGAGATGTTGAGGATCTTTCACCATGATTAGAAGATTATGTTCCGAGTTTACAAAGACACTAAACTAATATGGTGTGTGGGCATCTATTTTTTCATATATTAATTATTCCGCAAAAGTAATGTAATGTCTATGTATGTCAATCTTTGGGTATCTACACCATCTTGCCGGTAGGCATCTTTGTATCCTCATGATTTTCTCCTTTGCTGGAATAGCTTTTCCCAGTGAGCTCTTTGTATTAACTATCTCATTAAACCTGAGATACATATCAGAAATAGATTCATCATATTTCATTTTAAAATTATCATACTTAATAGTGTATGTATTTAGTCTCATTTCTTTAACATTGGTTGTTCCCTCATGGGAAATATCCAAAGTATCCCATATTTAATAACTAGTATTACAAACAGATATTCGATTAAATTCTTCATCTCCTAAAGCATGATATAGGGCATTCATTGCTTTACAATTATTATTGTAAGCAACTTTAGTAGGTTCAACCCAAGTAGTTCTAACAGCTTCTGAAATCTTATACAGAGTCTCTATAGCAGTCCAAATGTCAAATCCCATACTTTCTAAATGAATTTTCATTTTGATTTTCCATTGGGAATAATTTACACCATTAAAGAAGGGTGGCATGTCGGTAGCTACACCTTATAATCTATTATCCATAATAAGATTTTAGCAAATATATCTAAAGAGATAAAATTTAGAAATAATAGAAATTTTGAGATCTTTAAGATACAACTAAAATCACAGTTAAAAACTTTTCACAAATAGAGATTTTTGAAAACCTTTTAACCAACCTATAATACCAAATGTTGGTCATAGTGGATACTCAATAGGGGGGGGGGGGGTGAATTGATTTCCTATTTAAAATTTTTGTTTAAAAGATTTATATTGAAATCCCCCAATTTAAATAACAAGATAAACTGTAGTGAATTTGTAATACAGTAAAGTTTCAGCTAGGTTCTCAAGAGATTGATTAGTTCTCAGTAAATCTAATCAGAAGATTAGATTAGCTTTTGAAACTAACAGACTAGTTTACAATAAGTACAAACACTTTCTAGTTTAACTATCATAGTAACTTTAAAATAGATTTATATTTAAAGTACTTAGCAGCGGAATATTCAAAATAGTTTTAACTAAAATAAACATTTACAACAGCTCTAACCAAGAGGTTCAGTCTCAAGCTGAGACTTAGTCCTCTCAAACAGTTTATATAAAACTTTGATCCACACCCTGTATCGGGGTTTACAACACTACTCAGACTGTCCAGGTCCTCATACCTATACCACAATTCTATGTGGGAAAGCAATAATAACAATATCTCACAGGTTTTCCAGGTCCTCAGACCTCTACCACTATCCATAGTGGGATGCAAGAGTGTAAGGGAAATATTGAGTGAGGATTTAGAAATCCTCCAGTTCTTATTAGGAGTTAGTGTGTGTTGAAACAGAGAGAAGCACACACACTGCTGGTAATGTAGAGAAAAGATGATCAAAGTTGAGCAAGAATATAGAGATGAGTTTAGAATGATCTTGTGTGATGTCAATGCAGTTCTGGACTCCTTTGGATTGAAGCAGATGAAGCTTTGAGTCCTTCTCTGGAAGTTGTGTGGAAAACAGAGTGTTGTGATTCTTCTTGTGTTCTCCATGAGGTTCAGTCGAGTAAAGATGTTCTTTAGGCTTCAAATATGCTTTGTGTGTTCAGTCTTGTAAAGTGTCATGCAGTGTGCCTTTCTTCCAAAACTTCCTCCAATTATGTTCTTTGTTCTTGTCCTCACTTCATTACTTTTTGGTTTCTGTATCGCGCATGATGATTCTTGGTCACACTTCACTTTTAACTTGGAATGCACGTGTTGGAGCCGACAGGTTGCATGTGTTCTGAACCTCATACCTCGTACTGTCTAATGATATGTCTATAATGAAACATTAATTATGTCAGTGCATTAAAGTCATCAAATATGACAGTTAAAAATTAAATTTAAAAACAACAATGTTGTTTAAGAAACGGTGTCACAGTAAGTCATGGAAATGGTGTCTCTTTCACATGGTGTCTAGGTTGACCACGGTGTCTGAGTGTCACGGTGTCTCGCGGTCATGGTGACTTTTTCACGGTGTCTCAGGGACACAGTGTCTTGTTCACGGTATATGGATTCACGTTTTCTTGTTTACGGTGTCTTTTTCATGGTTTCTTGTTCACGGTGTCTGGCTTCACGGTGTCTGGCTTCACGGTGCCAGAAATACATAGCCAGTGGCAAACTCACGGTATCTTAGACTTTCCAAAGCAACTATGTTCAGACCTAAATAAAGATAATAAAAGAAAGGATTAGACTTAAGCATTTGTTAAAGAAGGTATTATGAGAGTATATTAAAGATAGTTTAAAGTAAGTAAACTGAATATAGATCAATTAAGATCTTTCATGGATCTACTTAAAGTATGAGAAAACTTTTGATATAAATACACATGATCTAGATTGAATAAGATGTAGAATCATTAATACATGATTAAATAATATTTTTGATCATTAAAACAGGATTAAAACATGATAATTCCAATACTAATCAATCACAAAGTGGTCCCATCAGGCTTAGAAGAATAATAAAGTGAAGAGAGATCATGGTGGGTCCAAAATTACCTACTTTCCCAATATTATCCAAGAACGAAGGGGGCCTTGAAATTTTCACTACCACATAGAATAATCATCTAATTACTCATTTCCAATTAGATTGATCATACTACCTAAGGCACACATGGGAGATGATAAATAGAGAATTAGCCTTCATAGAATAGGATTTTGTACCCCAAATTATAGATTAGTTTTAATTTTTTATTTACATACTTTATTCATATATCTTCCCCTGTGTTCTCATCTCCATAGAGAACTAACTGCACTAGTGGTTGATATATAAGGTGAAGATCTACTATAATCCTTATGTCCTTATTTTTAATGATATTTATTCTTTCGATGTTTCTACTTTGGATCAGTAGCGAGTTGGGGTGGATAAAATATAGTAAATTGTAATGATATTATTCATTCCTTCACTCTTCTTTTCTTTTTTTCATTATTTAAATCATAAGTCCATCATCCCAAACCATTCTATATATTATTTAATGGTTTTATTTGGGGAGTAAAGTATTTAATGATCGCAAACATGTGAGTGGGAAGAATGGTTTAGGGTCTTCGCTATTTAGGATTTAATTCTCCCTATTGAGAGTTTCCCAAGCTACATCCTGGGAGTTTTAATCATGCATTATTTATAGGGTTATTTCCCTTAACCAATCCTAAAATCATGAAGTTTTCTTGTGTAAAAAATTACATCCCAAGTAGAGTCTGAGAATGAATCTTTAATCCACCACCAACAACATCTATAAGAATATCCATTTTGAGAAAAAAGTGCATGTTTATGTGCATAATAAATAAAGTTACAACGTAAATAAATAAACCCTTGTTAATACTTAGGTTCTATAGTGAGAATCAGGATCGACCATAGTTTCTTCATCCTAATCCGGATGTATTTTTCATATAGTGTCATTAATCTTACTCATTGACCCCTCAGAGGTTATCCCAGGTGTTCAAGAGATCTATCATCATTGCAGACCCCTAGTAGGATGAACCTTGGTGGAAAAAATAGATTAGGCATCATCAATGACCCCTAGAAGGATTATACTAGGTGGTAAAAGTAATTAGGTAACATTTAAAGTCCTTATAAGGATGATCCTAAGTATTCCAAGTAATCAGGAAACACTATAGAGCCTTAGGATGATGATCTTAAGTGGTCTAAGTAATTAGGAAACATTTTCATCCCTTATAAGGATGGTCTAAAGCAGTCCAAGTAATCAGGAAACATTTTTGACCCTTAAGAGGATGAGCCTAAGTATTCCAAGTAATTAGGAAACATTTTTTACCCTTAGGAGGATCATTCTTGGTATTACAAGTAACCAAGAAACACTTTTGACCATTAGAAGGATGATCTTAAGTGGATCAAGTAAATTGTAAACACTCCCAACTCTTATGGGGGTGATCCCAAGTGGTCTAAGTAATCAAAAATCATTATTAAATACAAGGGGTAAACATCCCAAAGAATTAAAAAATCTAGGACATCATCATCAAATCCAAGGGGAAAACATCCCATGTCTTTTCAAAGTGTTAGGTGTCATCACTTAATCTAAGGGGGAAATTCCCCAAAGAATTCCCAATAGTTTTCATGAATAAAGTACACAAAAAAATCACTAATAAATTCATTTAATTTCAATTACATCAGGTCTCCCATAATAAACCAATCCACTGGATCCTAGTTCTTTTCATAAGGTAGGGGAGATCCGTCTTTCACTCTAGATAAGGGGGTGATCTCCACTTATTTATCACACCCCCTTAATTAATTAAAATAAACTTAAAAATATATAGGTGGGGTTCAGGGTGTGAACACTTGTTGATGATGTGAACAAGGTAAGCCAAGGGTATCCTCCCCTCCGCCCAACTATTTCATGGTGTGAAGCACTACTTCATGCCATGAATGACTACATACCTAAAAATTATACCTAAGACTCATCCCACACCACCCTGAACCCTGTTACAGTTTTAAAATGGTAAAATACATGTGTTTTGGATCATGAATTTCATCTCATTACCAAAGAAATCCGAACAGATGATACAAATCACTCATGACCATACTTTTCATCAATAAACATCAACAATGCAAGATCTAAAAGGGTATTCATCAAAGGTGACCAAATTGGCTAACTTATTTTTATATGTATAACTTCACATGTTATTAGACACTAATATTTGACTTCAGTTAAATACAAACAATTTTCATTGAGAAAATGGCGGTGTCACACTAATTATATCTAGAATCTCATTAAATTCTATTGAATTTAAGTTTAAGAATAAATTTGTTTTCCGATTTTCATAATAATATTTAATCAAGTAAAATTTGATCATAGAAATTCAATCAGAAGATATTAGTGTTTAGAATATATGAGTAGAATTTTATTTCCTTTTTATTTATTCACAAGGTAATTAATAAATATTTATTTATTTATTAGTTTAGTGAATATAATATAATTAATAGTTATCCAAGTCACATAACTATTAATAAAATAAATATTTATTTGCAAGTTTAGTGAATATATATTTTATTTTATTTTTATGAATAAATATCTTTTATCATTTGAGGTTTGATAAATTATATGCAAGAATATGAGTCGAGTTTAATTATTTGATGAAAATGATATATTTTATTTAATAGAATTCAAAAAAAAATCTAATTTGTTTAAGAAATGATATTATATTTAACACATGTCATGAGATATAATATTATTATTATTTTGACGTTAGGTATGGCTAAAGTTAAATAAAAGGATAACACCCTTTGTGAAATTATATAAATTTTAACCTAATTATAAAGTCTAAAATATATCATTTTCCATTTGAAACTTTTTAGACACAATGATATATCATTGATAATTCTCTCAATCCCTAGATAGAATTCTCTCTTCCATCCACTTTCAAGAAACTAGTGAGAGAACAAAAGAACATTATTGAAATCGACAACGAACAATGTGAAATACTTGATTCTTACACGTTAACACTAAGGATATCAAGAACACCATTTTAAGATTAAAGGACCACATATGAATACATCTAAAAGAATCTAATATTGGATTCTCCATCTCAACAACAACAAAACAAGAGTGGTGATGAGAATTGATCAAGGAGAATACTACGAATGATGTAGTTCTATATCTAAATCAATTAAAAATTAAATGTGAATGATCCTATATATGATATTTTAGGGTGTGTTCATATATATATTTGGGTTTACCCATTTATTTTGATGAAAAACCAAAGTTATGACTCCACCTAATGCTTTTGTTGTACACCAAAACTTCAAGTTGTAGCAAAATGGTGAAATTTTAATATATATTTATTTATAAATTATTTGACCATTTTATGCATCATTTTATGAGTATTCATGTTAATATTTTCTTTTTGAATCCAAAGATTGAGAAAAACCATTAACATGATATTGTATATCTAAGAATGAGCCGAAAACTCTCAAAAAAACCCATTCGAACGACCCAAGATCACTGACTGCATGACCTGATTACATGGTGTATAATGAAAACATACATTTTGTGTGATTGGTTTTTCTCCACATGAGGCACGCATAGCATAAATCAATACATGTCATGTGGGTCAATACGTGATGTAATTACACACCATAGATTGACTACTAGTGTGACACATGGGTTTATAATAACTACACAGTGTATAGTGGCTAAATACACATTGTGCAACACTACATAAGGTACACATTATATATTTCACATCATGTTGTGTGGGTCAATACATGAAGTAATTACACACTACGTATTGACTACCAGCTTAAAACATGACATGACATGGACTACAAAGTGTGTATCTAGAGTACATGTCTCTGACACATGTCACTCCACACAAGGCATATGTCGAGTAATTCTTGGTGTGTTGTGTGGGTCAACACATGGTGTTATTAGACGTTTCATATTGAATTCCATAAAATTATGTGTAATTGGTAGTCACAAGGTGTTTACTACACACAGGTTTCTAGTGATACACGCCACATAAATTAATGGTGTGTCATGTGTCCATAAACACAACGAAGAGTACACATTTTTTAACACAAGGAACAACACGCCATGTATGTAGCAATACATCTTGTAGTACACACTATGTGATGTATATATTACAGAACATGTGTCACACAACTTGTTTTGTGACAAAACACACTATGTATGAGAAATAAGTCATATAGTATGTGCTAAATGATGTGAACCATACATAACATGTATCATGAAATGTGTTGTGTGAAAGAACATTGTGTATATAGAGACACGTCATGTAGTACGTGCTAAATGACATGGGCCACACACAGCGTGTGTCACATGATGTGTTGTGTGAGAAAACAAATTGTGTAGTTAATATATTTCCATAAATGACATTTAATATAACATTGGAAAGTACATGTCATGTTGTCTCTATAGTACATGTCATGTACTTAATTATTTTAAAATAAAAATAATAAATTTAATTTATTTAATAATAATTAATGTGATTCTAAATATTTCCCAAGGACCATAAGTTGGATAAAATTTAAGATAAAATATTAATTTATTTATTAATTTATTAATTCAACTCAAATTACCTTAAAGAGAATGATTGGAAAATGAATGTTGGTAAAATTAAATGAGGTTGTCGTTGCATGTTGTGAATGATCATGAGTTTTGACTGACCTATTTATGCATTGGATTTATTTATGTAATTGAATTAATTATTTCATGGTTTATTATATGATAATAATTATTAAATTAAATATGATGATATGAGAATCATCTGTCCCTTATTTATTATGTACAAGCCTGCATGTCCAAGGATTATTTAATGTAACCCTAAACCCTTGTTCCCCCTCACTTGAATGTGAGTATGCATTTGTAAAGGAAGGAGTTCCTAATTATAGGTGATAGTTACAAACCCTATATAAGGTGAATCTAAACAAGGATATCCACAAGAGAATGGTGGATGATGTAACTCTAACCAATCTAAGGATCAATGAGTTATTTCCCCTATGATCAAGGTTGATATATCATCTCTTGATAAGCCAACAAATATATAAATCTCATGATCATTTCACATATTTATTTTATTTTGTCGGTGCATGGTTATTTATTTATTTATATGACACATGATTTATTTATTTAGTTAATTAATCATGATAACATATTATAAATGAATTAAAAAGCATGTTTAAATAAAATAAAATAAAGTTTATAAGATTTATTTTATCAAGTATAGTAAAATTACTTATGTAAATTATCACATAGAGTAATTAAAAAATATAAAAAGGATAAAATAAAATATCTTATATAAGTAAATTTAACATGTAAATTATTTTATTATACATGGTTAATTATTTATGTAAATTTTACATAAATTTAGGAAACATATAAAGAATAGAATAAAAGGATATTATGCATTAGTTAATAAAAATACCTCAACTGAAAATATTAAGCCCTCAAACTCCTTACATCATGATAGTTAGAATAAAAAGATAGTTCAAAGTATTAATTTGTACCTTTTTAGGGTACTTTAAATTATTGAGAAGTTATAATGAATGTATTGTGTTGAATCAACCAAGTTAGCCTCAAGAGAAGTTTCCTTAGCATTCTTGGTGCCCCAATAGGAAATAGATCTTTCATGATAGTTTTTTTCTTTTAACATCAGTTTTAGAGGTGATGTCTTTATAAACGTCATTGTAAATATATTTTTAACACCATTTATAGAAACCATCATTTAAAATTATTTAAAACATTGGTTATTTGAATAATGAATGTGAAAAATTATTTTTTTACGCTGGTTATTCAAATAACTGATGTTCAAAGTATATTTTTTTTAAAAATATTGATGTAACAGAGAAGCATTAAAATTTGTTTGGAATAAAAAATATCAAAAACAATTATGGTTCAATAACACATATCAATTTCAATGTTGAACGAATGAATCATCTCATTTTTTACCATCATATGAATGAAAAAAATAAATAATATCCATGAAACTGTGATAATAATAAATGAATATTACTAGAAATTAATGAAAAAAATAGATGAGAAGGCAAGAGAAAATTTTAAGTAGTTTACCTATATGAAAAAAACAATTAATCAAACAATCACTTTCAAACATATATATTTACAAACTAACCATTCACTACTATCATCACCCCCATTTCTTTGGTCAAAGACTCCACTGCCTCCCTCATTTCTTTTATTAGTGTAAGTAAATCTTTTTAATAGTTTAAAGGATTGAAACATGATTTAGAATATGTTAATGGACATTGTGAAAATTTTTAAGAGGGAATATTTCAATAATTAGGAGGGTAAATGAAAAAAAATATAGGTGTAATGATATATTTATAGGTGGGGAAAATATGTGAGGGAAATTTCATTGTGACGTGATGTGAAAATATGATAATTCCATTATAGGGTTAGATTTTTTTAAGTTTTTAACACCATTTATTAAAAATGACATTAAAAGTAAATTTTAACATTGGTTACTAAAAAACCGATGTTAAAAATTATCTTTTAATGCTAGTTATTATAAAAATAATGTTAAAAGTGATTTTGTACATTGGTTTTTAATAACTGATATTTAGAATGATTTTTAATGTTGGTTTTTAATAACTAACATTAAATGTAATTTTTATTCTAGTGGTATAACTTGGATTCAAGTATTGAGGAAATATAATTATAAGATTTTAGGACTGGTGAGTCTACTCAAAAATTCAAGGAGCTATGAGTTAATATAGTTAAAAAGAATAAAGCTTACCTAAATACCTTTGAATAATTTGATAAGGCCCCCATTTGGGTTATGAAAAGGGAAATTTGGATCCTTGACACTATAATTTATGAGTGAATGGATATTATGAATCCAATAGTGAGAGTTTTTGGGATTTTATGAAATAGTGGGAGACCTAAATAAATCACTAATTATATTATAACTAATATTTAAGATAAATTACTAAACTATTATTTTATTTTTATAGAAAAATGGAAAGAAATACCACAAATTCACTATCATTGTGAATAATATTTTAAGAAAGATAATCTCTTAACCACTATAAACTTTTAGGAGTGGTATAGGAATCCATACATTTAACTATAAAAAGAAATGAAGCTATATATACTAGAGTCCCATGTTCTTATTGATCATTCTAAGGAGGAAAGTGAGGATGATAAGGATATGTTCTAGAAACACATGTATGTTACATTGGATATTAAATGTCTCATTTTATAATCCATGTTTAGTGAGCTTCAAAAGATTTGTGAATACATGGAATCATATTCCAAGTTGTCTCATCTCCATGATCTTTATAAAAAAATATAGGTATTAAATCTCTAAATCACTCTTCACATTCAATTTAGGATATAAAATCCCTACCATATCTAATGAAGTCAAGATAATTGGATACGTTGAGAATTTTGAGATTTTTAGATTCAATCTACATAAGGAGTTATGCATAGACCTCATTCTATCCTCTCTTCCTCCAATATTTTCAATCCTTATTGTTAATTTAAACATGAAAATATAGAGAAGTAACACCTATATATTTTGAATTTTAGTCACCAAGAAGATAAAGACGTAGAGAAGATAAGTCTTTAGTCCTTTTGGTGAAAAAAGGGAATGGTAAGATAAAAAACCTCTAATGAATAACCTAATATATAGACACCTTTGAAATACTATTCAAATAAAATAAACACTCAGAGTGATGCTAAAGAGAAGGATGCCTTTAGTTTTTCTTATGGAAAAAATGATCTTCTAAAAGAAGAATTATACCTTATTGAATAAGTAAGGGTAAGCTTAATGTACATTCATTATCAAATGTATTCTTTATTTTTTTACTAATTGGGTATTAAATACATCTTGTGGTTCATACATTTTTATCCAAATATAGAAGCCAAGTATATTTTAGAATATTACAAAAGGTGAGTTGGATCTATTATCTCCCAATGGAGAAAGATTAACTGTGCTAGTTATAGGAGACTACCATCTCACATTACAATCTAGAATGATATTAGTTTTGAATAATTGTTATTATGTGTCCATTATAACCAAAACATCATTTTTATGTCATGTTTAGGAATGTATGAGTTTATTTTCAAGTTAATAAATAATATTTTCTACTTTTATAAAGATAACATATGGTATTGTGTGACACATATTAATAACAGTATTTACATGCTATAATATTGAAAAGAGTCTTGATATTTGATAACAAATCAAGTTCACATGACTCGTATTACACTCACTTGTGTCATCATCAACTTGGTTTTGTAAACTAGAAGTGTTTTATGAGATTTTATTAAGAATGTTATTTATATTCTTTTGAGTTTAAACCCTTAGATATAATTCATATGTTTTTTTATAAAAAATGTCCAAAACTCCCTTAAGTGAAAATGGTGAGAGATCCATAGAGCTTCTAGAATTAGTTCACCCATATGTATATGGACCTTTTCTAGTAAAATATAGAGGTGAATTATCACACTTCATTACTTTAATTGATAATTTTAATATATATGGATATATATACTTGATGAGGTATAGGTTTTATTCCATTTATAAATTTAAGGAATGTAAAAATGAAGTACATAATCAGTTTGGTAAGAATATAAAGAAACTCCTCTCAGATAGAGGCAGGGAATATCTTAACCAATAATTCATTGATTATTTAAAAGAGTTTTAAAATATTATCCTAACTCATTCCTCCTTATACACCAAAATAGAATGGTGTTATTGAAAGGAGGAAGAACACCTTTCTGGACATGATGATATTGATGAAGAGTCATAAAAATGTTTTATTATCCATTTAGGTATATTTATTAAATTCAGTGACATGAACACTAAATATAGTGCCAAACAAATCAAAAATAATAATCTTATATGATTTATGATATGGTGAGAAGTATGTTTTATCACATATACAAGTGTGGTAATGTGAAATGTTTGTTAAAGATAATTCTAATAATAAACTTTCATCTTGAGGAACAAATTGCATATTTATTGGATGTCCTAAAGAGACATGAGGAAATTATTTATACAATCCATTGAATATAAAATTTATCATGAAAATACATTAAATGTTTCTAAAAGTGTTTCACATATCTAAAATAGATAGAGGGAGAAAGATAAAGTTTGATGATTTCAAGGCTCAAGATACACAAGATTTTGTATAAGAAAAAATTGTATAAAACCCAGTGGAATATATTGTTCTAGAGAAACAAATTATGTAGGAGTAATATAGAGGTTTGAGAATAAGAGAGATATGGTTTTCTTATCACTGAGGAATGATACATGCTATTTTTTGAGAATAATGAACCTTTTTCCTAAAAAGATCCATTAAATCACTCATAAGTTTCAAAGTGTTAAGAAACTATCAATTCTGAATTAGATTCCATGTTCCAAAATCAAGTATTTATTTTAGTAGATACTCTATTTGATATAGAACCCATTGGGTGTAAATGGGTATTTAAAAATAAAATAGACATAGATGGGTAAAGTTAGTACCTATATGGTATGATTTTTACTAAAATTTTCAATAAATGTTAATTCATAGACTATGATGAAACCTTTTCACTAGTCACTCTACTAAAATAAATTATTATTCTAATTACCATAACAACTTTCCATGATTATAAAATTTTGAAAATGGATGTCAATACCACTTTGTTTAATGTAAATCTTATAGAATATGTCAATATAACACAACTTTAAGGGTTTGTGACACCAATGGATGTCAATAAGGTGTTTTAGTTGCAGATATCCATTTATGGGTGGAAGTAATCATCAAGATAATGGGATATTAATTTTAATTAATCCATAAGAGATTTTTATTTTATTTAAAATGAATTTGACCCTTGTGTTTACAAGAGGTTTAATGGGAGTGATATTGTTTTCCTAGTGATATATATTAATGATATATTACTAATGGGAAAGGAGATACCATTCGTACAATCAATTAAGACATGATATAATAAATTATTCTCCATGAATGACTTTGGTGAAAAAACCTATATTCTAGGGATCAATTTCCATCAAGATAAATTTAAGAATCTTCTTCGACTAAGTCATGGTACATATATTAACAAGGCATTTAAAAGATATAATATGTAACATTACCATAGAGTATTGTTTTTTATGTAACATGATATATATATCTCCAAGGAAATGTGTCTTCAAACACAATAAGAGAGAGAAAGGATTAATAGAATACCTTACATATAAGCGATTGGAACTATTATATATTACATGATATGTACTAGGGTTGAACTAGTTGTAAGAAGATAAAAAAACTCTATATTCTAAAAAATTAGAATTATTTGACTTCACAATAAGGATATGTGTTTTTACTTATGGAGTGGTTGTGAGATAGAAGAGTTATAATCAACTAGTGGTCTATAATTATATAGTAGAATCTAATGCTGAAAAATAAGTAGTATAGATACACAAATCCATCATAGATCTTGGTTTTTTATCTATTAGTGTAGATCCTATTATTTTTTATTGTGATAATACTAAAATAGTGGTTCTATCTAATGATCCAAGTCACATCAATGACAAAAATATACTTTAGAAGTACCACCTCTTGATCGATTTTAAACAAAATGGTTGAAGTCATTGTGAGTGGAGTGGAAATTAAGAAAAATGTGGTAGACCATTGACTAAATTTTTACCTCATAAAATTCATCAACATTATGTGATACATAATAGGTTAAGAGTTTTTAACATTTGATTCTTGTGAAAGTGAGATTTTGTTGGAGTTAGTTCCCTAGAACCAGCTAACATTGTACTTTTGATTACCAGAATATATGTATATCTATATATCTTCATGTATATCTGTATATCTATCTATTCTTATCATATAGTTATTGTTATTATGTGTAATGTTAATGTGATAATGTTCTTGGTATATTTTTTACATAAAATGGCTATTACAGTTCCATGTTATAATGAGAGATTATAGATGCTATGAAAATATTCTTAAATTGACATGTCCTATAGTCTAGAAATATATATTTGAGATGACATGGTTCATGTTTTAATATTAAGTGTTGGGTAATAATAATAATTGAGACATTTTTTCATGAAGTTTACTCTTAGTGATATTTAATAAGGGAGGTCACACGAATAGACCCTCAAATAGACATTCTACTTGTTTTATATTCCATTGTATATTCTTATCTACAAATGCATTTATTGGTCCTTATACTTGAGATAATTATTAATGTATATCATGAATCACTTACAATGATTTATATATGAAAACAATGATGATATATACTCATAATGAGGTAGCATATGTTGGGTGCATCATAAGTGATATGACATTAGTTGAATGATAAAGAAAGGATTTTCCCTTTTGAGTTAATAAGATATGATATCTCTAGAAATTTGATTAAAATAAAACTATTTGTTAAGATCCATGGCCATGGTATTTTATAAACTAGTTCATTAAATAAATTAAAACAAAGATAAATCGAGAATATAAGGTGATGACATAAGGATACATCTCACTTGATGAGATATTGGTTGACAAAGGGATTATATTACACAATAGTATTCATAGGAAGGTTATTGTATTTTCTATATAGTTACTTGACATGTTTCCATATACTAATCCTATAATTTAGATAATTTCAACCAATTTCCATTAAGAAAAATACCTATAGTGTCGCATACTAAGTGCATCTAGAATTTCATTAAATTATTTTGAATATAAGTTTAATAATAAATTTATTCTCGAGTTTGTGAAATAGTATTTATTCAGTTAAAAGTTGATCCAAGAAATATAATCATAAGATATTAAAGTTTATAATATATGATTTGAATTTTATCTCTTGTTTATTTATTCAAAAGATAATTAATATAATATTTATTTATTCATGAGTTTAGTGAATATATTAAAATAAATATTTATTCAAGTTAAATGAATATTTTTTTGTACATAAACCCCAACCCCCATTACATGAATATTAATAAAATAAATATTTATTCATAAGCTTAGTTAATATGATATTTATTTTATTTTATTGAATGAATATATTTTATTATTTGAGGTTTGATAAATTCTATGAGAGAATATGGGTCGAGTTTCATGATCTTATGAAAATGATATATTTTATTTAATATTATTTAAATAAATATTAATTAATTTATTTAATAAATGGTTCTAGATTTAGAAAATTACATGAAATATTATATTAATAAGATTATTATTATTTAGATATGGGGTATGACTAAGGTTAAATAAAATGAGAAGGGACTTTGTAAAATTATCTAAATTTATCCTAGGTATAACATCTAAAATATGTCAGTTTCCATTAATGAAATGTTAGACACAATGAGACATTGTTGATCATCCTCTCAATCCCTAGATAGAATTCTCTATTCTTCCCTCCCTCAATAACCTAGAGATAGAATAATAGAAAATTGTTGTGATTGATGATGAATGATGTAAAACACTTGATTCTTCCACTCTAACACTCAGGATATCAAGAACTTCATTTGAATATTCATAGAGAATGTGTGGATATGTCTAGAGGAATCCTTGGTTGGATTCTCTATCACATCAACAACACCATAAGAGTGGTGAAAAAATTATTCATGGAGAATACTTATGATGTGGTAATTCTATATTTAAATTAATTATGAATTAAATGTCCATGATTCTATCTATGAGATTCCTGGGTGTATTCATCTAGTTAATTGGGTTTATCCATTGATTTTGATGAAAACCCAAAGTTGAGACTCCAACCAATGCTTCTACAACACCCTAGAACCTTCATAAGTAACATTTTAAGAAAACTCACAAGGATGAATAATATTAATTGGTAATGTATCTATCTAAGGTCAACCTTTAATTTCTAATAATTTTTAGGTTTTGATTCTTAATCACAATATCGTAAGTATAGATCAATTATGTGATTAGGTGTACTTCATGAAATTCCTTAACAATGCATATACCATAAATAACTCAAAAGGATGCTTGATATTTTCTTCCAACCGATATAAAAATGTGTAACCATAAAACTATAAGACATATCCTATCAAAATAGTCTTTTACTCAGTTAAATAAAAAATAATTCATGGATTTTTCATGGAATACAAGGACACTAAAACCTATGAAACCTGGATAAAATTTCTAGGAAGGAACTATTAAAAGATCCACTAGATTTTATGTTTTGTTTCTCTAAATTTTGTGATCCTTGAAAAAATTAAAAGAAATATAAATTTATTTTAAAATCAGTAAATTAATCCTCAACTACCATTCCTCTATAATTAGTTCACATAGACTTTTTTGGACTTACCCAAACTATGTATATCATAGGGAAACATTTTGTGTTTATTATAATTAGTGAATATTCCCATTAAACTTGAGTTATATTTATTTTTCAAAATTCATAACCCATAAAGTTTTTTAAGTTTTTTATTATATTATTTAAAATGAAAAGCACACACTGATAATCACAATCCAACGTGACCATGGTGATAAATTTGAAAATATTGATTTTGAAACTTTTTATGTTTAAAATGAAATAAAATATAGATTTTAAATACTAAGAACTCCATAACATTATTATTTAATTAATCCAAGTAATAAAATCATTGTGGAGTTTTCTCATATGTTGTTTTGTGAAAATAAACTTTAAAAATATTTTTGGGATGAGGCTATGAATACCACCTATTACACTATAAATAAAATTTTACTTTGAACTATTTTAAAAAAAACATTAAAAACTATGGAATGGAAGGAATCATAAAATTAGATACTTAAGAGTTTTTGGATGTAAGGTATTTATCTAAAAACCAAGGAAAATCTTTGTAATTTTGATCCAAAGTCATATTTTTAGGACACTTTATGATGGGGAAATAAAATTCATATTATTTATCTTATAATTCCAAGATTATATTTACACTAATTTAACATTAAATATATATTTACTATAATATCAGTATTTTAGTGTATTTTGGAATTTATTATGAAAAAATCCTAAACTATTGATTTTAAAAATTTAAATGGAATTCTATGTTTAATTGTTATGAACAACCTTTTTATTAGTTTATTTGAATATAAAAGTGGAAGAAAACTAGCTAAATATAGCTATGTAAGAATAAAAGTTTTTTTAAATGTCATGTAAGAATAAATTTGATTTCATTCAAGCTATGTAAGAGTAAATACTGGCTACATAATAATAAATGAAGAATATCAAAGTTTTTGTAAGGTTTTTTCACTTTTACATGAAATTTTAATACCACTCTAATTATGGAAGATTAGATGGAAAAAATTGAAGGTTGTATAAGATTAAACTAAACTTATATAAAAATAAATTGAACGTGCATGAGAATAAACTTGATCATCAACTAGAAATATAAGAGTACTCACTAGACAAAACTATACAAGTGAGTTGTGATTCATTATCAATCATGGGAGAATAAATATCAACCATTTATGAGAAAAAGGAGTTCCATATATATAATGAAAACATATAAATTAAGAAAATAAAACTCATGTACTCCATAATAACTAATTTTGGAAATATTATAATCAACCACAAAGTGGTCCCATCGGGCTTAGAAGAATAAGAAAGTGAATAGAGATTATGGTGGGTCCAAAATTACCTATTTTCCCAATATTATCCAAGAAGGAAGGAGGCCTTGAAATTTTCACTACCACGTGGAAGAATCACCTAAGTACCCATTTCCAAGTAGAGTGATCACAATAACTAAGTCACACATGGGATATGATAAATATAGAATTATCCTTCAAATAATAGTATTTTGTACCAAAAATTATAGACTAGTTTTAATTTTTTGTTTTCATATTTTCTTTATGTATCTTCCCTTGTGTTATCATCTCCATGAAGAACTAAATGCACTAGTGGTTGATCTAGAAGGGGAAGAGCTACTATAATACTTGATTCCTTATTTTTAATGATATTTTTTCTTTTTATGTTTCTACTATGGATCAATAGAAAGTTGGGGTGGATAAAGTATAGTAAATTGTAATGATCTTATTCATTCCTTCATTATTATTTTCTTTTTTTTCACTATTTAAATCATATTTCCATAATCTTAAACCATTATATATATGATGTAATGGTTTTATTTGGGAATTAAAGTATTTAATGATAGAAAACATGTGAGTGGGGAGAATGGTTTAGGGTCTTCTCTATTTAGGATTTAATTCTCCCAATTGAGAGTTTCCTATGTAGTGTGTATTGAGGTTTTGTGGGTTTCTTGGAAATTTATAGGTAGGACTATTATTTGCAAATAAAATGATGACCAATGCACTATCATAATGGTGTGTTGGGACTTGAAAATAAACCCAATGAAAGGGTGATTGATCCATGATAATATGTTATCTAAATGAGTATGTGTGATAGTAATATATTTTCATTTATGGGTAGTGATAGGATAAAGTGTCAATCCCCCCAAGGATCTACCCTATCCCTCTATTTCTCAAAAACTTTATTACATTTATTTACCTTTTTTTCACTATACCATAACCAAACCCCCGCTTTACTTTTTTAATAAAAAACATTTAAAATACCAAAAAATGAAATAAGTTAAAAAGGACAATGAGTGACTAGATTATTTCCTTAGAGATGATCTGGAGGTTTAACTATACTTAACTCCTTTAGTGTTTATAAATTTTATTTTAACAAGATAATGAAAAGATTATTTTAAATTTTGGTGATGTTTTTGAGAAATACAAGAAATCATTTCAATTTTCTTTACACTTATTTAAATACTTACATTTTTTCATTATTAAAAAATTAAATTCAATGATGAATAATTTTTAATAAGTGGAATATTTTATCCTCAATAAAGAAAAATAAGAAGGGTTAATAGGTTTAATTATAGGGATGATACATTCAAAAAGCTTATTTGGGACCTCAATGAAGATCCTAAATACCAGTTATTTAGAATTTAGTTCAAGTAACTTTGTGAGATAGTTGATTACTTTCCATAATTTCACTAAAATGTGGTAGTTTAAAAACCATATTCACTACAATTACCTATCATTGCTGATGAATAAATTATGGAAGTTGAGGAGGGACTTGAAGATTATTCACTACCTGACCATTTTAGTTACCTACTCGAGGCACTTGAAGATGAATGATAAGTTATAGTTGATAAATTAGATTGGGATGATATAACCTTAAATTCATACGTGTTTATCTTTTCTAAAATTAAATTAAAAACTATTATTCCAAACTTTGATAATATTGACTTGGCACTATTGATTCATGCCCTACATGAGGATAAATCCTCATGACATGTGGCATATTTTGAAGAGAAAATGGAGGTGGTAGTTTGGTTATTTACTATTTATTAATAAATAGTTTGTACACAAATGTAATCCCAAGTAGAACTCATTATTCACCATCAAAAAGAAGTTCCACTCCCTAGATATAATAAGAAATAATTGGTGGATACCTTTTATCCTCAATATATTGAAGAAGATTCCATATATAGTCTTACACCTCACCCTTCAATATTTTTTTCAATATATAGGTGGTGGAAATAAAATATATTGACCAAGGTAATCTCAATATCCAGTGAAAGGAGAATATCATTGAAACTAAATCTATATGGTCATTCCTACTGAGTAAATCACATCCACCTTTGGATTGGAGATAACCTACTATCACTTTCTAGTTATAGATAATAAAAATCACAACAACACTTGAGGGTTTTCTAATTAGAAACTAAAATAAGAAAATATTAATTATTTATATTATAATATTCATGTCCTTATTTGATCATAAAAATTAGTATTAGTTAATTATATAATTTGAACTCCATTTATCATCATGTTTGTAATTATTTATTAAAATTCACTAATAACTAACTCATTTTCCATCACCTTGTTGAACACCCCCTATTCATAATTTTTCTTTGATATTATAGAATAATTTTAGTCATGTTAGGAGGAATATTTTTTACTTATGGAGAAATGGTAGATTGATTAAATTTGATAATCATTAAGGGGCATGTATATAGAAAATTTTGGGCAAAGTGAAATAAAAAAAATCCCAAAAAAATAATATAGCAGCCATGATCCACACTTAATGAAGTTAAAATTAGAACTGTGTATAAAGGAAATATATAAAAAATAATTAAATTATTGATAATGAAACATTTTATGTTTTCGGGATGATCTAGGTAGCCCATTTTAAAGATAAAATTCATGGCCAGATTTAATGGCTTGGAATGATAGCCCCCCATTTTGATCATAGTTTTGAGAATATGATGAAAATTAGGGTGAAAGTTTGAAAAAATTTAAAATAAATCATGGTAAAAATTTTCTTATTATATAGACCACTCAAATTAGGCCATATAGAAATCCATTTTTTTGAATCTACTAGAGGGATGCATGCTAGATTCGATTTTAGGTAAAGGGTGGAAAATATTTAATTCCACCAACTTTTCACCACCTTATTCCTACAACAATCAAGGGGCATGAATTGAATAGACTAGGGGTCAACCTAAGTATCCAAAATTTCATATTTAAGGTAGTGATAATGAAGGTAAGAAGGAATATTTTTTTTGTATTTAAATTGCAATTTTATGGTGTCATTTTGTATTCACAAGTTCATTTTATCTCGTGTAAGTTGTCCAAATCCCCATAGTTTCTTAATAAAAGTTATTATTATTATTATTATATTATTATTCATAAAATATTGATACTGTTTCATCAAGGTGTGAATTTATTTACACATTTAAGAGATAAATAATTCAAACAATGATGGGGTGTTCATTATTTCTTTGTTTTGACTTCTTCAATTCTGCCCTTAGGAATCTACTCTCGTCTTCCATTGAGATATTTGCATCAATGGAGGGATAACCACATTATGGTTTGATCTAAGGGAATTTAAAGGGGGTGGATTATATGTTACTTAATATTCCATAAATTCTTAATCATGTATTTTATTTGATAATTTCATTCAGTGATTTACTTTCCCCTTTGTCTTCACTAATTTGAATTCTACATATTCTGAGTGCTAGAATAGTCCTTTATCTTGGAGTGTTCATGAAAATGATTATAAAAGTGATTAAGTGACTATACTAGGGACTTTCTAAGCACTAAACTCGTGTATGATGAGGGAAGTTCTTATTTCATTGAATTAATCCCTCTCAAATTTAGGAAATTGGAAACATCTAATAAGAAATTCATCTAATCCACTCATATAAATAACCTAGGATCAACCCATGCTTCTTAATTAAGTTTTTACAATATCTTAGTGTTTCATAAACATTAAAATACAATCAACCCCAAAGATGTACACTTTATATCCAAAAATACTCCATAGAATTTCTACGTCTATATATTTCTTCTTAGGTCTCTAAGGATTCGAAAACCCAAGCTATACTACAAGCGAACAATTACACCCTAGCTTGAGTAAATTTGGGAGGAACTAATTTTCGGAACCATTTCTAGGGAACCATGTAAGTATCCTTAGTATCATATTCAATTATTTCCCAATTTATCTATCCTCACCTCATTTATCTTATATTTTCCATTTTCTTTTTTTGGGTGCATGTTTGCCTATACCCATGACCATTAAAACTGGCTATATGGGGTGGAAAATTCTAGGATTAAGGAGTCAAGCATTCCCAAGGGTCTCTTTACATTATATCATATTTTCCTAAGACTCTGAATTCTAAAATTGATTCCATTCTAATATCTAATCTTCCATGAAACCCTATAATAAACCCAGGTTGGAACCAAAATGTAAACCCAAATTAGGTAGCCCCATGCATAGGGAATGTATTCAATCAAACCACGAATGACTACCTCACACCTTACTAAACCAATGAACCATCATGAATTAGACATGATTCCCTATGAGATTCCCATTATGTATTCAAAACCCATGTCTTAAACCACTTCAAAACCTTTAATGGGATGGAGTTGGAAATTCTATACCTTCATGTTAAGTAATTTCATGAAATAGTTGAGACTATATCCCCCCCCCACATCAACTTGAATCATCTAAGATGTGTCTCTTTCCATATTCACTGAAGGATCAATCCAAAAATTGTTTAAATAATTTAAGACTATTATCCATCTATTAATGGGACCAATTATATAGATAATTATATAAAAAATAATTCCTCCATCATAAAAAAATTTCAATTAAAAATAGTATTCAAAACTTTTTTGAAAAAGAAGGGGAGTCATTTTATGAAACATATGAATAATTTAAATAGACACTAAACATGGTACCACACCATGGTTTTTCAATCCAAGAAAAATTGAGAATCTTTTATAAATGGTTAGGCCCATAAAATGAACAATTCATTGACATGATTTGTAATGGATATTTTAAAAATAAAGCTCCAAATAATGCTTACAAGAATCTAAACACTACAGGAAAAATAGAAGATAGTGGTAGTTATTTTTGGGTTTAGTGGTGGTTTTTTCAAATACCGTGAAATAATCAGTTGTAAAATATTTAACGACACTTTTTTTCATGATGGTTTTGTTTTTCACCAATAAAATTTATTTTTAGAAAAGATTTTGTGTAAATTAGTGGTATTTTTTCATGGTGAAAAATTTAGCAGTGGGTTTTTTATTAGAAGAGGTTTTTCTGGAGAAAAATATTTAGCAATGGTTTAACCATAGATAAATATGGAAATTTACCATATTTTATGGAAGTTTAAACCACTTTTAGTTATACAGTTTCAGAAATAGTGTAATTATTACTACCTGATCCACTAAAAACCAGTACAAAAAAATATATACAAAAAATGGAAACCAATATAGTATAAAAAACAATAACTTCCATACATAAAAAACATTACATTACATATATTACAACAACATTAAATTACATTATAGTTTACAAAATGTAATGTTTCACAAAATTTCAACACAAACATGAGTCCTGGATACTCTATTTTGATGTATGTCCATCATGTTCCATTACTCGGTCATGATACTGGCCATCACCTCCTTTACCACTTCCCCCCTCAAGTGCTTACATTTAAAGTAGTTAACCTCACATCAATAATGAGAATATTCAATGAATAATACTTAAAGTACAATTCAAAAGATATATGATTTTATCTAAATTCAATTTAATTAATGGTATAATAATGAATAATTAGTATCCATGCACATGCCTAGAATTATCATAACATACAATAGCCTTAATTGAGTTAGAAGATACATGACATGCTATGGTATGAAAAACTAGTATTATATTATTGTAACATATGATAGCCTCAATTGAGTTGGACATCCACTACCTTTCATACTATATATTATTTTTGTAAACATCTAGAATTAATTAAATCTAATCACTTTATTTAGGATTTGATCTCTAATATCCTAAAACACTAAGTCAAAATTTCCGCATCATTTTCATATTATAGTAACCATATTAGCCAATAATTACAGTCATGTTGATAATTTGATCAATGGATGAACTTTATTCACAAACATGGAATTTAAAGACTCAAATTATAATTTTATTATAATTAATTAATTTAAATGTTCAATGACTAACATTCATTAAATTATATTAAGACTAAAAACACTCCACTTCATAAACATCATATTCATTACAATAATTTTTTCATACATGATTGAAATTATAAACATCATACTCAATAGTGGATTTCATATATTTGATATTGAGATAAAAGTTTCATGTTAACATCACACATGCAACTCCATGTTCTCTCTAGACAACCTTATCTAATTTATCATTTCTAATTGTCTCTTTCTTAACACTGGATAATGACTTATTCATATATCCTTGGTATAAACAATCTTTTATTTAGATCTTATAGAAACATAAATCTATCATGTCAACCCTACAAATCATTTCCTAAAATTATTCTGAATTTATAACCTCTAAAATAATCCTAAATAGAAATTTTTATATCGATGAAAAATAATAGAATGGTATCAAAATTCATCATACTTCTAATAACAAAAATTGTGCTATGAATGAATTATTATCTTTGTAACCACTAGTTCAGGTACCATTTTTTTTTATCACAACCTAGATTTATACTCTAGAATTAAAGTGTATCATAAATATAAGATATTAAAATGAACTTTAAAACGAAGTATCAAAGTGAGAAACTTCTCACCATATTATATATTGATCAATAAACACTAAAGAAATAAACTAATTAATGTTAAGAGAATAATGGAATAACTCATCTACACAACACTATCATAAAAATAATTTAGTGTAGTTAAGAAAATTAAATACATCCTCAATGAAAAAATATAATCAATCAAAAGACTCAACGATATGAAGAATTATATATCTCATATTATTATTTTTTTATATAGTTTATAATAATAGTAAATGAAATTTCGTAAGCTGGTGTAATCCTATGTGTTGTTATAATTTTCATGATATTATGATGTGGATTATTTAAAGAATTGAAGAACTATTTTTATGGGAGATAATAAATAAATAATTAAATTCATTTAACTTATAATATTTACTTAACAAAAAATAACTACTAAAATGAAGAATATAAGTGTAAATTTATAAAATTTACCACTCTTGTTCCCTTACTGAGTGTTTCTATTTCTCTAGGAATACTTTCATCCATCTTTTGAAACATAATTTCCAACACACTCTCCAATATTGATTCCCAATCATTCTTTTTCTTATTTAATTCCTCATAATCATCATTATAATTCATACCTATGGATGAAATAATATTTGGATAAGATGAAATGGTATAAAAAAGTGTGTAAGGTATGTGATGAATTATAGCTTGTATTGTAGAGGGAGAATGAGAACCATGTGATGTATATTGGGTACTATCACTAAACCTCTTCCGGTGAAATATGCCTATAAAAAAACATTACTTAAATTTATTAATATAGAAAAAAACTTACAAATTCTATTCCTAGTGGGTCATGTTTTTATCAGGCTCTATTGTTAATATTATTTATTCTTCTTTTATTTGTTATTTTTCTTCTTCACTCTCCCTAACAAGACTAAACTTTTCAATATCATCAAGTACAAACAATTTGGTATATTATTTTTTATGGGGTTTGCTATCATAAATTACTTCAAACTCATCACTCATATCATACATGTCTCATGGTTTCATGTATAAAACAACACTCCACCTTTCATCTACTCTATTATTAACATAATATACCATTTTTTCTTGGGAATCCATAATATATGTATCATATTCCTCCCACTCACTAGTATAGATCAACTAAGAGAAATTGATATAAGTAAATTGTAATGAATATTTATTTATACCCCTACTAATATTGACTAAGTTAAATTTAAATAACACTACTGGAAATTTCCCATGATAATTTAACTTGATAATATCAACCAAAATTTCATAGTAACATTGATCTATAACTATGAATATACCACTATTTTTTGTTTTCAAACCTTCCTCGTAATCAATAGTACAAAACTTGAAACCACCAATATTGTAATAATTGAATCTCCCGGCATGATTTAAAGAAACTTGAGATAAAAACATAAAATATTCAAAAAAAAATTGGATCAATTATCATCATTCATTACATATAAAATTTGATATAATTTTTTTTACATAATTTAGAGAATTTCAGACATATTCAAACTTTGTATTAGATTACTAACTTACACAATGTAAAAATCAGTCAACAATTTCTTTGGTAACAATTTTTTTTATCTCTATCTCATTATGAGTTTGGATTATAAGGAATATTTTTTGTGTCTTTAATTATTCAACATAGGGATCATAAATATTAGTATTGAGTAGTACATATATGTGTTCTTATCTTAACTTCAAATCTATTAATGAAAATGAAGAGACTTTTTCCAAATTCTTGACCAAAATTTGGAAACATTGATTACTCATTATTATCCCATAATTGACTTGGATTACCATCAACACATCCCAATCAATTGAATATTTTCTCTATAAAATTAAAATAACTTGAACATAAGGTTATAAACTCTTTTAAAAGGTAACATTCCATAATAAAACCTTCAGGATGAAATTTATTTTTCACATAAGACTTCAAATGACCAAGATAACTGGTGATAAAAGTTAAGAAATTAATAAATAAGAAACTTAAGAAAATATAATGAAAAAATATTAAAATAAAATTCCTCTCTATGGGATACATCCATAAATAATGTACAATCCCTACAATTTTAGCTTCTTCTAAAAAATTCACCATCAGATAAATCACCACAGTAAAAAATGGTGGGGGAAATAATATCCCCAAATGACATAGCATATATGAAATTCTTTATTGAAGTTTATACAATTAATTATGGGTTTAATTTCTTCTAAAAAATATGTATAAATAATGGGAAAATTTTGATTAGAATGGTTGTTATCTTTTTAGGTATAAAATTATTCATTACAAAAGGAAGAAACTACTCCATCAATACATGTGAGTCGTGAATTTTCAATCCATGTTTCTTTTGGTGATTAAAATCAATAAATATTGAAATATTACTATAATATCCATCAAGCACTTTCACATTTTTAATCTTTTAAGGAAAACATATTTCTAATTATTTTTCATTTTTAAAATAGTTGTTGGATACTTCCCATTATCATTTGGGCATAGATCATGTTTTATATTGATTGATTATAAAACCTAACAAGCATTTAAATGATCCTTTTATTTTTCCTACTCATTAAGAAATGTAAACAAAAAATTATCACACACATTCTTATCAATGTGTATAGCACCAAGATTATGATGTAAAAAGTTAAATTCCAAATATAGAAGTTGAAAAAATATGTTATTTTTATTCTATTGTTGTGATCCAATTATAATTGATGGTTTTATAACTCTTTTTAAACTTTAATATAGATAAAAATATTTTCCAAACTCTATACCAATATTTTATAATTATACTAATATTTATGATATTAATAATAATTTTGGTAGAATAATCAAATAAAATTTTCCATTAAAGCATTACTTGTTAAATCAAAATCTATGAGAAGTATCAAGGAATAGATAATGACACATAAAACACCACTTTTTGATATTAGGTAGCCTTTGAGACTCAAAATTAAAGTTACAGACTAGGCAAACCGAAACCAGTGTGTATGTTCCAACTAGAAAAATCTCATAGTCCATGAAATTCACTAATGGTCCAAATAAGGGTAAAATTAATTTTGAAAATTTCTATGGTTGATGCATCATATATTTCTAAACAATCATTACATGACTCATATAATTATTTAATAAGAGGATGAAGGTAGAAATTAATGCCATTTCTAGGAATTTTATTTCTAGGAATAATCATCAATATGTTGAATGAAGTTTATTGCATACACATCTAAGGAGGTATATTATAATGGATTAAAACAACCAGCCAAATACTGTAACTACTACTTAAATTCCCAAATGGATTGAATCCATCAGATGACAATCTCAAGAATATATTTCTAGGATCAGAATATAAATATGGATATAATTAATCAAAGGCCTTACATGATTTTGAATCTCTTGGATGTTTCATGAAATCATCATTATTATTAGTAAAATCATGCCACTTTATCTTTTTAGTGGTTTTAGAGGACATAAACAATCTTTTAAACTTTGATTTTAATGGAAAGTAATGTAAAACCTTCACAACAATTTTATTTTTCCATTTATTTATGGTATACACAGATTCAAATTGATATCATTATTATTTTTAATTTCCATCTAGAAGTAAAACATATTTTTCACCATTTTCTATTTGAATATTCTTTCCAATAAAACATAAAATCATTGGTTCATGAATTTATCTTCATATAAATGATTCCAATATTGTTAATAATTTTATTTATCTCATAAAATGACACATGGACCTTAGATTTCTAAAATTAATCACAAAACAATTCCAATATCATGGACATTACTCTATTTTTAATTCCATATAAAAATTTGATGTGGTATACCTTAAACAAAAAATAAAAATTTGAATATCTAACACATCCTTAATACAATTCCTAATTTCCATATGCAACTAATTTATAAAACTCAGTTATTTTATCTATCGATTTTTTCCTTGTATTAGTCTCCTCTTCGTTATCCATTAATATGTTATCTTCTTGATCAGGTTGTACTACAATTTTGGAATCATTATTAATATCTATAACATCACAACTGAATAAACTTATGTGTTACATTGTTGATGGAATTTTAATACTATGATGAAAGAATAATTTATCAAGTTTTGAATTCATTATTCTCTATTAGGTAATTAACTTGTTCATTTTGATTTTATACATAAATTCTCAAATTTTCTACAATTTTCGATTCTCCATGTCAAATCCAAATCACATAATGAGGAGGAGATTGTTTCAATATCAAGTTATAAAATTATTCATCTCCATTTAACCATTATCTTGATTTTCAATTAGGACATATATATTTGATTCTTCCATCCATGGATCTATTTTCAAATGAAAAATCCAAAAACATGTTCAAACTCATAACATACTGAGATGTTTTCCAAGGTAAGGTAATCTAACTTTTATAAATACATAATTGACTTCCTAAAATATCAAATATAAAATATAATTATATTATTATATATAAAAATAAAATACATTTAATTTCAAAAATAAATACAATTGCATTTTTTTAAATTTGGATAAACATATTAAGATGCATAATTTAGTCATTCACATGAAATTTTATTTATAAATTTATATTAAAATATCATATAACCTATAGAACATGAAATAAATATATTTTTAGAATTAATACACACAATTTATTCCCAAACAATAATTTTATTATTTATTTCACCATTTATAACAATACACTACACTACAACATAACCAAATATCACTAAAAAACAATTTAATCACAGATAAATTTATTATTAATTCTTCTAATAATGTTAACATCAATTTAATGAATTATTTCACCATTTAACCAATTAAAAATATTTTTTAAATGTAATTTTACTTTTATCAACTTAAAAGGGTCATATATAATGTTTATCACTTATCAATTCATATAAAATCATTCTCAATCAATTGAACTCAATTTTCAAATCATTAAGTTCACACTAAAAAATCAAACATTAGATTAGTTAAAATTTTATATTAAATCATCAAAATAAATACCATAGTGTCCAATAGGTTACATATCTTAAACTAAAAAAAACAATCAACATCGAGAATGGATCCCAAACTACCCCTCAAACAAAAATAATTCATAAATCTATTAAACTACATGCATTGAAAAATAATTAGAATATAATCACTAAAAATGATCATATTAATGATTTTTTTGTCCTTAATTAATAAGATACAATGATATTTCATTAGGATATGCATTTAAAAATGTATTACCTCATACTTTATCTCATAAAGGGTGTTTTTTATTGCAAGAACAAATGATGGATAATTTTTTTGAAAAAGTGAGAGTCGAGTCTTTAGGCACTATAGAGACTATCCCCCCTCCCTCTAACTAGACAAGAAAAATAGAGAAGGGATCAGATGATGAAAAGGGGGGAAAATAATATATAATATTCAAAGTTTATAGCTGAAAAGATAGTAAGAAGTTAGTTAATCTATTTTTAAACTCTTTATATTTTTCAATTCACTAATAAATTTTTTAAATATTCTATATAGGATTTCCTTGAGGAGAAGACCACGCATGGTTATATCATGCATGAGGGTAGGAAGAATATTTTGGTTACAATATTATGAAATCCTAAACACCAAGGTCATTTATGAGGACATGAATCTAGTGTATCAATTTAAAATTTACTTGGTCATTCTGGAAATTATACAAGGAAGGATATATATAAAGGAAAATAGATGCTTTATATAAAGACTAGTATTTTTGTGGTAATGAAAATTATATATAATTTTAATTTTTGGTTTTTGTGTGCTTATAAGAGGTAAAATGGTAATTTACCCTTGTAAAAAACTTTCAAAATATTTTCTGATGATTTTTTTGATCTTGGAATGGGGTGATTACCATAGGGTTAGAATTTGGTGAGATTTAGTGCTGGTAGTATTTTTTGAATATATCAATATTTATTTAATTAAATATTAAATATTCCACATATGAAAACACCAATATATCCTAAATGGAGTATTAAATTAAAATTTCAACTTCACGACTATATCTAAAATATGAAACTTTACCTATGTGACGTATAAACTTGGATCAGGTTCTGGAATCAGGATCGAGCTTTAAAACAAGGATTTATTTTGTTTTGTTTTTGTTTTTATTTTTTATCTCTCCCCATATTCCTTATTATAGATGCTAAAGGTGGGTAGGTTTCTCCCTCGATCATATGACATATATGAGAGGGAAGAAGGGAGATGATTGCACTAGTCTTCGTCTGTGTTGGTGATATTGACTAGATTGGGATGCAACAATTATAGGGTGTGGATTTGGGATTTAAGATTTTGTGATTTCACCTTGAGGAAAACCAATTATTTTAAATTTTTATAATGATTATTAGACTGTTGAGAGGGCCCTGAGGGTTGTTGTGTGGTGATTTGGGAAAAAATAGGGGTTTTGAGTTGTTCAAGGGAATTTCTATTTGGGAAAATTGAATACATTACATATAGTTTCAAGAACACATGTCATGTGTTCTTTTTTGAGATTAGGATAGAAGATTATGACTATATTAAATTTAGTCCAAGTGGATTCATTGTATAGGGTGACTCAGGGTGTGGTCAAGTACTCAGCTAGAAACCCCATGTGTGGGGGGAGCATGGTTGTATAGACATGGAAAAACCTCATGTGTGATACACAACCATATTCCATGTGGAGTATTTTCCAAATGTCATGTTAGGCACATAGATAGGTACCCTGTGTGGGTGAAACACCATGTTTGGCTGGTATACACCATGTAGATTGGATATACATGCCAGGATGGCCTGAAGTGCATGCCCAAAGTAAATCATTGAGAGTATATGTTGTGTTATTAGGGGATCACACCATGTATTGTTCCCTTTGAGGAGTTTTATGTAATTTTGTTTCCTGGATCTATAAATGCACTCAATAGGAGTCTATTCCGAGTGTTTTTCAATGTAGAATAGAATGGCGAGGACCTCATTATAATTAGAGTTCATTTAAGAGTTAATTCAAGGATAAAAAGATATGGTGGAGAGGATTTATTCTAGGATAAAGGATTTAGAGTTCTCCTATGGGAGACATGGTATGAGACCCATATAGGGGTCATGAGAATAATTGAGGTACTTGGCCTTGGATTGTCAAGGTTCTTGAGTTAAGATATCATGGTATGGTCCCTAATAATTAGAGCAAGTTGTGGTAAGAAATGTGATGAGGTGGTGGACCCACATTTTTAGTCTTAAATTAGATAGATCATACAGGATAATATAACACCTTGGTTTTGAGATTCAATAGGCCTCTAATGAGTAGGTACTGAGAAGGATCTGGATGATCCTAGTATATTATCATGTGAGTGAGGTGGGAACATTATTGGGTTCAGCATGTTGAGATCATGCACCCAGGATGATATTGAGGAGGTAGCTAAATAGATTGGTAGATGTTGAGGTGTGACCTTTAACGTGGGGCTAGGATTGAGTGACTTGCACTCTAGTATTGAGTTGATGATCTTGTGAGTGGGATGTGATGCCCTTACGTGTGTGTGTGTGTGTGTGTTATGATACCGTTCTAGGAAGAGATAATGTGAGGGTCTATAATATGGTTTTTTTATATGACATATAAGTTATTATGGATAGAGACGATTTTGGGTGTCACCTTAAAACTTGAATTGGTTATGTGATCCTAATGTGGCTATAGTGGCGATGATAGTCCATTCACTTGAGAGGCATACCTAGATTATGTAATATGGGTTTAAGAAGGTGTTATACTCATATGGTATGACATGGGGTTATGATGAGCTTGTAACCCAATTATATGTGTAGTATTATTGGATTTTATGAGGAGGATGTACCCTTGGGTATGTGTGACATATGTGATATATGTGAAGGTGGGTTTAGGCGTTAGGTCAGATATGTACCCTTAGGTAATGAGGGCCTAATAACTGGTTCTGAGTAGTGGATGTGACCTCCCAAGTGTATGATATATAATGGTTCCTGGTGAGCTATGACCTAGGATAAATATGGTCCTAGGGTGGGAGGCCCCTAGATAAGATATAGTTCCTAGTGAGTTATGACCCAGGGTGGATATGGTTTTGGGGAGGGTTGATTCCCCTGAGTAGATGTTTATTTTATGTTCCATGGATGGGTATATTTCCCTCGAGTGGATCTTTATGTTATGGGTATGGGTATATTTATCCCAGGTTGTTACTTATGCTAATAAGCACTCTAGCACTGGATAAATAAAGTATGACATGTAGATATGGGTTCTGGAGAAGGGTGAATTCCCATGGGCGTTTCTTATATAGTTCCTAGTGAGCTGAGTCCCCCCCCCCCCCGAGTTCCTGGTTGATATGCTCAGAGACATATGGAACTGGCCAAAAAAAGGTTAGGTTGATCGCATGAATCATGATATAACTCAAGGATCAACAATGGTATTTATTTATTTTTATTTCCAATTTTTATTCAACTAGGATAGAAATATCATGTGTATAAGAACTTTTTTATGAAATCACATGATAAGTACATTGTTGGGGTGGCCTACTAAGAATTCATTTCTCACCCTCTACACATACACTTTTTTTACGTGCAAACCTTATGTTTTCTTTAAAATTGAGCATATAATACATATAGTATCAGTCAGAGGCTCAGTGTTACATGATTGTGTTGGAGAAACTCAACATAGACTTAGATATTGGGATTAATGTATGACTTGGGTATGGAAGTATAGCCTTTTATATTTTATTACTTTGTTTTATTTTGTATATGTTATTGTTCCAGTGGGTGATCATCTAATTTATGATGAAATAACTATGTATCTTTATATCACATTTCATTTTTTATAGAATTATTTTGGTTTATTTGATATGTGTACTCTAATTATTTTTTTGATGGATTTTATTGGGTTGTTTTAATTGTTAATACTTAGATATTAGGGTATAGTCTCCCCATGGTAAAACCTTAGACCCCCGCTTCTAGTTGAAAACCTCTAGCGTACGGGGAGGCATGACTAAAATCACATGGAAACTACTAATCCAGACACTGATTAGTGTTCCAAGGTGGATGGATGTTAAAAAGTTCCATTAAAGCTTTATATTTTATCTTTCTATTTAGGGAGATGGTGGATAAGTGATATAGTATTGTGTCGGATCTTGTGATGGACCTCTAACTGGTTCATCGTGAATAATTTATTCAAAGGAAAGTATAATTTATAGTGATATGGTATTTTTGTTCCTGGTTTCCTTTTTTACACTTATATTATTTCACTTAGTGACTCACTTTGGTTTTGGATTTATGATTTATTAGTTTTTGGATCTTGGAACATTGGAAAGCAGTATGTGTGCATGCATTATATTCAATTCATAAGACCCACATGTCATATGTCTATGTGATTAATATCACTATATATATAGGGTTAAGTTATTTAAATTTTCAACAACAATATATATGGTGTTTTCCTATATAACTTATTGGTGGCACAATACTAAGATAATCCATAGTATATTTATTCTGATGAAAGGTCATTTGGATTCTATAGAGGGATACTCCTTGATGATAACTCCAAATCCATATTTTTTCATTTTCTGAAAACACTTTGTAAGGTTAAGTGTGAACCTTAACAAAATTCCAAGTAAACAAAATTCAGACCGAAACTAGCATAGTGCTCTAATGAAAAAAATTAAAATTAAAAAAGATTTGAAATTCAAATCAGCCATTGAGAACTGCACTATGAATACTCGCATCTATATCACCAAATAAGGCCGTAAGATCCACCTCATGGATCAAGGTCTAACATAGCATTTCACAATGTGTCCACATTGTCGGCACCAACATCGCATCATCATCATCAATGTCCTATCACCATCATCAACATCACTATTGTCCAACACTAAAAGTGTCATCATTATCACCAGCACTATTCATCATCCAGAGTGAATGTCAAACGGCATCCATCACATCATCATTGGAATCAGAACCCATGAAACAAAAGAAACACAAAACACCACCATCATCATCTCCAAAAGAAAAAAACCACCACCAACCCTACCTAAAAATACCCTAATCACCACCCTTTGTCATCATCGCCGACCATCATCACTAGAGTCGATGACCAAAGAAAACAGAAATAGAACGTCCACAAAACACCAACGATATCTTCATATCTCTTCCATATAACTCCAACATCACCACTATAAAAGCATCATAACAGAACATAATGTACATTTGAACCATCGTCGATGGGACGATCACCCTCCTAGAGACCATAAGTCACTCGAACCGCACCTCCGAGAACCTCCTTGAATACCCACACATTGGACTGACTAGGAAAGGAGTGTAGGACCAGGACATTAGAGAAGGGTTGAGCTGATGGGGGACTTGGCAGAGGAACATGTTGCAAACCACATCATTTAAAAAGGGGAGAAGAAAATTGACATCGAAACATCAAACCAAAATAGATAATAATGAAAGAACCAACACAATAAATCACTACAAAAGAGAGAAGGATCCAAGCAGAAGAAAGGATAAGGCATGCTATGATGAAGAACCCGAACTTATACTACCACCAGCCATCCTCCAACACCATTCCAAGTAGGCTGAAATCCCAAATCGAGCCCGACCAAAGTGGAGTTGAACACAATGGGTAGGCTAGAAAGGTTATAGGAGAAGAAAGTAACTAGATTTTACCCCCAGTGCTGACCCAATCTGTCTAAAGCACCAAAACATAGACCTAGAATGGGGGTCTGATGCATAGGGATAGATCGAAATCAGGGTGGTGAGCATCGTATGACTACCATGCTAGAAAGATACATCAGTCGAGAGGGGAGAAGAAGAAAGAAAGAGAAGGAATAGGATGGTACCAGGCGAAGTGAGAAGCACCTTCATCATTAAGAAGACCCTCAAAACTATAGGGGAAGGGAAGAGGAGGCATCAGAAGTACAAAGAGCCAAGTGAGTACAGATCCATCTCCTATACTTAATACTCTTTGATGATAACTGTGAATTTCTTCATTTAAGGGATGAATGGTGACCCTTAGTGGGTATTTACATGAATTCTATTCCTTGGTACTAGTTCTGAAAAGAAAATAGGTTCGATTATTTCAAGTATCAAGAAAACCCTATATGGTGTTTTCCCATATAGATTTGTGGTGGAATTCCACTTAACCAAACCATATTATTATGGTATGTTTTACACAGATCATTATGGTATGATTCTACTATATATATGTGGATGATATTGAATCCTTGATAAGGGTAATCTGGTATACGGATTTTGATGAGGATGGGTGCTCGAGGAGGGGTGATGGTTTTCCATGTGATGCCTAGTATGTGTGTATGAACCCTAAAGTGTATTTTTTGGTATGTTATTTTACTTGTGATATTTATAATGGTGATGGGAGATATTCTTGCAGTGGAATCCTATGGGATAGGGATTTAAAATTTCTCATCACTAGAGTGATGAAACTTCATTGTATCTGATGACCTAATCCCTAGTATAGTTTGAGGATCTCGTGTGAATTAATCAGATCATAGAAATTAAAATAGAATTAGTACCTAATTCTAAACAAAGAACGTTCATTAGTCGCAAGTCATTAGTGATCTTTGATTGAAGGATTTGAGGTCAAACTCCACTAGATCACCCACACATGCTTCAAGAATCCACGCATACATTATTTTTCAAATGGGAGCGGACTTTCTAGAATGATGGTTCTAGGGTGAAGATAATAGTGGATTGGAGAGGAAAGAAAGATCTATAATCCTTACTGTGGGCTGATGGTGTATATAGACCAACAAGAATGATTCGAAACACAAATCAAAGAGTTATTGTAGAACATGTATCGTCTGGAAAGCTAATAATGTTTTAATAGAGCTTACAAGGTTGTGTAAGAACTAGGAGTCTTCCTCATCCCTAAGATTTCTTCAGGATTCCAATGAATCCAAGTCTAGGACCTCTAGTATAGAGAAGGGGTGGTGAGTTTGGTGGAAACCTCCCCATCTTGGTTTTAAACTCAACACTGACAGATCATGTATAGTGGATGTCATGCAGGGGGGAGGGGTCATCCGAGACCAGTAGGGGTCGGTCATATTGACCTTCTCAACTAATTATGGAAGAGGAAACTCCCTTTAAGTAGAGGTAATGAAAATTATCTCCAGTATAATGGTATGAAAGTAGAGTAATCTTCCCATAGAAGCAGTTGATACTGACTCTTAGATTCTTTATAAGGCACTTCATGGTGTGGGTACCATACATTGCTCCATTGATTATACAATCTGAAGGTGTAAGGGGTTACTGAACTCTCACATGGAGATCATGAATATGTGGATAGAAGGAAATGAAGTGTCTAATTTCATGGATTCTCAAGGTACTCAAAGTGACAGAATAACCTATTTCTCTAATATTGGGTCCTTTCCTATTGAGGGGGAAAACCTAGTCAAAGTGGACGCCTTGGGTATCTACTACTTCATACCACCTTAAAGGTGATGTCATTGGATTTCTTTCTATTTTTTATCCTTTTATCCATTTTAAATTTCATAATTTTTTAATAAAATAAAATAATATTTTGGTTATTTTTCAAATTTTGGGTGTTAGCGCAAATATCCAACAATTTCTTCGACATCGTGAAGATCACCTTGATCCCATGTCTTCGATCTGTGAAGGCATTCTTGGATCATTCACTTAGTTAGAGTGTTTCTATCTCTAGTATTTAAAAGGATAGAGAAGATATAAATTCTAACTTATGATTATTCTATGGAATGAGCTTCTCATTCACTTATATATTGGATGTCCAAAATATACAGTTAGGGTTCCCAAACCCCTGTATATTTAACATCCATTATATAAGTAATAAATAAATAATTATGAAAAACTAATCTTATAATAAATATTATTTATATTTTATCACATACTTGTAACATATATTAAATATATTACGTAAAAAACATGGGTCATTAACTCGAATCATAATTCCCGGTAATATTAAATGAACCTTGAATATTAAAATAATATTCATTTGTATATTATTATTACTTATATTTATTTAAACACTTGTAAATAATTTTAATAAATAAATTCAACCAAATTATTCTATACTCGAATAATAATGAATTTAGTTATTTTTCAGTGATCAATAAAACTTAGATAACTCTCAGACTCTATGGTAGGGCCCACCATGTCCTATATACCTATTCACCAGAATATGGTTGATTCTTGAATAAGCTATTATATGTGACCCTCTAGGAACTTATCTCAATAGTAGTGAATAGTATTCACAGACCAAGAGCGGAGTCTAGAAACCCATCAAGGCTCCTAAAGAGATAAGGAATAGTTATAGCAACGACAACCATCATATGAACACACACTCTATAATATAATATATTTGTCATTAGACATATCATAAAGCAAGATGTACACTTGTTTCATCATTCTTCCTTACTTTATTGTTTGTTGATCTAACTGGGTGGACTTACCTTTGACTACCATGGACATGGATTTATGAATGTAATACCATTCGGATCAACTAGGCCTAAGATATCACTTCCTTAACTTGGAAGTGAAAAATTCTATCTTAATCATTAAACCATTTTCATACCACCAATAATGCACCCAACACAAGCTACCTCACCACAAATTCAATGTCATGGTTTTTTTCTTGCATCAAAGTATGTGATCAAATAACACACATTGATAATGATCTCAAGTTTTGAGACCAATACACATGTATGTAGATAGAAACTACAAATGAAATGTGGTGTTATTATTGGAGATTTTTTCATCGTGATCTCATCTACTCGAGATCAACAAGCTAAAACTTACTGATAATAATTCTCAATGTTTATGAGCCCCCAACACCAGATATTCACACACTATAATGACCAAAACTATTATAAATAAAAACCCCCTTGTGATTTAATTAAATGTATTATTATGTAATATGGTTATAGAAAACAGATGCACTTATTTGGTCTGTGAATACTATTCACTACTGGTTTAGGTCATGTGAATACTATTCACTACTATGGGAGATAGCATCTCTAGGAATTTCCCTTGACCAATCCAAAGATGATATCTAGAAACATAAGAATGAGTGAAACTATTTATAGTATAATTTCAAGCTCGTCAAGATCATGGCCCAAACCATGTACATCAAACCACCCCATGAAAGTCTCACCATTGTGCATCTTACTCTTAAGGCGTTTGATGGTGTATTAAAGGGATATGTATCAAGACCATAGTAATATGAGTAAGTATATTTTATATAATAATTCATATATTTTTATTTTATTATTCTTAATTTATAAATTATTTTGATACAATAAAACAAAAATGTATTTTAGGATAATATTAAAATTTAATTAAGAAATTTATTTTCAAGAATTAATGTATTTTTGAAATAAACAATATTTTAATAAAATATTATTATTAAATAATTTTTATCAAATATAAATGATCATATAATTTTTATGAATTCAAATGTAAATTTTTAAAGGGTTTGAAAACTGTTATTGTAAAAAAAACCTAGCATTTATTAATAAATATATATTATTATTTTAAAAGTAAAATACACATATTTATAAAATTATTTAGATAAAAGGAATAATATTTTTGGACTCAGAATGTCTAAATTATCCAATGGTAAAATTTTCATAATTTTCAGAGATAATTGAATTTTCGGATAAAAATTAAATACTACTACTACAAAGATTAAATTTTTATTTCCAAAATGAATTTTGAGGAAAAGTGGGAAACCATAAAAGTTCAATTCAAAAAAGATTTAAGCACATTAATAAATCACAAAGTCATTAATAGTGAGACTAAAGATATTGGAATTTCTAACCCGATATAGCCCCCAATGAAGGGTGTGGGCCTTTGTATCTGGATTATCTTTGAGAAGGTCTTCAAAGTAGTTAGCAAGCTTATCCCATTTTGGATGTACTCCTACACATTGATTTTTATTTCGTTGAAGTTGTGTGCTAAAAATAAGGTCTTTTTCGTAAATCTAATCCCTTTGTTTTTTTTTTCTAAAATCACCTCGAATATCCCTCTCCAATATTTTGTTCTTCTCCTCCTCTGTGGACATGAGATTAATGAAATTTTCCTAAATTTCTTTATTTGAAGATATAAGGAGCACTAGAAGTTCCTTACCATTTTCCTTGTCCACATTTCCCAATTCCTCCCCCTGCTTTTTTATTTTAGGATCTCAACTCTAGATTTGTTTTTTCCTTTTTTAAGAACCATGCTCTTCTTACTACCCTAAACCTGGTCCGCAGTTGCATCGGCCATCACATTGTCCTTACTGGACAACCTTTTCTCCATAGGCTTCGGTAGCTGAGAATAGTCCTTTCAGCCTTTTTATTTCTTCCCCTCAACCAAAATCCATCCCCCTGCATTTCTAATCCCCTTATGGCCCTTATTCTTCCTTGGACTATGAAGTCCTCTGACATGAGTTCCCTCCTTACAATCCAATGAGAGATGAATAGAGAGATCTTCCTTATAATCAGCCTCAGATAAAAGAGTAGAATGCACTTCCACTTCCTCTTCCCATGGGAAAAACCATGGGAAGGTTTTTGATTTTGGTTATTTTATTATATAGAGTCCAAAACCTAAGTTTGAGAAATTATAAAGAATTCCCCACTCATTTTCTATATAAATTCACCCAAACTCCCATTTCTCTTCACTAAAAATAATTGGAGCACATACTTACTCTTACCTCCCCTCTCTAGATCCCTCCCAAACATTTGGATTCACACACTCAAGTAAGGGATCCCCACCTTCTCTTATTTATTCAAGTTTCTTTATTATCTTACGCCTTATATTTACAATTCCTAATGTTGGGATATGTCTTACCATGTCCCTACTACTACCCATTTTATGTCCAAATTATGATAGACCCAATTTTATCTCATCAACCCATTTTATGAAATTTTAAGTGACATTGTTATGTTGTCTAAATTTCACCATGATTTTCTATGCCAAAATAATTGTGTAGTGAATACCATACCCATTTACTATCAAGGGTTTTCAAATTTATAAACTTATAATTTTTTGACTTGGGACTTACATGAATTTATTTTACTCTCTTTGGTTGTGGAATAAAATATTATAATGAATGGATCCATGTTGTGTGATCTATGTGGCACACTTAAGAATGAGAATGAGATGAAAGTGACAGGTTCACCTGAAATTATATAGCTCTCCAATGCATTGGATAATGTTTAGTATCATGAGAAATCATGTTGAGATATGAAGTAAACCTGATTCCTTTATGGGAATTTTTCCATCATGATTTCTTAGCCGTTATCATTGGATTATGTTTATGATGAAGTGTTTTAAGTTGTTTTCACATTTCCCATGTTTTCTTTATGTTATCATGCTATATCATGCCTCATTGTTCATGTTTATGATTCTCATCCCTTTTTATATCCCATTGATATTCCTATTGTCTAACATGTAATAATTTCTTCATGTTATTCCATGTTTATTCTCTTACTGGACGTTATAGTTCACCCCTTTCTTATTTATTTCCCCAGGTTATCTCATGCATTTTTAAGTTTGTTGGAATGTTATGATTATGTTAAGGAATTTTTAAATAAAGATGATGTATTTATCTAATTTAAGTTGTTATGTAATGTACCTAATTCCTAAGTACACTATACTTATCAATTTTAAAGATTGTATTAAGTGTAATATTATGTGATAAATCATTTATTAATGTGTAACAAATAGAAGGGTTGGCATAGTTGGTATCAAAGTAAAAGTTTAGATATTTTTTGGGATTAGGATTAGAAAACTCTAGTGAAATCCTTAGGGATAAGAATAAGTATTATAAAACATCCCTAAATTATGGTAATTATAGATTAAGTGGTTTATCAAGAAAATAAATCCCTTTATAGATACTAAAAGTGGATGTGGATCTTGCACAAATGTACATAGGGATAAAACCCAAAAAACACCGTGGAGATCTAGAGTCGACCGGGAACAGGTGCACGATAATGGGACTTGTTTCACACCTGGTTTGGAACTCTCAAGGTATATTATTTTGTAAATTATTAACCTCATTATGAACCATTATTAAGGGAAAAAATACCCATAATAAAATATGTTAGGAAATAGATCATGGATAGAATAGATTGAAGCCTAGAAATCCATAATTTAAGTAAATAAATATAATTTATAAGCTATCTATTTAATTTCTTTGGAATATTGTTTATGTGTTTAATAGTTTAAAAATAATCATTCCTAATTTTTCCTTTGTTCCATCCAATTGTTGGAAATAGGAGGAATCATGAAAACAATCAATGCAATGGGAAATGTGATAATTGCCCCAACGAGATGCCCAATCTGATGGGAGCAGGAATCACAAAAATTTGTGACTATAATCTCTTTGTCGACTCAGTTTCTAAATAGAAACCTTGATCAGTAGGATCTCTAAAACCCCCCTAATAAAGAACAAGCTGCAATTGAGGGCTTTTATGAAAAAGGCCTCTGACTTTCAATGGATCATCTAATCCCTTAATCATAGATTAATGAATCAACTTCATTGAGAAGATATTCTCCATCCTTAAATGTTCTAAAAAAGAGAAGTTTTTACTAGATGTTTATCTTATAGAGGGAGAATTTGATCAGTGGTGAACATTGATCAATAATACGAAACTTGGGGAAGAGATCTAAGTGATGTGGTGGAAGGAATTTCAGAAAAAAAAATTGATAAATATTTTCCTTGCACTCACTGACTTAAAATAGAAATAGATTTCATTTCCCTCAAGAAAAAAAGATACCAAATCTATTGGGGTATACGAGGAAAACTTCACAAGACTTTCACAATATGCCTCCTGCTTTTTTTTACCCTCGAATGAAAGGTTGACCGCTTCTTTGGTGTGTTAAAACCTAGTATATAAAAATACTTAGTGATCCAAGACTTTGATAGCTATGAGGAAATTGCCTGATGTCCCCTAAAATTTGAAATGGAGATCATAGAATCTCAAGGGTATCATGGGGATAAGAATCATAAAGTGGAGTTTGATTATGGTAGTCTGATGAAGAAATATTACGGTGCCAAGAAATTTTAACATACTTTTTGTCAATGGTGCAGAAAGAAGCACCCCAAAAATTACCTAAGGGGGGCGAGGGTGTGATTTAGGTGTGGGAAGGAAGGACGCCTAGCTAAGTTGATAGGAAAACCCCAATAATGAATCAGAGGATAGGAATGATATTTTTAACACTTAGTGCATTGTTCATTACTTCAACTACAATTAACTAGGGCACTTTTCAAACCAATGTACTAATCCAAGGGTTTTTTGAGATAACCAACAACCTCTAGGGCAGTAAGGGTGAGATTTTTACATCACAACTGCTAAGGTGGATCCCGAAAATGAAGTGGTGACAAGTACGCTAATTATTCATTCAAGAATAGTGAATGTACTTTTTTATTCTGATTTTAAAAATTCATTCATATCATGAAAGTTTAGTATAAATATTCAAACACCACCACAAGGCAGGGAAGTAGAGTTGTTAGTGAAAATGGAAAATGGGGAAAATATTTCATCCTGAGTATATAAATCCTCCCCTATTAAAATTTTTAGGATAAACTTCCCATAAAACCTTATTATACACCCTTTAGTAGAATTTTATTCAATTCTTGGAATGGATTGAATTTCTCTATATTGAGCCAATATAAATTTCTACGAGAAGTAAATCACTCTCTGTATCGTGAATCGAACCCTGATTATGTTCAAGTGCAAGGAGGAGGATGAATCTTCTTTAGAACCAACATCTGAAGCATGGATATTATTTCCCTATTATCAAGCATATCTTTCTCAAATGATTGAGTCTAATCAAATAATCATCCTTGATCACATTCCCATTGTGAGGGAATATACTAATGTGTTTCCCAATTAATTGTCCGGTCTTTCTCCTATTTGAGGGTTTAATTTTTAATCGAGCTTATAACTGGGGTGTTTTCATTATCCAAGAATCTATATAGAATGGATTTTGTGGAAATTGATGAGATAAAGAAAAAACTACAAGAGAATCTAGATAAACAGTTCATATGCCAAATTGCTTCACCATGGGGTGAACTGGTCCTCTTTGTCAAGAAGAAGGATGGGTCAATGTGCCTTTGCATTGACTATCGTGATATAAAAAAGATCATGATAAAGAACAAGTATCATATTCCATAGATTTATGACTTGTTCAATTAACAATGTGGAGAACAATACTTCTCCAAGGAGGATTTTTAGTCAGGATATTACCAAGTTAGGGTAAAGAAGGAGGATATCCCCAAGACTTCTTTCCATACAATGTATTGGAACTATGAGTTCATAGTAATTCCTTTAAAAATCACTAATGCTCCATAAATATTCATGGACTTGATGGATAGAGCCTTTAGAGATTAAATCCACAAATTTGTGGTAGGATTTATAGATGATATTATAATATTCTCAAAAACCAAGGAGGAGCATGAGGAGCATCGAAGAACTATTCTAAACACCTTACAAAAGGATAAACTTTATTCCAAGTATAGAAAATGTGAGTTATGGTTGATGGAAGTCTCATTATTAGGGTATATCATCACAAGTAATGAGTTATATATGGACCCTTCAAAAACAAAAGTAATTAAAGTATGGTCAAGGAAAACATATATGATAGATATCTATAGCTTCCTTGGATTATCTGGGTACTATCGTCGATTTTTGATAAATTTATCATGATTTTCAAACCCTCTAACCAAGAAAAATCAGAAGGGAGTCAAGTTTTCATTGAATAGTGAATGTGAAGATAGCTTCAAGGAGATGAAAATGAGGCTTATCTCTACACATATGCTTACAATACCCATAATTGTAGAACTTCTCATATTATTTAGTGATGATTCAAAGAAGGGATTGAGCTGCGTGTTAATGAAAAATGAAAAATTGATAGCCTATGCTTTAAGGCAATTGAAATTTCATGAATAAAACTACCCAATGTGTGATCTAGAGTTGGTTATAGTGATCGTATCTTTAAAAATATGGTGGAATTATCTCTTTGGTGAGAAGTGTGAAATATATAAAGGATCACAAAAACCTCAAATATATATTCACACAGAAAGAGATGAATATATACCAACGTAGATGGTTAGAGGTGAACAAGGACTATGACTACTCAATTCACTACCATCCTAGGAAAGTGAATAAAGTAGAAGATAGTCTAAGTATAAAGGGTCCAGAAATTTTATCATTGATGATAATTGATAAGGATATGGTATTCTTATATTTTAAGAGGATGGACATAAGAATCATAAAGGAAGGAACATCATTAATCCTTTCACAAATGATTGCTCAACCATCCCTTTCGAAGAGGTTAAATGGTTCTCAAAGAGGTGATGTGGGAATTCAAAAGAAAGAGAAAACTATAATAAAGGGAAAATCTTCAGAGTTCAATGTTAATGAATATGGATTTGTGAGATTTGGGTCAAGACTTTGTATACAATCAAATCCTGATTTAAAGAAATAGATGTTGGATTATGCGCATAGGTCAACCTTTTCCATCCATCTAGGGAGAAAAATTGTATCAAGATCTCATAGAACACTATTGTTGGGAAAATATGAAGAAGTATATTGTGTAATATACATCAAGATGTCTTGTATGTAAGAAAGTTAAGGTGGAAAAGAAAAATTATAAGGGGTTGATGCAACCATTACCTATACCTATATAGAAATGGGAAAACATCACCACGGAATTTTTCGCTGGTCTTCTGAAGACATAAAGAGGAAATAATTCTATATGGGTTTAGTGGATCATCTTATAAAGAATTTATAGTTCATTATGATCTGAGAGGAATTCTCACTCGATAAACTTACAAGGATATAAATTATATAAGCAGTGAGGTTGAATGTAACACCACTATCGATTGTATCTAATCAAGATCCAAGATTTACCTCTATGTTCTGGAAGAGTCTCCAACATTCTATAAAACTGAGTTAAACTACAACATGACTTATCACCCTCAATATGATGGCTAATCTAAGTAGACTATCCATAAACTTGAGGACATGTTGAGAGCATGTTTAGTTGACTTTAAAGGAGGATGGGATCAACAACTTCATCTGGTCAAGTTCTCATACAATAATAGTTTCTACTCAATCATACAAATGGATCCCTATGGTGCTCTTTATGGGAGAATGTGAATAATACCTACATTCTAGGATAAAGTTGGGGAAAAAAACTACTAGGACCTGAAACGGTTGAGGAGATGGTGTAAAATGTTAATACCATTCAGTAGCATATCAAGGATATTTAGAGTCGAAAAAATAGCTATGGAAACAATCAATGATGAGACCTAGATTTTGATGTTGGAGACATGGTATTCCTCCTCATATCTACATGAAATAGATTTATGAGATTTAGGAATAAGGTAAATCATATTCTAAGATACATCGGCCCCTTTTAGGTCCTTGATCGCATCAAAGTGGTGGCTTATCAACTAGCACTCCCACCTGACCTATATCAAGTACATGATGTGTTCCACATATCACTCTTGAGGAAGTAAATACCAGAACCTTCACATTCACTCAATCCAAAGGTGGTGCCATTAAAAATGATCTTTCTTATGAGGAGTATCCAGTGAAGATCTTAGAGCGTAGAGGAAAAGTTCTATGTAATAAAAGAATTCACTTGGTCAAAGTGTTGTGGAGAAGCCAAAATTTCAAAGAAGAAACATGGGAACCAGAGGAAGTGATGAAACAAAATTACCCTCATCAATTTTATTATGGGAAAATAAAATTTTTAGGGCTAAATTTCTGAAGGGGGGAAGATTGTAACAACCCAAACTGTTATAAATAAAATTACCCTTGTGATTTAATTTAATGTATTATTATAAAATATGGTTATAGAATACACATGCACTTATTTAGTTTTATTATATCCTATATAATTTAAATAACCATTAAGAATCATTAACATTGACAATATAGTCATTGAATAGTGATCACATGATTGGTATAAATATAGGGTTTTGACAAATCTAATTCACACAAATAAAGGAAGTGATGTCCTCAACTATTAAGATTGTACCCTATGAATCCCATTTATAAAATCTTCTAAGAGAGATAGAATCTCTAAGATTTTCCCTCGATCAATCCTGAGATGAGATCCAGCAACTTAAGAATGATCAAAACCATTTACGAGAGAATTTCAATCTCATCGGGATCATAACCCAAAGCATGTATGTCAAACCACCCCATGAAAGTCTCACAGTCACACAACTTACTCTTAGGTGTTTATCTATTGTATTTAAGTGATATGTATCAATACCATAGTAATATTAATATGTATATTTTATATAATAATGAATATATTTTCATTTTATTATTGTTACTTTATAAATTATTTTGATATAATAAAACAAAAAAATGTATTTTCAGGTAATATTCAAATTCAATTAAGGAATTTATTTTCATGAATTAATGTATTTTTTAAATAAATAATATTTTAATAAAATATCATTATTAAATATTTTTTATCAAATATAAATGATCATATAAATTCTATGAATTCAAATGTAGTTTTTAAAAGGGTTTGAAAACTATTATTGTAAAAAAAACCCTATATTTATCATTAAATATATATTATTATTTTAAAAGTGTAAAAGAACATATTTATAATTTTATTTATATAAAATGAATATTATTTTTTGAATCAGAATGTCGAAAATATCCAACAATGAATTTTCATATTTTTCTGAGATAGCCAAATTTCCATGTAAAAATTAAATACCGTATGAATATACAATGTGTATTATGACATAATAATAACCCAAAAGTGATGTAATAAATACTATAAAAGGAATAAAAACCCAAATAAATGTTTTCGCTTTAAATAATTTGATTTTTAGTTAATTTTATTAATTTTATATATACTTTATGAATCCTCCAAAACCATTAATATATTTAAAGGTTTTAAAATCATTTCATTAAGAGTATGAATCATTTACACATAATAAAGGGTGTTATTTTAATAATTTTGGAACTTATAATTATAAAATTATGAAAACCAATCCCCTTTGGTATAAACCATGGGAAAAAACCATGGGATGTTTTTTGGTTTTGGTTATTTTATTATATAGAGTCCAAAACCTAAGTTTGAGAAATGATAAAGAATTACCCACTCATTTCATTTATAAAACCACCCAATATACCATTTATATTCACTCAAAATCCTTGGAAAACATCCTTAAACTTCCCTCCCCTATCTAGAGACCTCCTAAGGTGCCCCCAATCTCTTAAGAAGCCCCTCTCAAGCATTTGGAGTCACACACTCAAGTAAGGGATTCTCGTCTTCTCTTCTTTATTCAAGATTATTTATTATCTTATTCATTATATTTCCAATTCATGATATTGGGATATGTCTTTCCATGTCCCTATTAGATCCCATTTTATTTCCAAATGATGAGATATCCATTTCTCCTCATCAACCCATTTTATGAAATTTTACATGAGGTCATTATGCTGTCAAAATTTCACCATGATTTTCCATGCCAAAAAAATTGTGTAGTGAATAACATACCCATTTTATATCAAGGGTATCAAAATTTATACACTTATACTTATTTTAATTGGGACTTAAATGTAGTTATTCCATATTCCTTGATCATGGAATAAAACATGATGATGAATGAATCCATGTTTTATGGTCTATGTAGCACACTTAAGCATGAGAATGAAATGAAAGTGAAGGGTGAACCCAAAATTATATAGCACTCCAATTCATTGGTTAATGTTTATGTTGGTCGGAGTGGACACTCAAGAGGGGGGTTAATTGAGTTCCAATTAAAAATTTCTGTTAAAAATATTTCAGTAAAAATCCCCAATTTATAAAACAAGTTAAACTGTAGTGAATTTGTAAAACTGTAATGATTCAATTAGATTCTCAAAAGACTGATTAGGTCTCAGTTAATCTAATCAGAAGATTAAATTAGCTTTTGAAACTAACCTACTAATTTACAATAGTTACAAACACTTTCTATATTAACTATCAAAGTAACTTTAAAATAGTTTGTATTTAAAAGTAACAGCAGCGGAATATAAATTAGATATTGTATACTTTAAACTTAAACTAAAATGCACATAATATATAACCAAGAGTTTCAGTCTCAAGCCGAGACTTAGTCCTCTTAAAAAATTTATATAAAAGTGATCCACACCTTGGATCAGGGTTAACAATAGTACAAGACTGTCCAGGCCATGTAGGGACCTCTACCACAGTTCTTCGTGGGAAACAAAAATAAAGACCAGGCCACACAAGGACCTCTTCCACAGTTGTCGTGGGTAAACAAGAGTAAGGAGTTTTGGTGTGAGGATTGTGATATCCTCTAGTTCAGCACAGGAGTCAGTGTGTGTGTGTAAGATAAACAGAGTACACACACATCTTGAAGAAGTAAATAATGAATCACTTAGAGAGAGTATATGAAAGTTTATAAAGCTCTAGTGATTGGCAGTGCAACTCTGGACTCATTGGATTCAACAGAAATGCTTCTGAGTCCTTCTCTGGTTTTGTGTGGAAAAACAGAGTGTCGTGGTTCAGCTTGTGTACTTCATGAGTGAGAATGTTCTCTTGATTTCAGTTCCTCCAGTAGTGTCAGATTGCATGCATGTGAGTTCTTGAAAGATCTTAAAATATCTTCTTCGTGCTCAGGATTGTTCTTCTGTTCAGTATAGAGCTTGCGTGTATTTTCTGTAGCTTCGTGTATGTTCTTGTATGTGTATTTTTGTGTGTATTCCCTCTATTGCAGCTCAATCCTCCTTATATTCCTCGAGCTCTGGCAATAGTAATGATTACCTTTTCATGGGTACGAGGTACGGTTTCCTGACAGACCAAAAACTATCATTAAATATCATTAATTTCATTAAAAACATCAAATATGACCATTAGCGATATTTAAATAATATTGAAAAAAGGTTAAGAAACGGTGTCACAGTAGGTATGAAAATGGTGTCTCCTTCATGGTGTGTCCTTCACGGTATAACCTTAATGGTATGTGGCTCACGGTGTGTCCTTCACGGTATGACCTTCACGGTATGTGGCTCACGGTGTGTCCTTCACGGTATGTTGCTCACGGTGTATCCTTCACGGTATGTTGCTCATGGTGTCTGATTCATGGTGTCTTGCTCACGGTGTGTCTGAGACTTAGACTTCACAGTGTCTGCTTCACTGTGACTGTGTCTTGCACACAGTCTGTCTTACTGTGTCAAGCTTCACGGTGTCTTTATACTTAGACAAATATCTGTATTCATACTTAAACAGTAATATGCATAAAATGGATTGAGCTTAACCATTATAGATTATAAGATAACTTGAATCGTAAATACACATAAGTAATAAGATATGTGAGATTTTTTATTAGTAATAATATTTGTAAATATAAAGGATGTTTGTAAACAGTAACGAGATTTGTGATCATTATTAGTATTGGTAAATCATAATTAGATTTTTGATCATTAAAACATGATTAATATACGAGGAGTCCAACAATCTCCCCCTTTTTGATGATCACAAATTATGTACAGGTAAAGTATAAGTGAGATGCAACTATAGATAATATAACATATAGAAAAATATATTATAGAATAACACATATCTTAACTTGGAATAATTTTTCTCCCCCTTTTGGGATTATCAAAAAGTAAACAAAATAGAGAGAAAACATAGCATTTGTCATTAAAAGTGTTCAGAATACAACATACAGGAGAAATAAAAACAATAAACAATAAAAGACATCCCCATCAAAAAGAAAGTAGTCACTGGACTTCTTCAGGATGTGGCATGCTCTTTTCCTTTATCAGTTACTAATGTGGAAGAATGCATAGAGGTAGTAGACAAAGAAGGTAAAGGTAGACCTTCAAAAATAGATGGAGCCAAAGAAGGAGCAGTAGAAGATCTATTCTGTGGTTGGTCAAGAATGATTGGTATGATCTGAGAAAGGGCCTGACTGACTAACATAGCAGTTGAGGCTAGGGCAGGTAGACCTGGTCTAAGAAGGGTAGTAGTTGGTGAAACTATAGTTGTACTCTGCACATGAATATATGGATTCAAAAGATTTATGAAATCAGTAATGATTTCTCAACCATATTGCATAGCCTTTTCAAAATTGTCCTTATTCTCCATGAATTTTTCCAATAATCTGGTGAACTCAGTAAGCTTATGAACTTGAGCTTTGAAAGCCTGAGTCACTAGAGGGATTTTCATATTCTCCACAAGATACTTAAAGTGATTTGTCATATCATATTTGGAGTAAATCTGGTTGAGATACAAATATATCTTCTTGGTGATCTCCTGTTGAGCATCATTGGCAATCTTGGAATGAATTTAAACAAGATCAAGTGCTCTATCATTGATCTTAACTACTTCTGACAAAGGAGACAGATCCAAGCCACTGAAATCATTCTGAATTTCTTCCTTGATTATGGATCTGAGCAGAGAATCATCCAAAGAAGGTGTGGAGGTCTGACCAGAGGGAGGAGAAGCCTTGACAACTACGGTTAGAGCTTTGATCTGTTTAAAAACCTTTTGAAGACATCTATTGTATTCATCTATAAGCTTATTCAGATTCTCTACAAGATCTCTCATGTGTTTCAGCATCTTTGTGTGTCTTTCTCCAATATTTTCATCAAAATATAACAGATAGGGATGCATTTGGGACACAATGTCTCGCGAAATGCTGGAAACAGAAGGTTTAGGAGAAGTAGCAATAGGTTCAAGAGCAGGATCAGGCTCTGATTGTAACACCCCAGGTAAATAAGGAATATGAAATTTTCATATTTATCCATATTTGTGAATAAAATATTAATATGACTTTAAAGGGGACGCTATGCTCGATGGCGTACCCAACACGCAACAACGAGTTTCTTGGGAATCTTACGTTGCACTCTAATAATAAAATAATATTATTCTAAATGGTAGTTAACATGTAGCCGTTGTAATGGAGGGAATGGATAGAAATAACTAAAATATGATTATATATGTTCTTAAATATTTTTACATTTATACAATAAAAGATAAAGGCTTAAAATACGGAAAGAATTCAATTTTAGGCGTATATGCCCTAGTTTTCACTAAAGGTTCACTTATCACCTTTTGATGGAGAACCGTCATTAAATATAGTTTTGTTTACTCTTAAACATTCTTTTGGACCAAATAAAATACTTATTAAGAATAGGGACATCAAAATTTACTTTGTGTAAATTTTTGGTATCTTTCCGATAAAGTTCTTTTTTTTAATGAATAGTGTAAAATGTTGTATTTTAATTCAAAACCACTTTTTAATATAATTTATTTATGTGATTAGATTATATTTTGAATTGGTTTTAAAGTGAAATTAGAAAATATTTTTACCATTAAATCCAATAGTGGTCGTTGGAATCAATTTCACTTTGAAATCAGACTTAAACTAGTGTCAATCTTTTGATACTTATTGTTTCATAAAACACGCTATTTGTCATGACAGCGGGAATTAATTATTAAATTAATTAATTTGACTTATATGTTTTGAATTTTTTAAAACGGACTTCATTTTTGAATTCAGAATATCAAATATATCTTAGGGTGAATTTTTGGGATTTTTCTGAAAAACTTCAATTTTTGAGGAATAGTGAAACCACTAAGTGGTACTTATAAAAACTGATTTTCCGTTTAAATGAAATTTTGTCATCATTGTGTTTTGATTTTAAAAAATCCGACATACATGGTTCTCATTAAGAAGTAAAATGTGGTTCAATGAGATTAAAATAATTTTTTGGTGAATAGTAACTTATTAAGTTTTTAATCGCGATTAGTGGTAATTAGTGTGGTTTAAGGTAAAAATAATGCTTTAATAAAATGAGATGAGCTTGACACATGTCTTACCCTCATTGGTTATATCATGGCCGACCAAGAAAATCCATGGGTCAACTTGGGGACCCCATGGATCCACTTTGGTTGGGAAATGACATAAATAACATTTTATTTAATGTAAAAGTAAAATTGACACAAACATGATATATTTTACTAAAACAATTTTTAAGTGAGGTTATACAAGTCATATTTTTGATTATAAATATTCATTGGAAATCTAAATAGATTTACTACAACATAGTATTTTTTTATAATTTTTAGACATTAAATAAATTAAATTATTTATGACATAATAATGATGCAGCGATGACATCATTATTTGACGATTTAAATAAAATGGAAAGATAATGTAAAATCTATGATCTACACATGTCCAAAATGTATTGGATGAGTGGATTTAGAAGCCTTATCACCTTATCCACGAATTATATCAATGTGGGACCTTTTTAAACCGAAACACATTTTCAAATAAAGTAATATTTCTTTACTTTCCAAAAGTGCCCCTCCTCTCCTCTTATAAAAGGCCTCCACCTCTACCTCATTTAACACACTCCTCAAGCCTTTGGCTCAGCCAAACCCTGCCCATTTACTCTCTCCACATCCCTCTCCTCATCCTAGAGGATTCCCTTTGGGCAGAATCCTTTCAAAGGAAGCCTTTAGGCTCAAATCAAAAGGAGTTACTTTTAAAGGTAATTCACTCTCTCATGTTCATTTGTTTTATTTTGCTTCTCCAACCCACTAAACTGTTTTTATTTACTTATTTTGTAAAAAAACCAGTATCTTCAATATACTAGGATGTTGTTATAAGATTTATTCGAGCTACACTCTCACACAACTACATCAAATTGTTAAAGAACATACGGTTTCCGTGGATGGTGAAATTCTGCCTCCCGAAACGATGATTGTTCAATACTCATTTAACACCTTCAAAGGTGGACATTATGATGTCACTATTTTTATATATGATATATAATATGTTTATGTTTTATTTACACTTCTGTATTTTTCATTTTTGTCTTACCTTTATGGCTTCCATTATGGGTATACGCAATATCTTCATTTAAGGAAGTGCGGACTACCGCCCCCTCAAAGTGATTTGATTCGTTAAATACCATATGTGGGACGTATAAACTATGGAACTATGATATTATATATGATATTATACTTTAATTATAATATACCTTTATATCATTATTATTCCATTCTATAAAATATGAAATAGAAATGAAAGTAGCGTTCATGCGTACGTACGGCTTACCGTCTCCATGAACGGTGCATTTCATTTCTTACCTCTAAATGATTATGTAATGTTATAAATGCATGAATGTACTGGATATATATTACATATATGATATCCAAATCATTAATATTATTCTGGATATAATAAACATTTGACCACACGAACAACATGTAATGGTAAGAAGTCCACTTTCGACTTAAGAACCAAATATCGACAAAACAAACATTATTAACTTAAATGTTTACATAATGTTTATAACATGGAAATAAGTGATCTAGTAGGAATAATGAACTAGAAAAAGGTTCTTAATAAAGTGGAAATTAACTCAAGTTTATTATTCAGGACGTTAAAGAACGATCGAGTCAAGTCGGACCCGAGGTAAGGGATCTTACTCCTCTCTTTCTTTTTAAGTACACTCTTTTATGTCATTCCTTTTAAAGCTCATCTTTCTTGTTATTGGTATGATATTTTATATTAATCCTACTGTAATTTTTAAGTTCATGTGATGAGAGACCCTATTATCTCTCATCAATCCATTTTGGAAGTTTTGATTGGCGTCGTTAGGCTGCCGAACTTTCGTAAGAGATCTAACTTCTCTCTTTCTTTTTAAGTACTCTCCTTTATGTCACTTCTTTTAAGATCCTATTTGTAATGTTGGGGGATGTTCTTTTATATTCCTCTTGCTGTACATTATATTGTAATGTGATGAGATACCCTATTTGATCTCATCAATCCATATTCGGAAGTTTTATGTGGCGCCGTTAGGCTGCCGAGTTTTCGTGAGGGATTTTTCATCTCACTTTTATTCCCGTGAGATTTATGCTACATTTGCCACAAATTCCATTGAGTGGTGTATGTACTTCCCATTATTCTACTCTTTGTGTAATATAATTTCGTTTATGAGTATTTACATCAATGACCTATTGTCTTTCTTTCATGGGGTGTATGTTTTGAAAGATACCCAAGTCGGTAAGGGAACCTTTCACCCTCCTCTTTTTTAAAAGACTTCTTTTATTGGGTCTTTTAATTTACATATTTTTATGTTGGGATATGTTCTCATACATCCTTATTGATGTAAATTTTATGTCCAAGTGATGAGATACACTTTTTATCTCTCATCAACTCATTTTGATGTGATGCCGTTAGGCTGTCAAGGGAACTTTTTAACCCAATTTCGATTTCTTTGGGTTCAACTTGTAGTCATTGAATATGTCATCCATTGAATATGTGTGAATGACCTTTTATTGTTTTACACTTAATATCCACTTATATTAGGTGTATATATATTTGTCACACATATTTTTTTGAGATTTATTTGTCCTTAATTTAAGGATACCTTCTTTATAAGGGATTTCATCACATTTGACATTTCTATTGAGGGCTCATTGTTGTTATGCACCAATTCACTCTTATATGGTGTATATACTGTCCTTTGGAGTATTATATCATGAATCCTTTTATTCTCATGATATTATAAAATTCTGACTAAATGTTATTCCTCGATTATTGTATTCAAGTGTCTCTAATTTTGGTAAAACCCCTTTAACCAAAATATCGTTTTAAATGTTTTAATTATTTGTTCTTATTAATATCCATGTTTTCAAAATGGTTTTAAGGATTTATTTATATGGATATTAATGGTTTAAAATGTTAAAATCTTCAAGGTGGTATGGGACACTTTGATTCAAAAATCTCTTTATTAAATGTTTTAAATGGTTTTGGAAATGGTTTCTTTTTGAATGGATTCATTATTTCAATATCCTAAAATGTTATATTGTGATTGAAATGTGGAAATGTTATGTTTCCTTTATTCATGTTTATGTGATATGATTATGTTATGGTTCTTGGGCATTGTTATGAAGAACGGGTGGTTCCGTGATAAACTAAGGGCGGGTGAGCCCGATATAGCTCTCCAATGCATTGGGTAACGCGAAGGAGTGAAACGTTAAGGTTTCTCCGAAGAGATTTAGGGAATATACTGTGATGGGTATTCCAAACGTAACCAAGAGGGTTACTCCCTACGTAAGAATGTTATGAATTCCTCAAGTTACCTTTATGTCTTATGTTTTCTATGATTTATTCATGATTTGATATGCCTATGTTTTATGGGTAAAGTATGATTTCATTCTTATGTATTTATGAACTCATGTTTCCTTTCCATATTTTTATAACCCTTACTGAGATTTTTATGCTCATCCCAAGTTTTTGAAATGTTTTTCACAGGTCAAGGGAAAGGTACATGATGTGATGATAGTGTCAAGGATGTGTCAAGAAAGAATCCGTGTTTTATTTTAAATAGGTTTCCGTTGATGGGAAGAATGAATATTGTCTTTTATGTAACCACTTTGTTTAAATGTGGAATGTAATGCAAGTTTCATGATCTAATTCTCTAAAACTCTAAACCTGAAAAGATCCTCAATGTGTAATCTTGTAATAAATCAAGATTAAGTAAGGTTTAAGGCTGGGGCCTTATAGTTGGTATCAAAGGTCGGTTTAGATAACTTTAGAGGTTAGGGTATTCTTTAAGCATAATTGACAATTACCATAATGGTTAGGATTTCAGAAAGAGTCTTAGTTTTAGATAAAGTGAATGAGTAAGTATATCTTATTGTCTATCTTACTCATTAGTACATGATGGTTTTGTTGATATACTCACACTGACCTTTTTGGTTTTAGTAAATGGCTGGATCTAGCAGGCACCAAAGTAACAGTGGATGTGAAGGAAACTGTGACAGTTTTTTGAGCAAGAAACTGAATGATATGGGAGCTGCAATGAGAACTCTTTTGATTATCCTCAACCAACTATATGGAGTCATGATTGACCACCTAAAACTTGGAGATTTCTCTAAGGCATCATATATGCATGAAACAAATCCCTACAGAAGTACAGGTAATAATCATAAAGGTAAGTGTGTTCAGAAACCTATGTGTCAAAGATGTGGAAAGAAACACCTAGGAAAATGTTTCAAAGGGACAGAAATATGCTATAGATGTGGAAATGAAGGTCATAAAGCAAGAACCTGCCATGGAAAAAGGAAGCATCCAGTTGACTCGAGGAAAGGGAAAGAAGTTCTTTTTGAGGGATCAATTGAATGTTTTAAATGTGGTGTGCATGGTCATTATGCAAACACATGTCCTATGAAGAAGTTTCGTGAATGGGGTCACCAAGAGCGTACCAATATTCGTTTACCAATACCTAATTCCATTCCAATTGAGGATGAAGAAACTGACAATGACCAATCAAAGGTATGTAATATTTCATGACTATTGTTTTCTTATTTTGTAATATTAGGATATGATTCATGATTTTGTTTGTAGGAAAGAGGTATTTCGGAATAAGTTGGAAAGGAATGGATAATGGATCATGAAGAATGTTGAATGAGTAAGATGTCAACATATGAGGGCTTCAAGAGTTAGGGTGAAATTCTTAAGAGTATTAAGTCTCTTTTGATGATGGGGTTACATTAGAAGACTTTTTATATTATGTGTAACCCTGATGTTTAATATAGGCAAATTTTATTCAAGTAATAGTTATCTTTTCTTTTGTGGACATAGTTATAAAGAACCATTTGGGTTTATATGATCCTTACTTTTGAGGTAATTATGGGTTACCATATGTTATGATTGAAGTGAAAGGCATGAGATAAAATTGAGGTTAAATTATGTTATGGTTATTTTTGATGATTTTATCCCTTTTTGGGTAATGATTTGAGAATTATATAGTTTTGGAAAAAGGACAACACGCAGACCGTGTGACAACCCGTCGCGTCGGACAATGCTGCGGGAATCGAACCCGCAACCAAAGTGCGACTGGTATTTATCGCCTACCACTGGACTACGTGAAGCCCCTGGTTAGTTTGACTGATTCTTTTTAGTTATATGATTTTATGAATTAATAGTAAGTTGATTTTGGAGGATATGTGATTAGGATAATTACTTTTCAATGTGAGACTTTAGGAGCAACTGATGTTGTTTGGAGATAAATGTTACGATTTAACTTGGAAGACTATGTGACTAAATCCTTCAAATATTTGGGTTTCAATATTATATTGGTTTACTTTGAAGAATTTTATGGACAAATTGTTTATCGGATGGTCCCCGTTGAAATTTGGGTTTTGTTGGAAAAATTTTGGAGATTAAGAATAGATTTTCTTTTTATAAGGGGTTATCCTTTTCTGGATTATCTGATCTTGTACTAACCTTTTTGGTTTTGGTTTTGGTTAAATCCTAAAAACATGGGATGTATATAGTTCTCTTTTGGGGATTAGGTGATTCTCTAGAAGTTGATTATAGTACTCTTAATGCGAACAAGTCTCCCTAAATACTCATCTTTTGGAAAAAATATGAGTTTGACTAAGGAATCTAGTAAAAGTTGAAAGTCAACATGATAAGTGATTATGCTTCCTTATGAATAAATTCCTCAATAAAAAGTAACTTAAAACAAAAATGTTGTCTATTAACTTTTCCTACTGGGGAATCGAATACCATTTAACCCATCACAAGTTTGTGATTTTCTCGTGGTTAACTTTCTCCTAAACATGTTTTCTATCACTCTCCATCAGAACATGACCCTTTGTTTTTTCCTCCATGTCCATATTTTCATACTTGGAATCCTAGTATGGGTTAACTCGGGTGACCTTTGTACTTATCTTTCTTTATTTTAAAGTGAATTTTTTTACCGACTCTTCTCCGATGTGGGACGTTCAAGGATGTTTCCAAGCGCAATTTTAAAATTGCGAGGATGCAATTCCCAAAAGGGGGGAAGGATGTAACACCCCAGGTAAATAAGGAATATGAAATTTTCATATTTATCCATATTTGTGAATAAAATATTAATATGACTTTAAAGGGGACGCTATGCTCGATGGCGTACCCAACACGCAACAACGAGTTTCTTGGGAATCTTACGTTGCACTCTAATAATAAAATAATATTATTCTAAATGGTAGTTAACATGTAGCCATTGTAATGGCGGGAACGGATAGAAATAAAAAAAATATGATTATATATGTTCTTAAATATTTTTACATTTATACAATAAAAGATAAAGGCTTAAAATACGGAAAGAATTCAATTTTAGGCGTATATGCCCTAGTTTTCACTAAAGGTTCACTTATCACCTTTTGATGGAGAACTGTCATTAAATATAGTTTTTTTCACTCTTAAACATTCTTTTGGACCAAATAAAACTCTTATTAAGAATCGGGACATCAAAATTTACTTTGTGTAAATTTTTGGTATCTTTCCGATAAAGTTCTTTTTTTTAATGAATAGTGTAAAATGTTGTATTTTAATTCAAAACCACTTTTTAATATAATTTATTTATATGATTAGATTATATTTTGAATTGGTTTTAAAGTGAAATTAGAAAATATTTTTACCATTAAATTCAATAGTGGTCGTTGGAATCAATTTCACTTTGAAATCAGACTTAAACTAGTGTCAATCTTTTGATACTTATTGTTTCATAAAACACGCTATTTGTCATGACAACGGGAATTAATTATTAAATTAATTAATGTGACTTATATGTTTTGAATTTTGTAAAACGGACTTCATTTTTGAATTCAGAATATCAAATATAGCTTAGGGTGAATTTTTGGGATTTTTCTGAAAAACTTCAATTTTTGATGAATAGTGAAACCACTAAGTGGTACTTATAAAAACTGATTTTCCGTTTAAATGAAATTTTGCCATCATTGTGTTTTGATTTTCAAAAATCCGACATACATGGTTGTAATTAAGAAGTAAAATGTGGTTCAATGAGATTAAAATAATTTTTTGGTGAATAGTAACTTATTAAGTTTTTAATCGCGATTAGTGGTAATTAGTGTGGTTTAAGGTAAAAATAATGCTTTAATAAAATGAGATGAGCTTGACACATGTATTACCCTCATTGGTTGTATCATGTCCGACCATGACAAGCCATGGGTCAACTTGGGGACCCCATGGATCCACTTTGGTTGGGAAATGACATAAATAACATTTTATTTAATGTAAAAGTAAAATTGACACAAACATGATATGTTTTACTAAAACAATTTTTAAGTGAGGTTATACAAGTCATCTTTTTGATTATTAATATTCATTGGAAATCTAAACAGATTTACTACATCATAGTATTTTTTTTATAATTTTTAGACATTAAATAAATTAAATTATTTATGACATAATAATGATGCACCGATGACATCATTATTTGACGATTTAAATAAAATGGAAAGATAATGTAAACTCTATGATCTACACATGTCCAAAACTTATTGGATGAGTGGATTTCGAAGCCTTATCACCTTATCCACGAATTATATCAATGTGGGACCTTTTGAAACCGAAACACATTTTCAAATAAAGTAATATTTCTTTACTTTCCAAAAGTGCCCCTCCTCTCCTCTTATAAAAGGCCCCCACCTCTACCTCATTTAACACACTCCTCAAGCCTTTTGCTCGGCCAACCCCTAACCATTTACTCTCTCCACATCCCTCTCCTCATCCTAGAGGATTCACTTTGGGCAGAATCCTTTCAAAATAAGCCTTTAGGCTCAAATCAAAAGGAGTTACACTTTTAAAGGTAATTCACTCTCTCATGTTCATTTGTTTTATTTTGCTTCTCCAACCCCCTAAACTCTTTTTATTTACTTCTTTTGTAACAAAACCAGTATCTTCAATATACTAGGATGTTGTTATAAGATTTATTCGAGCTACACTCTCACACAACTACATCAAATGGTTAAAGAACATACGGTTTCCGTGGATGGTGAAATTCTGCCTCCCGAAACGATGATTGTTCAATACTCATTTAACACCTTCAAAGGTGGCCATTATGATGTCACTATTTTTATATATGATATATAATATGTTTATGTTTTATTTACACTTCTGTATTTTTCATTTTTGTCTTACCTTTATGGCTTCCATTATGGGTATACGCGATATCTTCATTTAAGGAAGTGCGGACTACCGCCCCCTCAAAGTGATTTGATTCGTTAAATACCATATGTGGGACGTATAAAGGATGGAACTATGATATTATATATGATATTATACTGTAATTATAATATACCTTTATATGATTATTATTCCATTCTATAAAATATGAAATAGAAATGAAAGTAGCGTTCATGCGTACGTACGGCTTACCGTCTCCATGAACGGTGCATTTCATTTCTTACCTCTAAATGATTATGTAATGTTATAAATGCATGAATGTACTGGATATATATGATATATATGATATCCAAATCATGAATATTATTCTGGATATAATAAACATTTGACCACACGAACAACATGTAATGGTAAGAAGTCCACTTTCGACTTAAGAACCAAATATCGACAAAACAAACATTATTAACTTAAATGTTTACATAATGTTTATAACATGGAAATAAGTGATCTAATAGGAATAATGAACTAGAAAAAGGTTCTTAATAAAGTGGAAATTAACTCAAGTTTATTATTCAGGACGTTAAAGAACGATCGAGTCAAGTCGGACCCGAGGTAAGGGATCTTACTCCTCTCTTTCTTTTTAAGTACACTCTTTTATGTCATTCCTTTTAAAGCTCATCTTTCTTGTTATTGGGATGATCTTTTATATTAATCCTACTGTAATTTTTATGTTCATGTGATTAGAGACCCTATTCTCTCTCATCAATCCATTTTGGAAGTTTTGATTGGCGCCGTTAGGCTGCCGAACTTTCGTAAGAGATCTAACTTCTCTCTTTCTTTTTAAGTACTCTCCTTTATGTCACTTATTTTAAGCTCCTATTTGTAATGTTGGGGGATGTTCTTTTATATTCCTATTGCTGTAAATTATATTGTAATGTGATGAGATACCCTATTTGATCTCATCAATCCATATTCGGAAGTTTTATGTGGCGTCGTTAGGCTGCCGAGTTTTCGTGAGGGATTTTTCATCTCACTTTTATTCCCGTGAGATTTATGCTACATTTTCCACAAATTCCATTGAGTGGTGTATGTACTGCCCATTATTCTACTCTTTGTGTAATATACTTTCGTTTATGAGTATTTACATCAATGAACTATTGTCTTTCTTTCATGGGGTGTATGTTTTGAAAGATACCCAAGTCGGTAAGGGAACCTTTCACCCTCCTCTTTTTTAAAAGACTTCTTTTATTGGGTCTTTTAATTTACATATTTTTATGTTGGGATATGTTCTCATACATCCTTATTGATGTAAATTTTATGTCCAAGTGATGAGATACACTTTTTATCTCTCATCAACTCATTTCGATGTGATGCCGTTAGGCTGTCAAGGGAACTTTTTAACCCAATTTCGATTTCTTTGGGTTCAACTTGTAGTCATTGAATATGTCATCCATTGAATATGTGTGAATGACCTTTTATTGTTTTACACTTAATATCCACTTATATTGGGTGTATATATATTTGTCACACATATTTTTTTGAGATTTATTTGTCCTTAATTTAAGGATACCTTCTTTATAAGGGATTTCATCACATTTGACATTTCTATTGAGGGCTCATTGTTGTTATGCACCAATTCACTCTTATATGGTGTATATACTATCCTTTGAAGTATTATATCATGAATCCTTTTATTCTCATGATATTATAAAATTCTGACTAAATGTTATTCCTCGATTATTGTATTCAAGTGTCTCTAATTTTGGTAAAACCCCTTTAACCAAAATATCGTTTTAAATGTTTTAATTATTTGTTCTTTTTAATATCCATGTTTTCAAAATGGTTTTAAGGATTTATTTATATGGATATTAATGGTTTAAAATGTTAAAAGCTTCAAGGTGGTATGGGACACTTTGATTCAGAAATCTCTTTATTAAATGTTTTAAATGGTTTTGGAAATGGTTTCTTTTTGAATGGATTCATTATTTCAATATCCTAAAATGTTATATTGTGATTGAAATGTGGAAATGTTATGTTTCCTTTATTCATGTTTATGTGATACGATTATGTTATGGTTCTTGGGCATTGTTATGAAGAACGGGTGGTTCCGTGATAAACTAAGGGCGGGTGAGCCCGATATAGCTCTCCAATGCATTGGGTAACGCGAAGGAGTGAAACGTTAAGGTTTCTCCGAAGAGATTTAGGGAATATACTGTGATGGGTATTCCAAACGTAACCAAGAGGGTTACTGCCTACATAAGAATGTTATGAATGCCTCAAGTTACCTTTATGTCTTATGTTTTCTATGATTTATTCATGATTTTATATGCCTATGTTTTATGGGTAAAGTATGATTTCATTCTTATGTATTTATGAACTCATGTTTCCTTTCCATATTTTTATAACCCTTACTGAGCTTTTTATGCTCATCCCAAGTTTTTGAAATGTTTTTCACAGGTCAAGGGAAAGGTACATGATGTGATGATAGTGTCAAGGATGTGTCAAGAAAGAATCCGTGTTTTATTTTAAATAGGTTTCCGTTGATGGGAAGAATGAATATTGTCTTTTATGTAACCACTTTGTTTAAATGTGGAATGTAATGCAAGTTTCATGATCTAATTCTCTAAAACTCTAAACCTGAAAAGATCCTCAATGTGTAATCTTGTAATAACTCAAGATTAAGTAAGGTTTAAGGCTGGGGCCTTATACTGATCTTGAAGACAGTTCTTGCTGGAGCTTTTCAACCATACCTTTCAGAGTTGCAACATCAGCACTAAGAAATTTGTTTTCAACCCTTACTTATATAATTTCATGGATCATTTTGGGTTGAATATGCAGAATAATATTTTCCAAAATAATTGAGGCATCTTCTTGACTTAGTTGAGTCATAGGATGAGGTTGAGAGTACATAATCTTCTCTACTCCAGCTAAGATAGTCTCTCCAAATATTTTCAAATCTTCTTTACTTACAAAAGATTTCTGATCAGGTAAGGATTCAGGTGAAGAAAGTGATCCATGGGCATGTTCAGGGTCTGGTTGTGGTTCAAAGTCAGTTTCAATTTCAGATTCTGATTCAATTTGAGGTTGAGGTTGAGGTTTAGGGTGTGTGACTGACTTCAGTTGAAATAGAGAAGAAATATCAATTCCAGTCGCAGTCACCTGTTGTGATTCACTCACATCATAGAAGCTGGGGAATTCATATCGAGTATACATAGAGTATAACTCAGTTGGTAGAGATGCATCACTAGGCTCAGCTTCATCAATCTCAAGATTTTTAGGTTCCTCCCTCTCAAAATGTGCTTCCATTTTAGATTCTTGAGGCTCAGGAACTGGGTTAAGATCCACAGGATCAGCTCTAATCTCTTCAGCCATTTCTTGTCTTTCCAACTGAAAGGCAGTTTCCATCCTCTCTTCAGTAGAGGGTATGTACTCAGGAACAGATTGTTCCTCAGGTAGAGCTTCCTGACTTGCTTCATTTTCATCAGGGAGTTCTTCTTCAACAGGATTTGTCTCTTCCATGGCTTGCTTCTCAGATTGGTTTTCCTGATCAACATGGGCAGGAGGTACTTATTCTTCAAGCACAACAGAATGACCAACAGTCATTTCCTTTTCATTAACAACCTCTTCTCTTGAAACTTCAGCAGGAACAGTAGTCCTTTCTTTCTCAACAGGATCTGCTTCCTCATGAGGTATTTCAGCCTCTTCTCTATGAGGTTCTCTAGCTGCCTCTTCTTCTTCTTCTTCCTCTTCTGGATACTCAGCCATCTCATCGGGTTCCAAACCAGGATCAGTAATGTTTTTAGGCCTTTTAGGATAATATACAGGATTGAAATTTTCATAAACCTTTTCATTATCTTCAACCCACTTCTTCTTCCAGGGGTTCCAGTTTATCTTCATCCTTCTGATGGTAGTCTTGGATAAATAGTACTCAAAATCCACAAGCTTTTCTTCATTTGGTCCAACTACTCCCTTGGCAACTAACATAGCTGAAATCATCCTTTAATAAAACAGGGAAGTGGATTTGGAAGTAACCTTAATCAATTCACACATGTGGTGAATGATATATTTACACAGATTTATCTTATGGCCATTCTTCTTCAGATGAATCATGAAGACATCCTGATACTTCAAAACAGCAAAGTCAACCTTCCTTGGGCTAATCAAATTCTGAACAAACTTAAACAACATCCTAGTCTCCCCATCCAATTCAGCTGCTATGGACCTTCTCTTGGTGCCATTTCCGATTAGAATTTCTAAGTAATTCTCTAGGTCAAAGATGTCAGTTGAAGGAGGAGGGTCTCTTTGGTAATCATCAAAAATCCCTTCATGAGGAATCCTCAGGCATGTATCCCATAGCCTCAAAGAGAATGAGCACTTTTGTCCATTGATCCAGCTTGTTACCATAAAACTTTCTCCAACATTAAAGGAAAACTTTACATACTGATAGAATTGTGCAACCAACCTCGGGTAAATAGGTATGTATTGTCTAGAGAACCATTCGATCCATCCTTATTTTCTTAATACTTTCAGGACTAAAGACTTGCTGTAAAAAAGCCACTCAGGGAAGATTTCTTTTTCAGGAGCAACAGTACGGCTTATTAGGTTAGGATTCAGGGGTCCTTTGGGTGAAAGCTTCGGTTTCCTCTTCTGTTTCTTAGAGCAGTGCTTCTCAGATGAGGGTGAAGATGGACACTTCATCCTTGTTATTCACTTAAGTTTCAGGAGAGAGAGAAGGAGAGAAGGTTTGAAAGGTAAAGAGGGTTCGAGAGAGTGAGTAGGAGGGAGCTTGGGTGAGGAATCAAATGATAACCCTTTTTTTTATCATCTGATAATGTCAAAAATCATAAAAACAAAAACGTGGGAAAGTAAATAGTGGTGAAATAAAAAATTACCGCGATACGGATTAAAATAAATGCATAAATAATCTTCACGGTGAGACTGTGAGTAGGCGTTACGATGTGATGAAAAGTAGTCGTCACAGTGAGACAGTTGGTGGTCGTCACGGTGAGACAGTGACTATTCTGTGTAGTCACGGTGAGATAGTGAGTTAACTGTTCCATCATGGTGAGATAGTTAAGTGACAGACCGTGAACACAAGGTGTTAACTGTGAGACCGTAAGCATGAAACAGTAACTGAAAAATAGTAAGCATGAAACCATAAAGTAAAATATAGAAAAATATTAAACAGTAAGACCAGTAAGATATATATTTATGATTAATCATACCAAGATCATGTATGATGTAGTCTAATCTCTCAGAATTTAATGGTTTAGTGAATATATCAGCAAGTTGATATTCAGTACCAATGAATTCCAAAGTGATATCACCTTTTTGATAATGATCCCTCAAAAAGTGATGTCTTACATCAATATGCTTTGTCCTAGAATGTGAAATAGGATTCTTTGAAATGTTAATAGCACTTGTGTTGTCACAATTTATTGGTACATGTCTGAATTGATATCCATAGTCTAGTAAAGTGTGTTTCATCCACAAAATTTGTGCACAACAACTGCCAGCATCTATTTATTCAGCTTCTGTAGTAGATAATGCAACAGAATTTTGTTTCTTACTACACCATGATACTAGTGACTTGCCTAAAAAAGTGACATGTTCCAGAGGTGATTTTTCTATCTAACTTATAGCCAGAAAAATTAGCATCAGAATAATTAACTAATTCAAATTATTGTCATTTAGGGTAGAATAATCCTAAATTGGGTGTATGCTTGAGATATTTGAAAATTCTTTTTACAACATCTAAATGTGATTATTTAGGATTTTCTTGAAAATGATCACACATACACACACTAAACATAATATCAGGATGACTAGTAGTCAAGTAGAGTAGACTTCCAATCATTCCTCTATAAGTGGTTTGATCAACAGATTTTCCATCTTTATCAAGATCCAACTTACAGGTGGTACTCATGGGAGTGTCACTAATTTTTGTGCTATCCAAACCAAAACGTTTTAAATGATCTCCAGTATATTTAATTTGAGTTAAAATAATTCCATAATTATTTTGAAATATTTGAAATCCAAGAAAGAATTTTAGTTCACCCATTAAACTCATTTCAAATTCATTTTGCATCATTTTAGAAAAATCAGTACATAGTGAATTTTTTGAAGATCCAAAAATAATATCATCTATATAAATTTGAACTACTAAAACATCTTTAGAAATTTGTTTTATGAAGATAGTAGGATTAGCTATTCCTTTTATAAAACCTTTGGAAATTAGAAAAGTACTTAATCTTTCATACCAAGCTCTTGGAACTTGCTTTAAACCATATAAAGATTTTGATAATTTGAATATATGATTTGGAATATGAGGGTTTGTAAATCCATATGGTTGTTCAACAAAAACATCCTCAGCTATATACCCATTTAATAATGCACTCTTGACATCCATTTGATATAGTTTAAAATTTAGATGTGCAGCATATGCAAGTAAGATCCTAATGGCTTTAAGTCTGGCTACTGGAGCAAAAGTATCCTCATAGTCAATTCCTTCTTCTTGACTATAGCCTTGTGCAACTAACCTAGCCTTGTTTCTAACTATTTTTCCATCTTCATATACTTTATTTCTAAACACCCATTTATATCCTATGGTGAAAGTGTCCTTAGGTCTTTCAACAAGTTTCCAAACTTTATTTCTTTCAAACTGATTGAGTTCTTCTTGCATAGCAATTAACCAAAATTCATCATTAATAGCATCATCAATGATTTTAGGTTCTAGCTATGATAAGAAGGCTTGATGTTCAACCTGATTTCTAAGACAAGATATAGTCTATGTCCCTCTATCCAGGTTTCCAACAACAGCATCTAAAGGATGATTCTTTAGAATCCTAGTTGATCTAGTAAAGGTATGACTAGGAATTTCAGGTTCTTCTCTAGGTTTGGGTTCATTAGGAGAAGATTCTGAAATATTTTCAGAACTGGTTGTCTTTACAACAGGTTCATTGATTTTATCATTAAGGTTCAGAACAGATAAATCTTCTTCAAGATTTTCAAGAGATGAATTAGGTTCATGTGGATCAGTTTCATCAAATTTTATGTGAACAGATTCTTCCACGCATTTGGTTCTCTTATTGAAAACTCTATAGGCTTTAATAGTTATAGAATATCCTAAAAATATTCCTTCATCACTCTTAGAAGCAAACTTGTCCAGATTATCCTTGGTATTTATAATAAAGACTTTGCAACCAAAGACTCTAAAGTAGTTAAATTTAGCTTTCCTATTGTTCCATAGTTCATAAGGGGTCTTTTTGAGAACAGGTCTCACTAAGACTCTATTGATGATATAACAAGCTATATTTACAACTTCATCCCAAAATTAAATAGGCATATCATATTCATTAAGCATAGTTCTAGAAATTTCTTGAAGGGTTCTATTTCTTCTTTCCATTACACCATTCTGCTAAGGTGTCCTAGGTGCAGAAAAGTTATGACTATAGCCATTGTGTGAGCAATAAGAGTCAAACTCAAGATTTTCAAACTCACAGCCATGATCACTTCTCAGGGTCTTAATCTTAAGTCCACTAAGGTTCTCTACAGACTTGGAGTATTTAACAAAGTGAGAACAAGCTTCAATTTTGTGAGCTAAGAAATATACCCAAGTATATATAGAAAAGTAATCTACTAATACATAGACATAGTGCTTCCCATTTAAGCTAAAAAATCTAGAAGGTCCAAACAGATCCATGTGAACCAACTCGAGAGGTTGATAAGTTGACACTTCTTTCTTTGGTTTGAAAGATATTTTGTATTCCTTTCCCTTTTGACAGGGATTACAAACTTTTTCATTTGGAAACCCAAGTTTGGGTAAGTCTCTAACTAAGTTCTTCCTAGTTAGTTTTCTAAGTGAATTTATATTACAGTGTCCTAATATTCTATGCCAAATCCATGATTCTTTATGAAAAGCATTTAAACAAGTAAAATTTTGTTTGGATAAAGAATTTAAATCAACAGCATAAACATTTTCATTTCTCAAAGAAGAAAATACTAAAACATTCTTATAATTAAAAACATTACAAGAATCATTTTCAAACTTAACATTAAATTCATCATCACATAACTGAGAAATACTTAACAGATTATATTTAAGTCCATCAACAAACAAAACTTTAGAAATTAAAACTGATTTAGTGTTACCAATTTGTCCTAGGCCGATGATCTTTCCTTTAGAATTATCACCAAAGGTGACATAGACTACATCAACCTTTATTAAGTTCTTGAAGAATGAATAATCTCCAGACATGTGCCTTGAACATCCACTGTCCAAGTACCATGTTTTCCTACAGAAACTCTTTAAACAGATTTCCTACAAAACAGTTTTAGACAGAGAATGATTTTGGTACCCAGATTCTCCTGGGTCCAGATAGTTTAGAAATCAATGATTTTGGTACCCAAATTTGTCTTATGAGTCTCATATATTTTACAGAATCAAAAGATTTTGAAAGATAAACTCTATTTGATCTATAACTATGTGAATAACTAGTTGAAGAATATGAATTTCCAGAACTTGAACTAGCAGTATTCTGTCCAGATTTAGGAATAAATCTAGTTTTAGTGAACTGTCTTTTTCTAGGTTGGTAACCTATTTCAGTAGTGTACTTTGGTGCCACTTTCTTTCCTAGCATTTGAGTTAGAGTGTCTTTTCCATTTGGGAACTTTTCTAAGTCTTTTCTAAGTTGCTCATTAGAAATTTTCAGTTCAGTATTTTCCTTTAACAGTTGAGCATTCTTTTCTTTTTCTACTTCTAGAGCATATTTGACATTCGAGGTGAGAGCATGCTATTTTTTAATGACTTATATTTGTCCTTAAGTTCATTACATGTTTCCTCAAGCATATTACAGTATTCAAATAGTTCCTAACTAGTCATATTTTCAGATTCAGAATCAGAATTAGTTCCAGAATAATAATCATTTAGCATAGGGGAAACAGGTACCTCAGAAGTATTGGTCATGAAACACATGTTGGCACGATTATTTTCAGAGTCAGAAGCTTCAGACTCACTTGTGTTGTCTTCTGAAGCACTCCAAGTATATTTCATAGATTTCTTGTACTTACTGTCCTTATAGTCATGTTTCTTCTTGAACTTCAATTTTGGGCAGTCTGCTTTAATGTGACCTTTCCTTTTGCATTCATAGCAGATAACTTCATCACCCTTATCAGATTTCTTCCAATCTTTCTTCCAGTGTCCTTTGTTGGCATATTTACCTTTGTAGTTTGACTTTTCTGAAGAATTTATTCTTCCTATAGAATTTATTAAACCTTCTGGCTATCTGAGCCATCTCAACATCACTGTTAGAAGCAGTCTCATCACTACTCGAGCTTTCAATAGGTATATGAATTTTCTCCTTGTCCTTTCTCCTTAAGGAAATAGACTTAAATGTCACTGACTTCATTTTTGGTTCATAATCTTCTTCCTTATTCACTTTGAGTTCTTCCTCATACATCATAAGCTTACCAATAATTTCTTTGATAGGTAGAGCAACAATGTCACATGATTCTCTAATTGAAACAGAAGTGCCTCTACATCGGTCTGGAAAATATCTCAGTATCCTCATGATTTGTTCCTTTACTGGCATAGCTTTTCCAAGGGAGTTCATAGTGTTAAAAATATCATTTAACCTAAGATACATATCAGAAATAGGTTCATCGGTCTTCATTTTAAAATTATCATATTTAATAGTATAAGTGTTTTATCTCATTTCCTTAACATTAGTTGTTCCCTCATGAGAAACACCCAAAGTATCCCATATTTCATAGGCAGTTTTACAAGAAGATATTCGGTTAAATTCATCATCTCCTAATGCACAATAAAAATCATTCATAGATTTAAAATTATTATTGTAACCTGTCTTAGTAGGTTCATCACAAGTTGTTCTTTCAATTTCTAGAATTTTATATTAAGACTCTATAGCACTCCAGATATCAAAACCCATACTTTCTAAATGAATTTTCATCTTAAGTTTCCACTGGGCATAATTTCTACCATTAAAGAAAGGTGGCCTGTTGGTAGCAGCACCTTATAGTCTATTGTCCATAATTATATTTTAGAAAAGATATTTAAAGGGATAAAATTTAGAATTAACATAAATTTAAGATCTTTAAAGATTCAACTAAAATCACAGTTGAAAAAAAAGAGTATTTTGAAAACTTTGAAAAACAAAAAACACCCTCTGATACCAAATGTTGGTCGGAGTGGACACTCAAGAGGGGGGTGAATTGAGTTCCAATTAAAAATTTCTGTTAAAAATATTTCAGTTAAAAACTCCAATTTATAAAACAAGTTAAACTGTAGTGAATTTATAAAACTGTAAAGGTTCAATTAGATTATCAAAAGACTGATTAGGTCTCAGTTAATCTAATCAGAAGATTAAAATATCTTTTGAAACTAACCTACTGATTTACAATAGTTACAAACACTTTCTAGATTAACTATCAAAGTAACTTTAAAATATTTTGTATTTCAAAGTAACAGCAGCAGAATATAAATTAGATATTATATACTTTAAACTTAAACTAAAATGCACAGTAGATATAACCAAGAGGTTTAGTCTCAATTCAAGACTTATTCCTCTTAAACAATTTATATAAAAGTGAACCACACCCTGGATTAGGGTTAACAATAGTACAAGACTGTCCAGGCCACGCAGGGACCTCTACCACAGTTCTTCATGGGAAATAAAAATAAAGACCAGGCCACACAAGGACCTCTTCCACAGTTGTCATGGGTAAACAAGATTAAGGAGTTTTGGTGTGAGGATTGTGATATCCTCCAGTTCAACACAGGAGTCAGTGTGTGTGTAAGATATACAGAGTACAAACACTACTCGACGAACTAAATAATGAATCACTTAGATAGAGTATATGAAAGTTTAGAGAGCTCCAGTGATTGGAAGTGAAACTCTGGACTCATTGGATTCAGCAGAAATACTTCTGAGTCCTTCTCTGGTTTTTTGTGGAAAAATAGAGTGTTGTGGTTCATCTTGTGTTCTTCACGAGTGAAAATTTTCTCTTGATTTTAGTTCCTCCAGTAGTGTCGGATTTCATACATGTGAGTTCTTGAAAGATCTTTCAATATCTTCTTTGTGCTTAGGATTGTTCTTCTGTTCAGTACAGAGCTCGCGCGTATTGTTTGTAGCTTTGCGTATGTTCTCGTATGTGTATTTTTGTGTGTATTCCCTCTATTTCATCTCAATACTCCTTATATTCCTCGAGCTCCGGCAATAGGAATGATTACCTTTTCATAGGTACGAGGTACAGTTTCCTGATAGACCAGCAACTATCATTAAATATCATTAATTTCATTAAAAACATCAAATATGACCGTTAGAAATATTTAAATAATATTGACAAAAGGTTAAGAAATGGTGTCATAGTAGTTATGAAAACGGTGTCTCCTTCATGATGTGTCCTTCATGATATGACCTTCATGGTATGTGGCTCAGTGTGTGTCCTTCACGGTATGACCTTCATAGTATGTGGCTCACAGTGTGTCCTTCACGGTATGTTGCTCACGGTGTGTCCTTCACGGTATGTTGCTCACGGTGTCTAGGTCACGGTGTCTTGCTCACGGTGTGTCTGAGACTTAGACTTCATGGTTTCTGCTTCACTGTGACTGTGTCTTGCACATAGTCTGTCTTATTGTGTCAAGCTTCACGGTGTCTTTATACTTATACAAATATCTGTATTCATACTTAAACAGTAATATGCATAAAATGGATTGAGCTTAACCATTATAAAGTATAAGATAACTTGAATCATAAATACACATAAGTAATAAGATATGTGAGATTTGTGATCAGTAATAATATTTGTAAATATAAAGGATATTTTTAAACAGTAATGAGATTTGTGATCATTATTAAGATTGGTAAATCCTAATGAGATTCGTGATCATTAAAACATGATTAATATATGAGGAGTCCAACAGTTTAGTTTCATGATACATCATGTTGGGATAGGGAGTGAATTTGATTCCTTTATGGGACTTTGTCCATCATGATTTCTTGGTAGTTAACTTTGACCTATATTTATGATGATGTGTTTTAATTTTTTTCATATTTCCCATGTTTTCTTTATGTTATCATGTTATATTATACCTCATTGTTCATGTTTATGATTCTCATCCCTTTTTATGTAACATTTTATATTCATATTTTCTAACATGTATTAATTTCTTCATGTTATGCCATGTTTATTCCCTTACTAGGCTTTATAGATCACCCATTTCTTATGTATGTCCCCAGGTTATCCATTACAGTTTTAAGTTTGATAGAATATTATGATCATGTTATGGAAGTTTTCAATAAAGATGATGTATTTCTCCATTTTAATTTGTTATGTAATGTACCTAATTCCCAAATATACTATACTTCTAGATCTTATGGGTCGTATTAAGTGTAATTTTATGTAATAAATCATGTATTAATGTGTAATAAAAAGATGGGTTGTCATAGACACCATTTGTGTCCTATCAGTATGATATATATGGACTATATGACATAACTTTAAGATTAATTTCATAGTATCTCAAGGTTCACATTATAGCCTAGGAACTTCTATAACCTTTTTTATATAACAAATAATCTATTTACATTACTATTTAAATAGTGGATGTAGAAATAAATACACTATAATGGTAAGTGTACATGATACATAACTAATTGTACACATGGTATGGATTTAGTCATGGTGCCTACCACATTTCCATTACATGGCTATTATACTATGTGCGAATTTACCTCCTTGAGTAAGACTCCTCAATATATGTAATCCTCGAGTGTATTCCCTTTTCCCACTATCATAACTTGACATATTGGCTACAAATGGTAGGAGAATTATTATAATGATAAAACTTTACTTACTATTCATGATTCCAAGAATTGGAATAGATTTTTTCTAGTTTTACACTGCTTATTTAGCTATATCAGAAGCCACAACATACTCATTATTTGTAGATATGGCTACCACTGGATTAAATGATCTTCACACATCATTTAATTAGCCTAACTACAATATTATATTATATTTTTCTATAGGAATACTAGTTTGTGTCCCCTTTTAACTAGTATTTCTTTCTCTCCACATACCAGTACATACCTTTTATACTTTCTCAAGAAGATGTGGATAGTTATAACTGCTTCCCATGAAGTTCTCCTAGATATATTTTATATCTTCCTACCTTTAATTATATATTTGAAATATAAATATATATAATACATAACATGGAATACGTGATTGATCCATTGAATAAGTGTATGGAACTCTAATCACTACATTAATCTCCTCTTGTGCCCATGTATGTATTCTTGGAGAGATTTATTCCATGCTGCATTGGTAAAAATTCACTCTCGAATTATTCCAACTTGTATTTTCAATACAATGTCAGTATATGTACCATTTAATATGTCTAAGAAACTAATATATCTACCACAGTAGATCTTGTTCCCTAGAAATTAGGTTGTTACTTTAAGTCAATCTTTGGATAGTTACATTCATTATGGTCCTGACTAACTGTCACACCAATAGTTGTTTTCTATGTGTTTCCAAATATATTTCACTTGGAAAATAGTGGCACTCCCACTAAACTCTGGTAGACACATGGAAAAGATCCATTCCAAATGAATATTATATTATCTTATTGTTTACTTCAATACTGAACTATATTTTAGTAACTTTTACTCCTTATTGGCATTCTATAGTGTCACAAAACCTTTATAGTTATATCATATAGATACCTTCCATGATTTGCAGTCTTGACATCCAATGATCAATTTAATGATAATATAAAGTAGCTATTAAAAGTAAAATTCTAATGGATTTAGGCATAATAACTTGGTGTTACCAATCGAACCTTATTGGTACCATGATTGTACCATCCATTTATATCCTCACTTGAATACCCACCATAGTATTCAAAATAATAAGCCCTATGTACTTTGATACATGGAATCCATTATTAAATTTTAATTTATCTTGTCAATTTTTACTAATTTTCATATACTACCTACTTTTAAGAATTATTATTCTCAATGAAAAATGTATCACAAACCACGGTGAATATAAAACCATCACCATTGTTTTATCCCTACTACATAGTATGTTTCTCTGGAACATTACTTTCAACAAGGTCTTGTGGAATTTGTTACTATGTCAACTAATTGTGAATATCTAACATTAACTAAACCTAATTCAACCTTTCTCTCACTATCTAAAATAGATATGTGAACTTTTTTATAGAAATATAGTCTATAAATTGACTATATCTTTTCTATCATAGGGATTTATGTAATATCCTTAGAAAAATTTAGGATTATTATTATAGATGCACATTGTGTTTTTTATTGATGAAATCTTGTTTATAACCTCAAAAAATATTTGCATCTAAACACATGTTCTTATGAAAATGGATTTATATCATACTAAAATTCATATGATATATATTTTTCATTCTAGTTGGAATAAGGTTATGGGATAATGCCCATATTTTCAAAGTATGTCTCTAAAAATGGAAGTATTTACAATGCATGAGTTTAAATATTGATGATCCTTTTCTTACATTGTGACTCTAATGTGTATAAGGAAATGTGAATTTATTAATTACTTTATGATACATTTTATTGATCAATGTTAATATGTAAGACTCATCATCAATCCTCATTATTATCATCATAGCTTTGACATAGATAAGGAATGTGCATTTAGGAATTACTCCACATTACATTATATTGATTTATGAATGCTTGGTAAAGATATTCTTCAACACACCATCCCGAAGCATCTCATATATTCTGACCATTCATATACCATACTTCACTTTCACACACATAAAGAAATATTATGAAGTATACTTACCACTAGATTACCCTTGGAATTGTTAACTCTCTCTAGATGAACTAATTCTGAAAGATTTGTGTATTAACTTTATTTTTAAAGGTTTCTTGATCCAAAAATAAGTATATAAGCATGCCAATGGTACTTAAGGTCTTTAACTTCAAAGATTCTAAAACCATACTGGTTATATCCTTGAAAACTATTTAGTTTTTATTTAAAAAGTGTTATCTTTCCACAACTAGGTATATAAGTCTTACATTTTATATTCATCGTATATTTCCAATGATTCTAGTATTACAAAACAATTGTTTGAGTATTAAAAACCAAAAAAAAAATTCATTCCAGAATTGGAATAATGTATCCTTGTTCCTAAAGGATACATAAGATAATTTTTTTAGTAATACTTAATAAAAGTTTAACTAGAACCATTTCAATAAAAATTATAAGTTGTGTTCTTCTCACTATTGACTTAGTAAGCACTCTTTCTTAGCCACTTGGAGAACACACCTTCATTCTAGTAACGTTTATTTACTTAATTGGTTACTATATTTAAATACACATATATAATAGGCATATTGTATTTAATACCCAAAAAGTATAACATAAACATTAATTACAATTGATGAATATACCTGAATAAGAAATGACTAATTGATTCTTCAATTAAGTTCATTGCATTTAAACTTCCATAGATTTATTTAACGACATGTGTAGAAAATAACCACCTATGTAATACCTCATTCTTTAAATGATGTTGCAAAGGTGAATTTTATGTGACACTTTCCATTGGAGTTTTTTCATTGTCTTTAAACTTATTCACCATAATAACTAAAACTTTCTGTAAGTTCTTATTTCTTAGAGAACCTTTCCTAAAAGGTAACAATGCATTTTCTCCATAACATTCATTTTGTAATCTTAAAAAAAATTGGATTAAATGGTTAAAAATTATATAATAAATGAATCTATTTAAATATCGTGATCCATATTTCAACTTAAACATATCAAGTGTAATCATCATCCATTCATATCTCACTTCACTTTCTTCTTAAAAGCTTCTCAGAGATGAGACAACATGTGAAATCACCCATGTCCTGATGTTTTATCTACAAATCACATTAGATGTTGATGATAACAATATTACATAACCATCATATGTGTTATACATGAGTCTCCTGTAATAATTTTTCTCACCCTCACTTCATGAGGTGGATTAATAGGTATTGAGGGCACCGACACATTGAAATTATGATATCGTAGTACTTTGCACAAACTACTATACTACTCTTTTAAAACCCATGCCTTTTAGGCGATTTTATTTGTCCAATATTATAATAGTGTATTTGTGGTATTAATTTCCATTTTTTACAAAAAAAATCTAGAAGATTAGTAATTTTATCTTAATTAAACATTACCTAATTAATTTAAATCATTAAATGTATCCCACTATTTTATCAAACTCTAGCAACCCTATATACTATATTCATAATACTATGTCTCTTGAGTATTCTAGTGGAAAATATCATTAAAACATCTCCTCATAGTCTACAAGTTATGGTTATGCCACTACTTGGAGTGTTCAAGGTAGGTTTTTGACTAGCCAACTACATTAATTTGTGTCTCCTTAATCTGTTGAGTGAAATCCCGGTTTCTAAAATTAAAAACTCAATTTACTCAAAAATTGACTCTAAATATGCAACAAGTTATCTATGGTTACTTGTTTATTTTCATAGTTAGTTAATTCAACCAATCGCTTTCATAAGAACTCCCCGGTATCATGAGGTATCCTAAACTATGGATGATGAGCACCCTGAACACCTAATTGTGTTCAAATTAAAATAACAAAAGGCATTTTCAACTTAATATTTCTTTGAGGGTTTTAATATTTTTCAATGAATGAAATCCATTTATATTAATATGTTCATACTATGTTTTTGTGCTCACAACTGAACATTAATAAAAAACATTAATTGTGTCTTTATGAATTTTTTATTTTTATTATTTTATGTGTTTTCCATAGAAAAGAAAATGCATAAAATGATAAAAAAATCATAAAGTAAATAAAATCAACCAATTGGTCTTGAGAATCTAATATTGGTTGATCCATTTAAACTTAACGAATCAACTATGTCCTAGGGGAATCATACCCAAGTCGAGTATTGACTCATGATACAACTCATCCTTAGTCTATTGTGTCCATTTTTCATCTATATTTTTCCTCAACTTGGCATGGTCCACAACTTATAACATCATTTTCAATAGTACATCAATACTCGCACACATGCAAGGGGGTATTAGGAGGCGCAATATACACAAAAAAATACCGATGGACACATAGTCCCTTATACATATTTAAATGAAGAATATGATGCATAGAACATCATAAAAATTAACTACTTATTATAAACATCACACATAGGTAATAAATAATTAAATGAAATTAATCAGACATACACATATTTGGTCAGTACTCAAGACCAATCAATGGGAAAAATAAAGCATGATAAAATTAAATTGAAATAAATTTAAAGTATGAGGGATATTAAATAAATTAAATGAATTAATTAAATTAAAATAATTTACTTCTATTCAGTCCCAATATTAATTTAATTTTAATTCCAAAATTAAATTAATTAATTAATTAAATTTAATAACAAAATTTAATTAATTTTTTAGAGTATTAAAATATTTTATTTTTAAACCTAAATTTAATTAAATTAGTTTTTAATTATATAAAAATTTCCTTGGGCTCTAAAAACCCACCCAGACCCATTATGGGTTGGTTCGTAACCCCGCATATCTATTTTGGGCTAGGCAGGCCCTGTACAGGGCTCTTTTGGGCTAGGCAGGCCCGTTTAAACCCATTTTGCACCAATCTGACCCACCCCAACCCACTATGGGGCTAATTACATCCAATATAACCTGAGGGAGGTTGTGGTAGGGGTTAACCTCACGGTTTAGGCGTCTCATATGGCAGGGTACAGGTTCAGTCAAAGGGAGGCGCTGAAATTGGAGGGCTCAGCCAGCAGTGGACACAGATTGGCTGGGATGACAACCTCATAGGAGAAGTAGGTGACACTGGTTCCAAGCTATGGTATTCAGAACCAGTTGTGGGTGAAAGGGTGGTATACATCGGCTCTCTGAGCAAGAAGAGGCACTGACGGTGTGTCCATTCGAGGGAGACAGCACGATGTCTGGTACTGCTCGACTGGGATGTAACCACGAAAGGATCGGGATAGAGGATTAGGTCGTGATGGGACCTCACGATGGTGACGTACAACAGAATTGTCCATGACAAGTGCAACGTCTGGCTGTCCAAGGGGATGAAACCAGCAACTAGCTCAGTTGTGAGTGGATGTCATCCCGTGGGAAGGCGACAACCTGACCGAAGGAGGGGCGGAAATATCCCAGTATGGATGAGGGATAAGGTAAAAAGGGAGGGGGTACAGCTGGTCTAGTGAGGTCAATGATAAGGTGGTGAAAAGTTGGCTTCCCTAGGATTTATCTTTCATTTTTTTTCTTTATCGACAACCTCACTCAAAAAAGCACACATAGGCTTTTTTTATGTTTTGTGGAAAACATTCAAAATATTACAACCCTCGATTACAATTTTTTTATTCTCTAAATTCAAAAAACTACGTTTTAGGATATTTGAAAAAAATGATGATTCTACATCTGGTGGAACAATTCAGGTCATGGGCCAGAGGAGATCCGACCACTTGATTCCAGCCAAAACTTGGTCGAAGTTTATCCAGGTTTTCTGAATTAAAAAATCACCTACACCTCATTTGGCAGGGGAGATATGGGTGGAAAAGAGACAATTTGGAAGGAGAGAAACCAGTATCTCTCATTTGGTTATCCAAGGTTGAAGGAGAAAAACGTGAGGCGTCGGAAGGGAGAGAAATCGATTCCTCTCGTGCACGCGATTTCAGCGGATTTCGAATCGTCCCAAAATTGGGACGATTCTGATGGAAATCTTCAATCCTATTCAAATATTTAACACATTTCCCATATTTCCCTTAGATATATATATAAATAATAATAAAAATCAAATAATAATAACAATCAAATATTAACAATCAAATGTAAATAATTTATAAATAATAATAACAATCAAATATAAATAATAATAATAATAACAATCAAATATAAATAATTTATAAATAATAATAACAATCAACATAATTTATAAATAATCACAATAAAATAATAATAAATAATTTATAAATAATAACAATCAAATATAAATGATTTTGATAATGTGTATATAAATAATTTTGATCATAACTAATTATGCGTATATACATAATCATAAATGATTTATAAATGATTCTGATTATAGATAATTTTGAGTATAAATAATTATGATTATCTTGAATTAATAGTTTATATAAATAATTTATAACTAATTTTGAATTAATAAATATTTTGAATTAATAATTTTGAATTAATAACTATTTTGAATTAGTAATTATTTTTAATTAATAATTTTTTTGAATTAATAATTTTTTTAATTAATAATTTTTTTAATTAATAATTTTGAATGTATAATTTTTATTACCTTTAATTAATAATTTTTAATTAATAAATTATATAAATAATTTTGATTATCTTTAGTTAATTTTTTAAAATTTTATAATTTTATTAATATATGGTGGTAGGTGTGGTGTCCATGTGGATCTAATCGATATTGGTTTTTCATATTGAGCAAGTATGCCCTTTAATCCCATGTGTATGTGTTATTTTTAAATAAAGGTTATTTTTTTCATTTGCACCAAAACATATTCTTTTCATTTCTTTTAAAAATTGTCACCAAACATGATGAAGGGAAATCCAAATAATTTCTTTTCTTTTATTAAGTTATAAATCCAAACACAATGAGAGAAATCACAATAATTTATTTTCTTTTCTTTTCTTTTATAAACTATCAAATCAATTATTTTCTTTAACTAAAATATAACCAAACACAGTGCTAGTGTTTTGTCACCGTTCCATTATAAAATAATATATATATAAATATTATTTTCATTTTAACCAAAAATAAACCACAAAAAATCCATATAAAATTTTTTAGATGGCCATAACTTGGTCGTTTGGAATTGAATCAATGCACAGTTTATTTCGTTGTGACCATATTAAATCTCTATACTTAAATTTGAAGAAAATTAATTTGTATGGACTCAAAAAAAACATGCAATCATTATGATACAAATTGATGGTACTGAAGAACACAGTGAATGTTGGTGGGTTGGGGATTTAAAAATTTCCATCACCAGGGTGATGAAACTTCACTATCTTCGGTGATCTGAGCCCCGGTATGGTTTGAGGATCTCACTTGAATTAATCAGAGAATAGAAATTAAAATAGAATGAGTACCTAATTTGAATCAAATCATGTTTATCTATAAAAATTTGTTGGTGACTATTGCTCAAAGGTTCCAAGGCCGAACCCCTCTAGATCATCCACACATTCTTCAATAATTCATGTGTATGTTGTTTGTTGAATTCCAATTGCTAGTGTGGAGCTTCGACGATTTATTCAATGTCCTGAAAATCACCTCAATCTTGTGCCTTAGATCTACAAATGCATTCTTATATCATTCACTTTGTTATAGTTCTTCTCTCTCTATGATTTGGTTGTAGAGATAATCTATCAATTCCAAAAAATGTATAGTATATAGAATGAGCTTCTCTTTCACTTATATAGAAGATGTCCAAAATACCCGGTTAGGGTTCCCTAACCCCCATATAATTAACATCCACTATATAAGTAATAAATAAATAATTATGAAAAACTAACAACATCACAAATATTATTTATATTTTATCATAAAATTATAATGTATATTAAATATATTACGTGATAAACCCAAGACATTAACTTGACTCGTAATTCCCGCTAATATTAAACGAACCTTGAATATTGAAGTAATATTCGTTCGTGTAATATTATTCTGTGTATTTACTTAAACACTTGTAATTACTTTTAATAAATAAATTCAACATAATTATTCTATACTTTAATAATAATGAATTTATTTATTTTTTGGTGATCGATAAAAATTGGACAACTCTCAAACCCTGTGGTGGGTCCCACTATGTCCAATATACCTATTCACTAGAATAGGAAAGATTCTTGAATACACTACTGTGTGTGACCCTCTAGGCCTTTATCTCGATAAAAGTGAATAGTATTAACTAACCAAGAGCAGAGTATAACAACCCATCAAATCTTCTAAAGAGACAAGGAATAGTCATAGCAACAACAACCATCCTATGAACACACATTGTGTAATATAATTTTTTTTCATTATATATCTCATAAAGTAGGATGCACGCTTATGTCATCGAACTTTATTACTTTATTGTTTGTTGATATAACTGGATGGACTTACATTTGACTACCATGGTCATGGATTTATGAAGGTATTGTCATCCTAATCAACGAAGCCTGAGATATCATTTCCTCAACTTGGAAGTGACAAATTCTATCTTGATCACTCAACCAATGTCATACCATTAATGATGAACCATACACAAGCTACCTTGTCACGACTTCAATGCCATGTTTTTTCCTTTCATCAAAAGTGTGTGATAAAATGGCGCACATTGATAATAATCTCAATTCAGGAGACTAATACACATGTTCATAGATATGAACTACCAATGAAACCTAAAAAATGTTGTGTTCCTATTTACAGGTATGTCCTCATGATCTCAACTACTTGAGATCACTAAGTGAAAACTTCATGAGAAGAATTCTCAATGATTATGATCCCCAACACCTGATAGTCACACATCATTTGTGTCCTATTAGTATGATATATCTGGATGATAGGAAATAACTTTAAGATTATTGTCGTAGTATCTCGAGGTTCTACTACTAAAAAACATACCTTTAACAGTGATGGCCTTTATCATCACTTTTTTTAGCTCTAATAAAAGGTAACATTTATGAGAACTTTTTTTAGAGCTGATAAAAGGTAACTTTTATCAAGAATTTTCTTTAGCACTGGTAAAATGTACCATTTTTCCACACTTTATTTTTAGCATTGATAAAGGGTGTCCTTTATCTATGCTTTATTTTTAGTGCTGGTAAATGGATCCTTTATCAGTGCTTTTTTGGTGTTGATAATGGTTGAGAATAAAATGAAATAAATAAATAAAAATTGAAAATGAGTAAATTAAAAAAATTATTAAAAATTTTATTAATTAAATAATTATTGATAACCCACTCTCTTTTTATGCCCGAGGAATTTCCATCCTTCTTTCAAATAAACTTTTTGTAAAATAAAATCCTTCTTACTATTGTAACCTTATTTTTTTTACTTAAATAAAATTAGTCTACTAGTAAAATATATATATTTAGTGAAGAAGGCTTTATAATTAAAAATTACTATGAATTAAAAATACTGACTAATTGCATCGAGTAATAGACATAATTAAATATCGTTTTATTTTTCAATTTAACATATATCAAACGTGTGTTATATTGATTTCACATACATATACATAATTAATGTATTTTTATATGCAATGTACACACAAAAATATTTACATAATTAATTAAGTCTTATATAGAAACACATACACCTAATATTGATGTAATTTATTCAAATTTTAGTATTCGTTTTAGAATTTCATTATAACATGATAAATTTAATATATTATTTATTTAATCAATAAATTTTATTTATTTATTTTTAATTTTATTACATTTAGGTATTAATTTATTTTTAATATTTTTTTTATTTTTTTGGGAATTTAATCATTTTCTATTATTTTTTATACATACTTATTTACTATGTTTTAATATTTTCAATATGTGATCATCTTTATTTCAATATATATCATTATTTTTGAATAATTTATATTTAATTAACAAAACTTATCCATTTTTTCAATATCGTTAAAGTGTACTCATTTTTAATTATTCAATTTCACTCATTTTTAACATGCATGCACATATGATTAAATATTCATTAATAATGTTAGTAATATATATTTAGAAATAAATATATTTATAAATGTATATTTACTATATTTATACATTTTTATATTTATAATTATAGATAAATATATTTTATTTTTTAAAAAAGTATTTTTATAATTATAAATAAATAATTATATATATTTAAATAATTATAAAATTATAATTTATTTATTTAAATAATGAATATATTTACTATATTTGTATTTTTATATATTTATTATATATATATATATATAATTATATATATATATATAATGATATAAATATGTAAATATGTAAATATTTTTTTTAAAAGTATCTATATAATTATAAATAAATAATTATATAATTAAATAATTATAAAATTATAATAAATATATTTAAATTATGAATATATTTACTATATTTATATTTATATATATTTATTAAATATATATATATATAATTATATAATTATATTAAAAAATATATTTATAATTATAATTATAAATCCTTTATTAGTGATTATTAATTTAGTGATGATAAAAGGGATCATTATTAGTGTTTTTATGGAAGTACTGATAAAATTGTCACCAATCTATTTAAAGAACCCTAACTAGTCATGATATCTAAAGCTTTTTGCGGAATCCGCTTACTGTTGGCACTCCTCCTCGTCGAATACAAGCTCGAATCAAGGATCAAAAAATTCCAAGGCTCGAATTCAAGGCTCAAATGAGTCAAGGGTTGAATGAATCAAAGGATCAAACAAATACAAGGTTTGGAGATATCTCTACTTTCTCTCAGACAATTCAAAGCTTCAATCTGGGGTATGTTATTTTCACTTCCTCCTCACTCGTTGATTGCTTCTTTGGAGATATCTTTTTTGTGTTTTTTTGTTAATTATCTCTTGTTATTCATTATCCATCACTACCTTCCATTTTAGAATGAATTTCTGATTGGGGATTTCTATAATTTTGGGTTTTTATTGAGACTTTAAAGGTTTTTGTGCATCCTTGTAGCGTATTAATAATTCCACACACTAATTTTATCCTTGTAGCATGTTAAGTTTAGATTTTTTTAACATACTTCAATGTAAATAATACACAAAAAGTTTTTGTTAAAATTACACCCATGGTTTTTATTTAATAAATTTAAATTTATTTCATGTAAAGATTTCTTGAAATTGTGGTGCGGTTTGTTTGTTTTTTTATATTTTAAAGCTTCAATGGTATTACATTGAGATTTTTAGTTTATGTTAAGTGTCTTGAATTTTATCTCTTTGTTTTTTTCTTGATATACTATAATAAAATCTATATATACATTCATTTTTAAATCTACATATATATATAAACACATTATTTCATGTATATATGTAAGTATGTATTCATATTAAATATAGATAGGATTCATTCAATAAATCATATAGTAATTTTTTTATTGGTTTAAAAAATGCATTCCAAGAGAGACTATTAATGTGTTTTTTTTAAATTATGAATTTTAGGAATGTTTGGAACTTTTTAAAATTAATTTGATTCTCACTTTTTTATTTTGAATAATATTTAAAAAAGAAGTTTTTCGTTGAAAATTAGTATATTATCAAGTGTTATGGACTTTTTGGTACCATGATATGGTTTTTATAAAAAGTTATCACCATCTATAAAATCTATCTATATTAGTTTTTATGAGGTAAGACTTTTTTCTTTTAAATACTGAGATCGTATTGATGGGTGTTGGAAGGATGTTTGAATATACATGTTTGGGTTATGTTGATTTTTGATTGATATGTTTTCTAAAAAGGTGACCATACCTCCCATTACTATCATAATAGGGATAATATGCATCTTAGTGAGGGGTGAGAGATAGTTAAAATGTAGTGATGATTAGATTGTATGGGTCCCCACTTGTATTAAAGTATATATGGGAGTCCAACAAGGTAGGATAGTTGTAGATCTCTGGTAGGTTATAAACATAGGAACTCATCATCATGTTTATAGGTGGTTCCAACACAAGTATGTCTAGAGTCACCTCACAGGATGTTTTGGAATTTCCAAAGATTACATATGCTTCATTTACTAATGTTTACATGTATATTATTTTTGAATTACTACACATTTAATATTGATCTATTATAATGTGACTGATTCTTTATATTTTTTATTTGGTTGTATTGATTTATTTATTTTTATAAATAATGTTTCATTTTATTATTATATATTATATATTATTCTTCATGAGTATGGATATAAATAGGCATATTAAAGAACCCTAGAATATTTACAGAGTCTATAAGTATCTTCATTCAATAAAATATTATTTATTAAGGTGAAAATATTTATTAAGAGAAGTTGTATAGATTAATGATATTTGATATGCGGTTAATATTAAATGTAATAATTACTTAGGTTGTTACATAACTTGTTCCAAAAAATAGACCCCTTGAATCACACACAAGAATGTGTATGCCCCCCAAATACCACCTTCAATAAACCACAAGTTAATAACTAGTTCTAATGGTGTAATTCTCACAAATGGGATGCATTTCCCCTTTTAGAGAACACAATGGAGTACAACTATCATCTTCATAAACTTCATCTCTTGAATAGTAATTATTACAATTTGTTGCATGGGACTTATCCCCCATATCTTTTTAGGTTACATGAACTAATCTAAGTAGTATTCATCCCATGGATGACTATTTCTTAGATTATTTCAAGCAACATAGGTGCATGTTCACAAGAGATGGAGGATGAGCCTCAAGCAACAAAATATAATAATAATTGTTCAGGAGATGAAGCTGATGATGATGATTGTTGTCTATAACTTTCATCTTTGGATGAATTCATAAGATAAGACCTACCATAGTGGATTAATTATTTCCTTAAATTCAATTACATATTTCCTTCAAAGCATACTGAAATTATTTGAAATAACTAAATATCATGTTTCCCTTATTAGAATTATCTATAACTTTCACATTTGATAACGAATATCTTATGTGTATTTATTTATTTATTCTAAAAAATGAGTATTTTATGAACCTAATAGGATAGATATGAATCAAAAATTGATACACACTAATCGTTTGACAAAATAGTATGAAGATGGAGTTAAAGATTTCATCAAGTTTTCAATAGAGCATGCATGCGACCCTTCTCAAATCCTTTTCCTCTGTTTATATTATTTTCATTCAAAAAAATAGTTTGGAAGAGTTATAAGAACATTTGGTTTGTCACAGAATAGAACATAACTATAAATGTTGGACTAAACATGGGGAAAACTTAACGTGCACACCTATTGGTATGATATTATGGTTTATGGATAATTTGATATGAATACTAGTGTAAATGATGATGGAGATAACATAGAAGAAATAAAGATGGAAATTAAAGATAAACTTTGTGATTTTCTAAAGTTGTCTGAGAAGTTAAATAGTTGTGCTAAGAGTCCATTGTATACTGATTTTACTAAATACACAACATTTTAAACTGTATTGAAGTTATATAATTTGAAATCTAACAACGGATGGAGCAACACCAACTTTACAGAAATACTTGGTCTCCAAAATTATATGCTTCTAGAATAAAATGAACTACTATGTCGAATATATGAATATAGAATAATATTTCTTTCAATGAGCATGATCTCTAAAAAAATATTCTTATCTAAATGATTGCATATTGTTTCTCAAGGACCATGAATCACTCATAAAATGCCCTAAGTGTGGCACGAATTGATACAAGAAAAATGAATCAAGTTCTTCAAAAGTTGTGTGGTATTTTCCTATCATTCCATGGTTTAGAATACTATATGGTTGTTAGGAAACCATGAAAATTTTGATGTGGTGTGAAGATACAAGAATTAAAGATGGAAACCTACGTCATCTAGAAGATTCTCCTCAATGGAAGAAAATTTATTACGAGTATCCTAAATTTTTAAATGCTCCAAGAAACTTTTGACTTGTATTATCTATATGTGGAATAAATTATTTTGGTGTACAGAGTAGTACTCATTGTACATGGCCCGTCATGTTGGTAAATTATAACTTTCTACTATGGTTATGAATGAAGCACAAATATATTATGTTGTATCTGCTTATATCTATAATAAAGTAACACAGTAATGATATTGATTTCTATTTGTATCCATTAATTGAAGATATAAAATTGATATGGGATACAAGTGTTACAATGTGTGATTCTTATAGAAGTGAATAATTCACATCTAGGGCCATGTTTTATGGGATGATAAATGAATTTCCTTATTATGGAAATTTATCAAGCTATAAAATCAAAGGAACATTGGTGTGTCCCATTTGTGAATAATGCACACACTCAGTTCGGTTGAAACATTCCTCAAAGAATTTGTTTTTAGGAAATCCAAAATTTTCACCTCAACAACATAAATAACAATCCTGAAAAACCATATCCACTAACAGGTGATCAACTGTTCGATAAAGTAAAATATATTGACACTATTTTCAGTAAACCATTTTTGAAAAACCTTATAAAATCAAATTGGAATAAGAGATCAATTTTATTTGAATTACCATATTGGAATTGTTTATACATCAGAAATTTTCTTGATGTCATTCATGTAGAAAAAAATGTATTTTATAGTGTTATTGGAACATTAATGAATGTTCCTAAAAAATATATTTCATCAAGGATAGGTTGGACATGACTGACAGGAGGATAAGGGAAGATTTGGCACCGATGAAGGTTAAAGGGTGAACTTTTCTTCCTCCATCAGCTTACACTCTATCCAGATAGGAAAAATAACAATTTTTCCTTTTCCTTAATAGTGTAAAATTTCCAGAGGGGTATTCATAAAATATAAATAATTTCGTGTCAATCACTACTACAAAATAGGCCTTTAACATCATTAAAATAGGCTTTTATTAGTGATAAAAAAGAACTGAATACTACAGCTTAGATAAAATTCCTAGGATTTTATCAGCGCTAGAAAATCACTGTTAAAGGAGAGATTTATCAGTGTTAAAAAAGAATTGATAAAAGACACCATTTATCAGCACATTTATTTAGTGCTGATAAATGAGACTTTTATGAGCACTACTAAATGTGTTGATAAAGGGGAATGGTGTAGTGTGATGTTACAGCTCATTGTAACACCAGAAATAGGGCATGTAGTGTGCAGTAACAACACACTGTAGCACCAAAAATAGTACCATAAATTATAAAAATCAAATATATATATATAATTTAAATGAAATAAAATTTTCAACAAAATTACAAAAAAAAATCCATTATAGAGAAAAATAATGAACCGATATAAAATAACAAGGAACCTTTGGTCAATAAGAATAACATACCTATATAAGAAAATGATTCTTATGTTAGTAATAATATAAATATATAAATTAAATAGAAAGTTTTAATCTTAAACTAAACTTTGAGTCATACCAGGAACATTGTGCAGCAGACTGTGTTACGGTTGATTTTTTCACGTCACATTCCATTTATTGTTCATCTTTAAGCATTATATATCTGAAAATTAATTAAATAAATATAAGATAAAAATTATAAGAAAATTAATTAAGTAATAGTATGTAGAATTATGAGAAAACAATCTAGGCTCATTTGCTCAGTTTTGGCGATGTGATGCGTGTTTTAAACTAAAATGACACTTATATATTGAAATGATGTACCTAGAGTCATACCGGTCACAAAATGCAACATATTAAGGTCATTATTATTCCTACATGTCCCAAATGACTTATGTATCATTGTTATAAATTATCAAAACAATATTAATGTGTTTCCTTAGTTTTGAGTACGCCACTTGTGTTTTTTACTAAAATGTCATTTTAAATTGGAAACATGTACTTTGAGTCATACAGGTCGCATCATGTGTGGGATTGACATTACACTGATTCCTACATGTAAAAAATGAATTTTGAATCATTTTACTAAATTATCAAGACAATCCAATAATGTTTTATTGGTTTTCAATGAGTGACACTTTTTGTATTAAAATATCAATTTTAAACCGATAGTAGACACTTTGAGTCATACTGGGCACATCATGTATCATATTGAGGTGTGACTAATTTCTATACATCAAAAATGACTTATGAATATATTTCATAACGTACTAAAACAATCTGAATGTGTTTTCTTAGTAATGATTATGTCAATTATTTTTTTTACTAAAATTAATATCAAGTTTGAATAAAAAGATGTACTTGGATTCATATCAGTTACATCGTGTATCAAATTGAGGTGATACTTATTCTTTCACATCCTAAATGACTTATGAATCATTTTTATAAAGTATCAAAACAATCCTAATGAGTTCCATTAGTTTTGAGTATGAAACTTGTCTTTTTTACTAAAATGTCATTTTAAACTAGAAACACGCATTTTGAGTCATAAAGGTCTCATAGTGTGTGGGTTTTATGTGAGATTTATTCCTACACATCACAAATTAATTATGAATCATTGTCCTAAATTATCAAGACAATATGAGTGTGTTTATTGGTTTTTAGTGAGTGACACCTTTTTGTATTAAAATGTCAATTATAAACTGATAACAGACACCATGAGTCATAACGGGCACATCATGTATTGGATTGAGGTGAAGATGATTATTACACATTACAAATGACTTATGGATCATTTTCCTAAAGTACCAAAATAATATGAATGTTTTTTCTCAGTTTTGAGTATGTCAGTTGTTTTTTTTTTACTAAAATTAATGTCAATTTTGAATAAAAAGATACACTTTGAGTCATATAGGTCACACTGTACATTAGATTGAGGTGAGGCTAATTCCTAAATGTCCCAAATGACTTATGTATTGTTTTACTAAATTATAAAAACAATATTAATGTGGTTCCTTGATTTTGAGTATGCCACTTGTGTTTTTTACTAAAATGTCATTTTAAACTGGAAACACACACTTAGAGTCACACGGGTCGCATCGTTTGTGGGTTTGGTGTGAGACTAATTATGTAAGAACCTAGATCATCATTTCAGGTATGGATCTTTATTTCAGGTTATTTTTTTGGAAAAAAGAAGAAATGAGGTTTTTCTAAGTACACATCGTGTACTTTGGAGTACACACATTGTACCCGGTTTCCACGTATAACCATGTAATAGCCATGTAATGGCTGAGTACATGGCCGTGTGGGTGATCTGGAAGACTACCTAAACCAGGGGCCGGTTGAGGCTAGTACATGGCGTCTACATTAAATGAACACACCGTGTACTTTTCTTTTTATTTTATTAATTAGACCGAGGTTGCGTCTTATCTCCAGAATCATCATCTTCTTTTTGTGTCTCGTCCAGGAGAGCGATGTACGGCATAAAATCTTTGAGCTCCTCTCGTTCCTCTATCTGAGCTCTGATTGAGACACCACCGGGTGAGTCGTTTTCCCAGAAGTGAGTTCTCTCTTTACCTAGAGCCTCTCTTCCTAATTTCTCTTCTCTCGTAAGTTATTCAAGGTTGAAATTTTTTGATCTTTTTGTATATCTATGACGTTTTAGGATGATTCAAGGGTCGATGTTCAGAATTGTTCACCTTACCACATCGAGGAAGGTGGTTTGTGCCTTTCTTTGATAGTCTTTGGATTATATATGGTTAAAGTGCCGAATACCCTTGTTTGGGGTTTTGCGTGTTTTGGATTTTGACCCTATTTAATATCTATTATGGTTTAGTTGTTTGATTAAGGGTTGTTTCCTATGTGTAAGATTGTATACCCTTATTTTTTGAACACCCATGGGTGATTTCCCTTGTTTGACTATTTTTGGTTGTTTGGCCCAGGATTCCTATGAGGCATACCTTTTTTTCCATGCCTTGAGTTGTTTAGGATGGATTTGATTGGTTATATGTGATGCATGCTTTTATGATTTTATTAAATTCTATCCATGTAATAGTTTGAATTTCATATAGAAATTTTAATGAATTTTTTATGCACGTTGATCTTACTTGGACCGTGATAGCCTTGGATCAAGAAAATTGTGGGGGTTTCCATGTTTATTTACATAAAACTGTGAGAGCCTTGGTGTAGATTTTGAACCAAGTGGTATTAACCATGAGAGCTACCCGGATGTTGTTTATGATTATTTACACTACATTGACCCAGGGGGTATTGACCGTGAGAGCTACCCGAAGGTTTTGTGTAATTTATTTAATGTTATGTTAAACCAAAGGGGTTAAACCATGAGAGATACCTAGAGGTCATGTGTAATTTATTTAATTCTATGTTAAACCAAAGGGGTTAGACTGTGAGAGATTTCCTAGAGGGTTGTTATGAATGTTTGATTGAATGATTATGACGATTCTTCCAAGCCAAAGCACAATCTTAGACTCGGTATTACTTGGTTGTTTAGATGGTCTTCTAAGATGTCTGTTATTAATATTACCTAGAGGGATAAGAAGATTAGGCTAGATCCTAGGATTCATTATTCAATGGTACGAATAATTAATAAATGGAAATGAATGTAATTTGAAATTTTAAGATTGTTTAATTTTGAGTACTTCCTAGTTTATTGCTTCTTTTTTCATATTTTCCTGCTATATACATTCACTGACAGTTAGGTATAGATCTTTTGGTGGTTGCCTATTGAGATTCGTCTCACACCCTGTTTGGGTCATGTTTTTTGACCCAAACAGATTATATACTTGTAGTTATAGATAAGGGAAAGTGCCCTTCTACATCAGGTACTTGATTATTGGTGGAGCTGGAGAGCGTGGGACTAAGATGAGGCTTTCAATGATGTTGGAGTTTACTATTTTCTATACTTTGGTTTCAATATTATATTTCTAGTATTGTGACTTGTTTGGATGATTTTCTAGATACTTGTGACATGCATCATTATTTATATATGTGTTTTAGTTGTTTATTCTATCAGTCTTCTGTTGTTTACTTTGTTGTATGGTATTAATGCTTCCACTATTGTTTATTATTTTTTATCTCATTGTGTATACTCTTAAAATGAGGTAATAGTTTCCCCACTATCACACTTAAATCCCTAACTGTTATTTAGTAACCTCTGGTGTTCGGGGAAATGTGCTTGAGGCCATGTGACCAACTAAGTACGAGGTACCTTTGGGCAGCACCCAGAAACAAGACATTACAAAGTGGTGTGAAAGTAAGTTCTTTTCTATGTTTTTTTACTATTTGGAGCCTATAGACAAGGATAGAAAGAAATAGTTAGTTGTTAATAAGCTATAAACAGGAGTAGCTAAAACATTTATAGGGAAAATCCAATTTACCTCAAATATTTCAGTTTTTCTGGTTTTGAAATTGTTACAGTTGATTTGATTTCACCATTGGGTGATTCACTTATTTTGTGTTTTTATCTTTGATATTATTATGGCTCTATTTCTATTGAAAACCGATGAGATGAGGGTATGTCATCTCATGCATCATATAGGCACTTTATAGAGATCACATGTCATGCATTCTTTTCATGCCATTTAGGGTAGATTACTGATTTCATGCTATTGTGATAGATGTTATGCTAGATATGCATGTTTTTTATAGATTTCATGATAGAATACATGTTATTTTGATAGGGTATTGGAAATTGTAAAGTTTCATTGGAATGGATGCCAAAATTTGGTCCATGAGGTGTTATGGGCCCTCTTGGATCGGAATTTAGTGGATCATGTTGAAATTTAATTGAATTTTGTCAAGTTGTAATGTGAATAAGGATGCCAAACTTTGATTCTAGGAAGTATGGGCTCTCACAGGTCGGAATTTTTCATGCCTTGGACAAAATTTTATGTTTTTAGGGATTCCAAAGAAGTTTCAGAGGATTACTGTCCAGAAACCCAAACAACACAACATGTGATGTTATGAACACATGCCATGTGTTCTTCTATTCTGGAAGAAACAACTTTTATTAAGTACATGACATGTATTATATGTACACACTGTGTAGTCTTTAACCATGTGACTGACTATGTGAGTAGAGACATGGGGTTGGGAAACTTTTGGTAGAACACACTGTGTCTAGATTGTACATGTTGTGTTTTAAAGAACCGTGTATCCAGTCGTGTGACCAACGACATGGGTGTATGGAAATTAGGTTGTACACGTCGTGTCTCATTCATGTACGCAGTGTAGAGTCGACCGTGTCACCGACCATGTGACTAATGAAATAGGTGGTCAGAACTAAAGTAGTACACACTGTGTCTAGGGTGAACACATAATGTAGTGTTACCCAGGAGAGAACCGTGTAGTTCTAACCGTGTAGAAGAACTTGGACATGAGGTAAAATTCAAGTACACACCATGTCATAGGAGTAAAACGTTGTGTGTAGGGGTGTTACATGACCAGGTTTGGCAGAAGTACAAGCCATGTTAAAAGCTTAAGGGGACACTCCATGTAGAGGTTACACATTCCATGTAACCCTTTTCTGAAAGAAAAACATGAATTATTTCCTTCTCCTATTCCATTTTTTCACTTCAAAGTTTCAGTCCTTGATAATATTAAACTGAGGTGTGTACTTGACCTTGTAGAGTCATGTCACTGAGATATCCTCTAGTTGTACGCTAGGTACAAGGCGATGATTAGACATCAGAAATAGTAGATCAAGGACTACTAGTAGATCCTCCCATCGTGCCCATCTTGGCACTATCTATTATACCGGACGTAGGTGTTGATGCCCAGTTCCATGAAGGATTTATGAGGATGATTCATACTTTTCTGGGAGTATCGCATCCTTCCCCGACTATGGAAGAGTTGACAAGGGTGTTCCAGCAGCAACATCCTCCCACTTTTCTAGGGGATAGAGGACCACAGTCTGCAGATTCATGGTTGTAGTCCATGTTTTCTATCTTCGAGTATTTGGATATGACTCTAAATAGAAGGTTGAAGATTGTGACTTACATGATGTGTGATTCTGCCAAGAGATGGTGGGATGTTATCACGTAGGCGGGACGTCATCGGGAGATGGTTTGGTAAGAGTTTCAGAGGACCTTCTATGATTACTTTTACCCCGAGACGTTGAGGGCCGATCGAGCCTGATATTTCATGCATTTAGAGTAGGGTTCTCTTTCAGTGATGGATTACTCATCCCATTTTATAGAGATTTAGTGCTTCTCACCTGCTTTGGGAGGTGATGAGTTATCACTTGTTAGGTGGTTTGAGGATAGTCTCAGGTATGACATCTGATCGCATGTAAATGTCTTCAGACTAACTTCAGCGATGAATATAGTGAATTAGGCGCTGATTACTAAGCGTAATATGAGGTAGTTGGGAGTGGTGAGATGGGGCAGTTTAGCATCCAGGGCTAGTACTCCTTTTTTTGATAGCAGGAAGTGCTGTAGGGATCCTTTTCATGGTGATTCCAGTGGTAGGGATGTATCTATAGGTAGATAGGTGAGGTTCTATCAGTGTGTAAAGACTAGGCACACAATACCTTAGTGCCCGAGAGACCCAGTTGAGTACCGATCTTGTGGTAAGATGGGTCATCTTAAGTGTTTCTTCTAGTTTTTCTCACCAGTAGCTAGTGAGAGGTGATCTGTTATGACTCCACGTTAGGAGCAGGACCACCATTTTCTCCTCAGTCAGGGAACTGGAGTTCATCAGGTTGTTCAGGCCGAGGAGGTAGTTGTGGTCGTAGTAGCCAATTGGCTAGCTTTCAGCGATAGTAGGGTGGTTAGGCAGGGTCACAGGGTAGCGGTACAGGTCAGACTTTTGCAGTGGAGCAGACCCACCAAGAGTAGGATCCCAAACCCTCTATGGTTAGAGGTAAGATTATAGTGCCTCAATTTTAGCTTCTTCTCTTTTTGATACAGGGTCTTCCCATAGTTTTATATATGTTGCTATTGTGAAGAGCCTTGGGATCTGTATCTTTACTTCTAATGATGTTATGATGTTAGATACTCTGTTGGAGATTAGGACGACTAGTGTACATCGGTGCAAGTAATTCCCTCTTTAGGTTGGTGGGTTTCACTTATTATGGGACCTCTATGTCTTAGAGAAGACAGGCTTCAATGTCATTCTCAAAATGGACTGGTTAGTCTCCTTTCAGGCCTTTTTTGACTACTATCACCGCAGGGTGAGTTTCAAATCCCCAGAAGGCGGGTCTTTTCTACACAAGGGAGAATAGGATGTCCAAGAGAGCATAGCTAGACCCAAGCATCATGGGTTGAGAGGGATTACCTACTAGATTTCTAGTTTATATCTAGATTACTAGGGGACTTCACATATAGACTTTCCTCCAGTGGTGGATCATTTCAGAGATGTCTTTCCAAATAACTTTTTAGGTTTACCTCTGGAGCGAGAGGTAGATTTATCTATTGAGCTTATGCTAGGAGTGGCACTGGTGTCCATTCCTCCTTATAGTATGGCTACACCGGAGTTACATGAGCTCAAAAAGTAGTTAGAGGAGTTACAGGAAAAGGGTTTCATCCGACCTAGTATCTCTCTTGGGGTTCGACTGTCCTTTTTGCGAAGAAGGTAGACGGTACCCTCATACTTTGTGTGGATTATCAGAAGCTAAACCAGTTGATGTTCAAGAACTGATATCCCTTGCTGAGGATTTATGATCTCTTTGATCAGTTTCAAGGATCCCAGGTGTTCTCGAAGATTGAATTGATATTCTATTATCATCAGTTTCACGTTAGACCATCAGATATACCTCTTACAACCTTTCAAAGTAGGTATGGTCTATATGAGTATTTGGTTATGTCGTTCGGTCTCACGAACGCATCAGCAGTCTTCATGGAACTGATTAACCAAGTGTTCCATCCTTACTTTTATTCTTTTGTGGTAGTCTTTGTGGACGATATCTTGGTGTACTCTCACACTCAACATGACCATGACACACATCTTGAGATCATTTTGAGTACACTGAGAGAGCATCATCTATATTCCAAGATCTCAAAATGAAACTTTTGGATAGACCATATTCACTTCTTGGGTCATGTTATCTTAGATAAAGGAGTATCAATAGATCTAGAGAAAGTGAGAGTAGTAGTTTCCCGGGAGCATCCAAAGAATGTCTTTGTGGTACGGAGTTTTCTGGGGCTGGATGGTTACTATAAGTGATTTATATAGGAATTTTCATGCTTATCAGCGCCACTGATGGGCCTGGATAAGAAGGGTGAAAATTACTTGTGGACATATTCATGTGATTCAGCTTTTCAAGAGATTAAAGGAAGATTGAATTAAACACCGATATTGATTTTTCTAGAGTTGGGAAAGATTTACACCATTTACTGTGATTTGTCAGGTATCGGTCTAGGAGAAGTGCTTATATAGGGGGAAGGAGTCTTTGCGTATGGGTCTCAGCAGTTGAGGCCACATGAGAGAAATTACCCAACGCATGATCTCAAGTTAGCTGCAGTTGTGCATGCTTTATGCTGTTGGAGACATTATCTTTTGGGAGAGAATTTTGTTGTATAAACTGACCACAAAAGTCTCAAGTATATCTTTACTTAGCATGATCTGAATTTGAGACAGAAAAGGTGGGTTGATTAACTTCAGTCTTTTGACTTTCAGCTTTCATACATGCCTCTGAAGGGCAACACAGTGGCTGATGCATTGAGAAGGAGTACTCAGATATTGGAAGTTCAGGAGGCCAATTGTGAGTAGAAGCTTATGTCTATATTCTCTGGGATGCATATAGAGGTGCATGACAGGCAGGGGTAGACCTTTCTTTCTTCTATAGTTCTTACCTCAACTCTATTGGCTCGAGTGTGAATGAGGAAACTATCAAATTCTGAAGGCCTAGTCCTATGGGAGAGTGTGTCAGGAGAGGACCCTACTTCTGGGTGGACCATAGACGATGATGAGATCTTTCATTCCCATGGGCACATATGGGTGTCAACAGACATACACGAGGAGCTGTTGTGAGATTTTCATTCCTTAGTTTGGGTAGTTCATCCTGGTGTCACCAAGATGTATCGAGATCTATGCTATCAGTATTGGTGGTCAGGTATGAAGAGGGATGTCACTGATTTTGTTATGAGATGTTCCACCTGTTAGCAGGTGAAGGTGGAGAATCAGCGAATGAAAGGGATTTTATAGCAGTTACCAATTCCTGAGTGGAATTGAAATGATGTTGTGATGGATTTCATGATGGGGTTACCGAGGTCACATCAAGGGAATTATGTAGTTTGGGTTGTAGTTTCAAAACTCACAAAGGTTTCACATTTCTTTTTTATCAAGGAGACCTTCAGTGTTGATGAGCTTGGAAGGTTTTAAATTTGAGATATTATACGTTTTCATGGGTTTCCGCACTCTATTGTCTCAAACAGGGATTCTCGTTTTACTTCTCACATCTGGAAGGGACTACAAAGGGCTTTGGGTATATAGGTACTTCTGATTATATCTTACCATCCCTAAACAGATGGCCAGTCCGAGTGTACGATTCAGGTTTTGGAGGACATGCTTCGAGCATGCATCCTAGATTTCAGGGGTTCTTATGAGAGACAAATGCGCCTAGTGGAGTATGCCTACAATAATAGTTTTCAAGAGACGATTTAGATGGAACCTTATGAGACTTTGTATGGTAGGCCATACTAATCACCCCTATGTTGGTTGGAAGTAGGAGAGAAAGCTATGATGGGACCTCATCTTTTCCAGGAGACCACTGAGCAGGTGGAGTTGATTCGGAAGAGGATGGATACTACAAAATATCAACAGAAATCTTATGTTGATCGATGGAGATGACCTCTGGAGTTTGAGGTCAGAGATCAGGTTTTCTTACATGTCACACCAAGGTTGGGACACAAGAGGGTTAGGAGATAGGGGAAGTTTTCACTGAGATACTTCAGGTCATTTGAGGTTTTGGAGAGAGTCAGGTAGGTTTCCTATCAGTTGCAGTTATCTTAGAGGTACTAGGCTATACATGATGTCTTTCATGTTTCTCAGCTACGACATTACTTTTTAGACTCATATCACCTTTTTCGACTTGAGGAGGTTGAGTTGGAGGTGGATGCATCCTTCAAGGAGTACCCTATATAGATTTTGGATCGCAGCATGAAGGTTCTTCATGGCCGGTTTGTTCCTCTGGCACAGGTGCTATGGTAGCACAGGCGAGTACATGATGAGACTTGGGAGAGGGGGGCTGATATTCAATCCCAATGTCCAAAGTTTTTTGAAGTTTCTTCTTCACCACCCTTAGAAGGAAAATTCAGGGATGAATTTCTTTAAGGGGGGAATTTTTTAAGAACCCAGATCTTTATTTCAGGTATGGATCTTTATTTCGGGTTGTTTTTTAGGAAAAAGGAAGAAATTAGGTTTTTCTAAGTACAAGTCATGTACATTGGAGTACATGTCATGTACCCGATTTCCACGCATAATTGTGTAATGGACGTGTAACAGAAGAGTACATGGTTGTGGGGGTGACCTAACAGACCACCTAAAGCGGGGGCCGGTTGAGGCTAGTACACAACATGTACATTAAATGAACATACCATGTACTTTTATTTTTATTTGATTAATTAGACTAGGGTCATGTCTTATCTCCAGAATCATCTTCTTCTTTCAGTGTCTCATCCAGGATAGAAATGTATGGCCGAAAATCTTTGAGCTCCTCTCGTTCCTCCATCTGAGCTCTGATTGAGATGTCGCTGAGTGCATCAGATTCCCACTGGAGAGTTCTCTCTTTCCCTAGATCCTCTCTTCCTGATTTCTCCTCTCTCATAAGTTATTCAAGGTTGAAAGATTTTGACTTTTTTTTAGATCTATGATATTCTAGGCTGATTCAAGGATTGAAGTTCGGAAGTGTTCACCAAACCACATCGAGGTAGGTGGTTTGTGAATTTCTTTGATAGTATTTAGATTATATATAGTTAAAGTGTAAAATACACTTTCTTGGGGTATTGCGTGTTTTGTATTTTGACCCTATTTAATACCTTTTATGGTTTGGTTGTTTGATTAAGGGTTGTTGCCTATGTATAAGATTGTATACCCTTGTTTTTTGGGACACCCATGGGTGCTTTCCATTGTTTGATTGTTTTTTTTCATTTGGCCTAGGATACCTATGAGGCATACCTTGTTTTCCATGCCTTGTGTTGTTTAGGATTGAGTTGATTGTTATATCTGATGCATGTTTTTATGCTTTGATTAAAGTTGATCCTTGTAATAGTTTGAATTTCATGTAGATCCTTTAATGAATGTTGTATGTGTGTTAATTTTCCTTAGACCGTGAGAGCCTTGGACTAGGAAAATTATGGGGGTTTTCATGTTTATTTACAAAGGACCGTGAGATCCTTGGTGTAGATTTTGACCCAGAGGGTATTGACCATGAGAGCTACCCAGGGGTCATGTGTAATTTATTTAATGCTATCTTAAACCAAATGGGTTAGATTATGAGAGCTGCCCGGAGGTCATGTATAATTTATTTAATGATATATTAAACCAAAGGGGTTAGACTATGAGAGATTTCCCAAAGTGTTGTTATGAATGTTTGATTGAATGACTGTGATGAGTCTGCCAAGCCAAAGCACAAGCTTGGACTCAGTCTTACTTGGTTATTTATATGGTATTCTAAGGCATCTGTTATTACTATTACCTAGAGGGATATGGATCTTAGGCTAGATCTTGGGATTCATTATTCAATGGTTTGAATAATTAATAAATGTAAATGAATGTAATTGGAAACTATAGGATTGTTTAATTTTGAGTACTTCCTAGTTTATTGTTTCTTTTTGCATATTTTCCCGCTATATACATTTAATGACAGTTAGGCACAGATCTTTTGGTGGTTTCCTGCTGGGATTCATATCACACCCTGTTTGGGTCATGTTTTTTTACCCAAACATATTATATGGTTGTGAGTATAGATAAGGTAAAGAACCCTTCTACATCAGGTACATGATTGTTGTTGGAGCTGGAGAGCATGGGACCAAGATGAGGTTTACGATACTGTTGGAGTTTACTGTTTTATGTACTTTGGTTTTAGTATTTTATTTCAAGTATTGTGACCTGTTTGGATGCTTTACTAGATACTTGTGACATGCATCATTATTTATATATGTGTCGCAGTTGTTTATTCTATCTGTCTTCCACTATTTACTTTGTTGTATGGTATTACTGCTTCTGCTACTATTTATTATTTTTTATTATTTTGTGTATACTCTTCCAATGAGGGCATAGTTTCCCCACTATCACACTCAAGTCCCTCGCTGTGAGTCGGTAGCCTCTGGTATTCAGGGAAATGCGCTTGAGGCCATGTGACGAACCGAGTATGGGGCACCTTTGGGTGGCACACAAAACTGGGACGTTACAAATTACTACACATCAAAAATGAATTATGAATAGTTTTCTTAATTTATCAAGACAATCCAAGTGTGTTTTCTCAGTATTCATTGACTAAATATTTTTGTATTAAATTGTCAATTTTAAACCGATAATGGACACTTTGAGTCATATTGAGAATATCATGTATTAGATTGAGGTGTGGCTAATTTCTACACATCACAAATGACTTATGGATTGTTTTCCTAAATTACCAAAACAATACGAATGATTTTTCTTAGTTTATAGTATGTCATTTGTTTTTATACTAAAATTAACGTCAATTTTGAATAAAAATACGCACTTTGAGCCATATTGGTCACACCATGCATAATATTGAGGTGAGGCTGATTTCTAAACATCCCAAATTACTTATGGATTGTTTTCCTAAATTATGAAAACAATATTAATGTGTTTACTCATTTTTTAGTATGTAACTCTTATTTTTTACTAAAATGTCTTTTTAAATTGGAAACATGCACTTTGAGTCATACAGGTCACATAATGTGTGGGTTTGATATGAGATTGATTCCTATACATCAAAAATGAATTATGAATTGTTATCCTAAATTATAAATAAAATCCAAGAACATTTTTAGGGTTTTCAGTGAGTGAAACTTTTTGTATTAAAATATAAAATTTAAACTGATGATAGAAACTTTGAGTCATACCGAGCACATCATGTATCAGATTGAGGTGCGGTTAATTACTATATATAAAAAAAGACTTATGGATCTTTTTCCTGAAGTAACAAAACAATATAAATGCATTTTATTGGTTTTGAGTATATCGGGTTCTTTTTTACTAAAATTAATGTCAATTTTGAATAAAAAGACACACTTGGAGTCATACCGGTCACACCATACATCAGATTAAGGTGAGTATGATTACTACATGTCTCAAATGACTTATAGATCATTTTACTAAAATATTACAACAATCCAAATGTGTTTCCTTGGTTTTGTGTACGTCGCTTGTGTTTTCTACTAAAATGTCATTTTAAATTGGAAAAACATAATTTGGGTCATATAGATTGCATCTTATATGGGTGTTTTGTGAGAATAATTCCTACACATAAAAAATGAATTATGAATCTTTTTCCTAAATTATCAAGAAAATATGAGTGTTGTTGATCTGTTTTTAGTGAGTGACACTTTTTGTATTAAAATATCAATTTTAAAATGACAACGGACAATTTGAGTCATACAGGGCACATCATGTATCGTATTGAGGTGTGACTAATTCTTACACATCAAAAAATAACTTATGGATTGTTTTTGTAAAGTACCAAAACAATCTGAATGTTTTTTCTTGGTTTTGAGTATATCAATTGTTTTTTTTACTAAAATTAATGTAAATTTTGAATAAAAAGATGCACTTGGAGTCATACCGGTCACACCATACATTTAATTGAGGTGAGTATGATTCCCACATGTCCCAAATGACTTATGGATCATTTTACTAAATTATCAAAACATTACAAATGAATTTCCTCAGTTTTGAGTATGTCACTTGTGTTTTTTACTAAAATGTCATTTTAAACTAGAAACACACACTTTGAGTCATACATGTCACATCGTGTGTGGGTTTGATGTGAGAATGGTTCTTATACATCATAAATGAATTAAAAATCATTTTCCTAAATTATAAATACAATCCAAGCACATTTTTTTAGTTTTTAGTGAGTAACACTTTTTTATATTAAAATTTCAATTTTAAACTAATAATGGACACTTTGACATAAGTCCTCCTCGATGACCATGATCTCTCAATGCTTGTTGTCCTCCAATAGTTATCTTATACACCTACTAGATTTGGTGGTTGATTACATGAATATTTATTTAGACATTTAAGTTGGATTATATACATGTTTGATGATTTAGAGTTGTATAGATGTTTTTTCAATAACACTAGTGGATAAATTAAAGATTCCAACACAGAATCATCCTAGGTCATACAAACTATAATGTTTGAACAATAGAATCAAACATCAAGTAAACAAATAGGTTCTAATTTCATTTTTTATTGGTAAAAACTATGTTGATGGGGTATTGTGTAATTTTATTCATATGGGTTATTATCACTTATTATTGGGATGGACTTAGAAGTTTGAAAAGGAAGTTAAATATAATGGGAGGAAGATCACATATTCTTTCTGATTTGGGGAAGAGAATATTACACTTTCTCATTTGAAACCATCACATTTTCTTCAAGTAAACTTTCTTCCAAAAGAGCCCAAATGTTGCCTCTTTATCAATAATGCTCTAATGGAGAAATCAATCCATAAAAAAGCATTTTTTTTATTTATTGATTATGGTGAATTCATGCCATGAGGAGAAGAGTCTTCACTAAACATTAGTTCATTCGTTGATTGAGTAATATCATGATTTTTTTCTTAATTATCTTATAGGTGGATTACTACCATGTATAAAATCACTTAAACAAGTGGTGGAAAACATTTTTTCAATAAGACACCTAAAATAATTTTACAATGGATCTTATCTTAAGTTTCAAGTGTTGTTCACACTTCTCAAAAAAATTCTCAAAAATAATCTTGGTATGATACTCATTCTGCTTCATTTCCAAAAAAATTATTATTTTCAAGCTAGTGCTTCGTCACCTCCTCCACCTCATTCTTCGCCTCAGTCTCCACCTCAACCTCCACCTATACCTACTCCTCCTCCACCTCAGTCTCCTACTCTAACTCTACATTTTCATCCACCTCTGCCTCTTCCGCCACATCTATCTATGCCATTTCCCAACAATTTTATTGTTTGCATGTCAGTGCTCCTAAACAAATTGATTTTCTCTATTATACTTCTCCTTGAGAAAGAAATAAAAAATAATATATAAGAATTTTGAAATTAATGCTTCACACCCCAAATATATTTCTAAGGTCATAAATCATACTATATCATAAACATAGCAGGTGTTGTCGAAATACATTCTAACAACACGCACACTACCCACTCATCTATAAACAAATTTACGTATTCTTTTGAGTATGAAGGTTTTCAAAAATCTTTATAATACTGATAAAATATAGACAAAAAATGATTTTGAAATATATTAAATAAAATTGTAATTACCTTCAGAAATTACCTATTAGGGGATGATGGTCTTTTCATGCTTTATGATATATCTCATAAATTTTCAAACATAATATCCAAAATAGATGTCATTATATTACTTCAGACACTATAGAAACATTTACCAAAATAAGTAAGTTATTTTGAAATGTTTTTATAGTTAAATCTTTCTATATATACCTTAATTTTTTCCATTTTTAATAATACAAAGGCTTTATCTATTTAAACACCAACTTCATGCCATGATTTTTCCTATATTTAGTGATTTCCCTATCATAAAAAAATTCATGTTAAAACACATACTGAAACATATAATTCAAATTTTATCTATAAAATTTTTATTGAAGTGTATTATGAATTCATAATACACATCATGTGTGGTTGTTTGGTTGGATATCCATGTATTGGATCCAAAAAATAAATATTCTAGGTGTCCAGATTGACTGCGATCATCATCCAATGCTGCTTAATAATAATAATAATAAATGAAAAAATTCAAAATATATTTTATGTGATTAAATTGTAGAGTTTTACTCATGCATTTTACGAGTCAAAAAGAGTCTATCATCTGATATTTTTATCAAACTCTTTGAGTAACTCATATTTCTTCTTCTTAATTTCTTCATTATATAATATAAGTTTTTCCATAGAAATGATACAAGGATTAATGAATCCAAATCATGATTCACATGATCTTACCTTTATATAGAAGTAATATAAATGCCTATAGAAAATATGAATATTTATTAACTTTAATAAAACTATTATCTCACAATTAGGACAAAAGTATTATGAGAATTTATCTTATGTATGTTTTCACAATTAAGACACCCATCCATTCATGCTTGAGGATCTCATTTATAGCCTCAAGACCAATTATGTGTTTCATGGAAGTTCCATATATTTCTTATTCATATGGAATGTAAGAAATATTTGAATATTTAAATTTGTTCTTTGCGTGAAGTTGTAATGATAATAAATGTTTCTCTGGAACTAGTGGGGAGAAGGTAATCTCAGAACTTCATTTTGATTTCTTGGTTGATTCACTAGACTCTCTTGATCAAACCTTCTATTTCCCCACCACTTTATCCATCTATAATATCATACCTCACTTCGTACCTTTTATCATAAATCATTAAAGGTTTTTCATATGAAAAGATTTGTTAAATACATACCTCATGTATATTTATAAGATTATATAGCCATACTATGAAAGCTCCAATAGCATCATTAACCATTGTAATATACGGATCATTAAGTGGAATAGGAAACTCAGCAATTGGATCATGATCTACCTCAATCCCCACTATCATGTGATATTTTAGGAGGTCTTTATGGTGTAACTTATTTCCCAGGATATTATACATTGTACCCATTACAACATGGCAGTGCGTGGGTATTGAAATATACAAATCACATACAATTTTACCCTACATAATTTTAATAATATAAAGTTATTGGAATTTGTTTGATTATAATTTACGAGAAAGAGTAATGAAAAAATTGATTGCCTCAAGTAAGGTATGTGGTTGGGGGAATGACTGGACTCAAATATAATGGGGTGATTTGGTTTATGTGCAGATCTTTGTTCATTTGTAGGTTCAATTTGATCCTTTCTTATACATTGATATGCCAAACAAGACTGAAAAATATATCTTTCAGTGATTATATTTGTATCTTCAATCATCTCACCTTATTATATGTATCTTCATGTGGTTTTATCTTCTCAAAATACATGCAATGAGAAACTCCAAAACCTAATCCTATGATGTGACCATATTGTTCTGTCTGCTTCAAAGCTACTAAAAGTAGCCTTTCTTTCGGTACAATCATTTCCAATTATTATGACTAAACCATATATAAAATCTGAACATAAATAGATATTTTTATGCAATACTATTATAAAGCATAATGAATTATAATTATGTAATACTTACACATGTTTACCGTACTATGTTTGTGTTTTCATCAACTAGTTTACCCTCCTCATTTACACGAGACTACTTATATAGCACATGATGTGGGATGGAAGTGACTTCAAATTTTGATTCATCAATCTAAATATAAACAAAGGAGCATATGATGTTTAATATCACATAATTAAACTTTTATTATTGATTTAAAATATATAAAAATTTATTCTTTAATGAATTATACCCCATCCTTGTTTTGTGATAGGGGAACATTGGTTTTTATGCACGTTCTTTGTGTTCAACACTCTTTTATTGTTTCATGAATTAAAAATTTTAAATCAATTTTTATAAAATAAATAGTTTCAAATAATATATTATCAACTGCAATGCACCTAAAATGATTTTTCATTGAAATGATTTATAAAATCAGTCAATGTTTCCTAATTTATAATGTGTGTATAACTAATTGGTGGGTGGGGCTTTACTTTCACCTCAATATCCCTAAGATGTAACTTCATAAGAAGTGTTTGGAAGCCTCTATGGGATTTTACAATGGTCATTAAGAGAAATTTCTTATGTAAATATTCTAAAATAAACAAACTCTTCAAAGAATAATGAAAATTAAATAAATGTTTCATTATATAATTTTTCTATAAAATAGAGAAAGTATATCATAACATTACCATTATATTTTTTCAAAGGTTTTCCTTCATTACAGGTTATATGTGGCACCATGAATCAATATCAATTGTCACATTCATCCTCGTTGTGACCCCAAGATAACTGATGAACATTGACTTATTAGGGTTAATAGGTTGGTTGTGTTGATTCCAACCAACCACAAATTTTATAACCTAACTTCTTACCTTGATAATTTTATTCAACATTGTGATTCTTTATTGTTGTTGTTTTTCTTCATCAACATGATGTTGATCCCTTAACAATTATATAGCTTCATCATCAACGGTATGTTCTTCATTAGGATTGGTAACATCATCATTTGTAGAAGACATTGTCTACATGAGTAGTCAAAAATTTAATTTTTCTCTAATAACAACAATGTAAACATGGATAATGGATTTGATAAGGGTCACATACATGCTCTATTGAAAAATTTATGAACTCTATAACTCCATCTTTATACTCTTTTGTTAAATGATTAGCATGCATCCATTTTTAAGGAAATGAGGAATTGAATTTAAGAAAATAATTACTCCACTATGGTAGGTTTCATCCTCTAAATTCATATAAAGGTGAAAGTTATGGATATATTTCATCCTCATCAGATTCATCTCCTAAACAGTTATTATTGTATTTTTTTCTTAATACTCATCCCTAATATCTTTTGGAAATCCACCTATGTTTCTTGAACTACTGTAACCAAAATTCATCCCATACTGGGTGTTGGTGATCATTTTGGATGACTACTGCTCATAGAAGTTCAAACAACATAAAATATATGGGGGATGAGTCTTAAGAAAAAAAATGAAACAATAAACGTTCAAGAGATAAAGATGGTGAGGATGATTGTTGTCTCCTTAAAACTTTTTAAATTACCACATCTTAATTTAAAACTTCAAATATAATCTCAAAATGCTAAAAGATCCCCGACACTACCATGATAACATCAAATCATCCACACTAAGTTTCACTGACTTCATTTCATACCGGTGAATTATACTAATCATACCATAAGTTTATACCATGGTTGTTCCCTGACATTCAAATCATTTCATTGATAAGAGGTTAACATTTTAATCATAGGAGAAAAAATTATTTATCTCCCTCTAGAAATGACCACATCATAGGTATCATGAGATTTGACCTCAGACCCTTAGAATCCTAGACTATCCCAAAGGGATAACCATCACATGTACTTATTTCATTCAAGTCATGAAATGGGTATAATATATCCATTTTTCTTAGGAATTGCATTTGAAATATAGGGAAGTCTTAACTTAATTATGGCTTTTAACATATTACATTTCAAAAATTAAGGAATGAACACTCAAATCCAAATTGAAATAAATTCTAATTCCCTTAATCTATAAAATTGGCTATTCCATAATCCATTCAATTTTATAAATCATTGTTTTTTCTCCCCAAACATAGCCTAAATTCTGGATTCTATTAGCCTTTATGAAAAACTTGTTCATTTGACCGAAGGTCCATATGACTTCCACTTGTAGTCATTTACTTCCACTCACAAGCATTTATTATCTTCCAATTCCTCTGAAATGTTTCTTTTTTTTGGAATTTCCTTCCCAGTTAAGAGTTTTAAAATGTTTGGAATGTTTTAGCATGCTTTGATTTCTATCAATAGAGGTTTTGTAAGAAAAAATGCATCTTGTTACCTTGGAATGTTTTAAAAAAAATCATTGTAATTAGTGTCTTTGGAGAAAAAGAAAGCCAATGAAAATGTATTCAAATTAAATGAAGATCAAAAGGTTTAATGGTATTTTTTTCTTTCAAGTTATAATTTTTTGTATTGATTTGATCAAATTTTACCCTTGTATATTTTTTCCAGAGGGAAAGGGAGAGCTTGTCCATATAATAATTCAAGTAGTAACATAACATGACTAAAAATAGACATTAGAGTCAAAAATTGAGGGGTTAAATGGGACATTAAAAGTCATAAAGCACATAGAAGATGAAGGTGACGTTGAAGTTATAAAAAATATGGAGGTAATCATAGAGCTATTTAGAAAAAAGAAGTAATCCCTTTATGGACTAGAATCATTGAATAATGAATATATATTTAAAGTTTGGTTTAATGATTCTAGGCCATCAAGGGATTCCTTATTTTCTCTCAACATCTATAGGATTCACTCCATAGTTTTCATAACTTCCACATCACATTCATTTTTCATGTGTTTCATGTCTTTTAATGTCCAATTTAACCCCTCAATTTCCAACTCCAATGCTTTCTTTCTGTCAAGTTGTGTTTCTAGTTGAATTATTTTGTGGATAATCCTCTCATTTTCTCTATAGAAACAATATAAAAGGGGAAATTTTGATTAAAGCAATACAAAAAATTGAGAGTCAAAAGAAAAAATACCATCAAAACTTCTGATCTTCAAATAATTTGAATAAATTTTCATCAGCTTTATTTTCCTCCAAAGACGCCAATTGTAGTGAAAATTTTATTAAAACATTCTAAAAGGGAAACACGATGCATTTTTGCTTACAAAACCTCTATTTATATAATATATCTAGAAGATTAATATGAAATAAGGGCCGAAGAGCTCTGCTCATTGTGGGAGGAATACCTTCAAGAGTCAGATTGGAACCCTTTTAAATTTATCAAGGATATAGGTAAAGAGAATAAAAAGTCGTGTTTAGTGTGTTTTTTTCACACAAAAAATGTGAAACAATAGTATTTTAAGGATTCGACCAATCATAGTAGTATTCTCATCCAATTATTCTTAACTGTGGAGTTCTAATAGAACCCAATGTGACTGTACCCAAATTAAAAGTAATTTTTGATGAAGTGTTGTCAAAAGTAACTAAGTGAGTCATATAAGAGAATGCATATCAAAAAACCAAAAAATCATTCATTATGTTTTTATTTAATTTTATGTGTCGTTTTTGGTGTTTTCAAGAAGTATTAAATGAGGACGATGAAAGGCTGAAAGAGTTAAAGATTAGGTTGGGAGTTGTGTTATTCAAAGTTGTGGCAGCGACTTTGACAGAGATTAATGAATACAATCCAAGCAGGAGGTATGTCATCAAGGAACTTTGGAACCACAATGATGGGAGGAAGGATATTTTGAAAGATAGATTCTAATCCATCATCAAGATATGGAAGGCAATCAAGCGTATGAGGAATAATTAAATAAAGGTAGTGAAGGTTAGTTGTATTAGAGTATTGTAGTATTATATCTTTGTTCAAGACAGTAACAATTTTCATGCAAGATGCATGAAAATGTGGAATTTTATGCATGAAGTGTATTGTATTATATATCTATATTACCAAAACAAATCCTTATTTACGCAACCTTATTTGTGAAACTCATGGTCCTTTATAACATGAACAGTGATTATGAATTCTTAATCCATAATCATAATTAAAGAATAATATCAAACAACACATCATTGTTACTCACATTGTAAAGGTTGTATGACCTCCATCAACAATATAATTCAATTTCCATCACAACATACCACCAACCACAAGGTAATCCCAGTAAAATTTTTCCATTTAACCGTCTTGAATTTATCAATTCATTTATGGTAAAAATTACCACAATCATAAATATAATAAAATAGTGCTAAGAAACACTAAATTTTCTAATATTTCACACAAGTTTAACTTAACAACTTTAATAATTATTCCACGCGGCATATCATCGTCTCATTATTCAATAATATATTCAGCATATGAAATTATATTCAGATTTATATTCAAATTGTGTATGAATAAAAAAATAATCAAATGAAAGAAAATATATAGAATCCACCATAAAATTATATCATTTTATGACATAGGAACAAACTTCATTTATTCATTCTACTACATCACCTATGCAACACTAATCATCCAATGTTAATTAAGAGAATATCCACACCTATAATTCTATGAAATTTTATAAAGATGATTTTCTCAATAGATACACACATATATTCATAATTCTTCTTATTGTCTTAAACTTATTTTCATCTTTATGATCATGTCATACTATGGAAACAAGATTCAAACAATGAAAATCCACATTATCTAAAAGGTAAGAAGAAATAATATAATGGAAACATCAAGAAAATCACCATTAATTGAAACAGTAGATGGAGATGCCCGAATGGCCTGAAGGCCTTCATTTTTATTAATTTTGTATAACCCCTCTTTCAAGGGATGAGGGGGAACCCTTATAAGGCCCGTAGGCTTAGAGAATACATGGCTCGTAGGCTTAAGAGATTACATGACCTGAATGTCTTAGGGAATTCAACCAGACTATAACTACAAGGAACTGCCCCTCCCCAACATCTACATCGTGATGATAGCTCTCCACCTTTTCATGGTCGTCTGGCTAGGATTCATGTGCAAGAACAGGTTGGTACCAATGGCATAGCCATACCCTCTCATTCTTTGAAATCCATCTGGTTCTGCTCTGGTGAGTGCACTTGCTCTGAATCCTCCTCTGGGGTTGCTTCTTTTTTGTAGAGTCTGTCTGGGGAAACTGCACTAATCATGTGTCCTGAAGGCCTTAAGGTGGCCCAAAGGCCTTAAAGTTGGCCTGAAAGCCTTACTGGCCTGAAGGCCTGGGTGGCCTGAAGGCCTTAAGGACTCCAAGTCCAAACCGGTGGCCCAAGGTGAATAGTTATGGCTGTTATAGTACTAAACAGTTCCTACTATAGTAACTGCTACATTACCTGCTACAGTACCCAAAATTATGCTTCTACCTGGTTTTGAACCTGGGTCTCGTGGATGCACTTAAGTAGTCCTCACTAACTGGGTTGAGGCTCATGTACCAGTGGATGGAGATGCAGTTCGCAGTGGTCTCATATGAAGCTGGAATGAGTTTATAGAGTAGGGGTGGCATTGTGTAGGTATAGGTAAGTGAGAGAGAGAGAGAGATGAGATGTAGGGTTCTTCATGGTTATGAGCAGTGCAAAAATGAAAACTTCAGAACCCAAAAAAATCAAACAATGAGAGAGGGAAAGGAGAAAATAACATACCTTCGATTCTATCCTTGATTCATCCGAGAGAACGTAGAGGAGTAGCGCTGGCAGCAGCGAAGTTCTATGAGAAATTGAGAATAACGACTAAATGAGTCGCAGTTAGGGTTCTTTTTAAATAGATCAAGGACAATTTTATCTTCACTTTCAAAAAAATACTGATAAAGAGCTCTTTATCTGTCTTAAATTGATAAGCACTGATAAAAGGCATATTTATCAGCATTTTTTTAGTGCTCATAAAGATCCAGCTTTATCAGCGCTAAAAAAGCGATGATAAAATACATCTTTATTAGGGATAAAGTTTTATCGCTCATAAAGGTTCATTTTATCATCGCTTTTTTAGCCTTAATAAATCTTGATCTTTATCATCTCTAAAAAATTACTAATAAAATGAACCTTTATGAGTGTTAAAATTTATTATTAATAAAGGATTTATAATTATAATTATAAATAAATAAATTTTTCAAAATAATTATATAATTATATATTTTTTTATTATAATTTTATAATTATTTAAATATATAATTATTTATTTATAATTACATTAATACTTTAAAAAATATTTTTTATTTATAATTATAAATATATAATTTTATAAATATAGTAAATATACATTTATAAATATATTTATAATTATAAATATATTTATATCATTATATATATATTTAATAAATACATATAAATATAAATATATTTATTATAATTTTATAATTATTTTTTTTATAAATATATAAATATTTCTTTTAAAAAAATAATATTTATATATTTATATAATTATATATATATATATAACCCCCAGGGTGCACCTCAGTGGTAGCTACCTCTATGGGTCTCGGTGAGATCTCAAGTTTGAGTCTCGCTAAGTAAACTGAGGTTTTGACCTCAACTTATATATATATATATATCTAATTCATTATTTAAATAAATTTAATATAATTTTATAATTATTTAAATATATATAATTATTCAATTATAATTATATAAATATTTTTTTGAAAAAAAATATTTATTTTTTTATAATAATTATAAATATATAAATTTATAAATACAGTAAATAAAAATTTATAAATATATTTATTTACAAATATATTTTTAACATTACTAATGAATATATAATCTTAAATACATGCGTTTTAAAAATGAGTGAAGTTGAATAATTAAAAATGAGTACACTTTAAAAATATTGAAAAAATGGATAAGTATTGTTAATTAAATATAAATTATTAAAAAAATGTGGATATATATATTGAGGTAAAGATGAATACATATTAAAAATACTAAAACATAGTAAATAAATAAATATAAATAAATAATAGAAAATGATTAAACTCAAAATAAAATAAAAAATAAAAAATAACTAAAAATGAATAAATAACGCCTAATTGTAAAAATATTATAAATAAATAAATAAAATTGACTGATTAAAAAAATAATATATTAAATGTATCATGTTATAATGAAATTATGAAATATACTGAAATTTGAATAAATTATATAAATATTATGTGTATGTGTTTCTATATAAGATTTCATTACTTGCGTAAATATCTGTGTGTACATATTATATATTAAAATACATCAATTACATATATATATATGTCAAATCAATGTAACACATGACGTTTTATAAAGCATAAATTGAAAAATCAAACAGCATTAAAAATGAATAAGATATTAAAATGTTTTTAATTATTAAATTTTATTCATTTTCTATATATTTATATTTAATATATATTATTTATTAATATTTATAATTAATATATATATATATATATTATAGTTATTCATATTTATTAATAATTTTTTCATTAATAAAAGTTTAAATAATTTTGTAATTTATTTATTTTTAATTTTTTTGTTTAATTATTACAATTTATTAGTATTATATATCTATATGTAATATATACTATTTATTAATATTTATAATCTCTATATATGTATATTAAATTTACTCATTTTTATCAATAATTATTTAATTAAAAAAATGTTTAATATTTTTCTTAATTTACTCATTTTTAATTTTTATTTGTTTAATTATTTCATTTTATTCATTTTATATATCTATATATTTAATATATACTATTTATTAATTTATATAATTTATATATATGTATATTCATTTTATTCATTTTTAACAATAGTTATTTAATTAGTAAAATTGTTAATATTTTTTATTTGTTTAATTATTTCATTTTATTCTGGACCTTTATAAGCGCTTAAAGAGCACTAATAAAGGTTGCCTTTTATCTATGCTATAAATAAAGCACTAATAAAGGATTCCCTTTATGAGTGCTACAAATAAAGCACTGATAAACGGCACCTGTTATCAATGCTTTTGTTAGCGTTGATAAAGGTGACCCGCATTAGCACTTTTTTCTTATGCTGATAAATGTTTCCATTGTTACAGGCCTCTTTTGTAGTAGTGAATAACTAATTTAAAGTTACAAGGACTAAAATCACACGATTGTCATGTTTTGATGCAAGATTTGATGTTTGTTGCTTTCCGTTGCATTTTTTCCTAAAAATGTACAACATGCATTAACCATACACTGCTTATTTTTCAAAGCTATATGCAGTAAATTTATAGACCCGATGAAGTTTTCAATCATGAATAAGGAGGTTGTAGTCATATTATGTAAATTAGAGATGCTCTTCCCACCATTATTCTTTGATATAATGGTCTACCTGATAGTTCACTTAGTTAGAGAGGTTCAACTATGTGTTCCTGTCTATTAGAGATGGATGTACCCCATTTAACAATATATGAATATTTTGAAAGGGTGTGTCAAGAATCAAAGTTATCCAGAGGCCTGTATTGCAGAATGATACATTGTTGAAGAAGTTGTTGAATTCTGTATCGATTACCCATCAGATGTTGAGAGCATCAGTCTCTCGAAGTCTCGTCACAGTGGATGCCTTATGGGAAAAGAGATTTTCGGAAGAGATGTTGTTACAATTACCTTCATAGAGTGGGAGTAAGCACACCTTTATATTTTACATAATAGTGAAGCTGTTAATCTATACATTAAAGCCTGCAAAGAAATTCTTATAGATTTGAATCCATCAAGGGTTGAAGGATGGATATCAAATACACATAAACAAAAATTTATAGGATGCTTATGAGATCAAATTTATAAGGAGTTATCTAAAATATGAATTCAATCATTGAATGACTTTGATGGTTATCCATGGGACTGAATGAAAATTTTATATCTTACACTGGTTTTGTAATCAATGGTTATATGTGCTATACAAAAGAATAGGATGACTGTAATACGATTCAAAATAACAGAGTTACGCTTATGGTGGAAGTGATACACATATCTGGTTATAAGGATAGAAATCCAATTTATGAAAATATTTCATATTTTGGCATTATCGAATAAATATATGAGTTGAATTATACAACATTTCAAGTGATGATTTTCCATTACAAATGTCTTGACAATTGGAGTGTAGTGAAATTTGATGAAATGGGCTTCATGAAGGTGAATTTTAGTGTGGAAGGAGAAACAATGATTCATTCGTAATTGCATCATAATCAGTGCAATTATTTAATGTCTTAGATCCAACAAACAAGAATTGGTTGATTGTCCTGTTGGTGACTAAAACAATTATCAGGTTATATTAAAATTCAATTGAGTATGACCCTTTAATTTGGAGATCACAATCAGTTCATATTGGTCCCAATTTAGACAATGTCTTGTATGTTAGAGGATACCACAAATAGGGGATTTATATTCTCGATAGAGGAGCCAAATCCCTAAAACCTTTAAAAAAGGAAAGAGAGTTTAATGATATGGTAAAAGTGTTTTTTAATATACTATTTTTTCCCTCATAATTTTATTTGTTCTCTACTGCATTAACATAATATAAATTAAATATTTGACTATTAATGCATACAATGTCTTCTTCACATGATGATATCACCAATATTATGGAAGAATATATTATAATAAAGGAAACCATTTGGGAAGATGTAAAGGTAATGTTATGATAAAATTTATCTATTTTATCAAAAAATTATATAATGAAACGTTGATTTAATTTTCATTATTCCTTGAAAAGTTCATTTATTTTAGAATATTTTTGTTCATATTCCATTCCTTTATGCACCAAAACTTCCAAAGGCTTCTTCTCCCTCAAAAAATTTTCTCCCCTACAGTGTTGACATTTATCACTTTCCTTTAAGTTCCCTCCATTTCCTTTGCATGAAGAGCAACGACGCTGCAATCTTGATGTTTTCACAATAAAATAATTGTCCATATAATTAATTTATTGTTTCATATTTATGTTTAATTTTTTTTAGTATTACTCATATAAGAATTGTTTTCTTATACGGGTGGATTCTTTTGTTCGAGTTGAGGTGGTTTGTTCGAAGCTACTCATGCTCGTGAGAGATTTGACTTCAAGGCTCAAACTAAGATAATTACAACAAGTAAATGGGTCAATAATATATACATCCATCATAAAAATATGAATTCCTACTACTTATTTAATTAATTTTTTCATCATTTTATATACTATTTGTAAGTTAATTTACTTATCATTTTTATCTAATACTTATTTAATTTTTTTCATAGATCTTTTGTGATGTCATATTTTTCTATCAACTATCCACAAAAATCCACAAAAGAGATAACATGTTCCTTTCTTTTAATTTTACCACACTTTTCATTGGCTTTCTTTGTCTAACTACCAACAATGCATATTGAGTCAATGTTCTTAGCTAAAAAACATTTTTCAGCTAAGAACATCAACTCAATATGAATTTTTCGAAGTTTGAGAAATAAAGGAAATGGAAATAATGGTAATTTTTTAAATTTAGATTATTTTTATACTTTGGGTTGTTTAGGAATTATCCACACCTCAATCCAATGCATGGTGTGACCAACATGACTCTAAGTGCGTCTTTTTATTTAAAATTAACATTAATTTTAGTAAAAAAGATAACTAACATACTCAAAACTAAGTAAAATGTTCATATTGTTTTTCTACTTTAGTAAAATTATATATAATTAATTTTTTACATGTTGGAATCATCTATACCACAATCCAATACATTATGTTCCAGGTATGACTCAAAGAGTCTGTTATCAGTTTAAAATTGACATTTTAGTTCAAAAAGTTCCACTCATTGAAAACTGAGAAAACATACTCAGATTGTATTTATAATTTATGAAAACGATTTATAAGTCATTTGTGATGTATAAAAATCATTCTCGCATCAAATTGACACACGATGTGATCGGTATGACTCAAAGTGCGTGTTTCTAGTTTAAAATGACATTTTAGTGAAAAAGACAAGTTACATACTCAAAACCAATAAAATTAATTTTAATTGTTTTTAAACTTTATAAAAATCGTCCATAAGTCATATTGTATGTTTAGGAATCTTCCTCACCTCAATATGACACACGGTGTGACCAGTATGACTCCAAATGCATCTTTTTTTTAAATTGACATTAATTTTAGTAAAAAAGACAAATGACATACTCAAAATTGAGAAAACACATATGAATTTTTTGATACTTTAGGAAAATGATCCATAATGCATTTTTTAATTTTAGTAATAATCCTCACCTCAACCTGATACATGATGTTCCTGGTATGACTCAAAGTGTTCGTTATCAGTTTAAAATTGACATTTTAGCTCAAAAAGTGTCACTCACTGAAAACCAATAAAATGCATTTAGATTGTCTTTATAATTTAGTAAAATGATTAATAATTCATTTTTTATGCGTATGAATCATCCTCACATCAAAATAACATGTTATATGACTGGTATGACTCAAATTGTGTGTTTCCATTTTAAAATGACATTTTAGTTAAAAAGACAAGTGACATACTAAAAACTGTGAAAATTCATTAGAATTGTTTTGAAACTTTATTAAAATAACCCATAAGTCATTTTGGATGTTTATTAATTAACCTCACCTAAATCTGACACACAGTGTGACCGGTATGACTCCAAGTGTTTCTTTTTATTTAAAATTGACATTGTTTTATTAAAAAAAGATAAATGACATACTCAAAACCAAGAAAACACATTCAGATTGTTTTGATATTTTAGTAAAAAATCCATAATATATTTTTGACATGTATTAATCATCCTCACCTCAATCATATACATGATGTTCCTGGTATGACTCAAAGTGTCCATTATTAGTTTAAAATCGACATTTTAGTTCAAAATGTTTCACTCACTAAAAACTATTAAAACACACTTGGGTTGTATTTATAATTTAGTAAAATGATTCATAATCCATTTTTATGTGTAAGAATCATTCTCACATAAAACCATCATATGATGTGACTGATATGACTCAAAGTACGTGTTTCAAGTTTAAAATGACATTTTAGTAAAAAAGAAAAATGATATACTCAAAATGGAGAAAACACATTTGGATTGTTTTTATAATTTATTAAAATTATACATAAGTCATTTGAGATGTTTATGTTTCATATGCACCTAAATCTGATGCATGTTGGACCGGTATGACTCCAAGTGTGTCTTTTTATTTAAAATTTACATTAATTTTAGTAAAAAGGACAAATGACAAACTCAAAACTAAGAAAATGCATTCATATTGTTTTGATAATTTATTAAAATGACCCATAAGTCATTTTTAACATGTATTAATCATCCTCACATCAATCTGATACATGATGTACTCGGTATGACTCAAAGTGTCGGTTATCAACTTAAAATTGACATTTTAGTTCAAAAAGTGTCACCAACTAAAAATCAAGAAAATGTGCTCATATTGTATTGATAATTTATAAAAATCATTTATAATTCATTTTTTATGTGTGGGAATTAGTATCACTTCAAAAATACACACGATGTGACCCGTATGAATCAAATTATGTGTTTCCAGTTTAAAATGACATTTTATTAAAAAAGACAAGTGACAAACTCAAAACTGATAAAACACATTCATATTGTTTTTATAATTTAGGAAAAAAATTCATAAGTCATTTGGGACATGTAATAATCATCTTCTCCTCAACCTGATGTATGGTTTTACCGGTATGACTCAAAGTGCGTCTTTTTATTTAATAAGTGTCATTTTAGTTTAAAACGTGCATCACATTGCCAAAACTGAGAAAATCGTCCTAGATTTTTTTCTCATAATTATATCTACTATTACTTAATTAATTTACTCATAATTTTTATATTATAATTATTTAGTCAATTTTCACAGAGATAATGCTTGAAGATGAACAAGAAATGGTGTGACGTGCAAGAATCAACCAAAACTCAATTTGATACACTATGTTCTTTGTATGACTCAAAGTTTAGTTTAAAATTAACACTTTCTATTTAATAGATTTCTTTATATTATTACTAACATAATAATACATGCGTGTTCTTTTGGTCGAGGAGGGGTGATTTTTTTGGCAATAGCATGAGTTGGGGTCAGGGTAAAAAGAAAAAGGAACGTTGATGTTTTTGAATGTATGTAATAATTTGTACTTACTCATGTAATTGTATAAACCAATGTTTGAAATGTCTATAATATATATATTTTTTTCTTTTATTTGTGTTGTAAATTTTCTTTTATTTAAATTTTGTATTGGTAGTTGATTTTGATGCTTTTTTATGTTGTTTCTAGTACTGTAGTGTGATGTTGCAACAAACTACAGTATGGCCATTTATCAGCGGTACTAAATTTGCTGATAAAGGGGTCCTTTATCAGTGCTGAATAAAAGCACTGATAAAGGACCCCTTTATCAGTGATTTTTGAACACTGATAATATACTAGGTATTTTAATCATGCTTCAATAGTCAGCACTTTTCTAGAACTGATAAAGGCCATTTTTAGCACTGTTAAAGGTATATTTTATAGTAGTATTATCATTATAGCCTGGGAAATGCTATAAACTTCTTTATATGACAAATAATCTATAGCCATTACCATTTAAATAGTGGATAAAAAATATCTGCACTATAATGGTAAGTGTACATCATTCATAACTCACTCTACACATGTTATGGTAATTGAAAAGTATAGATAAAGTTGGGTTTAGGGAACCCACTTTTACAATATACTGGATCATAGATATTTGCTACAAGTTGGGAATTATGTGAGGTGGGATCTATGTTCTAGGTGGGAGAGCCTATTTCCTTTGAGACATGGATCAATATATTTGGGAGTTGGGTATTATTATTGAGATAAGTTGTTCTATGTGATAGTAACCCGAATGAGGGGTTATCCTAGGATTGTGAGTTCCCTTATAGATAAGAATCATGGGTAGTTTCTTGGGGTTGTGTGATAAGTTCATGGGTGGTGAAACCAATTATATTTTATAGGCATAGATATGCCTTAGGCTTTGTGATGTAGAGCACTTATAGTGTTTTTAGTATCAAGGTTGGTTTTTAAGGACATGATTGGTAGGACTCCTAACCCTATTGATTCAAGATGTATTTCTAATAGCATGGAGAGAGAATGGGGGACAATTTTGGTTTAGAGATGATACTCAGGGTGGTGGGTGATAAACAATTAGTTTTAACATGGGTGAGATGTTAGTCTAATTGGGAAAAAACATTGAGGTGCTCCTGGTTAGACATGAACAACATGCATGAGAGGCATGGTCTGCTGATTCATTAGGTGAATGTGCATAGGTTTGATAATGTGTGAGTTATAGAAGCTTGATTCGGGTTCTATGATCGGGAGGTATAGGAGTATATGCCCTTTGGGTTTGAATGTGATTGAGTTAGCACTTTCTGGTTACATGTATTTCCAGTTGAGTTGAGGATCGGTGAGCATCCATGTGAGGATTGAGGACTAATGTATTTGATGAAATTTTTATGGGCTTGGAGTACTAATATTTTTTATGATAATGAGGTATGTCCCATGGTAGTGAGAGGTGACGTCATGAATGGATTGGGGTGTTGTGATACGATTGACCTGAGGGCCTTGACAAGTAATTTTAGGTAGGAATTATTGTGGAACCTGTTGAGGTTATGGTCGGGGAGTAGTATAAGGAAATCTATATAGTGGGGAGTGTACCATAGGTTTTTATAGGGTATGACCCTCATTATGTGTTAATTTCAGCGGGTGTTGAGGATAAATTTCTTATTAATCCTAAAACAAGTATCATTTTATGTTAAGCATTAAAGCTTAGACATGGGTGAGATGTTCATGTTCAATCATTACATGTGGTAATGGATAGAGCATGAGCCATGGAGGAATAAACCTAATTTTGTTGGGGTTTTGGTGTGATGAGACTGGTCATTGGATGATTGATGTGTTATTTAGGTGAGGTGAGATGGAAATAGCACCAAACAGGTTATTGGACCACTAGAATTGTGTTTTTGTAGGCTATTATGATGGTGGGGAGCACCATAACTTGGAATCAGTATTGATTATATGATTATTGTGATAATTAGAACCATAATCCTAAATATTAATTGATTGGTGGCATCATGGTGTCTTAGGATATAAGGGTATAGTTGAGCATTGTCTCTGTGTTTCTGTGATGATGATGAGCAGGTGGCTCGATTTTTGATGAATTGTGCACCTCATGTTTGGAGTTTCATAGTTGAATCTTGGTTATCATTCCATAGTATAACATAGTTAGTTGATCATGAATTTGGGGCCTGGATAGGCCAAGTTTTGTGGTTTAGTACTTTCAGGGCTTCTCAGTGGTGAGAAGTGCTATGGTGGGGAGATTGTAAAGACCCATTTTTTTAGGGGTGTGAAAATTTGGAGGAATTTGAATTTTTGGTTTATAAGTGATTATAAGGGGTAAAATGGTGATTTACCCTATAAAATAATCTCATAAATATTTTATAATGATTTCATTGATCTTGGAGTGGGGTGTTTTCCCTAGGGCTGGAATTTGGTGAGATTCTAGGTTGGTGGTATTTTTCAGAATATGTTAATATTTATTTAATTAAATATTAATTATTCTTATTATAAACATGTTTATATCTCTTAAATAAAGATCCATATTAAAATTTTGACTTTGTATTTAATCCTATAATGGATGATTTTACCTAGATGGGGTATAAACTTGGATCGGGTTCTGAGAATGGGGTCAAGATTTAAAACGGGGTTTTATTTTATTTTATTTTAGTTCTTATTTTTACCCCCCCCCCCATTTCCTTCATTTGAACACTTAAGTAGGTAGGTTTCTCCCTTTTCCATTCAACCCATTCGATAGGGAAAGAGGGAGAGGGGCATGCTGGGATTTGTCTGTGGTGGAGATCATGACCAAATCAGGATGCAATGAATATGAGGTGGGAATCTAGACTTGATGCTTCAAAAATTTCACCTTTTGGTAGTTTAGTTATTTTTATTTTATTTAATTTTTTCATAGATACATCATTTTTTATTTTTATAATGATTATTGGACTTTTGGGAAGGCCTTGAGGGCTGTTGTGTGGTGATTTGGGGTGAAATAGGGATTTTAGGCTATTCGTAGGGGATTTATATTTGGGAAACCTGACTATATGATATATAGTTTCAAGAACACACTTCATGTGTTATTCTTTGTGATGAGGGTAGAGGATGATGACTATATGACTAGTCCATGAGGACGCACCATGTAGGATGACTTGGGGTGTGGCATAGTACTTGTCCAGACACCCCGTGTGTGTGGGGGGGGAACATGGTTGTGTAGGGTACATAACCATACCCAATGTACAGTACAAGATTAGAGGCTATGTGGAGTATTTGTATAGAGGTTGTGTGAGGAACGTAATTAGGTACCTCGTGTGGAATACATGCCATGTAGTCTAGAGAAACATTCCAGAATGGGCTAAGGTAGCTCTCTATAGTAGGGCATTGAGAGTACGCATTGTATACTTGGGAGAACATGTTGTATACTATTCAATTTGAGGTTTTGTGTGATTTTATGCCCTGAGGTTAGAAATGGACTCAAGTGGAGTTTATTATGAGTGTTTTCTTTGTGTAGAACATGATAGTGAGGACCTAATTGAGATCAGAGGTCATTGAAGAGTTGATTAAATGTTGGAGAGATATGATGGATATGATTTCTTCTGGGATTATGAATTAAGAGTTATCCGATGGGTGATGTGGTATTAGGCCTAAATGAGGGTCGTGAGAATGACTATCAGACTTGGCCTTAGATCTTTGAGGTTATTGAGTTGAGATAACAAGGGATGGTCCCTAGTGGAGGGACTGAGTTGTGGTGAAAAATATGATGTGGTGGTGGACCTACCTTTTTAAGCTTAATTTGGATAGGGAATGCAGGTTAAGATAATTCCTTGGGTGTGAGATTCAGTAGGGTGATGATGATCAGGTACTGAGAAGGATCTAGAGGATCCTACTAGATACCCATGTGGGTGATGTGATAATGTCATTGGGTTCATCATGTTGAGCTTGTGTGAGCATGATGGTCTTGAGGATTTAACTAAATGGTTATATGGATAATGAGGTGTGACTTGTGACGTGGGGCTAGGTTCAAGTTACTAGTGCCATAGTGGTGATTTTATGAGCTTGTGAGTGGTTTATAATTCCCTTACAAGTATATGCTAGGAGATTGGTTTGGGAAGAGAGAATGCTCAGGTCTGTAATATGGGTGAGGTGAGAACACTGTTGGATTCAGTGTGTCAAGATAATGTGACCAAGATAGTCTTGAGGAGTTAGTTGAATGGTTGGATGGATGTGGAGGCATGACTTGTGACATGGGGTTAGGTTCAAGTGACTATCACCCTAGAGGTGAGTTTATGAGTTTAGGAGTGGTTTTCGATTCCCTTACACGTGTATAATGGGAGACCATTTTAGGAGGATAGAATGTGCAGGTCTATGATATGGTTTTTGGATACAAAATAAGGGGTATTATGAGGGGTGATGATTACATGTATCACCTTAGAATCTGAATTAGTTATGCGAGCTTGATGTGGCTGCAGTGGTGATGATAGGTTGTTCGCTTGAGATGTCAACCTCAATTATGTGAGATGGGTTTGAGTAGGTGGTTGACCCATGTGATGTCACATGAAGTTCTCTGGAGGTTATACCCTGAGTATTTGTGTAGTATGACCAATGGTTTTGGGGATTATGTGCTCTCGGGTATGTGTGATTTATGTTATATATGTGAAGGTGGGGTTAGACACCATGTAAGATATATATCCTCTGGTAATTAGGACATGATACTTGGTTCTAGGTAAGAGATGCGACCCCCCAAATGTATGATATATGATAGTTCCCATTGATTTGTGACCTGAGGTAGATATGGTTCCAAGGTGAGACGCCCCCTAGGTAGGATATGTCTCCCAATGAGCTACGACTTGGGGTAGATATAGTTCCTCAAAGGGTTGAGGACCTTGGGTGGATGTTTATTTTATGTTCAGAGGATGGGTATATTTTCCCCATGTGGTTAGTTGTGCTCAGAGACACTTTGACACTAGTCGAACCAAGTATGACATACAAATATGGGTTTTGGGATAGGATGAGTTCCCCTAGGTTCTCTTTATATAGTTTTAAGTGAGTTAAGATGACCCCAACTTCTTGGTTGATATGTTGAGAGACATCTATCACTGACTGAAGTGAGTCCGGTTGATCTCATGCGGCACGTTAGAACCTGAGGATCGATATTGGTATTTATTTATTTTTATTTTCAGTTGTTTTTTGACTAGGTTGGGCATATCACATGTGTAGGAACTTGTTTATGATAGATGATTATAGGTACATCATTGGGGGTAGCCTACTGAGAATTTATTTCTCACCTCCTATGTGAGCACTTTACTGCACATACATACCTTATGTTTTCTTTATAGTTGAGCATAGGATATGTAGTGGATTGGGAAGAGGCCTAGTTTTGTATGATTGAGAAGGAATAACTCGACACAAACTTATAGATTCATATTGAGGTATGGCTCAATGATGGAAGTAGAGTATTTTGTATTTTATCCCTTTGTTTTATTTTGTATATGTGATTGGCCCAGTGGGTTATCAATCAATGTATGATGGTATGATCATTTGTTTATATGCCACATTTCATTTGTTATAGCATGATTCTGGTTTATTTGATATGTGTACTATGGTTATTTTTTTAATGAATAACATTTGGTTATTTTCATTATTATTATACTCTGATATGAGAGTATAGTATCCTCATAGTAACACCCTAGACCCCTACTGTTAGTTAATAGCCCCTGGCGTACGAGGAGGCACGCATGAGTTCACGGGGAGACCGTTGGCCTAGGAACTAATTAGTGGCTTGAGGTGGAAGTACATTTCACTTTAGAAGATAAATTTAAGTAAATAGGTGAGACGATGGGAGAGAGTATTAGATCATTAGTACAATCAATGTTTGTGGACATGTAAAATATAGTTTTAGACTGCATATTACACTCCTCCACCTCCTCCTCCATAGTTTTCCCATCTATTGTGAGTTATATATTGAGGATCCCTAATATTATATTGTAAAATTTTAGATCATACATTATATTGAGATACCCTAAAATATCATCAGATGTATATGGATCAATTTAGGGTAATGATACAACATATTATAGATTCATCAACTAGAGTATCATTCCCTATTGATGAGATTTTTATAATTGGGAAAAGTGTGAAAAAAATACATTGACCATTTAGACTTGTCTAGAAACATACCACTAAGGCATGAATAGATTATATCATTTATTTTATATTGGTATTGGATTATATATATATATATATATATATATTACAGGAATACATTAAAGATAAAGACATGTTGTGTAAAAAGAAAAAACATGTTGAGATCCCTTCGACTTCCCATACTAATTTTTCTAAATAACTTCCTAAATTATCATCACATTTATTTATGTGGTTGTGTGTTTATGAGATTCCAATGAGTTCTGATATTTTTAGGCACAATTATATGGTGTTTATTTTCAATAGAGATATAATGGAGCTTGTAATTGCAGATATTTTGGGTCTCTTAATGATGTAAGTTATTTCCATGTAGGTCGATTATCATATTTCTTTATATTATATAAATTTGATCTAACTTAATACCTTCATTTTATTTGTATTAGGTATATCTATACACATTGTATTAAATATGATATAACATTAGTGTATGAGTTCATTTACCCATAATTTATTTCTTCAATAACAATGACAATGAAGGATAAATAAAGAAAAATATATATTTCTGAAAGATTTCAGAATGATTCAATCCAATGTTGGATGCTTCCTTATCTTGATGAGTATGAAACATATATTTCATAAAGTGTTATTTATACTAATTAAGTAACCACTCACATTATATTTTTGTATATCAAAATTCATTGGATGTTGTGTATTTTTTTCCACAAGAAAATAAAACTTACTAGTTATTCTTGATACATGGTGACGTGTGAAAAAACCATAAATAAGTATTGGAGATGTATGTTTGATTATTTTAATACTTAAATATGATAATAAATTTTTATTTTATTTCATACTTATAATTTTCAAACAGGGTATGGAAGCACTATAACTGAATGATAGGAAAGAGGAAAAAAGGATCAATTATGTGTGTGAAAAAGTAACTTCATTTATAATTATAAAAAATTAATAGATACTTAAAACACTTTAACAAAAATCAACTGATTTAGGAAGTTTAAAACACTATTAAACAATAATTTGGCATATATAGTGGTGGTTTAAGCTGTTGCTATATATCGCTTTTCAAAAAAATACAGCTACATAATCTGCAGCCCTAGAATAGACAAACAAAAAACAGATAGATATGACAATATAAAAAAAACATTCAGAATAGTAATAATAATATAATAAAGAAATTCTCAAAGGCCACAAACCATTCTACCCTACAATCCCTAGGGTTATGGAACAATCCCTCCTTGAAACTGAAATTTCAGCTAAGCATCACCCCAACCCTTCTCCAACCCAAAAGATCATTGGATCCTCCTTCCACAACCAAAAACATCTCCTTGAGATGTTCCAATTCTCAATTCCCAATAAGGGCCTATATTCATGAAATGATCCATGATTGAGACCAAAGTTCATACTTTAAATTCCACCAATCTATTATATCATGAGTCCTTAAATGGACTATGTAATATCCCAGTTCTGAAAGCCACCCAGAGCTGCCCCGTACCCGGTTGGTCACATGGACTAAAGATAATTTCCTCGAACGCCAGAGGCTGACGACTAGCAGTAAGGGCCTTGGGTGTGATAATGGGGAAACTATACCCTCATTGGCAGAGTACACAATGGAAAAGAGAAATAATAAACAATAGTGGAAGCAGTAAATATCCAACAACAATAAACAGAATAAGACTAAAACAATAAACAACTGGAGAACATATGTATATAAGAAGTGATGCAAGATACATATCTAGGAAAGCAGCCAAATAGGTCACAATGCTGGAAATACAACGGTACCAAAAACAAGTACAAAATAAAATATAAACAGCTCCGCAGCATCACAAGCCTAAGCTTGGTCACATGCTCTCTTGCACCAAAGAAATCAAGTACCCGAAGTCGAAGGGCGCTTTCCCTTGTCTATACCTACAACAACATAGTCTGCTTGGGCCCAAAGCATGTCCTAAACAGGGTGTGATACTAAATCCCAGTAGGCAACCACCTGAATATCAGTGCCTAATAGTCAGTGAGCATATGGAAGGTAATAGTATAGTAAGTAGTAAACAGTAACAGTAAACTGCAGGCAGTAATAAGTAAGCAGTAATAGGATGATATGCAACAATAATCAATCCACATAATAGCAAGCAGTAGTGAAGCAAACATAAAACCACAACAGGAACCCCTCTGGGAAGTACTTGCAGCTAACCCCTCTGGTCCTATCCAAGAAGTACCAACAACCCTATGGGCAGTGCACTCAGCCTAACCCCTCTGGTTTGGTCATACAAAATTATAAGACTCTCTGGGGAAGCTCACTCGGTCAATTACCCTTATATTATAGGGTAGTCAGGGACTATCTAAGGAAGATCGCGTGGTCTAACCCTCTTATAGCCCCAAGGTCTAGAAACTCTTTGAGGAAGCGCACTCGGTCAATTCCTCCTATATTCTCAGGTCTATCACAGACTCTCTGAGGAAGCTCGCTCGGTCAATTCCTCCTCTAGCTTGGAATAGTTTAAGGAAATTAAAATAAGTAAAGACTCTCTGAGGAAGCTCACTCAGTCTACCCTCCTATAGTCTGTAATATCCAAGACTCTCTGGGAAGCTCACTCGGTCTATCCCCTGTAGTCTATAATGTCCAAGACTCTTTAGAAAGCTCACTCGGTCTATCCCTTATAGTCTATAACACCAGGTTCTCACGGTCTCATGCCAGTCAGTGCATAATAATGCTATAAGGCCAAAGTACACCTATAGAGCTACTTGGCTAACCAGTCTACAGAAACAAGCATGTCAAGAAAATCATTCCATCCTACGGTCACAAGGTAGGGAAAACAGGTATAATGGCCAAAGGATAACAAGACCCAAATGTCATAAATAGAACAAGGCATGACAAAAACATCCAAGCACGGCAATTATCCTCAACATGATCAAATTTCCTCTTCACAATCATACAAGCAAGGAAGGAAAACAACAGGGGGAAAATGGTAAACACACAACACCCCGTTCATGGGTATTGGTGGAAATTTTCACATAATACTCAAATACATCAAACGGAAAGGCACAAAACACTTACCTTGATGCTAGGAGATCAATATAATTGACCCACGAGGCTTGATTCTCCTTAGAACGGCGTAGATATATGAAAACACACAAAACATTCAACCCACAATATCTCGAGAAAGAGGGAAAATCATGGAATGAAACTCAAGAAGAAGGAAGAGATCACCGCTGTGGTTCCAATGCAATCGATGGCGGTTGGTTCGGAAAACAGATGAAGGATTAGGGGCTCGGAGGATGTTTGCGGCCATATGGACGCTCCCGGTCGAAGAACCTAGAGAAGAAGGTGTTTCTGTTGATTAGGCGCGACCCCGATCCGTTTAATGAAAAAAAAACTACATGACGTGTACTTCTGGGGTACATGGCGTATACTTGTCCTTTCCATACTCCGCTTTAAGTGACCTCCACATCGCCCCTACACACCATGTGTGTGGCTCGAACACGACCAGAAAATGGCTTTATGTGGCATCAAAGTACACGGCGTGTACTTATAAAGTACACGACGTGTACTTGAGAAACTTCCAGATTTTTCTCTTTTCCACAAAAACAACCAGAAAAGAAAAAACATACCTAAAACGAATTTCCAGGTTCTTAAAAACTTCCCCCCTTAAATAAATTCATCCTCGAATTTCCCTAGAGAGGTGTAGAAGAAGAAACCCTGAACAGCTCTGGCCACTGCAATCGTACACCGGCCTCCCTCTCCCAGGTCTCGTCCTGTACTCACCCATGCTACCATAACACCTGTACCAGAGGAACAGACCGGCCACGGAGAACCTTCGTACTGCAATCGACAATTTGGATAGGATGCTCCTCAAATGATGCATTCGCTCCGAGCTCAACCTCCTCGGGTTGAAAAACATGAGATGGGTCTGAAAAGTAACATCGGAGCTGAGAGACGTGGAAGAAGTCATGCATAGCCACCTTTGAGGTAACTTCAACTGATAGGAAATCAGACCAACTCTCTCCAATACCTCAAATAGCTCGACGTACCGTGGTGAAATCTTACCCTATCTCTGAATCCTCTTATGTCCCAACCTCAGTACGACGTGCAGGAAAACCTGATACCCGACCTCGAACTCCAGAGGTCATCTCCGCTAATCAGCATAAGACTTCTATCGAGACTGTGTTATAGCCATCCTCTTCCGAATCAACTCTATCTACTCTGAGGTCTCCTGAACAAGATGAGGTCCCAGCAAAGCTGCCTCTCCTACCTCCAGCCAGCACAAAGGTGATCGGCATGGCCTACTGTACAAATCCTCGTAAGGTGCTATCTGAATAGTCACCTGAAAACTATTGTTATAGGCAAACTCCAAAAGAATAATATGCTTCTCCCAAGAACCGCCAAAGTCTAGAATGCAAGCTCAGAGAATATCCTCAAGCACCTGAATCGTACACTCGGACTGGCCATCTATTTGGGGATGGTATGCTGTACTCAAAAGTACCTGTGTACCCAAAGCCTTTTGAAGCCCCTGCCAGAACCGAGAAGTAAAACGTGCATCCCTGTCTGAAACAATGGAGTGTGGAACTCCATGCAGATGTACAATCTATCGGATGTACAACCGCCCCATCTCATCAACACTGAAGGTCTCCTTGATCAGCAAGAAGTGAGAAACCTTCATAAGCCTGTCGACGACAACCCAAACAGCATCACTCCCTCGGGGTGACCTCAGTAACCCAGTCACGAAGTCCATCGCGACATCGTTCCACTTCCACTCGGGGATGGGTAACTGCGGTAAAAGCCCTGCTGGTCCCTGATGCTCCGTTTTCACCTGCTAACAAGTAGAACATCTCATGAAGAACCCAACAACATACCTCTTCATACTTGGCCACCAGTACTGGCGATGTAGATCATGATACATCTTAGTGATTCCAGGATGAACTACCCAAAATGAAGAATGAAAATCCCGCATCAGTTCCTCGCGTATGTCTACTTGAACCCATACGCGTACCTGGAAACACAAGATCTCATCCTCACCCACTGTCCATCTAGGAAGAGGGTCCTCTCCTGACACACTCTCCCACAGGACTAGGCCTTCTGAGTCTAATAGCTACTTCATCCGTACCCAATCAAGAAGGGTAGAGGTAACAGCTACATATGAAAGAAAATCCTACCCATGTTTGTCGTGAACCTCCAAATGCATCTCATAGAATATAACCATAAGCTTCCACTCACTGCTAGCCTCTTGAACTGCCTGAATCTGAGTTCTCCTGCTCAGCGCATCAGCAACTGCATTGCCCTTCCCAGGCATATAGGCAACCTCAAAATCGATGGACTGAAGATACTCGACCCACCTGTGTTGTCTCAGGTTCAGGTCCCACTGGGTGAAGATGTACTTGAGACTCTTGTTGTCTATGAAAACCACAAAGTGTTCTCTCAGAAGGCAATGTCTCCAACAGCGTAAGGCATGAACAACAACTGCCAACTCCAGATCGTGCGTCGGGTAATTCCTCTCATGTGGCCTCAACTGCCGAGACCCGTACGCAAAGACTTCATCTCCCTGCATAAGCACAACTCCCATCCTGACACCTGAAGCATCACAGTAAACAGTTTAGCTCTTTCCTAGCTCTAGCAAGACTAGTATCGGTGCTGACGCCAACCTCCCTTTCAACTCCTGAAAGGATGACTCATAAGAATATGACCATAGGAACTTCGCCCCTTTCTTGGTCAGACTTTTCAAAGGTGATGTTGGACATGAAAAGTCCTGAATAAAGTGCCTGTAGTATCCATCCATCCCTAGAAAACTCTCACCTCAAAGATGTTCTTCGATTGCTCCCAGGAAACCAACAGCTCTCACATTCTCTGGGTCCACTGATACTCCTGTCTCTGAGATAACGTGACCCAAGAAGTGAATCGGATCCATCCAAAAGTGGCATTTTGAGAGTTTATCATAAAGTTTATGATCTCTCAATGTACTCAAAACAATCTCAAGATGGGTAGTATGGTCATGTTGAGTGTGAGAGTACACCAATATTTCATCCATGAAAACCACCATGAAGGAATCCAAGTATGGATGGAACACTCGGTTCATCAGCACGATGAAAACTGCTGGCACATTCGTGAGACCGAATGGCATAACCGTATACTTGTATAGACCATACCTATTCCTGAAGGCTGTGAGAGGTATATCTGATGGTCTAATGTGTAACTGATGATAACCGGACCTCAAATCAATCTTTGAGAACACCCGGGATCCTCGAAGATGATCAAAGAGGTCATCGATCCTCGGCAAAGGATATCGGTTCTTGACCATCAACTGGTTCAACTTCCGATAATCCACACAAAGCCGAAGGGTACCGTCTTCCTTCTTCGCAAAAAGGATAGGCGAACCCCAAGGAGAAGTACTGGGTCAGATGAAACCCTTTGCTTGCAACTCCTCCAACTTCTTCTTGAGCTCCTGAAACTCAGGTATAGCCATCCTATAAGGAGGAATGGACACCGGTGCTACTCTTGGCATGAGCTCAATCGAGAATTCTACCTCACGCTCCGGAGGAAAACCTGAAAATTCCTCTGGAGAGGCATCCCTGAAACGATCCACCACTGGAGGAAAGTCTAACTGTGAAGTCCCCTGGTCATCTAGATAAAGACTGGAAATCTGGGTTGTAACTCCTCCCAGCCCATGATGCTCTGGTCCAGCTCTACCCGCCTGGATATCCCACTCACCTCTATGAAGAAAAGATCTGCCCTATGGTGATACGAAACTCACCCTGCAGTGATAGTAATCGACGATGGCCTGGAAGGGAACTAACCAGTCCATACTGAGGATGACATCATAGCCTGTCATCTATAGGACATAGAGGTCCCATAAGAAGTGAAACCATGCAACCTCAATAGGGAACTCTCTACACTGACGTATGTTAGACGTCCTCGTTCCCAACAATGTATCAAGAGTCAACATGTCGGCAGACGAAAAGATACAGAGCCCAAGGCTCTCCACAACAGCAACAGAGATAAGCTATGCGTAGCACCAGTATCGAAAAGAGATGAAGATAAAACAGAGGCTACTAAGATCGTACCTCAAACTGTAGAAGGTCCAGGATCCTACTCCTGATAGGTCTGCTCCATGGCGAAATTCTGGCCTATACCACGACCCTGTGCGCCTGGATGACCACTCTGAGTTGATCCACTCTGCTGTTGCTGGTAACCTGGTGACTGACCACCACGGCCGCGACCTCCACCTCGGCCCGAACGGCCGGAAGAACTCCAGTTCCCAGACTGGTGAGAAACTGGTGATACATCTCCTGTACGTGGGGTCATAGAAGAACCCCTACCACCAGCTGTAGGTGAGAAGATCTGACAAAAACACTGAAGATGGCCCATCTTGCCACAATATTGGCACTCCATCGGGTCTCTCTGGGACTGAGGCCTACTATGCCCACTCCTACCACACTGGTAGCATACAACCTGGCTACCCGAAGATACATTACGCCTACCTTGATCTCCTCGAGAAAACTCCCTGCAGCGCTTCCTGATATCCGTAGGAGGAACACTAACTCTGGATGTCGAACCGCCCTAGCCCACTGCTCTAGAATCTCTCAGATTGTGCTCAGTGATAAGCACCTAATTGATGATGGCAGATATCGAAGTCAACCTGAAGATATTCACTTGGGAATAGATCTCCTGCCTGAGACCATCCTCAAACTTCCTAGAAAGGAACAACTCATCACCTGTTGGAATCGGCGTGAAGTGTTGCAGCTCAGTAAAATGAGACGAGTACTCCATAACAGAAAGAGTACCCTACTCGAGACTCATAAACTCCTGGGCTCGGTCGGCCCTCAAGGTATCTGGATAAAAGTAATCATAGAATATGCACCTAAAATCATCCCAAGTCATACTCTACTGGCACCCTGACTATGAGATCACCTCCCGCCACCTCTTGGTGGTGTCTTGGAGCATATAAGTAGCAAGTTTTACCCTTTTATATGGAGGTATATATAGGTGCTTGAAGATCATCAGCATGGCCTCTATCCACGACTATGCAACCTAGGGTCCTCCATCCCCTGAGAAAGTAGGAGGATGCTGCTGCTGGAAAACCCGCATCAACTCAGCCATCGACGGGGCAGGAGGAGACACTCCCTGAAAGGTCTGCATCATCTTCAGGAATTCCTCCATGAACTGCGCATCGGCGCCTGTAACAGGTATAACTGCTGGTGCCAAGTCTAGCACAGCAGGAGGATCTACAGGAGGTCCCTGATCAGCCATATCCAGTGTCTGATCACCGTTTGGAAGCTGACGTACAACCGGAGGACATCTCGGAGGCATAGCTCTGAAAGATAAAAAGCACACCTTATATCAGTATTATCAAGGACAGAGAACATAAGAGTACAAAACGAGAACAGAAGAAATAAACACTCAAGTTTACTAAACAAGACTATATGGTGTGTATAAAAACTACATGGTGTGTTCCTTAAGGCCATACACATGGGCATGTACTTCTGCCACCTTTGGTCGTGTAAAACCCTAGACTACACGATGTGTTGTCCCCACACACAGCGTGTACTTCATCTCCATTCCCCTGCCCGAGTCTCTTTACACAGCTAACTCACACAGTCCTCTTAACCCTAGACTACACGGTGTGTTCACTAAGGACACGGTGTGTACTAGACAAGGTTTCGGTGACCCGTGTTGTTAGTTACACGGTTGGCTACACGACTGACCTTTACACGGCGTGTTCCGAACAAACACGGCGTGTATAGAAGAGATGACATCATCCTGTGTTGTTTGTGAAACAGTCGGGTACCTAGAACAAGACTACACGGTGTGTTCATACCCAACATGGCGTGTACTACATGAGCTTCCCCGACCCGTTTTGTTAGTGACACGGTCGGGTACACGGCTCACTACTACACGGTTTTGAACGACTATACACGACGTGTTTATGAAAACTTTTTCACCACCTCGTATTTCTGCTCACACAGTCAGTGACACGGTTTAAAACTACATGGCGTGTAGTCAAGTACACACCGTGTATTTTGGGTTTTTCTGGGAAGTAGCTCAGAAACTACACCGGAGCCTAGAAAACACTGGAAAACAAACATGAAGGTGCCAAATTCCGATCCGTGATGGCCCATACTCCTCATGAACCAAAGCTTGACATCTCCTATATATCATATTCAAGGGAAACATGTCAATGATCCAACAAGTTCCGATTCATGAGGGCCCATAACACCTCAAGAACCAAAATTTGGCGTTCATTTAAGTAAGGCGCAATACAAAAAAAACCTCTATCAAACTTTAGGGATTCTATCAAAGCATCTATCACAACAGCATGTAAAATCTACACAACATCTATCACAATAACATGCAATCGCTAATTCACCCTAGATGGCATGGCAAGAATGCATGGCATGTGATTTCTAAAAAGTTCCTATATAATGCACGAGATGGTATACCCTCATCTCATTAGGTTGCGACCGAAATAGAACCGCAATAGCACAACAATAACAAAACAAGGCATGTGGATCACTCTAGGTGAAATCATATCAACCGTAAAATCTCAAAACCAGAAACTGCAATAAACTTGGTAGATTGGGTTTTCTCTGTACAAGGGTTAGCTACTCCCGAGAACAGCTTATTACCAAGTACCAAATTCATCCTATCCCTGACTAAAGGCTCCAAATAGTAAATCAAGAGAAAAGAATTCCTCTGATACCACTTTGTAACATCCTGGTTCCGGAAGCCACCCAGAGGTGCCCCATACCCGGTTGGTCACATGGCCTCAAGCGCATTTCCCCGAACGCCAGAGGCTACCGACTAGTAGTGAGGGCCTTGGGTGTGATAATGGGGAAACTATGCCCTCATTGGCAGAGTACACAGTGGAAAAGAGAAATAATAAACAATAGCAGAAGCAGTAAATATCCAACAACAATAAATATCGTAAGACTAAAACAATAAACAACTAGAGCACATATGTATATAAGAAGTGATCCATGATACATATCTAGGAAAGCATCCAAACTGGTCACAATGCTGGAAATACAATGGTACCAAAACAAGTTCAAAATAAAAGATAAATAGCTCCACAGCATCGCAAGACTAATCTTGGTCTCGTGCTCTCCTGCTCCAAAGCAATCAAGTACCATAAGTCGAAGGGCACTTGACCTTGTCTATACCTACAACAACATAGTATGCTTGGGCCCAAAAGCATGGCCCAAATAGGGTGTGAGACTAAATCCCACTAGGAAACCACCTGAAGATCTGTGCCTAACATTCAATGAGCATATGGCAGGTAATAGTACAGTAAGCAGTAAATAGTAACAGTAAACAACAGGCAGTAATCAGTAAGCAGTAACAGGATGATATTCAACAGTAATCAATCCACAGAACAACAAGCAGTAGTGAATCAAACAACAAAACACAACAGAAACCCCTCTAGGAAGTACTCGTAGTCAACCCCTCTGGTCCTATCCAAGAAGTACCAACAACCCTCTGGGCAGTGCACTCAGCCTAACCCCTCTGGTTTGGTCATACGAAATTATAAGACTCTATGGGGAATCTCACTCGGTCAATTCCCCTTATAGTCTAGGGTAGTCATGGACTCTCTAAGGAAGATCACGCGGTCTAACCCTCTTATATCCCTAAGGTCTAGAAACTCTCTGAGGAAGTGCACTCGGTCAATTCCTCCTATAGTCTCAAGTCTATCACAGACTCTCTGAGGAAGCTCGTTCGGTCAATTCCTCTTCTAGCCTAGAATGGTTTAAGGAAATTCAAACAAGTAAAGACTCTCTAAGGAAGCTCACTCGGTCTACCCTCCTTGTAGTCTATAATATCCAAGACTCTCTGGGAAGCTCACTCGGTCTATCCCATGTAGCCTATAGTGTCCAAGACTCTTTGGAAAGCTCACTAGGTCTATCCCTTATAGTCTATAACACCAGTTTCTCACGGTCATGTTCCGGTCAGTGCATAATAATACTATAAGGCCAAAGTACACCTATAGAGATACTTGCCTAACCAGTCTATAGAAACAATCATGTCAAGAAAATCATTCCATCCTACGGTCACAAGGCAGGGAAAACATGTATAACGACCAAAGGCTAACAAGACCCAAAGGTTGTAAACAGAACAAGGAATGGAAAAAACATCCAAGCACAGAAATTATCCTTAACATGATCAAATTACCTCTACACAAGCATACAAGAAAGGAAGGAAAACAATATGGGCAAAACAGTAAACACCCAACACCCCATTCATGGGTATTGGTGTAAATTTGCACATAAAACTCAAAGACATCGAACGGAAAGGCACAAACCACCTACTTTGATGCTAGGAGATCAATATACTTGACCCACGAGTCTTGATTCTCCTTATAACGGTGTAGATCTATGAAAACGCACGAAATGTTCAACCCATGATATCTCAAGAAAGAGGGAAAATCATTGAATGAAACTCAAGAAAAAGGAAGAGCTCACCGCTGCGGTTCCAACACAATCGACGGCGGTTGATTCGGAAAACAGATGGAGGCTTGGGGGCTCGAAGGATGTTCGCGGCCGTACGGATGCTCCCGATCGAATAACCTGGAGAAGAAGGTGTTTCTGTCGATTAGGCGCGACCCCGGTCCGTTTAATGAAAAAAAAAGAAACTACACGACGTGTACTTCTGGGGTACATGGCTTGTACTTGTCCTTTCTGTACTCCACTTTAAGCGGCCTCCACATTTCCCCTACACACCATGTGTGTGGCCTGGACACGACCAGCAAATGTCCTTACACGGTATCAAATTACACGGCGTGTACTTATAAAGTACACAGCGTGTACTTGGGAAATTTCCAGATTTTCCTCTTTTCCTCAAAAACGACCAGAAAAGGAAAAACATACCTGAAACGAAGATTTCGGTTCTTACAGACTATCCAATTGGTATCCAATCTTTGTTTACAACCTAGGAACTAGTATAAAATATAATAGATACATATAAACATACAAGTGTGTATTTATAGTGTATTCTAAATAGACATAATAGGATTTCACTAAAGAGTCTATGAAATTATGTTTATTAACAATTTCATAAAATCTACTTTGAACATCATTTAAAAAATAAGGTATTTCAAATGAAATTTATAAAAAAACAAGTATCATACATTTTCCTTTTTTATATCTCCAAGGTAAAATATTTTTATTAGAACAAAATCATTATCCATCTTGAAACCTAATATTTCAATCCCATGTGAATAAATCAATCATTACATTGATACCATTAACTAAAAAACACATGTTTATCAACTAAGGGGTGGATCCAACGCAATATAAAATTACATTGTAAAACGATTAAAAGGTGGACATCCAAGTTTATGAAAAAAATATAACCAATTTTTATATTTCAAAACAATTCACAAATTTAATTTTCAAAGCAAATTAAAATATAAACCAATCCTAAAAGAAATAATGTGAATAAACATGTAGTAAAAAACATGTTAATAAATCATAATATGAATAAAAATAAATAAATAAGTAGTTCCACAAAGTTAATATGAATACAAGGTGTTACAAACACAATAAAAAATGGGAATCCCAAAGATAATATCATCAAAAATTAATAGGCATCATTAGAAACTCATTAATAAATGATTTTCACAAAAACACCTACCTTAATCAACTGGAAACCACTCTCCCTCAATGGTGGAAGCTCAAACTCTTAAGTAAATGACCTCTACAAGACTTATTCAACCAATCACCTAAAATAATATCCTAATATACCCTAAATTCAACCATCACTACTATTAGGGTTTATAGGGGAAAACTCAAGAGTAAGGGGAAGGAGGAATGATAAAGAATAGGAAAGAAGCATCTTACCTTCCAAATCTAATATAGATCTAAGAAGAAATAACTTTGTAATCTTGGAGGAATAAGGAAGAATCTCTATCAAGATATCCAAGGTATGGATGAAGGGGTGATTTGTTATAGGTAATCCAAATGAGATAAAAATGGGCAAGGGTGTATAAGGAAATTCACAACAAACAATTTTGTGAAAATCCCATGGTTTTTCCATGTAGTATACCAAACTGTGCACAAAATGAATAGTATTTAGAGTAATCAAGCTTCAAACCTCACATGGTTTACTCAAACAGTTCGTTAAACCATGTGAAAACCATGTGCACCCCACTAGAGAACACCCCATGTCTAAGAATCACCCACATAATTCACCCTAAAAGTATGGTTTTTCACACTATTTTCAATAAGACATGAACTGAAAAATTGAACTAAAATCCTCATGTGTATATATTTGTGCACAGTTACTACTTGAACTCACATGGTCATTTAAAAACCTTTTTCTATACAAAAATCCCATATTTAAGATTCATTTGCATTGCTTTTTCCTAAACATAAGGTTTTATGCATAACTACACATAGCCATATGGAAACCTTTCATTAAAAAAAGTCCTCTCAATAATCAAGGTTAAATTATAAAAATCATAAAAATTTAAATTACAAGTAATTATATCATATTTAATGTAAGAGTGTAATGGGGGTGTCATGATTCATAATCTAGATAATATTCAAGGAAAATCATAAGGTAAACTTCAGAATAAAACAAAGCAAATGAACTGGACATATAGATTTTCATGCAATGTAAAGGAAATACAAATATCCCTACCAGAAACCACAACATGGTTTATGAATCAACATAGTAGTGTTATCATGACATAAGTTTAGTTACACATCAACTCTAAATACAAAGTTAACACTAATAACTACCTGATGAACTTTGATCAACACCCTCTCTGTCTCCATCTCCACTCTCAGCTACCGGCACCTGCATGAAAATTATATTAAAAATTAAACAGTGTTGTATATTTAAATTTAAACTTAAAACCAATAAAATATTGTTTACTAAATGATTTTTAAGTTGTGTGATTTACCTACTCACTACCATCCATTGAGGCCATATCACTGGGGATAGATCCAGTTGTCTTCAGATATAATTCAATCAATGCTTTTTGTAGAGCAACGACATTTAAATCTTACATCTTTATATGCTCCATATGTTCCTGAATTGTGTTTTTCATTGAAACAAACTCCCTCAGAGAATATCAAGGTAGGTAGTAACTAAAACCATGGGTAGATTCTACTACAAACTCCAGTGGCCTACCAATGACCTCTGATGGTAATGATCCTAAACCCATCTCGCGCATGCAACCAGGATGCTCCTCCCCAAGGACCTGACCAACGGGATCATCCTGTGAAATCGAGGACTGTGCGAGATTGACATCCCATAATTATTTTATTTTTAACTATAAATCAAATATTATTCATATTTGAATCAATACATATTAACATAGTGACAACTACCAATAAGTTATTATAATGAAAAAGGAATTCATACCCCCAACTTCTTTGGTGGAATCTTTAACATAACTCCCATCATATTATGTATGAACATCCAACCAAAGTTATGTTTAGGAGACTTGGTGCCCTAAATTATTTGACTAGATTAAACAAATATAAATCAATTATTTAATATATAAAACAAATAATTTTATCTTATAAATATTTAAACTAATTAAAATATTACTAGAGTTGATCTGTTTCTAGAAAAACTCTTTGACCTGGCACTGCGGTTGATGATTTTTTAGCTCAACTTGATGAATTTTTCCTTAAAACATCCTAAAATAAATAACATGTGGTTTAATAGTAATGTATGTAGTGTAATCTCCTTGTCATATGAATGTATATATATATATATAATTAGATTAATATAATAATATGTATTTCAATACTACATGCTTCTCGTGATGATGGCTATCAAAAAAACCTTTCATTGCTCTATAGGTACCCCTTAGGGTACCTTATCATACATTTGTTAAGTGGTCAATAAAGCATCATTGAATTCATTCCATAATATCCATTTAAAATCCTTCCATTTCTTACCCAAAATTTTCAATGTCCACTTTCCCATGATAAGATCTATAGTGGTAAAGTGGAATAAAATTTGTACAAAGAGATTCAATTTTAAAATATTAGAATTTAATAACATAATGAAATTAAATTAAACCAAAATGTTTTAAAATTACCTTTATCTAGGAATCAAAGACTTCATTTTTCCCAGGTTGAGGAGCATGCCTCTAATCAGAATAAGTAATGGGAAGGGTAACCGACTCCACCACCAGTTGGCCTAGAATCTGGCCAAATAATCCTATGGAATCATCTATGGGGACCCCTTAACAGTCAAATGGGACAACTCTCTTCATTCCATTCAGATTCCAGACATCTAAATTGTTCATATTTCTCTCTATAGTAACATTGTTTTAATCTTTTATGAAAAAAAAGTTAGTAGTATAAAAAAAATTGAAATAAATTTATTCACATTAAAATTTGTACATGTAACTGTCACCCTCCAATATCCTCATGAAGAAATAGGAGTGAAAATTTGTTACCTCATTGATGAACTTACTGAATGGGGAGGCACTCTCTCAGATGATAATGGGACAGAGAAGGAGGGTGTGTTATATGCTAACAAAATGGAGGGTATGAGAGATGCTAAAGGGGGGAAGACAGAGGGTGTATCAAATACTGTAGGGAGGTAAACCAATGGATCATCATCTGTCATTGTGGCCAAGAGAATGTTAACTGGGAGCTGATTGGGATTAGTGAAATGCTTCTTTCTTGGCATTCCTATCATTTAATCAAATAAAATTAACTTTAGAACATATATTTCAAAAAAATCATGAAAAAAAATTAAAAATGATAAAATATGCACAATACTGAAAAATAAAATATACATAGCTATGATAATGAATGACTTCACATATAACATAAGTGGTTGATAAATTAATGGATGATTTTACAAACAATCATTTTTTCCTTCAATCATATCATTATCCTGCTCCATAATTACTCTGTCTACTTCATCAACCCTTGAAAGACTAATATTTTCAATATCATGATGGACAAATAAGTTTATTTCTAGTTATTGATGATATTTAATGTTAGATGAAAAAACTTCCACTTAATCACCCATATTATACAAGTCTCTTTGTTTTATGTGAACAACTACACTTCACCCTTCATTTATGACATCTTTCACATATATACCTTTTTTTCTTATGGTGAGAAGATATACAGATCATGTAATTCATGGTCACCGACATCCATCAAGCGTGAGAAGTTCACAAAATTAAATTTCAAGGAATATCTTTTAATACCCCTAGTAATATCAACCCACTTTCATTTGAATAAAATAATTGAAAAATGCATGTGGTAGTTTAATTTGATAGTATCAGACAATTTTCCATAGTATTCCAATTCAAAAACTATAAATATACCACTATTTTATGTTTTCAAACCCTATTCCCAATAAAATATATGAAATTTAAATTCATTTACATTGTAATCATCAAATTTTCTAGCTTGTTTTAGAGGACCTCAAACCAAAAACTTCAAATCTTATGACAACTCAGACTGAGTACCAGTATTCATGATCTAAAAAAAAGTAATATACATCATTAGATATAAACAATATGTGTCAACCTAATATCCATATTGATTGAAATATTTATAAACTTACATGGCATGAAAACCATTCTATAATCTCTTTATTAACAAATTTTGTTATATCTTTCTTATTTTGTGTTTGGCCACTCATACGTCTCTTTGTTTTTATCCTGAGCTCTTTAATAAATGGATCTTAAATTTCACTATTTAGTATCATATATCTATGTGCCTGTAATAATTCTATTTTTGTCATTGTAACATTTGAGATCCTCCCAACTAATCGGCCAATAGTAGGAAAGATTTTTTATTTCCCATGTAGTTTAGATTGATTCGATGTGTCATCAACATGTCCAACTCAATTGAATATTGTCTCAATATCTTCCAAGTATCTAGAACAAAAGGTAAGGTACTCCTCTACTAAATAGCCTTTATAAATATAGACTTCAGGTTGAGATTTGTTTTTCATGTATGATTTCAAATGGCCAAGATATCTATGAAATAAAATAAATAAAACATAATTATGTATTTAATGAATTGCCAAGAATTTTTTACTTAATAAGAAAAACATATAAATAAAATACATGTCAATTGGATACATCCATCGATAATGTATGGGGCCTCCTAATTTAGTTCCCTCAACCAAATAGACAATTAAATGCATCATGATAGTAAAAATGTAACGACCTGAAATTTTTAATTATATTTGTTTCCTAAATTTGTGTGTTATTTTATTTTATACTCAACAAAACTATATCCTTTAATTAATGAAGTGGGTATAATTAAAATGATACCATTGGGTTTCGACTATTATATGATTGTTGGTCAATATGACCGTTGGAAAATATAATCTTAACATTTTGTTTTTATAAATAAAGTTATCTTGGTTAATTAATACAGAAAGAAGATTGAATGGCCTCATTCAGTAGACTCGGGCCATATGAAGCTCATCTGTCAGAGCTTGGTAAGGAGGTAGCATCACTGGGCTTTGCTCTAGACCAAGCCCAAGCCGAACTTCAACATATAAAGCTTGAATAGAATTTCCTAAGGGAGAAGTTCAAGCTAATAGAAATCACCACTCGGGCAATGTTGTCCAAGCCACCCAAAGATTCTATCACCATAGCACACCTTACACTTAGGTCCTATGCTGGTGTTATAAGGGGCTATGTAACGAGACCTTAGCTACTTTGTGTAATCCTTTTATATAAATTAAATTTTTATTATGGTAAATTTTGTGATTTTCAAATGTCAGGATAAATATTGGATGAATTTATTGAAGTTCCATATTATTGATAAATTTTGAAAAAAAGTGGTATTTAAAAATATTTTTTTATTCTTTAAATAATTAATAATGTGAAATGATTTTTAAAAAATAGTCTTCTACAGTTGTGATCAGTGAGAAATTTAGAGTCTAATAAGATCAACTTTTTTTAGTGAATACTAAAGTATGAATAGTAACATACCTGTATGAATAGTAATGAATAGTAAATTAGCCAAAAAAATAGAAACTTCCCCCATGAATGTATAAATACAATTTAAACATCTTAAAAGTGAAAAAATGATCATAGTATAAGTTTTGGTATTTTTTGTATGTTATAAATATTTTATTTAAAATTTTATAATTAATTTAATAATTTAAAATGGAAATTTAATTTTATAAAATTTAATCATAAATTGTTACTTTAGTTTCTTATGGTTATACAATAATTTTATGGGACCTTGATTACTTTTTTAAGGCGTTATAAAATGAGTTATAGTTTTAAAGTTGTGTTTTTTGAATAAATAATGTTTTTATTTAAAAAATAAATTAAAAATATTTAGAAAATTATTTTCATAAAATGGAGTTCATTTTTGAATTCAAATCATAGATATTAGGATAGGGTGATTTTTTGGGATTTTTCTGAAACAGTTGAATTTTCTGTGAATAGTAAAAATACAGTTTTGAGTTTCGGGTGTTTATTGACATCATTAATGATGTAATAATGATTTAAGCTTTCTGTTCGACTTATGAATAGTGAGATATTCTATTAGGTGTCCCAAGTGACCAATACCATGAGCAAATACCATGGGAAATCCCATGGTTTTTCAAATACCACCGATGAGGTGTCCCTTGGAAATTAATAATTTATTCCCTCACTTTTCCTAAAAATACCAAGCCATTTACCTCAATAATTTTATTCCAAAATTATCCTTAATTAATTTCTAGTCTCCTTACATCCCAAGGAGTCCTCCCAAGGTTCCCTCAAGCCTCCCAAGGTCCCGACCTTCAAGCTTTCAAAGTTACTCTTCAAGGTAAGGGAACCTTTCACCCTCCTCTTTTAAGTCATGACTTCCTTTATGTTATGTCTTTTAGTTCCATTTTATTATGAGGGGGATTGTTCTTATATATATTTACTACTGTTAATTTCATTTCCAAATTATTAGATACCATTTTTTCTCTCATCAATTGATTTTCTGAATTTTTATGTGACACCGTTAGGCTGCCAAATTTTCGTAAAAGAAATTGTGATTTCTCTTTCCTTTCAAGTTTCCTTTTCATGTGGTGTGTCATTAAAATGTACACACCATGATCTTATTTATTTTTATTATGTCTCTCTACTTAAAAATGGTTCATTTATTGATGGTATACCCTTGTCCCATCTCTTTTTATTATTTTTTAAAACCATGATATATAGTCGTTATGCTGTAGAAATTTCGCCTCAAAATTTCTATCTCTTTCTCTCTTGTTTTATTTATGTGAATACCCAGACCTATTTTGTTTATATGGGTGTTCATAAATATATGAACAAATATATATTTTATTCTGGAATTGATATACATATAACCCTCACTCCCTTTCCATGGGTTAAAAATGACATAATGATCTTTTTTTAACTTTTAAAATGCCACAATTTTGAAATGAAACCTATTTATTTTGTTCTCTATGGGTTATTTATGAAATTTTTTATTTTGATATATGTGTATCACATAGAAATAAAGACATATTAAGGGTTCTCCCTGATAGTGCTCCAATGCATTGGGTAAATAATTTAATCTCTAGAGATGACAAGTTTCACGATACCTTGGTGAATAACCTTGGTAATTTTTATGCCACCTTGGGGATGAACCTTGGTGATATGTTCATGAATGTATAAATTGAATTTTGTATCCACATATTAAAGTTATGATTAAAGTTATTTTTATTATGATATTCCTATTATTCCATTGATCATTCCTTTATGACTTTTATCATGTTCTTATTAATATTGCTCAAGATCACATGTCAACTGTTTCACTTGTTTTCCTTACTGAGCCTTCTGCTCACCCTTTCCTTTGATGTATGTCTCTAGGATATGAGATGCAGTAATTTTACATAGGATGAACCTATTATGAATCCTAAAAGTGGTTTAGAATAATTTTTTATGTTGTTTTCATGTATTATGTTCCTGATTTCCAATACACTAGACTTTAAAGATCCTATGTTTGTTAAATGTAATGAAAAGTTATGTAATAAAAAAGCAGGATTCCATAGTTGGTATCAAAGGATAGTTTGGTTATTTATGGAAATTAATCTATGAAAACTTTAGGACGAATCCTATAGAAAAGTTTAAATATAGGAAAACTTCTTGGTATTTTGGTGAGTATTGAGTAAGTGGTTTATCAAGAAAATATATCCATGTTTGGATATGAGCAGGTAGAGGCGGCTCTAGCACAGAGGTGCCTAGGAGTGAAAACTCCAACAAGGTGTTTTGGTCTTGACTCGGGGTATCCTGGTACACAAAAATGGGTCTTGCTTCACTCTTGGTTACAAAAATCTCAGGGATATTTTTGGTTAATCATAATCTTTTTATGAATCATTATGAAGGATTTATAGAGAAATGTAATTGTTTAAAGAAGTTTTAAGACATAAAATCCTTTATTGTTAAAAGATTTGTAAATGAAATAAGTTTCTTACTAAGGTTTTATTCCTTTAGAAAATAGTGGGCAATTGGAGGAATCATGCAAATGGTGACTGTAATGGACCATGCATTGACGACCCTCCGATGGAAGCTAGAATGGAAACATTCATGCGAATGATAAACCAACTAACTCGGGTTATGAGAAATAACTTGAATCAATCTGAGAGACTGATCTCACCGTGAAGGGAACAACATTCTATTGAGTCCTTTATGCATCAACAACCACCAACCTTCAGTGGATCGACCGACCCATTGATTGTTGAATAGTGGATCATCTCTATAGAGAAGATCTTTTCTGTGCTCCGCTGTTCAAAGCAAGAGAAGGTCACCCTGGATGTCTATTGCTTAGAGGGAGAAGCTGATCAATGGTGGGAACTGATTAAAAACATGAGGCAAAGAGTAGAGGATGAAGCTATGGAGTGGTAAGATTTTAGAGGGATCTTCTTCAGTAAGTATTTCCCTTGATTGATGAGAACAAGAATGGAGAAGGAGTTTCTCGAGCTGAAGAAAAAGGAGAATAAATCTGTGGGAAGCTACGAGATGAACTTCACAAGTCTTTCATGTTACACCTCTAGCTTTGTCATGGATCCAAATGGTAAGGTTGATAGATTCTTCAGTGGACTGAGACCTCATCTTCGGAAGAATCTAGCCAACCGAGATTATGATAGCTATGAGGAGATCGTGCGAAGTACGATGAAAGTTGAAATGGAGTTTGGTGAGATGCAGTGGTCTCATAAATTCAATGACAAAAAGAGATCGATGGATCCAATCTTAGGGAGGATATTTGATCAAGGAAGAGGAGTCAAGAAAGTGCAACATCCCATTTGTAATAAATGTGGGAAGAAGTATTCGGGGAACTTCCTGATCGAGAGAGAAAAATGCTACAAGTGTGGAGGAGACGACCATATTGTGAGTAATTATCGTAGTGAGGTGAAACCTCAACTTCTAAACACTAATGACAAAGGGATGATGGTGCAGTCCCTACTCGATGTCCAGTTCTTTAAGTGTGGAAAACTTGGGCACTTTTCCAATCATTGTCTAAATCTGAGGGCGGTAGAGGGGAACCACCATCAGCCCCAGCAAAGGCCAAGAGAGCAAGGTTGTGATTTTGCTATCACGACAGCTAAATTTGAAGTTCCAAATGATGTGGTAGAAGGTACTCTTGTTGTTCTCTCAAAGCTAGCAAGTACTTTGTTTGATTCTAGTTCTACACATTCCTTTATTTCCTCCAAGTTTTCAAAAAAAATTAGAATCAACCCCTGACTTTCTAAAAGTAGAGTTATCGGTCAAGACTCCTAGTGGGATTATCCAAGCATTGTTAGTTTTTAGAAACTCTAGTATTTACTTTGGTGAGCACAATATTATCGCAAATCTATTAGTCATTCCTATGTTGTAATTCGACATTATACTAGGGATGGACTGACTCTCAAAGTATAATGCTAAGATCAAATGCAGAAGTAAGGAAATCTTAGTAGTCTTGAATGGAAAACCTATATTCATATTCTAAGGAGAGATATCTCAACCTGATCTTTGTCTATAAGAACCTCCTATATCCTTCTTTATGGAATTTATCGGTGAAGAAAAAGAAGGAAATGAGAGTTTGAGGATAGAAAATGTCCCCATCGTCCAGGAATACGTTGATGTATTTCCTGAGGAGTTGCTTGGACCTCCCTTAGAAAGATAGGTAGAGTTCTATATTAAACTCTTACCTAGATCTCATCCAATATCAAAGACCCCGTATAGGATGGAAAATGTGGAGCTAGAGGAATTAAAGAAACAACTCCAAGATCTTTTGGAGAAGGGGTTTATCCAACCGAGTGTGTCTCCTTGGAGAGAACCTATTCTCTTTGTAAAGAAGAAGGATGGATCGATGCGGCTATGCATTGATTATAGAGAACTGAACGGGATCATAGTAAAGAACAAATACCATCTTCCAAGAATTGGTGACTTATTTGACCAACTTAATGGGGATCAATTCTTCTCTAAGATTGATCTTCAATCTGGTTATCATCAATTGAGGGTGAAAAAAGAAGATATTCCAAAAACCACCTTCTGATCAAGATATGGGAATTATGAGTTTGTTGTTATGCCTTTTGTACTAACTAATGCACTTGTTATTTTTATGGATTTGATGAATAAATTCTTTAAGGACTACCTTGATAACTTTGTGGTAGTTTTTATTGATGATATTATAATATATTCCAAAAATTGTGAGGAGCATGAGGATCATCTAAGGGTTATTTTGAAAACTCTACGGAAGGAGAGGCTTTTTGGGAAGTTCAGAAAATGTGAATTCTGGTTACAACAAGTTACTTTCTTGGGGAACATTGTTACCAATAAAGGAATCACAGTTAACCCTACAAAGACAAAATTTGTAGAGGAGTGGCCTCAGCCTACAACAATAACTGAGATTCGTAGTTTTCTTGGATTAGTAGGATATTATAGGAGATTTGTGAAAATATTTTTGAAACTTTATAATCCATTAACCAAGTTAACTCGAAAATGGGTAAAGTTCATCTAGACAAAGGAGTGTGAGGAATGCTTCCAAGATCTGAAGAAGAGATTGGTTACTACACCTGTGTTAACACAGCCCTCAAGTGGAGAAGGATTCGTAATTTTTAGCGATGCATCTCTGAAAGGGCTTGGGTGCGTCCTCATGAAAAATGATAAGGTCATTGCTTATGCATCTCGATAGTTGAAGACTCATGGGTAGAATTATCCTACGCATGATCTGGAGCTGGCTGCGGTCATTTTTGCTCTGAAGATATGGAGGCACTATCTTTATGGGGAGAAATTTGATATATACACAGACCATCTAAGTTTGAAGTATATTTTCAGAAAAAAGGAATTGAACATGAGAAAAAGGAGATGGTTGGAACTTCTTAAATACTATGATTGTTCAATTCATTATCATCCCAGAAGAGAAAACAAAGTCGATGATGCATTAAGCAGGAAAGACCTAGTTGTTCTGTCTGTTTTGAGGATTCAAAGAGATCCTTTGATCAATGACCTAGTAAAACTGGACATGGTAATTATAAGGAAGGTACATCATCAACCCTAACCCAAATGATTTTTCAACTGTCATTACTAGAGAAGATCAAGAAAGATCAGAAAGAAGATCCTTTGTTACAGAAGAAGTTTGAGGCTGTGAAGGATGGGAAGTTTTCTGAGTTCAATACTGATCAAGAAGGTGTACTAGAATTTCATACAATACTATGTGTTCCATCTATTTTGGAAATAAAGGAGCTGATGGATGAAGCTCATAGCACTAATTTCTCTATACATCCTGGTAGCATGAAAATGTATAGGGACCTTGATGATCATTATTGGTGGGATAATATGAAAAGACAGATTACTGACTACATGTCAAGGTGCCTGGTATGTCAGCAAGTGAAGGTGGAGCAACAACTTCCTAAAGGGGTATTGCAACCACTACCCATACCACCATGGAAGTGGGACAATATCACTATGGACTTTGTCACTGGCCTCCTGAGAACTTTCAAAGGAAACAATGCGATATGGGTTATTGTGGACCGTCTCACCAAGACTACTCATTTTATCTCCATTCGGGAATATTTATCTCTTGATAAACTTTACAGGATTTGTGTGAAGGAAGTGGTAAGGCTGCATGGAGTTCCACTTTCTATCGTATCTGATCATGATCCAAGGTTCACATCAAAAGTTTGGAGAAGTCTTCAAAAAACTCTGAACACTGAATTGAATTTCAGTACGACCTATCACCCCCAAACTGATGTCCAATATGAAAGGAATATTCAAACACTCAAGGACATGCTAAGAACATGCTCAATGGAATTTAAAGGTGGATGTGATCAACATCTTCCTTTAGTTGAGTTCTCTTACAACAACAGATTCCACTCGAGCATTCAAATGGAACCCTATGAAGCTCTATATGGGAAGCGATGTAGAACTCCTACTTTTTGGGATGAAGCTAGTGAGAAAAAGCTTCTTGGTCCTAATCTTGAGTAAGAGATGACAGAAAAGGTCCATTCCATCCAGTAACACATTAAGGCTACTCAGAGTCGACAAAAAAGCTATGCTGAAAACCATCGAAGGGACTTGGAGTTTGATGTTGGTGACAAAGTCTTTCTTCTAATTTCACCTTGGATGTAACGCCCCGACCCTAGTTACCTAGAGTTGGTGCATTATTACATAACATTGGCATGATCACGAGAAAGATCAAGTCTCGAAAGACCGATTAGTTTAGTAGCCTTGGAATAACTAGATACATCCATAAATTTTTACATTACATCATAAAAAACATCTTGTCTTCATATCCCCTCATACTATCCCTGTAGGTCATTCATAAATTACTTCTTCATAATCCTGGGAAAAATAAAACATTGAAAGGGGTGAGCTCAGATGCTCAGTAAGGATAACATTATAAAAGAAGCTTTCATAGATAAGCATAAACACTTAAGGCAGTTTATAACTAAAACAAAAGCCTTATAAACTTGAACTTCAGCATAAAATGGAAAATATAAAATAAAATAATGCCATTTACTTACTCACATGGATATTCTACTAGTCGAACAATCCCATGCAATATCAATAACCACTTTCATAATGATGGAATGCATAATGCCAGACTATCATAACCACATAGCCATGGCCTCGTGCCAAGACTACAAATAAGATTTTGCCAAGGCCTTGTGCCAAGACACTAGTTTGTCTCATGAGACCTACCGATGCATCGAGGAGCTATAGCGGGCTCCACCCGTCACTTATTAAGTCCAATGCATTCCTCATATGAACAGGTTTAAACATAACATAAACATTCCTATTAAAACTAGCATACGAAATGTCAATAATTTTACCACAAACCATGAATGGTATAAAAATATCACATCCACATTCAAACATAACTCATTCAATACAATATGGAAGATTGTATTGTATCACATTAACCTCAATCAAGAATAATGAAGGATGTTGACATAGATGAAAATAATCATCAAAACTATTTGAGAGAAATATCCCCCTTTTCTTGAAAACATTTAAAAGTCACACTATTTGTCAAGAATCCATTTAAAAATTGATTTTTGAATCAAAGTGTCCCATACCACTTTGAAACTTTTAAAAGGATTTTTAATTTTAAAACAATAATGTCTATATAAATAAATCCTTAAAACCATTTTTTTAAAACATGGACATTAATGACCAAGATTTAGAAGAATAAGTCTTTAAAACATTTAAAAATGGTATTTTAGTTAGAGTTTCTAAACAAAATAGAGACACTTGGATACAAATAATTGACGTAATCAAAACATTGTAATATCATGAGAATAAATGGATTCATGATATACTATGTCAAAGTACATTATATACACCACATAAAAGTGATTTGGTGTATAACAACAAAGAAGTCTCAATGGAATGTAAATTGAGATGAATTCTCTTATAAAGACCATATCCTTAGGTTAAGGATAAATCAATGACATAATTATGTGTGACAAATATAAATACACTAAATATGATTGGATATTTAGTGTAAAACAATCAAAGGACATTCACACATAATCTTGTAAAAAAAACAACACCAATGAATTGGATGTTTAACTCAACAAATGGAGAATGAGTTAAAATTACTCTTATCAAATTCATATCGATGACATGAGAAATTATCAATGGAGTGATTATGTGTATCAAAAGTATATCCACAGGAAGGGGAGTGGAATTTATGACATAATCAAATGAATAGTGATTCCACACATAATCTTGGAGTAATATAATCAATGAAATATGTGTAAAGCCGAATGAGTGGAAATTGAAATCTCAAATTCCCTTATCGATTTGGTAACTTATGAAACATGCACCCATGAAAGAAGTATCATACCATGATGATTTAAATACCCATAAATTAAATTATATTACACAATGAATACAATCATGTCCAGTACACATACACCACATGCAATAATTAAGTGGTGATCAATGGAATTCTCACGGAATTAAAAGTGAGATAAGAAACCCCTTACCACGTTAATCAACTGAGTCGTATGGACAAAAGTTAATAACCACCAAATTATTTCCAGAATAAAATGAATATAAAGAGAATCATGATAATATATATCAAATGGCAGTACACAATACACAACTTTCAATAATTTAGTGGCGAACAATGGAAATCTCGCGGAATTGAAAGTGAGATAAGAAAATCCCTTACTTTGTAATTTTTCCTTGGTCGACGGTAGGTTAACCTCCTGTATAATGGTGAAATAATTGTTATTGAATTATAAAAGAATAATTTACTTTAATATTATATCATATATGATCTTTTAACATTTATTTGTTAATAATATCTTATAATTATCGTCATTTCGGGTGTTAACGGGTTCATTTTACTTTATATTCTTTGTTATGTGAGCCATATTCATTATTAATGGGATGTATATTATTAATATACAGAATGATATCAAGTCCTTATATACTATTTTTAAATCATCAAATTATAATTATACTTGAATGGATATGATGGAGAATGAATCTCATCGCGTTCGTGGAGACGGTAGTCCGTACGTACGCACGAGCGACAATATCATTCTTTTGATATTAAAATAATATATAATTTGATGGTATATCATATATACAGAATAATTATCATGTTATATTTATTATTTACATGAGTTACACATCATTATTATACCCATCCAAATAATAATAAATTGAATAACAATTACACCACGACGTGGAGACGGTAAGTCGTACATACGCACGTATGGTGACATGTTATTCAAAGGATGGATAGAATACTGAATATGGTTGTACCATATTTATAATAACATCACAGTATATATATGATACTGTATTTATTATTTTATAATGGTAATAACAAAGAAAGAGGAAGTGGAAGAAGAAAGGAACTTGAAAAGGGGTGGTGAAAACATTACCTCTTCTTCGGGTTCTTCATTTTGATTTGATCAAAAGGGATCCTTAGGTTGGCTTTCTGATCAAAATAAGGCCTCTAGGTTGTATTGAGGGAAGTTGAGATAGTATTTGGGCAGGGTTTGGCCGAACCAAAGGGCTTTGAAGGTGTGAATAAATGAGAAGGAGGAGTTCCCTTTTATAAGAGGGGTGAGGGGCACCTTTGGAAAAGCTAGAAATATTAATTTATAATAAATTCATATTCGGTTTATAATGGATCCAAAGTTTATTATTTAAATTTTAAGGTGGGGATGGGTCGAAAACAACTCAACCAATAGAATTTAGACAGGTTTGGGTCATTATATTAACCTTATCTTTAAGTATTAACTCTTAGTTAATTAGTTTCACTTTTACAATGTCTCTTTGTATTTTTATATTATATGGTTAATAAACTTAAAATATACATCCAAGCGACCCCCAAGTGGTCCATTAATGATGAAAATATCATTATATAAGTCTCGTGGCAGAACCTTAGATTTATAGGAATTTAATATCAATTAATAATATAATATTTGTTTTAAGAACTCTTTTATGTCAATTTTGACACTATTCAATAGTTGATTTTTTTGAAACTCATAACAGATTTATTACTTCGCAAAAAGTCAATTAAATCAATCCTAATATATCATATTATCCTATAAAATTATTTTAATTCATTAAAAGTTTCATATTATATTTATTTGGGTATTTATAATATCAATTATTTTAATTTTTCACTATTAAAGTAATTAATTCATCATCATTGTGTCATAAATAAATTAAATTATTTAATGTCTAAAAATTATAAATAAAATATCATTATGTATGAAATCTTTTTATATTTCTAAAGAATATTTATAATCTAAAATCCAACATATATAACCCTCTGTAACAATTGTTTTGTTAAAAGATATATGCTTGTGTCATTTTTGTATTTATTTTAACTTAATTAAAATAAAGTGTCATTATCACTTACAAGTGGATCCATGGGGTCCCAAAATCGACCCAAAGATACCCATGGTCGACCATGTATCAACCAATAGGGTTAATACATGTTTTAGGGTAATTTAGTATTATTATAATATTATTTTTTAACCCTTGTTTACCGGATTTACCCTTTAACCATGGTAAATAAAATATTTACCGAAGTAATTATCCAAAATGTTTAAAAATAAAAGTTACCTATTTACACAATTTGAACATCATGATTCCAAATATGGAATCCATTTTTCCAAATTCAAAACACAGAAGTGGCATAAATTAATTTAAAATTAATTCCCGTTGTTAAAACAAAAAGCGTGTTTTTTAGAGATAATAACTATCAAAAGATTGTCACTTGTTTATGTCTGGTTTAAATGTGAAATTATGTTCAATGACCCACATTGTATTACATGGTAAAAATATATTCTAAATATACTTTAAAACCACTCAAATTCATAATTTATCACTATTAATTATTTTGATTAAAAAAGTTGTTTTTAATTAAAATTTAGTAATTTTCACTATTCATCAAAATATGAAAGTTATCCGAAAAGTACCAAAATTTCACCCTAGGATAATTTTGATATTACAAATCCAAAAATGAAGTCCATTTTTAGATATAGAATTTATAAAATTTCAAAAATTGGGTATTACTATTCATAACGGCTAGTTTGATTAGTTATGGTGTGTTAAAATCTCGAAGTTGCGTACAATGCATGCCATTGAATTATTCGAAAGGAAACATACTGAGGAAGCTTGGGGTGTTACATTCTCCCCTCCTTCAATAAATTGCGTCCTCGCAATTTTTAAAATTTTTCTTGGGAATATAATGGAAATTCCCACATCGGAAAAAGAGTCAATAAAACTATCACTTTAAAAGAACGAAAGAGAGGTATAAGGGTCATCCAAGATAACCCATACTAGGATTCCATGTAGGAAAACATGGATATGGATGATAAACTAAGTGTCATGTTCTGATGGAGAGGGATAGAAATCATGATCAGGAGAAAGTTAACAATAAGAAAACCACAAACTTGTGTTGGGACAAACGACCATTAGTCTCCTAGTAGAAAAGTAAACGGAAAACATTTTTTTTAAGTTACATTACATAAGGAAGAGGAATTAATTTATGATATTGACTAGGAACATTAAGAGATATACTTAAATTTTAAGTATAGTTTCATTGTTTAATAAATTTCCACTACTAACTCAATTTTTTTTAAACGATGAGTATTCAAGAAGACTTGGTCACACTGGAAGAGCTAGAATAAACTTCTATAGAATCACATGATCCATGTAGGATAAACTATACATTTACATTGTCTTTGAAGATTAATCAAAACCAAAATGGTTAGTGAATGATATAATGATCCCCCAAAAGGATATTCCTTGAGATAAATATGCACTAATCTTAATTTCTAAAATTAAACCAACAATACCCCAAAGTTAAATAAATACCATTCAATAATAAATTGTCCTTAAAATCATTCAATATAATCCAAACTAATATTGAAACCCAAAACATAGAAGAATTTGATTATGTAGTCTCCCATGTTAAATTGTATCTCCAAATGACATCAAATACTCTTAAAGTCACATACTTAAAAGTAATTAACATCATCACATATTCTCTGTTATAGGTTAATCATTTCCATAAATAACCCAAATTACTATAAATCCACAATGAAAACGTAGATAAAAATCCACCATTACTCTACAAATGAAACCCCATTGTATTCTATTTTCCTTGGGCATATAGTGTTCCCAACAAAGCGAACATCTTCCAAAATAACATTTATCACTTAATCACCAAATCATTTTCCTATACCAAGGGTATTCATTTGATAAGACATAAGAACCCAAATAATCTTATTATTGATCAATAAAATCATTTAACAAAAAAAATAGTCACACTAACCAGGGACTTCACGTAGTCCAGTGGTAGGCGATAAATCCCAATCGCACTTTGGTTGTGGGTTCGATTCCCACAGCTTTGTCTGACGTGACGGGTTGTCACACGGTCTACGTGTTGTCCTTTTTCAAAAACTATATTTTATAATATTACCAAAATGAGATAAATTCCTCAAAATAAAATAATTTAACCACAAATGTTATATCATACCTTGAATTTTCATCCCAAATTATAATAACTTATAATTTTCTCAAACCCCAATGATCATATAAAACCAAATGGTTATTTATACCTATATACACAAGAGAAGAGACAATTCTTCCTCAAATATCATTCTCACATGGAAAACTGCGGGGTTACAAATACAAGAGAAAATTATTCCAAAGTAAACCCATCAACAAGGAGTGCTAATACTTTTTAAATTTTTCTCCAACCATTTATTTCCACATAGCTTCTTCTTTGACCAAGAAAATATCCTATAGAATAGGAAATTCACTCGGGTAATGGCCAGGTCCCCTACATTTACGGCAAATGACTATAAATGGACACTTGGGACCATTTTTATCTTCTTCCATAGTACTATTAATTTTTCTTCGGCAATTCTTCACTTTATGTCCTTCCTTCCCGCACGTAAAACATTTCGTTGTCCCATTGAGACACTTTCCTGGGTGTCTCTTTCCACATTTCCTGCATGATGAAAATTGAGGGTTCTTTTCTCCATGGTCTCCATTGCTGGAGATCTTATCATTTATCACCTTTCTCTTCCTTGTTGAGTCTGGGAGTTGGTTAATATATATATTGTTGATCATATTTTTGGAAAACTGATTTGGCATAAAGACGATATCTTTTACGCCTATCAACATTCCATTTTGTTGCTCATTTCCACCACCGTTCCCACCTTGTACATCATTCTCAAAGTCACTATGACTTCCTTGGAATCGAGCCATTGACTAAAACCAGAAAGCATTGTGTGAGTAACAGTAGTCGTAAAATCATTTAGAGATTAAAATGTCACCATATTCTCAATTTGAAACATATTAGGATTAACCAAGGTCATTTACTCTCATCTTATATATATTACTTAAATCGGTTTGTAAAGAAAATGTAAATTATCCTAAGCATATCCCCCGGGAGTGTCGTAACTAAGAGTGCAGCAAGGCCCGTTGTCGTGCACCAGTTCCCATTCGAGTCTAGCTCAAAGCGGTGTTTTTGGGTTTTACCCCTAGGTACATCTGTGCCAGAGCCGCCTCTACCTGCTCGTATCCAGACAGGGATGTATTGCTCGGAAAACTCACAAAATCTCTACAATACCAAAATTCTAGGAAGTTCTTTTATACTAATCCTCAAAGTTCATCTTAGGTCTACGTGCTCTAATCAGAGTTTATCTAAATCTAGCTTCCAAGGTTTGTACTAAACTTCCTCTGATACCAACTGTAACGCCCCGACCCTAGTTACCTAGAGTCAGTGCATTATTACATAACATTGGCATGATCACGAGAAAGATCAAGTCTCGAAAGACCGATTAGTTTAGTAGCCTTGGAATAACTAGATACATCCATAAATTTTTACATTACATCATAAAAAAACATCTTGTCTTCATATCCCCTCATACTATCCCTGCAGGTCATTCATAAATTACTTCTTCATAATCCTGGGAAAAATAAAACATTGAAAGGGGTGAGCTCAGATGCTCAGTAAGGATAACATTATAGCAGAAGCTTTCATAGATAAGCATAAACACTTAAGGCAGTTTATAACTAAAACAAAAGCCTTATAAACTTGAACTTCAGCATAAAATGGAAAAGATAAAATAAAATAATGCCATTTACTTAATCACGTGGATATTATACTAGTCGAACAATCTCATGCAATATCAATAACCACTTTCATAATGATGGAATGCATAATGCCAGACTATCATAACCACATAGCCAAGGCCTCGTGCCAAGACTACAAATAAGATTTTGCCAAGGCCTTATGCCAAGACACTAGTTTGTCTCATGAGACTTACCGATGCATCGAGGAGCTATAGAGGGCTCCACCCGTCACTTATTAAGTCCAATGCATTCCTCATATGAACAGGTTTAAACATAACATAAACATTCGTATTAAAACTAGCATTCGAAATGTCAATAATTTTACCACAAACCATGAATGGTATAAAAATATCACATCCACAGTCAAAAATAACTCATTCAATACAATATGGAAGATTGTATTGTATCACATTAACCTCAATCAAGAATAATGAAGGATGTTGACATAGATGAAAATAATCATCAAAACTATTTGAGAGAAATATCCCCCTTTTCTTGAAAACATTTAAAAGTCACACTATTTGTCAAGAAGCCATTTAAAAATTGATTTTTGAATCAAAGTGTCCCATACCACTTTGAAACTTTTAAAAGGATTTTTAATTTTAAAACAATAATGTCCATATAAATAAATCCTTAAAACCATTTTTTTAAAACATGGACATTAATGAGCAAGATTTAGAAGAATAAGTCTTTAAAACATTTAAAAATGGTATTTTAGTTAGAGTTTCTAAACAAAATAGAGACACTTGGATACAAATAATTGAGGTAATCAAAACATTGTAATATCATGAGAATAAAGGGATTCATGATATACTATGTCAAAGTACATTATATACACCACATAAAAGTGATTTGGTGTATAACAACAAAGAAGTCTCAATGGAATGTAAATTGAGATGAATTCTCTTATAAAGACCATATCCTTAGGTTAAGGATAAATAAATGACATAATTATGTGTGACAAATATAAATACACTAAATATGATTGGATATTTATTGTAAAACAATCAAAGGACATTCACACATAATCTTGTAAAAGAACAACACCAATGAATTGGATGTTTAACTCAACAAATGGAGAATGAGTTAAAATTACTCTTATCAAATTCATATCGATGACATGAGAAATTATCAATGGAGTGATTATGTGTATCAAAAGTATATCCACAGGAAGGGGAGTGGAATTTATGACATAATCAAATGAATAGTTATTCCACACATAATCTTGGAGTAATATAATCAATGAAATATGTGTAAAGTCGAATGAGTGGAAATTGAAATCTCAAATTCCCTTATCGATTTGGTAACTTATGAAACATGCACCCATGAAAGAAGTATCATACCATGATGATGTAAATACCCATAAATTAAAGTATATTGCACAATGAATACGATCATGGCCAGTACACATACACCATATGCAATAATTAAGTGGTGATCAATGGAATTCTCATGGAATTAAAAGTGAGATAAGAAACCCCTTACCACGTTAATCAACTGATTCGTATGGACAAAAGTTAATAACCACCAAATGATTTCCAGAATAAAATTAATATAAAGAGAATCATGATAATATATATCAAATGGCAGTACACAATACACCACTTTCAATAATTTAGTGGCGAACAATGGAAATCTCACGGAATTGAAAGTGAGATAAGAAAATCACTTACTTTGTACTTTTTCCTTGGTCGACGGTAGGTTAACCTCCTGTATAATGGTGAAATAATTGTTATTGAATTATACAAGAATAATTTACTTTAATATGATATCATATATGATCTTTTAACATTGATTTGTTAATAATATCTTAGAATTATCGTCATTTCGGGTGTTAACGGGTTCATTTTACTTTTATTATTTGTTATGTGAGACATATTCATTATTAATGGGATGTATATTATTCATATCCAGAATGATATCAATTCCTTAGATACTATTTTTAAATCATCAAATTAGAATTATACTTGAATGGATATGATGGAGAATGAATCTCATCACGTTCGTGGAGACGGTAGTCCGTACGTACGCACGAGCGACAATATCATTCTTTTGATATTAAAATAATATATAATTTGTTGGTATATCATATATAAAAAATAATTATCATGTTATATTTATTATTTACATGAGTTACACATCATTATTATACCCATCCAAATAATAATAAATTGAATAACAATTACACCACGACGTGGAGACGGTAAGCCGTACGTACGCACGTATGGTGACATGTTATTCAAAGGATGGATAGAATACTGAATATGGTTGTACCATATTTATAATAACATCACAGTATATATATGATACTGGAGTTATTATTTTATAATGGTAATAACAAATAAATAGGAAGTGGAAGAAGAAAGGAACTTGAAAAGGGGTGGTGAAAACATTACCTCTTCTTCGGGTTCTTCCTTTTGATTTGATCAAAAGGGCTCCTTAGGTTGGATTTCTGATCAAAATAAGGCCTCTAGGTTGTAGTGAGGGAAGTTGAGATAGTATTTGGGCAGGGTTTGGCCGAACCAAAGGGCTTTGAAGGTGTGAAGAAATGAGAAGGAGGAGTTCCCTTTTATAAGAGGGGTGAGGGGCACCTTTGGAAAAGCTAGAAATATTAATTTATAATAAATTCATATTCGGTTTATAATGGATCCAAAGTTTATTATTTAAATTTTAAGGTGGGTATGGGTCGAAAACAACTCAACCAATAGAATTTAGACAGGTTTGGGTCATTATATTAACCTTATCTTTAAGTATTAACTCTTAGTTAATTAGTTTCACTTTTACAATGTCTCTTTGTATTTTTATATTATATGGTTAATAAACTTACTATATACATCCAAGCGACCCCCAAGTGGTCCATTAATGATGAACCTATCATGATATAAGTCTCTTGGCTGAACCTTAGATTTTTAGGAATTTAATATCAATTAATAATATAATATTTGTTTTAATAACTCTTTTATGTCAATTTTGACACTATTCAATAGTTGATTTTTGTGAAACTCATAACAGATTGATTACTTCGAAAAAAGTAAATTAAATCAATCCTAATATATCATATTATTCTATAAAATTATTTTAATTCATTAAAAGTTTCATATTATATTTATTTGGGTATTTATAATATCAATTATTTTAATTTTTCACTATTAAAGTAATTAATTCATCATCATTGTGTCATAAATAAATTAAATTATTTAATGTCTAAAAATTATAAATAAAATATCATTATGTAGGAAATATTTTTATCTTTCTAAATAATATTTATAATCTAAAATCCAACATATATAACCCTCTGTAACAATTGTTTTGTTAAAAGATATATGCTTGTGTCATTTTTGTATTTATTTTAACTTAATTAAAATAAAGTGTCATTATCACTTACAAGTGGATCCATGGGGTCCTAAAATCGACCCAAAGATACCCATGGTCGACCATGTATCAACCAATAGGGTTAAGACACGTCTTAGGGTAATTTAGTATTATTATAATATTATTTTTTAACCCTTGTTTACCGGATTTACCCTTTAACCATGGTAAATAAAATATTTACCGAAGTAATTATCCAAAATGTTTAAAAATAAAAGTTACCTATTTACACAATTTGAACATCCTGATTCCAAATATGGAATACATTTTTCCAAATTCAAAACACAGAAGTGGCATAAATTAATTTAAAATTAATTCCCGTTGTTAAAACAAAAAGCGTGTTTTTTAGAGATAATAACTATCAAAAGATTGTCACTTGTTTATGTCTGGTTTAAATGTGAAATTATGTTCAATGACCCACATTGTATTACATGGTAAAAATATATTCTAAATATACTTTAAAACCACTCAAATTCATAATTTATCACTATTAATTATTTTGATTAAAAAAGTTGATTTTAATTAAAATTTACTAATTTTCACTATTCATCAAAATATGAAAGTTATCCGAAAAGTACCAAAATTTTACCCTAGGATAATTTCGATATTCCAAATCCAAAAATGAAGTCCATTTTTAGAGATAGAATTTATAAAATTTCAAAAATTAGGTATTACTATTCATAACGGCTAGTTTGATTAGTTATGGTGTGTTAAAATCTCGAAGTTGAGTACAATGCACGCCATTGAATTATTCGAAAGGAAACATATTGAGGAAGTTTGGGGTGTTACATTGGAAGTGAGTCATGAGGTTTGGGAAGAAAGGGAATCTCAGCCCTAGGTACATTGGCCCCTATGAAATCCTTGATTGTGTAGGAGCAGTGGCATATCGGTTTGCACTTTCTCCAAATCTAGAACAAGTTCATGATGTCTTCCACGTATCCCTCTTGAGGAAGTACATACCTGACCCTTCACATGTACTAAATCTAGAGGTGGTACAACTGGAACATGAAATCTCTTATGAGGAGCAGTTAGTGGAGATCTTGGATCGTAGAGACAAGGTTCTACGCAACAAGACTACCCACCTTGTTAAGGTGTTGTGGAGGAACCAAAAATGTGAAGAAGCCATGTGGGAACCAAAGGAGTCTATGAGATAGAAGTACCCACACCTTTTCTCATCAGAGGGTATGAGATAAAATTTCGAAGATGAAATTTCTTAAGGGGGGAAGAATGTAACAACCCAAACTTTTTAATTATATTTGTTTCCTAAATTTGTGTGTTATTTTATTTTATACTCAACAAAACTATATCTTTTAATTAATGAAGTGGGTATAATTAAAATGATACCATTGGGTTTCGACTGTTATATGACCATTGGTCAATATGACCGTTGGAAACTATAATCTTAACATTGTGTTTTTATAAATATAGTTATCTTGGTTAATTAATACAGAAAGAATATTGAATGGAATCATCCAGTAGACTCGGTCCATATGAATCCCATCTTTCAGAGCTTGGTAATGAGGTAGCATCACTGGGCTTTGCTCTGGACCAAGCCCAAACCGAACTTCAACATATGAAGCTTGAATGGAATCGCCTAAGGGAGAAGTTCGAGCTGATAGAAATTACCACTTGGGCAATGTTGTCTGAGCCACCCCAAGATTCTATCACCATAGCACACCTTACACTTAGGTCCCATGTTGGTGTTATAAGGGGCTATGTAATGAGACCTTAACTACTTTGTGTAATCATTTTATATAAATAAAATTGTTATTATGGTAAAATTTGTGATTTTTAAATGTCCGGATAAATATAGAATGAATTTATTGAAGTTCCATATTATTGATAAATTTTGGAAAAAAATGGTATTTTAAAATATTTTTGTATTCTTTAAATAATTAATAATGTGAAATGATTTTCAAAAAATGGTCTTCTACAACTGTGATCAGTGAGAAATTTAGATTCTAATAAGATCAACTTGATTTTAGTGAATAGTAAAGTATGAATAGTAACATACCCGTATGTATAGTAATGAATAGTAATTTGGCCAAAAAAAATAGAAACTTCACCCATAAATGTATAAATACAATTTAAACATCTTAAAAGTGAAAAAACTATCATACTATAAGTTTTGGTATTTTTGTATGTCATAAATATTTTATTTACAATTTTATAATTAATTTAATAATTTAAAATGGAAATTTATTTTTATAAAATTTAATCATAAATTGTTACTTTATTGTCTTATGGTTATACGATAATTTTATGGAACCTTGATTACTTTTTTAAGGTGTTATAAAATGAGTTATAGTTTTAAAGTTGTGTTTTTGGAATAAATAATGATTTTATTTAAAAATTAAATTAAAAATATTCAGAAAATTATTTTCATAAAATGAATTTCATTTTTGAATTCAGAGCATATATATTAATTTAGGGTGAATATTTGGGATTTTTCTGAAACAATTGAATTTTCGGGGAATAGTAGAAATACAGTTTTGAGTTTCAAGTGTTTATTGATATCATTAATGATGTAATAATGGTGTAAGATTTCTGGTTGACTTATGAATAGTGAGATATGCTATGAGGTGTCCCAAGTGTCCAATACCATGGGAAAATACCATGGGAAAGCCCATGGTTTTGCAAATACCACCGATGAGGTGTCCCTTGGAAATTAATAATTTATTCTCTCACTTTTCCTATAAAATACCAAGCCATTTCCCTCATTAATTTCATTCCAAAATCCTCCTAAACAAATTTCTGGTCTCCTTACCTCCCAAGAAGTCCTCCCAAGGTGCCCTCAAGCCTCCCAAGGTCCCGACCTTCAAACTTTCTAAGTTACTCTTCAAGGTAAGGGAACCTTTCACCCTCCTCTTTTAAGTCATGAATTTCTTTATGTTATGTCTTGTAGTTCCATTTTATTATGATGGGGCTTGTTATTCTATATCTTTACTACTGTCCATTTCATTTCCAAATGATGAGAGACCATTTCTGCTCTCATCAATTGATTTTCTGAATTTTTATGTGACGCCGTTAGGCTGCTGAATTTTCGTAAAAGAAATCGCGCTTTATTTTTCCTTTCAAGTTTCCTTTTCATGTGGTGTGTCATTAAAATTTCCACACCATGATCTTATTTCTTTTTATTATGTACCTATACTTAAAAAAATTTCATTTATGGATGGGATACCCTTTTCCCCTCTCTTTTTATTATTTTCTAAAACCATGATATATAGCCGTTATGCTGTAGAAATTTCACCTCAAAATTTTTCTCTCCATCTCTCTTGTTTTATTTATATGAATACCCAGACCTATTTTGTTTATATGGGTGTTCATAAATATACCAAAAAAGATATATTTTATTTTTTAATTGAAATACATATAACTCTCACTCCCTTTCCATGGGTTATAAATGGCATAATGATCATTTTTTTAACTTTTAAAACGTCACAATTTTGAAATGAAACCCATTTCTTTTGTTCTCTATGGGTTATTTATGAAATTTTTATTATGATATATGTGTATCACATGGAAATAAATATATATTAAGGGTGCGCCCTGATATCACTCCAATTCATTGGGTAAATAATTTAATCTCTAGGTATGACAAGTTTCACGATACCTTGGTGAATAATCTTGGTAATTTTTATGACACCTTGGGGATGAACCTTGGTGATATGTTCATGAATGTATAAATTGAATATTGTAGCCACATATTCAAGTTATGATTCAAGTTATTTTTATTATGATATTCATATTCTTCCATTTCTCATGCCTTTATGACTTTTATCATGTTCTTATTAATATTGCTCAAGATCACATGTCAACTGTTTCACTTGTTTTCCTTATTGAGCCTTCTACTCACCCTTTCCTTTGATGTATGTCTCCAGGATATGAGATGCAGTAATTTTACATAGGATGAACCTATGATGAAGCCTTATGAGTGGTTTAGAAGAATTTTTTATGTTGTTTTCATTTATTATGTTCTTGATTTCCAAGACACTAGACTTTAAAGATCCTCTATTTGTTAAATGTAATGAAAAGTTATGTAATGAAAAGGTGGGATGCCATAAAAATGATGGAGGAAATATCATATTCATTGTACAAAGTGTCCATAAAAATATCTCTTTAAGGTTGTTAAGCTCTGTTGCTTGTAGAGTTTTCTCACATAGTTCTCTAAAGAATGTGAAAAATTGGAGTACAACTACAACAACCTTTTAAGTAATAATGTACACAATGCCAATGGTAGTAACTGTTGTAACAAAATATGTGAATCATGGATTTTCAATCCATGTAGCCTACAATGATTTAAGTAGACACACCTTGATATGTTACTTGAATACCCATTAAACACCTTCACATGTTTTAAAATTCAAAGGAATGTATGTTTATCCTTATTTTTCATTGAAAAAATTTTCAAAGCATACTTTTCATTCTCATATGGCCAGAGATCACACTTTATGTTCATTATTTATAAGTACTTCTGAGCATTGAGATGGTCCTTCAATTTTTTATACTCATTAATAAATGTGAAGATCAAATTGTCACACCCATTCTTCTTAATATTCATAACATCAATATTATGCCACAACAAATTAAATTCCTAATACTAAAGTTTGAAGAATATACTTTTTTCTTCCATTGTTGCATTCCAATTTAACTTGACGATACACTTCAAACTCATTTCCCATTATCATTAAAATGACTCACCTTCCCAAATTTTATTTCAATATTTCCAAGTTGTGAAAATATTTCAGAACATATCAACAACTTTGGAGGCGGTCTACGATCAATATAACCATTGAATTTTGACTTGTTCAACTGAAATCTATGAGATGCATTGAGAATCTTTGATGATATAAGAAGCACCATTTTTTACTATAAGGTAGTCATTTGGGCTCAAAATCAAAGTTACAAATAGGACAATCCAAACTCGTGTAAGTGTTCTAACCAGATAAGTTCTCAAGTCCAAGGAAGTCACTAATGCTCCACATTAGAGCAACGTGCATTTTGAACATTGTTCTAGAAGATGAATCATATGTCTCAACACCGTTTCTCCATAACTCTTGTAATTATTCAATTAGAGGCTGTAAGTATACATCAATATCATTTCTAAACATTTATTTTCTAGGAATAATCATCGAAATGATAAAAGACATTTGTTGCATACACATCCACAGAATTAGATTGTAAGGGATAAAAACAACCGTCCAAATGCTATAACTGGTGCTCAAAGTCCCAAATGGGTTGAATCCATCGAAATCTTGTCCTAATCACACATTCTTAGGATCATATGAGAAATATGGATGTAATGAATCAAATGTCTTCTATGATTGTGAATCTCTTGGATGTCGTATTAACCCATCATCGTTATTATATATAGAATGTCACTTCATGTGCTCGGCGATTTTCGATGACATCAATAATCTTTGCAATTGAGGCTTCAAAGGGAAGTAACACAAAACCTTTGCAGGTGTGTTATTTTCCTTCTTATTTATAGTAGTATGTAGATTCAGACTTACAACATCACCCATTGACTACCATTACGAAGAAGATCATTTTCTTGCAATCATGTCTGCTTGAATCCTCTCCCCAATAAAGCATATAATCATTGGGACAAGCATGTATTTTTTTATAATTCAGAACAACCTTATTAATAACTTTTTTCCTATCATAAAAAGACTCAGGGAAAACCCTATTGACAATTATGGTTCTAATTATGATATAATAAAATCTATTAGTTTTTTTACAAAATTCATTAAAATTATAATGACCCTTTTTAAAGAATAAATTATTCATATCATATATGGAAAACCCTCTTGACAATACACTGATTTCTAAAATAGAAAAGTGAAACACCTGTATAAATCAATATATATGTTTTAAATAAGTGTTGTATATAGGAGAAGTCAATTTAAAATGTCTATCCAGTGATAGTTAGGTCGAAAAATATAAATGAATAGAATCGCCCACCCTAGACCAATGAAAATAGTACAATTACATTAAATAAAAGTATGTTAAGCATAGAGAGGGATTCATCACACCATAAACAATAAAACCCTCAAATTATATCATGCACTAGATACTATGAAAAAACAACTTAAAAATTTCTACCGCACATGGTCCACTTGTATGGTCTCCAAACCGTTCATTAGGGATTTTTTCATAATTTTTAAATTTTCAATTGATTCTATATAAAACTTAATGAAATAAATAACAACTAAAATAAATACATAACAAATATGTGATGGGTGTACAAATTCTCCCTAATATGCAAATTTGTTCCCCTAAAAATTCATCAATATTTCTCAAAAGAAAAGAGGAGAGGCCACTATTCCCTCATTGTAGATTTTTGTACCAGAGTCTTATAAATATTTTTACAATGGTTCAGAAGAACTCAGACAGGAGGAATCAGTTTACACCACAACACCTTATTTTGATAATTAATTTTAATAGGGGTTTCTATTAATGTGATGTCATGATCAAACTCCTGATATTTCCAATCAAAAAAAATAATTTTTCAAGATGTAGAAAGTAACTATTACCTGATGACCTTCTGGAGGGGATGGATCGTGGGAGAAGATGTTGCAAGCGGTGAGGACAAGCGCAAGGGCGGGGGGGCTCAAGGGAAACCATGTAGCCAGCGAGGGTGGGGGCTAGCAGGGCTCAGGAAAAACTGGAGTGCTGACTAGGGTGAGGGTTTAGGGGGCTCAGGGGAAAATGAAGTGCCGATGATGGCTCAGGCTTAGGGGGCTCAGGGGGAACCGGAGCACCAATGATAGCTCAGGGGGGCTCGGGGGAAACCAGAGCACCGACAAGGGGGGAACGACCAGAGCACCGGCGAGGGGGGAAATGTCGCGGTGGCGAGGGCGCGGGGTAGGGGGTTCTTGAGGGAGAGTGGGGGGTGCTCAGGGAGAAGTGGGGGGTCTCAGGAGAAAGTGTCTTTTTTTAATAAATGGATAAATTTTAGCAACGGTTTTTAAAAAACGCTGCTAAATTCTCGTAATTTTTTTTAATGGTGGTTTATTAAACCGACGCTAAACTATGAATTTGGTGTAGTGAAGTGTTATTTTCAATTGATGACTTCTTTTGAAATAGAAATGTCATGATCATGAAGTAATCAAATGTGGTTATTATGTTCTGAGATTTATGTAAGAAATAATTAGAATTAGGACGGTTACAGATTTCACCAATGTTAGATTTTATTATAACTTTTCCTTTTAATTATCTTATAATTATATTGATAATACATGTTTAATACTTTGTTTTCAATTGGTAGCTTTTTAGTGAACTCTTCAACAAATTTCTTATGTATGAAATATAAACCTTCCATAGTGCTTCCAAAACAACTTAACTTACAATTTACTTTTAAAACACCTTAAGCTCTTCTTCATAAATAACTTTAGGACCCAGCCACTTTCGGTTCCTCTTCCTGCATAACTTCTGGACTAGCAATTTAATTCTGGAGTAACTTTAACTCCTACTTCAAGATAACTTCCATATTTCAAACAGAACAACTCTAACTTTCGGACTAACTTCCAGATTTTTCAAACTTTGCTCACACTTCCTCAAACACTGCTCACACTCCAAAAAATATTATCCTCTCAAATGCTTCCCATGCCATGTCCTTGATATATAGAAATATCAAGGCGTCTCTTTGCATTTCTTCACAAGCACTTCCATGTGCACCACTTCTCTGGATCTTCCATGACCATCCAAAAACTCTAATCCCATGAATGCTAATGTTAGGCATTCTCATATCTTCATCACCATGTATTCTAATATCATAAACTCACTGTCAACATATCCAACAACTACTGTCAACAAATCCAACACACAATATTTTGATTGCACAAAAAATAAAGAAAAGTATTAGTTATGTTGGTTGTGTGTGTGATTGATCATGGACAAAGATGGAACTTGGGGGGGTGAGAACTTGAATAAAAAAACATTAATATTCCTAGCTTTCATCCTTGTTTTGGTTCATCTTTTTAAATTGGAACCTAGATCACACCCCTCCTTTTTTTACTTTAGAATTTGATCATATTATTTTTCTTATGGAGTTCTTGAGGATTGAACCACGGGTGACCACCCCACTTGCATGGATTTTATCACCTTTTTTAAACATCAAACTATTTCTTGATGACTTCGATGAGTGATTACTTGAGGAAAAACAACGAGTGATGAGAAACTTGACGTGACATCATTTTATGCAACACCGCATGTGTTTTTTGTAGCAAATCTTGCATATTTTTTTTTTCATCAACTAAACTTCATTGGCTGATTTCAAGCGTTTTAAGTCAAAATTAACATCCTCATAAATAAGATAGAAAAACGTCACTTTTGTAGTTAAATGTTAATGTTCTTGGGTTTGGGTGTGTATTCATATTTTTTAACATAATTTTATGTGTGAATTAAATTCTTTAATAAGAAATGTTATGAGCTTTCATCATTCTTTGAACGAATAAAATCGTTTCTTGAATTTAGCCGCTGGAGATGGGAGTTTAGATTCACACGAGGCCTCCTTGCCCTAGCTGATCATCGGAGTCCATGGCCTTTCCGGTTGCTCAAAGAGAGGAGGACGCTGCTTTCCAGTCTGATCAGAGGGAAGAAGGGAGTTCCACCGCTGCCCTGATCTGCCCTGTCCGCTGAAGCCAAAGAGGAGGCCGGGACCGTGATGCGCTGCTTGTTTCGCTTGGCGTCCGCTGTAGATCAGATAGTGGTCGGGTCGCTGGAGTGCCGAAGGCACGATTGAAAAGGAGACCGAGTGGTCCGCTGCTATTGGATTTCACGCTGCGCTGGGTATCTGGTTCGTGTGAAGGGAAATCAAAGGGAGTTTGGTCCGTGATTGGGCGCCATTGTCCAGTCCAGTGGATCACATTTTCAGATGGAAGCCAGTTTGATCTTATGGGGAGTCTGCTGCAATTGTAATCAGGAGGCTGATTCGCTCTGCCCCTATTTTTCCGATCTGAAATTGGGTCTGCACCAAGGCCTACAAGTGGTGCGTGATAGAGGTACAGGGAGTTCAAGTTGCTCGGTACAAGCTTTATTTGCGGTTCACTGGTCCGCTGTACTAGGGACTGAAGCTATTGCAGATGGATACTAGATCAAAGACCTGTGTTGGTTGTTGTCCAGATCAACAGGGAGACTGGTTTGCTGCTGTTCGGTCTACAATCAAGGCATGGGAGGCCCAGGACTGCAAGCAGGGGAATTGCCCATGCCGTTCACTATCACGGGGGTTCACGCGGGCCATCAAGGTCTAACTTTAGTGCTGCTAATCAACTTGCTTCGAGGTTATTTCCTACTGCATTCAACTCGTTCCATGAAATGCTGGAAGGAAGGCCAATCCGACAAGTGCAACCCGGCCGCTTACTACCCGGATTTTGTTTGAAATGCCTCCCACGAAACACAAACGAACGTCTTGGAAGTATAAAGTAGAAAAGCAAGAACACGAGGGATGTTTTGTGCACCACAAACTGTGATGCTTTTCCGGTGGGGGGTTTTCATTACTTCATATACACAAAAAAGCTAGACGTATTTACAACGAAATTAAAAACCATGCGGTAGTCTTAATAAGGTTAAACCGCGTTAGGCCATAAAATGAAAAATAAATGAAGGAAATTACCAGGGGAGGGAAAAAAACGTGGTGAAATTAATCATCACTTTAGTCAACAATATCACCCCTTAATTTCTGCCATGTTTACCGGATCTCAACAACATCGATCTTCTCACGCAGCTCCTGGAACTTGGCGCACTAAGTGACTTTGTGAGTGTGTCCGCGAACTGCTCCTCCCTCAAGTCCTTCTCGTCGCTTCCACGACTTCTCCATAATGAATGCGGTGTGCTGGCGAGCGAGCTTGGCGTCCAAGGCGTCACTAGGCTCGGCCATGGCGGACGCCGACACACTATTGGCCCTCTGGAGAAACTCCTTTTGCCGCCTGCACCTAGGGACGCAGACAGACTTTTGATGTCGAACCACGCACTCAACACCTTCTCCTTCTCCCTCACTACCCCAGACGACGATTTCCCCGACTTCTCCTCAAGCATTGCTTTGCGTCCGCACGAGTGTTGTACTTCATCGAAGGAGGGTGGCTCGTCAGTCGTAGTGAAGTGTAGCTCATTGGAATCAAGCTTGCGTAGTGCAAATCCAGGTGGTATTGTCTGCCCGATAATGTTGTCGATGGTGCGAAACCAATGCGGGGCGTCGTCGTGATCGACGTTGAGTGCTTCCGCCGTGTTGGATGGCGGTGAGACGAACTCCACTGTGGCTGATGGCGCGGGCATCACCTTGACCATGTCTGGTGTTGCAATGTCTGCAGAGCGCGCGCTTGTGGGTGTGGGTGACGATCTCTGGTCTCCGACAATTTTGTCAGTCTCCATTGTCCCTGTTATATACACCGCAGTGTGCTTGGTGGTGAATGACTCCTCACTACTCAACATACCTTGTTTTTCATCAGCACTCCAATCCCACTGCGCCGCCTCGTTGAAGATGACATTGCACGTTAGCTGCTTTTGCGCTGGGGTCGTACACACGGTATGCCTTGGACTTAGAATCGTACCCGATGAAGATCATTGGCATACTCTGGTCATCCAACTTCTTTTGGTGAGCTTTCACGATCTTGACATGCGCAATGCAGCTAAAGGTGTGGAGAAAGTGTAACATCACGTTACGTTTTAAGGTACTTTTGATGTTTCTAAGTACCTTTGTTGTGGAGTAGCAACTTGGGGTGTGTTTGGGTGAACTTTTAAAGAAATCTAAAGGACAGTGTGTTGTGCACGGTTTGACAAACCGTGCGACCAAACCGTGCCAACCTTGAAACCTGGACAGTAGCTTCCGCACGGGCGGCGCACGGTTTGTCTAACCGTGCGGCCAAACCGTGTGAGAAGGGTGGCCGAGGCAGTAGCTCACGCACGGTTAGCGCACGGTTTGTCAAACCGTGCGGCCAAACCGTGCGGCCACTTAAATGAGATTCTTAAATTGTGGATCTCGCTCGGTTTTGCCTCTAAAGTGCCTCGTTTTTCCTCCTAAGCGGCCCTAACTCGGGATTTGTCTTCTTCTAAGGTCAGAGAGAGTTCTCCCATCGTTCCGGAGGCGATCCATAGGCTCCTCTTGGTGAATCGAAGCCGAATTCTTGAGGTTTGTGATCGTTCTTCATCGTTCTTGATCGGTTTCTTAGATCTACTTAGATCTACTTCTCATCTTCTCCCGGTTTCTTAGATCTACGCCCGTTATGGGTAGATCTAAGTGTGTGATACCAAATTTGATGAGATTTGGTCTTGATCTTTCTAGGAGAAGAGATCTAAGGCGGGTTCTTGAAGAAGAAACTCGGTTTTCTTGAGCGTCCTCGACCGTTGTGGTTTTGGTCAAAACCTTTGTGGTAGGTGGTTCCGTCCCGACTTGCCAAATTGATTATCATTGTATTTGCTTGATTTATTTCAATTGTTGATTTAAATTCAATTGCTCAAATTTGCTTTCAACTAATTTGATAAAAACTCGATTCCAGTGAATCGAGGTATTTGAAATGGTTTTGGCATGAAAATTTGGAAAACCCCAGTTTCATTGAATTGGGTTTGTTTGTGGAAATTGACCGATTTAAATTGTTGGATTTAAATTGTGGATTTGATGGAAATGATTTCAATTAAATTGTCGAATTTAATTGTGGGAATAAATTGTGTAATGATGGAATTGGTTTTGAATGGATTTCGAACTGGTGAAAATGGCTTAAAATGATTTGATAGAAACTCATTGGTTTTATCTTGTGAAAAAGACATGTTTTGAATAAAACCTGTTTTGGTTTTAAATGGAATGAAATTGACACTTTTGAAATAGAAGAATGAGATTGATTGTATTTTAAGCATTCTTAAAATAGTTCGCCCATCATGTAAGAGCGCATGCAAACCTTAGGTAGTTAGTGAGTTATTTGGATACACTCTACGCTACGACAACGTTCTAAAACATACTTGCGGCGGGTCACATCTCCGACGAGTTGGTGACGAGTCTCCTTTGGCCAATGTCATAGGGACGTGTGTATATACATTTTGTTGAGTTCACATAGAGAGTGCGAAATCCTATAACTGGTTAATACTATCGTACCTTTTGACAGATGACCATGTTGCTCGCTTGTTTATTTATATTTGAGATATAAATGTATGCCAATGCTTGTGAACTGCTTTACATGCCTGCTGAATTTATATAAACTGTTTTATATAAATGTTTTACATAAGCCATTGTTTTAGAAACATTCCATCATTTGTAAAGCCTTTGCTTGAAATATTTATTCCCATCATTTGAAAATGTTCAGCATATTTTGTTAGAATATGCTTTTGAATTGCCAAACCTGTTTATTTGAAAATTGAAAGTTTTTCCTTTGATAATCTATATTTGACATCTGTTATGGAATCTTTGGTGGTATCATACTGGGCTTAGGCTCACACCCTACTTTTGCCTTCGGGTGTTTGTAGATTTTCTTCTTCCAGGCTCGAGCAAAGGGAAGGAATCTCTTGAAGGAGGATCCAACTGTTGATCTTTTCTTGGTGTATTGTGTCCTTAGGGACTTTGGGGCTGTTTTTCCCTTTTTAGTACTTGGGTTGTAGTATTTTTGGCTTTTTGTGCCTCTTTGTATTCTGGTACATACTCCTGGTGGAGTTTCTTTTGTAATTCATACTGTTTTCGTTTTCTATTGCTTCCGCATTTTTGTGGCAGAAATCGTTCCCACTTGCATGTTGTATGATGTCAGGTGCTAGTCGCCGACCCGTGGGGATCAGGAACGCCCTTCGGGCTATGTCAGGGCTGGCTCGGTTATCGGGTTACCAGGGTACCCGGGCTGGTTCGTGACAGAAAGTGCACCGTCGGTCGTTTTCCATGCCAGGCCTTGTATGATGTCATCCCGTCAAGGCTTCGTTTTGGTGCTCGGTTGAGGATGAAGACGACGATGGAGACAACCTTACCCCAGAACATTCTGGGAAGACCCTTTGCCTTCTACATGCTTCGAGCCATGGAAACCACGGTCTGGTTGCGTCGTTCAACGACCCCATTCCGCTGTGGTGAATAGGGAGTCGTGAGCTGCTGTTATATGCCATGCTTGGCACAGTATTCACCAAATTTCGTTGAAGTGAACCCGCCACCACGGTCGGTGCGGAGGACCTTTAGCTTGCGCCCTGTCTTCACTTCTATCGCAGCTTGAAAGCTTTTGATTGCCGCTAGAGCTTGGTCATTGCTTGCGAGTAGATTAAGCCACATGTTGCAGCTCTTGTCATCCACAAGCAGCAGAAAGTAGCGGTTTCTGCTCGGTGTTGTCGGAGTGATCGACCCGCAGAGGTCGCCATGAACAAGATCGAGGATGTGCTCCGCACGATGCTTCGCTTCCTCAGGGAAAGACACTTGTCACTGCTTTCCAAGGTGGCGGCTGTCGTAGACTTGATCCATCTGATCAATCCGCGGAATCCCTCACACCATATCGCGTTGAGAGAGCTTGCGCAGAGCTTGGAAATTCAGGTGGCATGACCTCGCATGCTAGCGCCATGCCTCCTCTGAGTCCTTTGCAGACAAGCATACCGGTTGTACAATGTCGTGTCTGAGTTTGTACAACCAATTGGGGAAGCGATGCGCCTTGGCTAGCAGGCACCACTGCTGGTCTCGGATCTTCAGGATGCCTCCATTGATTAGTACCTGACAACCATTCTCGTCATTCTGTCTGATGCTGATGATATTGGTGGTGAGCCTCGGGATGAAATACACCCCCGTGAGCACGTGATGCTCCTCCGTCTTGCAGGCAAACATGATCGTCCCGCACTCCTCGATATTGATGACGGATTCGTCGCCAAACTTGACGGTACCACGAATCCCAGAGTCAAGCACGGAGAAGACAGTGCTGGAACTAGTCATATGGTTTGTGGCACCGGTGTCGAGGTACCACAGGTCGTTGTCGTGCACCTTCTTCTGATCCTGTTGTGCAAAGATATTCACCTTGATCAGCCGGAGGACTGCATTGCCACGATGGGGTATTAGGAGTGGCGGACCGTGACGATGGGGAATCAGACACCGTGGTGCACGCCATTGACAAAGGAGCGTAGGCTCTTCATCGCCACTCTGTATTAGATGGGCCTCAGCCTGTTTCAGTCTGCTGCGGTAATATTTGGCCTAATTACCAATTTTTCCGCAGTAGCGACATTGGTTGCTACGACTGTTGTCAGATCTCTAGCCATCCCTTCCATTTCCGTCGTTCTCGCCAATTGTCTTTCGGTGTGGTGGTCGACGGTGTCGGTTGCCGGACTTGGAGTCGTTGAAGGATCCCTCCCTCGTCTGTCGCACCTTCATCCGCGCAACCCACTCCTCGATGAGGAGCAGCTTCCCTCCAACGTTGGTGGTGGACACCGACTCAAAACGGTCCTCTGCCGCTTTGAGTCTCACCGTTACCTCCACCACAGAGAGCGTTGAGATACCGAGTAACGTCTCAATTGAGAGAGCAATCTGAGGAACCTGGAGGGGACGACGCGTTAGTACTTCTTAACAACCTTGTGTTGAGGCCCCAGATCGTCGAAGATTGTGAGTTGGTTGACAAACCCCGTGAGCTGCATGGCGAAGTCGTCAACTGATTCACCGTTGCGAAAAGCAATGCCTTCGTACTCCTTGCGAAGCTTCTGAGCATTGATCTTGCACACACGATCAATGCTGATGCGTATGGTCTTGGTCGTTTCTCACGTTTGGCGCTTGCCTTGACAACAAGTATTGAGACCTTCTTGGGCGGGACGGTGTCTAGGATGGCCTCCAGCGCCATCTTATCTTCCTGGAGTTCAGTATCACCGGTGTCGACGGCGTCCCAGAGTCCGCGTGCTTGGAGCATGACTTTCATCATCAAGGCCCGGTCGCCATAATATGTTTTCGTGAGGGTTGGATACGTTGTCGATCCCCCGACCTTCTTCACCACTCGATGTACCATCAGAATGCCACTGCCACCGTCAATAAGGGCTTTGGGACGTGCTGATGATATCTGGGAGAGTTGGGGGGATGAGGGCTTGGAGTCTGGCATTATGGATCAAGTCAACCACCCCCTCTGATACCAAATGTTAGAAATGTCTGACCGATCAACACCCATGAAACACAAACGAATGTCTTGGAAGTACAAAGGAAAAAAACAATAACACAAGAGATGTTTTGTGCACCACAAATTGAGATACTTTTCCGGTGGAGTTTTCATTGCTTTATATACACAAAAAAAGTTTGGTGTATTTACAACGAAATTAAAAACCACGCGATAGCCTTAATAAGGTCAAAACGCGTTAGGCCATAAAATGAAAAATAAATGAGGGAAATTATGGGTGGAGGAAAAAAAACACGGTGAAATTAATCACCACTTTAGTCAACAAATTTCACTTCCATTACCAATTTAATCCCCCCACCTAATCAAAGCCCTCCTTAATCCTCCACATCCCCTTCTCTCCAACCTACCACCAAACATCCACCATCCCTACTTACCTACGCAACCACACAAGCCCTAAGTATTCACTTGCTAACCATAACATCTAGTCACTTCAAGTGCCGCTGCGTAAAACAATACATAGAAGAGTAAAAGAGAAAAAAAGAAGAATAACTTGGATAAAGAGATTTACGTGGTTCGAAAAATGATCTCTACGTCCACGGAGAGACAGAATTTCACTATGATTCGAGAGCACAATTTACAGGGAGATTTTAGAGTTTCAAGCACACTAAACCCTAGCCTGGAATGGGCTAATAAGGAGGACGAAGTACTATTCCACCAATCGCACAGGATGTTCGTTGTGCAACAGTGAAAGGTGACAAGAAGTCCGCATCGCTACAGTGCCGTGACCACCCAAATCCAAGATGCTACAGTGGCTAATGGCTGGAAGTCCGTGTTGCTATAGTAGGCATGCCAAAAGTCCGCACTGCTACAGTGCCTTGTTAGTGTCGGTCGGTCACCTTTGCCACAGTAGTCAGAGTTGTTACATTGCCCAAAAATTTGGGTCAGTGACCTTCGGCCCCCGGACCTCCAGAGCAGGGGTGCGTTGCCCTCTGCAACCCCCAACGAGCTCACCGCGGAGTTCGACCCATAGAAGTTGCGGCCTGGTGTGCAGTACGGGGCATAAGGATTCGGCCCAAACATCATCCAGAACGGATCGGGCTACACCTATCCAACACTGCCCACTTCAACCATAACTCAATCCAACCAGGCCTTACATCCTACTTCCTCAATCCCAACTCCCTTCCACATCTCCTTCCACTCAAGGCCCGCCCCTACCACTCCACCTCATAATGCTACATCATGACTCCACCTCTTCCCAACCCAACTCAACTGTCACCAAAGAGCCAACCCCCCACCACACCCTTTAAACCTCCTCATCCTAACACCTAACTATCCTGGCCCACCCAATCCTTTTAAACTAGCCCACCCCAGTTCTCTAAGCCCACACCAAGCCCACACCAACCACCCAACCACGTGGCAGACCATGGAAGCGAAGGAAATCGCATGGAGAATTGTTGTTATGTCTTGTTGAGGCAGTTTCCAACAGAACAAGTAGGAGCTGCCATGTGCACATGGTGGTATCCTAATTTCTTCTACTTATTTATAAATTCTGGATATCCTCTTTGTAAAATAACCAACCCCTCCGGGGAGTCTTGGACTGTTGGGATTTCTCTGTTTAGTGAATAAATTCCCTCATGAAGGGATTGTTTTCTTCAGCGTGTTCATGCTGCCTGCCTTCATTTTTTATCTCTTTAAAAAATTCTGCTGGTCTTTATTAATCTTTTTGTAGCCTGTTTTGAGTTGAATAACATGTTGGGCTGATTGTTTCAAGGGGCTCTTGACCGGTGCTGATGTTATCTCATTTCTTCTTCATTCTCTTTATTTTTATGGATTTTTCAGCATTGTTGATGTTAAATTTTCTTCTCAGATTGAATTTTAGCATGGACACATGCAATTATTTTTGCCTTCTAAGATTAATCACTAATTTTTAGGTTTACATTGACAAATGCTGCTTGAGAATCATGCAAAAACAATCCTGATTACTCCTTAACTTCTTGTGATTGCTAATTGCTCTTCTGTATTTTTTTTTTACTCGGATGATAAATTGATTCAGCAAATCTCGATAGAGAAAGCTGAATCTAATTTTTGCCATGAAGATGTTTAAATTGTTTAATCATCCAAGAATTCTTGTACTTCATTACCACTGGACGGAGTGTATTGAAGGAAAGCATGCCAGAAAACACATTGAATTAAGACGACCGTGTCGATCTGATGATGACTATTTTAGTTAGTAATTACGAGACATATTTCATAAGAGAATGTTGAACCATTTTTAACATTGCACCGGTCAAGTACCCTTATCCCTTTCATCAGATTCATTTTGTTTTATTCTAGTTTTAGTTTTATTTTGATAAAAGAAAAGAACATTGCAATCCATTCAGCACCCCCCCTCCCATTCCTTGTGGATTTGTCACCCTCTCACCGCTAAACTAGTGTTGTTAGGAACATTAATAAAACTATTTTTGATAGCGATGACCTATAAAGTGTCATTAAATGATGCAACATCATTTTATGTAGTGCCACATGCATTTGGTGTGAAAAATCTTGTGTATTTTTGTCATAAACTGAACTTCATTGGTTGATTTCAAGTGTTTCGGGTTTTTTGTGTCAAAATTAACATCCCTTGTAAATATGATAGAAAAATGCCACTTTTATGCTCAAATGATTCCACATATTTTTAGGTGGGGGAGTGATGATATGTGATTTTTTTTATTTGATTCGAATTTAATTAAACCCCCCCCCCCTCAATTCACATAAAATATTGGGTAAACCCCATTTTCCATGCTTTTGACACTTTTTAAATGAATTATTGAAGTTACTTATTTTTATGGATTTTAATTGGAAAATGCACTTTCTTGTGTAAATTAACATTTTTTTGAATTAAAAACTCACATATGATTTTTATTGTGAATTAAAATATATGCATCTCATTTAAATTATTAAAATACATGTGCCATTGTCTGAAAATATACTTCTTTTTTATTTTTAAGATTTATTGTGCTGAATTGTGTATTCTTTGAAAATACACATTTGGTTTAGATTGTTGTTGAATTTACTTGTTTTTCTGATAACGCACCTTTTAGACTTCTTTGAACTTAAGGTCAAATCTTAGAATTATTTTGAATATCAATTTTTAATCTGAAAAGGCATTTGGACATATCCACGAATCATTTCCTGAAATTCATTTTAATGGTTTTTATAAATTTGGAACTTGTTGCTTCTAAATTGAATATTTTTATGTGTTACTTTTAGAAAAGGTTGGAATTGCATTGGGGCCCAGTCATGGATTTAGCCACCGGAGATGTTCAGATTCGCACAAGGGGCTTCCTTGCCCCAGCTGATCATTGGAGTCCACTGCCTACCCATTGCTCAAGGAGAAGTGGCCGTTAATTTCCAGTCTGATCAAAGGGAAGAAGGGAGTTTCACTGCTACCCGAATCTGCGTTGTCCGCTGAAGTGCTAAAGAGGAGGTCAGGCCCGTGATGCACTGCTTATTTCACGTGGTGTCGCGACTGCAGACAGATCAGATGGTGGCCGGGTTGCTGGAGGGCCGAGGTAACGATTGAAGAGGAGGCCGAGCTGTCTGCTGCAATGGGATTTCACGCTGCTTTAGGTATCTACTTCGTGCAATGGGAAATCAAAGGCAGGCTGGTCCGTTGTCCGGTCCAGTGGAGCTTATTTTTAGATGGGAGGCTGGTTTTATCTTATGGGAAGTCTGCTGCAATTACAATCAGGAGGCTGATTCGTACTGCCCTTATTTTTCCTATAGCTGAAATCAGGTCTGCACCGAGGCCTGCAGGTGGTGCGTGATGCAGTTCAAGGAGTTCAAGCTGCTCGATCCAAGCTTGATTGGGGGTTCACCAGTCCGCTGCAGGTGGAGGTTGGTCATGCCGTGAAGGAGCGCCATGCTGTGGTGGCCTGGGGCCCGGGATCCTTGGTTCTGCCTGGGGCAGGTCACGCCATGGTGGGTGTCTGGTGAGGGTCAGTGGCCAGCAGGGCCATGCTGTGAGGTGCTCTGCCCAGATTTTTAAGTGGTGATTTTCTCTTTCTACCCTTGATTGGTTAAAGCCACTTGAGGCTTCCCCTCCCCTCATTCGTGTGTCTAGATGAGGAGAGGCGCAGGGTTGACTCTCCTTCCTCAGATTTTTGACCTTCTCTCATGGATTTCATGAGGTTTTCGGAGGCGAATCCTTGCTTTTCTTTCTTCTTCTCCCCCCTCCCTATTTTCATTTTCCCTCGTTTTTTACCCTCGTTTTTTTCCCTTCTACAAACCCTAACGACTACGGAGGTCAAATCTAGGGTTTGGGATTGGTCTAACCATGGGGTTTTGATTGTTTAAAACTTGTAGGGGTTGTTTCCTTGTGAGGTTGTGCTTCTGCTAGTAAAGGGAAGTGGTTTCTACTTGAATGCGACTTGTGTTTTGTGCAATTCCTATATCTTGTGATAGGTACACGGGTGGGGGGGGGGGGGCTTAAATGCAAGGGGCTGAGTTGTAAATGTCATACAAGTTGTTAGTATTGTTGAAGTTGGTACTCTAGAATCAACTTCTGTGTATTTTATGATAACTTGTATTTATAAAGTTTCGAATATTAATAAATTTTTATCGCATCATTATTGTTCTTCTGCGTAACATAATATGTGAATGTCATACAAGTTGTTAGTATTGTTGAAGTTGGTACTCTAGAATTAACTTCTGTGTATTTTATGATAACTTGTATTTATAAAGTTTCGAATATTAATAAATTTTTATCGCATCATTATTGTTCTTCTGCGTAACAGAATATGTGATAATGTCCTAAGAGTAGTTGTTGCACTAAAAGATTATACTAGTTCCTTGTTATGATGAGAATCTAGAAGTGCTATGACGTTATTTTTAAATACATGTTTTATAGTTGGATGGTATTATATGAGGGACACAAATGATACAAGCTATTAAGGGTGGAAACTCATAGGATTTTGAGACACTTTCTCATGATGTACACGTTTGGTAATATCAATTGTAGGATATTATGAGAATTAGTTCCGTCAGTAGGAAATTCACATTTATACGTGTCATTAGATGTTTTTATCTGCAAACGTGTATTGATTCTTAAACTTTAAGATTATTATTAATGAGTATTATGAGTCATGTATTTTGATGTATTGACAAAAACTGTGACGACATATGTTCGCGCCGAGATAGAATATGTTAGGTGCGTCACGAGTAATATTTCATTGATGAATAATGCAAGAAATGATTTCTCCATTCTGTTCTTTAACGAAAGTTGATATCTCAGACTCTTTGATGAAAATGATATAGCCTAAATGAATCTATGACCATGGTGTTTTATAAGCAAGTTCGATTTCAGAAAAGTCAAGAAAGAGATATTGATCACATAGGTTGATGACACCAGCGTGTAACTTGTTTAATTAGAGATATCACGATAAAGAGATTATATTACACAATAAGCATCCGTATGAGGTATTATGTCGTTGCGGCTTGGAGCATGAATCCTTCAGAGAGGCCCAAAGCAATCCTCATTTCCTTCGTGTTTCCTTAGGTGGAGTTTGTGGTATTGGTATGACCAACACTTACACGGGCGTCGATTCCCTATCTAGGAGGATGTTTTCCGATAGGGTTTAGTGCTCCCCTAGTGTGCCTTGGGCGTTGACCCCTTAGCTACGTATCAAGATTTGATATTGTTGGGAAAAAATCTCTCAAGGTATCATTGAAGCATTTTGAGGTAATTGTGTTTGTTAACAAAACAGACGATTGGAATATTGCGCACCAAGCATGTTTCAAAATCAAACATCAAAATATGGCAAAAGAAAGAAAGTGACGCGCAAGTGAAGAATTGGCACGCAAGTCCTCAAGTGGCGCTCAAGTCATATTTCAAAATCAGACATCAAATATGGCAAAGGAAAGAAAGTGGCGCACAAGTGAAAAATTGGCGCGCAAGTCATTAAGTGGTGCGCAAGTCATGAAATGACGCGCAAGTCATAAAGGGGCGCACAAGTCTTGAAGTGTCGCGCAAGTCATATTTCAAGTTCATCACTTCAAAATATGACAAAGGAAAGAAAGTGGCGCGCAAGTGAAGAGTTGACGCGCAAGTCAGGAAGCGGCGCACAAGTCATAAAGTTGTGCGCAAGTCATGAAGTGGCGTGCAAGTGAAGAAGAGACGCGCAAGTCATTACGTGGCGCGCAAGTTAAGAATTGACGTGCAAGTGAAGAAGGGGCCTGTAAGTCATATTTCAATTTCATCGCACCAAAATATGATAAAGGAAAGAAAACGGCGTGCAAGTTAACAAGTGACGCACAAGTCATCAATGGGCGCGCAAGTCAAGAAGGGGCGCACAAGTTATGGAGCGGTGTGCAAGTCACGAAGTGGCGCGCAAGGTGAGTTGTGCACCTCACGCGCAGGGTCTCCAAAATGCCTATAAATAGACGACTATCCTCCTTATTTAGAAGAAGCTCAACACTTAGAGAAAATATGAGCTCTAATCGCGCAAGTGGAAGTTGCGCGCAAGTTCTGAGTGGCGCGTAAGTAGTGGCGCGCAAATAGTGGCCCGCAAGCAGTGGCGTGCAAGTTGGTTTCCCCACAACAAAGGCAGAAGCTGCGCACTAGTTAAAGGGTCACACAAGTCACCCTAGGGTTGCGTGAAAGTTGGAATTTTCCCAGTACACTTGTGGTAAATGTGTATTCATCAGTGGATGAAAATTGGTCTTAAATAGAGCATCTACATGCAGTGGAGGATGCATTCATTAGAGATAATGAAAGGACCTACAAGTCTTTAAACTATGAGTGAATCTTCTGAAGTAGCAGTGAGCTTTCAAATTGTGATTGGTTGTAAACTAGGAGGGACAGTGTGTCCACTCCAAACTTTGTAAACAATAGCGCACTTTTAGTGGATTTGGTACATCGACACATCGCCGATATATGCTCCTTGGACGTAGCCCAGTGAGGGTGAACCAAGTAAAATTGTTGTGTCTTGTGCTTGCTTTAAGATTTGTTCATACTCTACAACGGGAAGGAGAGAAAAGAGAGTTTTGTCTAACAACAGAACAAGATCAATAGGGGAAATTGTTTTAATATGTCATATCCTGATTCACCCCCCTCTTAGAGTATCTAACCTAGTAGACCTAACAATTGGTATCAGAGCAAAGGGTTGATATCAGTGTTTCTCTCTCAATGGAGGTCACCAATCATAAAGGTATTCCAATCTTCGACGAGAACAACTTTCAGTTATAGAAGAATCAGATGCAGCACTACTTCCGATCTTTGGGAATGGATGTGTTTACAACAGCAATGCATGGTACCTCAGTCGACATCAATAGTGGTGCGTTATCAGAGACTGAAAGAAGGGAACTGGATGTCGACGCTAAGGAAATCAATGCCTTAGGGGGAGCCCTATCCAATGCTATCTATACGAAGGTGATATCACGAAAAACATCACATGCTATGAGGGAAAAGTTGTTGAATATATATGAAGGAGACCCCTCAGCTGAGGAAGACGGCGGGAGAAGGCTTCAAGGGTTCCTCCGCGACCGGTGAAGACGGCGACCTCTGCGCCGGCTCCTCCCCCCTCGGTGGGGGAGGGGGTTTCGTTGTCTCATGGAAATCCTAGGCCTTTTCGCCCCTTCTCAAACCCTGAGTTTCTTCCTCAGTTTCCGAAGTCTTCTTTAAACCCTAAAGTTCCAGATTTAATCGATGGTTTTCCGAATCTCCCTCTTTCCTCTTCTGAGTTCTCGGAAGCCTCGACCCTGCTGAATCTCACCCTGGTGGCCCGGTTCAAGCACAGGAGACCTTCTGTGGATGATTTCGACCGCTTCGTCTTCGGATCTTGGGATCTTCGAGATAGAGCGGTGGTTGGTTTACTGGACAACAAACAAATTATGATTAGGTTCGATTCAGAGGAGGACCTCATCCGAGCATGGGCGAGGGCTCCACACAGCTTTAAGGGATCTTCTTTCCTGCTTTTGCGTTGGTCCTTCGATCTACATATGAACCGTGACGCGCCTTCAATTGCTGTCTGGGTAAGTTTTCCATCTCTTCCGTTACCGTTCCAAAACCCGTCGATTATATGCATGTTGGGAAATATGATTGGTAGATACCTCTGCTCGGATTGTCGTACCGAGGCGGTATGCCATCCGGTGAATCCCCGTGTGTGTGTCGAGATGGATGCATCCCGCATCCCTTTTGACTCTGTTTGGATTACTATCGGCGAGGATTACCGGTGCAAACAGAAAGTCATCTATGAGAACTGGACCGATTTCTGTGGTTATTGCAGGCGATTGGGCCATTCGGTTGAAGTTTGCCGAAGGGAGCGTCAGTCTCGGTTGATGCAGGCCCGTGGTAATGGGAAGTCTGATTCGGTGAGATCTGAGTTTGGTGTCTGTAATGGCGCTCAAGAGGGATTGGTTTCGAGAGCTGCAGAACTGGCTGACAAAGGAGGGGGTCCATGTTGTTCTGATGAGAAGGGGGTGAGTTCTCGTCGGGTGTCTGAAACTGCCGGTGCTAAGGCAACACAGGGTAATCCGCTGGTGTCTGAGGTTTTCCAACGGTTAAGGAGGGACTTGGGAGTACCCGTTGCTCCCATGGGTGATCTGTGTACATCTCAAAGCGAGGAAGGAAGGGTCGACAGTGTTGCAGAGATTGTCTCCACGAGTGCTAAGGCTGCTAAAGGCCTCGACCCGTTGGCCAAACCTTTTTTAGCTTTGAGTAACAGGTTTCAAGGGCTGTCCGAAGATGTGTTGGACGCGGGTTTGGAGGAGGCTGCTAGTCTGGATATTGTTGACGACCAGCAGGCTGATCGCATGGTGCATGATCCTGCTTCGGTTGGTGAAGAATCCAAGGAGGATCAACAGACAGATTGGCAGGGACAGGAAGCAGGTGTCATGTATGAGGATAATAATTCTAATGGGGCAAGGAGCGGTCCTTTGGTGGTGAGCACGGATCGGAGGCTGGGGGACATGGCCATACCTCCTGTGGAAAATGTTCCTATTGAAGACTGGAGACCACCTTTGATGGAGTGCAATACTCCAGTTCAGAAGCTGGGAATCAACACAGAGTTTACTGCTGCTAATTTAAGGGAGCGAGATGGAACTGGAAGGGAGATTTCGGGGAGAGGGAAAGAGAACATGAGTGGTCTAGTTGGTAGATCCTTTAGTGATGTTGTTAAAAGTGGTAATCAGATGATACCCACAACTGATGGTCCTTTGTCCGCTACTCCAAGAAGAAGACCTAGGAAGGATTACTCATTTCTTCTGAGGCCGATGCCGACTAGATCTTCATCAAAGTGGAATAAGGAGGTGACTTTGTCTTTTAAGAAGGGCAGCAAGACCAAGAAGGCTACCCCAGATCAATCTGTTCTAGAACAACTTCGCAGCCGTGTTCAAAGTGGAAGTTTTTGGAGAAATCCGGAATGAGAATCAGCTACCGGTGAAGAGGACTCCTGCTTGGGTTGCGGAGATGAATCCGGTTATTATGATGTGTAAGTCTATGTTGTCTCTTTTTGCTGTCTACTTATCCTTGATTGTATGTTTGGGTACCGGGAACCCATAAACCGGCTTTTAGAAATGGTGAAAAAATCAATTGCCAGCATATATGAAGGAGATACAAAGGTCAGAGAGGCAAAGCTGCAAGTTCTGTGGAACAAGTATGAAGATCTGAGAATGAACCTGAATGAGTCTATTGATGCATTCTTTGACAGGGTAAATATCGTTGTGAAGCGCATCTTGAGAAAACTTTCATCTCGGTTCAATCCAAAAGTTTCAGTTTTGTAAGATAAAGACTCGAAAGAGCTGACATTGGATAACCTGCATAACACCCTTGTTGCATATGAAATGAGAAACGATGATAATGATGTTGTGGAAAAGGAGAAATCTAAAGAGGTGGCATTCAAGGTCATGAAGAAGCTCACCATTGAAGATTCTCAGGAAGATGAAGAGACAAACGAGCTGATGTCATTCCTTTCCTCAAACCTACAAAGAGGAAAATGAAAGTTTAAAGGGAAACTTCCACTAGCATGTTTTCGATGTGGAAAGATTGGACATCTTGCGGCAAGGTGCCCCAAAAAGTTCCAAGAAGATGATGAGGATGAAGTTGAAATTCCCAAGAAGAAGTCTTCAGCCTTTGTGAAAGACAAGAAACTGTTAAAGAGAAATTTCTTTAAGAAAAAGAATCTTTTTTCACAAGAATGTGACAATCCAGACGAGTCTGAGGTTGAGGAGGTTGAAGAGATAGAGAACTACAAAGATCGTAGAGAAAATGCTATGGTGACAGTTGTCGGTAGTTCTCAGAAAAAGGAAGAAACTGATACTGATGAAGACGAAGAAGAAGTTGAAGGAAGAGTTAATATGGATGCTGAATTAGAAGTAGCTCTTGAGGAGATAAAAGTTTGGAGAGAAAAAACAAAGAAAGCCAACAAAGTGGTACATGATGCCAAACTCTATATGAAACAACAGGAAGAAGAGAAGTCTGAGCTGGTAAAAGAAATTGAAAAACTTAATTCCTCCAGGTCAGAGAGCTCAGAAAAGGTTGATAAACATAAACTCAAGTTTGAAGAACAGAAAATGGAGATTGATGGGTTAAATAAAACAGTGAAAGATCAAATCAAGCGCATCGAAGAACTTGAAGAAGAAGGTCTACGAAGAAAAGTAAAGAATCAAGAAAAAATCTCGACTCCTAGTACGATACCAGCAAATCAAATCTTTCAGAAGACTGAAAAGTTGAAAGTGGAGAATAATATCCAAGTAGAAAAGAAAGATCAATTGTGTTCAGATGTTAAGGCTGATATGGGGCTTGATCGAAAACAGAAAATTGTGAAAGTTGAAGTCAGACAGCAAACACCCACTCCGAAATTGAAGATTGATTTGGGTACAAAGAAAAATCAGAAGATTCAGAGAACTTAAGGGGAAATTAGAAGTCCAGAAGTGACACACAGGAATGCACCCTACATTAGGTGTTATTGTTGGGAAAAAATGGAACATTCAAAAAATGTATGTTTCATATCCAAGAGATACCGAAGGGCACAAGAGTAACAATGACAGCCAAACAGAGCACAATATTATTGAACATCTTTTAAGGGACATTGTTTTTTGTGTGGAGGATTTGGGAACATGGCTAGATATTATACATCAATCATGAAGTGGAATTTTCCAAAATAGACCCCGAGCGGTCGCAAGCAGCAAATTAGAGAATCAACAAATGAGCTGAAAACACAAAATCGATTTCCAGCTCTGCAGGATGAAGCTGGTCCATCATACTCCGAGGAAGCTCATGATTGTCAATCCATTCCGAGTATGAATTCAAATACATGGATCAAGAAGAAAAGAGTTGAGAAGGCAGTGGTTGCAGAAATTACCCTTAAAGCATCATGCCAGGGGATGAGTTGTAAATGTCATACAATGTCATACAAGTTGTTAGTATTGTTGAAGTTGGTACTCTAGAATCAACTTCTGTGTACTTTATGATAACTTGTATTTATAAAGTTTTGAATATTAATAAAATTTTTATCGCATCATGATTGTTCTTCTGCGTAACATAATACGTGATAATGTCCTAAGAGTAGCTGTTGCGCTAAAGGATTATCCTTGTTCCTCGCTATGATGAGAATCTAGAAGTGTTATGACACTATTTTTAAATACATGTTTTATAGTCGGATGGTATTATCTGAGGGACACAAATGATACAAGATATCAGAGGTGGAAACTCATAGGATTTTGAGACACCTTCTCATGATGTACACCTTTGGTAATATCCATTGTAGGATATTATGAGAATTAGTTCCGTCAGTAGGAAATTCACATTTATATGTGTCATTAGATGTTTTTATCTGAAAACGTGTATTGATTCTTAAACTTTAAGATTATTATTAATGAGTATTATGAGTCACGTATTTTGATGTATTGACAAAAACTGTGACGACATATGTTCGCGGCGAGATAGAATATGTTAGGTGCGTCACGAGTAATATTTCATTGATGAATAATGCAAGAAATGATTTGTCCATTTTGTTCTTTAACAGAAGTTGATATCTCAGACTCTTTCATGAAAATGATATAGCCTAAATGAATCTATGACCATGGTGTTTTATAGGCAAGTTCGATTTCAGAAAAGTCAAGAAAGAGATATTGATCACATGGGTTGATGACACTAGCGTGTAACTTGTTTAATTAGAGATATCATGATAAAGAGATTATATTACATAGTAAGCATCCGTATGAGGTATTATGTCATTGCGGCATGGAGCATGAATCCTTCAGAGAGGCCCAAAGCAATCCTCATTTCCTTCATGTTTCCTTAGGTGGAGTTTGTGGTATTGGTGTGACCAACACTTACACGGGTGTGGATTCCCTATATATGAGGATGTTTTCCGATAGGGTTTGGTGTCCCCCTAGTGTGCCCTGGGCGTTGACCCCTTAGCTACGTATCAAGATCTAATATTGTTGAAAAAAAAACCATCAAGGTATCATTGAAGCATTTTGAGGTAATTGTGTTTGTTGACAAAACAGACGATTGGAATATTGTGCACCAAGCATGTTTTAAAATCAAACATCAAAATATGGCAAAGGAAAGAAAGTGGCGTGCAAGTGAAGAATTGACGCGCAAGTCATTAAGTGGTGCGCAAGTCCTCAATTGGAATATTATGCACCAAGCATGTTTTAAAATCAAACATCAAAATATGGAAAAGGAAAGAAAGTGGCATGCAAGTGAAGAATTGACGCGCAAGTCATTAAGTGGCGCGCAAGTCCTCAAGTGGCGCACAAGTCATATTTCAAAATCAGACATCAAAATATGGCGAAGGAAAGAAAGTGACGCGCAAGTGAAGAATTGGCGTGCAAGTCATTAAGTGGTGCGCAAGTCATGAAATGACACACAAGTCATAAAGGGGAGCGCAAGTGAAGAGTTGGCACACAAGTCAGGAAGCAGCGCGTAAGTCATATTTCAAGATAATCACTTCAAAATATGACAAAGGAAAGAAAGTGGCGCGCAAGTGAAGAGTTGACACGCAAGTCAGGAAGCGGCGCGCAAGTCATAAAGTTGTGCGCAAGTCATGAAGTGGCGTGCAAGTGAAGAAGAGGTGCGCAAGTCATTAAGTGGCGCACAAATTAAGAATTGGTGCGCAAGTGAAGAAGGGGACCGCAAGTCATATTTCAATTTCATCGCACCAAAATATGATAAAGGAAAGAAAGCGGTGTGCAAGTTAACAAGTGATGCACAAGTCATCAATGGGCGTGCAAGTCAAGAAGGGGCGTGCAAGTTACGGAGCGGCGCGCAAGTCACAAAGTGGCGTGCAAGGTGAGTTGTGCACCTCACACACAGGGTCTCCAAAATGCCTATAAATAGACGACTATCCTCCTTATTTAGAAGAAGCTCAAAACTTAGAGAAAATCCAAGCTCTAATTGTGCAAGTGGAAGTGGCGCGCAAGTTCTGAGTGGCGCATAAGTAGTGGCGCGCAAATAGTGGTCCGCAAGCAGTGGCATGCAAGTTGGTTTTCCCACAACAAAGACAGAAGCTTCACACTAGTTAAAGGGTCACACAAGTCACCCTAGGGTTGCGTGAAAGTTGGAATTTTCCCAGTACACTTGTTGTAAAGGGGTATTCATCAGTGGATGAAAATTGGACTTAAATAGAGAATCTACATGCAGTGGAGGATGCATTCATTATAGATAATGAAATGACTTACAAGTCTTTAAACTGTGAGTGGATCTTCTGAAGTAGCAGTGAGCTCTCTTCAGTTGAGAGAGCAGTGGGCTTTCAAATTGTGATTGGTTGTAAACCAAGAGGGACAGTGTGTCCGCTCCGAACTTTGTAAACCCCATTGCACTTTTAGTGGATTTGGTACATCAACACATCGCTGATATATACTACTTGGATGTAGCCCAATGAGGGTGAACCAAGTAAATTTTTTGTGTCCTGTGCTTGCTTTAAGATTTATTCATACTCTGCAATGGGAATGAGAAAAAAGAGAGTTTTGTCTAACAACAAAACAAGATCAATAGGGACAATTGTTTTAATATGTCATACCCTGATTTACCCCCTCTTAGAGTATCTAACCTAGTAGACCTAAAAATTGGTATCAGAGCAAAGGGTTGATATCAGTGTTTCTCTCTTAATGGAGGTCACCAATCATAAAGGTATTCCGATCTTCGATGATAAAAAATTTTAGTTATAGAAGAATCAGATGCAACACTACTTCCGATCTTTGGGAATGAATGTGTTTACAACAGCAATGCATGGTACCTCAACCAACATCAATAGTGATGCGTTATCAGAGGCTGAAAGAAGGTAACTGGATGCTGATGCTAAGGGAATCAATGCTTTAGGGGGGTCCCTATCCAATGCTATCTATACGAACGTGATATCATGAAAAACATCACATGCTATGTGGGAAAAGCTGTTGAATATATATGAAGGAGATACAAAGGTCAGAGAGGCAAAGTTGCAAGTTCTGTGGAACAAGTTTGAAAATATGAGAATGAACCTGAATGAGTCTATTGATGCATTCTTTGACAGGGTAAATATCGTTGCGAAGTGCATCTTGAGAAAACTTCTATCTCGGTTCAATCCAAAAGTTTTAGTTTTGGAAGATAAAGACCCGAAAGAGCTGACATTGGATAACCTGCATAGCACCCTTATTGCATATGAAATGAGAAATGATGATAATGATGTTGTGGAAAAGGGGAAATCTAAATAGGTGACATTCAAGGCCATGAAGAAGCTCACCATTGAAGATTTTCAGGAAGATGAAGAGACAGACGAGGTGATGTCATTCCTTTCCTCAAACCTACAAAGAGGAAAATGAAAGTTTAAAGGGAAACTTCCACTAGCATGTTTTCGATGTGGAAAGATTGGACATCTTGTGGCAAGGTGCCCCAAAAAGTTCCAAGAAGATTATGAGGATGAAGTTGAAATTCTCAAGAAGAAGTCTTCAACCTTTGTGAAAGATAAGAAACAGTTAAAGAGAAATTTCTTTAAGAAAAAGAATTTTTTTTTCACAAGAATGTGACAGTTCAGACGAGTCTGAGGTTGAGGAGGTTGAAGAGATAGAGAACTGCAAAGATCATGGAGAAAATGTTGTGGTGACAGTTGTCGTTAGTTCTGTGAAAAAGGAAGAAACCAACACCGATGAAGAAGAAGAAGAAGTTGAAGGAATGGTTGATATGGAAGCTGAATTAGAAGCATCTCTTGAGGAGATAGATGTTTGGAGAGAAAAAACAAAGAAAGACAACAAAGTGGTACATGATGCCAAAATCTATATGCAACAATAGGAAGAAGAGAAGTCTGATCTTTTAAAAGAAATTGAAAAACTTAAGTCCTTTAGGTCAGAGAGCTCAGAAAAGTTTGATGAACATAAAATCAAGGTTGAAGAACAGAAAGGGGATATTGATGGCTTGAATAACACAATGAAAGATCAAATCAAGCATACCGAAGAACTTGAAGAAGAAGTTGTTAGTGTATGAAGAAATGTAAAGAATCAAGAAAAAATCTTGACTCCTAGTACGATACCAGCAAAGCAAATCTTTCAGAAGACTGAAAAGTTGAAAGTTTAGCATAGTAGCCAAGTAGAAAAGAAGCAGCAATTGTGTTCAGATGTTAAGGCTGATGTGGGGCTTGGTCAAAAATAGAAAACTGTGAAAGTTGAAGTCAAAGAGCAAACACCCACTCTGAAATTGAAGATTGATTTGGGTACAAAGAAAAATTAGAAGATTCAGAGAACTTAAGGGGAAATTAGAAGTCCAGAAGTGACACACATGAATGCACCCTACATTAGGTGTTATTACTTTGGAAAGATGGAACATTCATAGAATGTATGTTCCATATCCAAGAGATACCGAAGGGCACAAGAGTAACAATGACTGCCAAACAGAGCACAATATTATAGAACATCTTTTAAGGGACATTGTTTTTTGTGTGGAGGATTTGGGCACATGGCTAGATATTGTACATTAATCATGCAGAGGAATGTTCCAAAACAGATCCCAAGCGGTCGCAAGCAGCAAATTAGAGAACCAACAAATGAGCTGAAAACACAAAATCGATTTCCAACTCTGTAGGATGAAGCTGGTCCATCATACTCTGAGGAAGCTCATGATTTTCAATCCATTCCGAGTATGAATTCAAATACATGGATCAAGAAGAAAAGAGATAAGAAGGCAATGGTTGTAGAAATTGACCTTAAAGCATCACACTACTATGGTGTATGGATCCTTGACAGCGGTTGCACATCTCACATGACAGGTAATAAGGATCTTGTTACAGGCATAAAATATGACAAAGAAAAAGTTTTCAAGTTTGGAAATGATGAAGGCCTGAAGATTATTGGCTCAGGAAAGACCAGGTTTAGGGGCAAAGAAATAAGATGTGCTGATGTCTTAGTAGTATAAGGTCACAATTTGTTCATCGTTAATCATGTGTGACTCAGGGCATTCTATAAGGTTTACTAAAAAGACGTGTATCGTCAAAGGAAGAGATGGTGCAGTTATTCTGTAGGGAAAAGGACAAAGACAAATCTTTACCTTGTAAGTGGTGATGAAGATGTGTGATTTTTATTCAGAGAGGAGGAAAACAAGTTACGACATAAACGACTTGGTCATCTATACCAACCTTCCCTAGAAGATTTGGTAAAGTGTGATGCAGCTAGAGATCTCCCCAAGCTATCATGTGATCGTACACATACATGCGATGCTTGTCAACAGGGGAAGATCATCAGAAAGACGTACAAAGAAAAGGAAAAGAAGTCAACAAGAGTGCTCGAATTGGTGCATTTTGATGTTTGTGGACCTATCTCACCAAGATCCATTAACGGAAAGAGATATTACATTCTGTTAATTGATGATTATAACAGAATGACATGAGTATTTGTCATTTCCCATAAGTCTGATGTGTTTAGTTTCCTAAAACAGTATCAGAGAGAATCTGAAAAGATGCTTGTGTAGAAAATTCTGAAGTTTTGTACTGACAATGGTACAAAATTCACAAACAGTCAGGTGAAATACTATCTCAAGAAACATGGGATAAGACATCAAGTTTCTTCAGTAAGAACTCCCCAACAGAATGGAGTGGTTGAAAGGAGAAATCAGATCATCAACAACATAACCAGAATGATTCTTATAGAAAAAGACCTACCAAAGAAATTTTGGAAGGAAGTAGTATTGACATCGGTCTACATTTCTAACAGGGCTCTGTTGTGTCTGAAGGAAGGAAAGACTCCGTATGAGATGTGGTATAGAAAAAATCCAACAATGAAATACTTTCAAATATTTGGAAGTGCTTCATTCTCAATAAAGAAAAACATAGGAAATTTGAGTCACATGGAGATGAGGGGATATTCCTTGGCTACTCAGGCAAAAGAAAAGCATAAAAATGCTTTAACAAGAGGCTGTGAAAAGTAGTTGAGAGCAATGATTTCACTGTTGTGGAAAATGAAGAGAATACTCAACAGCATAGTGAACAGTTTCTTGATGAAAGTGATGAAGAGGAAAGTAACACAAAAGGCGCAGAAGTAGCAGATGCTGACTCAAAAGAAGATACTGATGATGAACAAGAAGAAGTCAAGTCTATATCGGTAAAGAAGCCAAAGAGTCGAGTCGAAATTGACAGGCATAATATCATTGGTGATCAGACAGGGCCAGTTTAGACAAGAAGAATGAATTCACTGCAACAAGCATCACTTTTATCTCAAGTTGAACCTAAATGTTTTGCTGATGCAGCTGAAGATGAAAATTGGGTTTAAGCTATGAATGAAGAACTAGACCAGATTGAGAAGAATCAGACTTGAGAGATTGTCTTGAGGCCGGGAGATAAGAATGTCATCGGGATAAAATGAGTCTTTCGCAACAAAATGAATGAAGATGGTGTTGTGATCCGAAACAAAGCATGTCTCATGTGCAAAGAATACTCCCAGATAGAGGGTATTGATGTTGATGATACATTTTCACCTGTGGCAAGGTTGGAAACAATCAGATTATTCTTGGCCATTGTAGCGCAATGAAAGTTCAAAGTGTTCCAAATGGATGTCAAGTCAACATTTTTGAGTGGGGTTCTAGAAGAAGAAGTGTATATTGAGTAGCTAGATAGTTTTCTCATTCATGAAGATGAGAAAAAATTTCATCAGTTGAAGAAGGCTTTGTATGGGTTGAAGCAAGCACCAAGAGCATGATATTCAAGGCTAGATCAATTTTTGAAGAAACTCGGTTTCCAGTGCGGTGGAGTTGATTACAATTTATATGCAAACAATGATAGTAATCAAAGGATGATGGTACTGGTATATGTTGATGATATAATCTTTGGAGGATCAGATGAATAACAATGCAGACAGTTTTCAGAATTCATGAAACATGAGTTTGAAATGTCTATGATTGGAGAGCTGATGTTTTTCATTGGTTTACAGGTAACACAAGGAAGGAATGACATATTTATCTCTCAATACAAATATTCCAAGGAGGTTTTGAGGAGATTTGGGATGGAGAATTCCAAGGAAATGAAGACTCTGGTTGCTACCAGGATGAAACTGTCGAAAGATGATGAAAGCAAGGCGGTTAATATCACAGAATACAGGCAAATTATTAGAAGTTTACTATACTTGACCGCAACAAGGCCTGACATTGTATTCGCCACATTCCAAGCAGCGAGATATCAAAGTAATCTCAAGGAAATCCACATGCTTGTAGTGAAAAGAATACTTCAGTGTATCAAGGGAATAGTTGATTTCAACTTAATGTATAGTGAAAAATCTCAACCAAAGATTTTGGGATATACAGATGCAGATTGGGTCGGTTCAGCAGATGATAGGAAATCAATGTCTGGATGTGCTTTTTATCTTGGTGGATTGTGTATTTCTTGGTTGAGAAAGAACCAAGATTTAATTTCTTTGAGCACTGCAGAAGCTGAGTATATTGCAGTCACGCAAGCATGCACACAATTATTGTGGATGAAGCAGCAGCTTGATGACATGGGCGTGACAGTGTAGTCTCCGATCGGAATTCAGTGTGATAACTCAAGTGCTATAAATCTTAGCAAAAATTCTATCCATCATTCGAGGACCAAGAACATTGAAATCAAATATCATTTTATTAAGGAGAAGGTGGAGCAAGGACTAGTGAAGTTGGAATATGTGCCTACAGAGCTACAAGTTGCTGATATTCTGACGAAGGCCTTACCCAAGGAAGCGTTCGAGAGGCAATGACTGGCTTTGTGAGTTCATTCAACTCCCCTCACTTGAAAGAGTGTGGATGCAGAATCCCCCTCCTCGATGTATGGTGTTTTTTTCCTAATATGTTGATATGTATTCTCTAATCTATTGCAGACCACAAAGTAGTGACCTTTAGGTTCGTTGACAAAGGGGGAGAAAGAGTGACTCCTAAAGGGGGAGAAACTATGGCTAAAGAAGAGAGAAAATGTCTTAGTCAAAGACACTAGGAGAAGCTGACATGTGGAGCAGCGAGATAGTGGGAGATCAATGAGATAGGGGGGGAGTTTTAAATATGACGATGCTAGTAGTAATCGGTTAAAGAAGATATATCACGATATCCGGGGTTCGTGATGAAAGCAGTTGATTGGTTTCAATAATTGGTGTCAGGAATGAAGTGATTCATTGATGAACTTTTCATTATGCTCTTGTTTCTCACGTCGATCATTGCTCATGTGAGCTTAGAGTATGTGTTGAGTAAATCTTTGATCTCTATCAGAATCGCAAGAGGCGAATGGTGGTTACTGATGCAAGAATATTTAACGAGATATCAGATTATGAAAGTGTTGTCAACAAACCCAAAGGGGAGATTGTTGGGAAAAAATCCTTCAAGGTATCATTGAAGCATTTTTGAAGTGATTGTGTTTGTTGATAAAGTGGGTGATTGGAATATTGCACACCAAGCATGTTTCAAAATCAAACATCAAAATATGGCAAAGGAAAGAAAGTGGCGCGCAAGTGAAGAATTGGCACGCAAGTCATTAAGTGGTGCGCAAGTCCTCAAGTGGAGTTCAAGTCTTAAGTGGCGTGCAAATCATATTTCAAAATCAGAAATCAAAATATGACAAAGGAAAGAAAGTGACGTGCAAGTGAAGAATTGGCACACAAGTCATTAAGTGGCACGCAAGTCATGAAATGGTGCGCAAGTCATAAAGGGGCGGGCAAGTCTTGAAGTGGCACGCAAGTCATATTTCAAGATCATCACTTCAAAATATGAAAAAGGAAAGAAAGTGGCACGCAAGTGAAGAGTTGGCATGCAAGTTATGAAGCAACAGGCAAGTCATAAAGTTGCACGCAAGTCATGAAGTGGCACACAAGTGAAGAAGCGGCACACAAGTCATTAAGTGGCGCACAAGTTAAGAATTGGTGCGCAAGTGAAGAATGGGCCCGCAAGTCATATTTCAATTTCATCGCACCAAAATATGATAAAGGAAATAAAGCAGTGCGCAAGTTAACAAGTGGCGCGCAAGTCATGAATGAGCGCACAAGTCAAGAAGGGGTGCACAATTTACGGAGCGACGCACAAGTCATGAAGTGGCACGCAAGGTGAGTTGTGCACCTCATGCACAGGGTCTCCAAAATGCCTATAAATAGACGGTTACCCTCCTCATTTAGAAGAAACTCAACACTTAGAGGCTCTAATCATGAAAGTGGAAGTGGCACGCAAGTTCTGAGTGACGCGCAAGTAGTGGCGCGCAAGCAGTGGCATGAAAGCAGTGACGCGTAAGTATAAAATTGGAACGCAAGTTGGTTTTCCCGAAACAAAGGCAGAGGCTACACACTAGTTAAAGGGTCACACAAGTCACCCTAGGGTTGCGTGAAAGTTGGAATTTTCCCAGTACACTTGTGGTAAAGGGGTATTTATCAGTGGATGAAAATTGGAATTCAATAGGGCATCTACATACAGTGGAGGATGCATTCATTAGAGATAATGAAAGGACCTACAAGCCTTTAAACTATGAGTGGATCTTATGAAGTAGCAGTGAGCTCTCTTCAGTTGAGAGAGTAGTGAGCTTTCAAATTGTGATTGGTTGTAAACTAGGAGGAACAGTGTGTCTGCTCCGAAATTTGTAAACAATAGTGCACTTTTAGTGGATTTGATATATCATCACATCGTCGGTGTATGCTCTTTGGACGTATATAACAACCCCGCTCTTTATTACACACTTAAACATGATTTATTACATAAACTCTTCACTTGATACACCATGGAAGATCGAGAGGTCTAGTGTCTTTGGGGCTTAGGATCATTACATAAAAACTTAAAACATAAAACACACAACATCTTTATTGAAAACTTCCTTTACATGACCACTACATTCCCTCGTACTTAGCATTTCATGGGATAACCTGAGGACATGCATAAGAAATGGGTGAGCTATAAAGCCTAGTAAGGGGATAAACATGGAATAACATGAGGAATAGAATACATGTTATACAATAGGCATACCAATGGAACACAAGAGAAACATGAACATAAAGGCATGATAAATCATGACAATCAAAACATGGAAATGTGGCAACAACACTTAACATGAAATTAGCATGAGCCAAGACTCATTGCACATGGATCATGAGTAAACCCTCATTGCACATGAAGCACGAGTAAAAACTCATTGCACTTGAATTAGCATGAGTCAACACTCACTACACATAACGTATCATGATACTATACTTTTCCCAATGTATTGGAGCGCTATTAGGGCGCACCCTTCTTAAACATTTCATTTCATGCATAAGTGTGCCACATGGATAATATAATATAGAATTAATAAACATCATAAGTTATTCCACGATTAAGTAATGTGGAATAAATAAATGAAAGTACCATTCAATAGGTATATGTGTATAAAGGTGAATACCCTTGATATAGACATGGGTATGGTATTCACTACACAACGATCTTGGCTTGAAAAAATGTGGTGCAATTCCGGCAGCATAATGACGTGACATAAGGATTCATGAAAATAGTTGATGAGATAGAAAAATATGTCTCATCTTATGTACATGAAATGGACAGTAAGAGTGTCATATGGATAAATTTCCCAACAAAATTAATGGAATTTAGATACATAATACAAAATAATTACTTGGATGTAAAAGAGGAGAGAGAAGTCTCTCACGAAATTTCGGCATGGTAACGGGTGTACATGAGAGGCTTTAATGAGAGAGAAAGGGGTCTTCCATCATAAAAATATAAAGAGTAAAGTATGGGGGAGTTGAAAAATCATACCCCAACATTTTTAATTGAAAACAAAAGGAAATAACAACTTAAAGAAAATTAGACAAAAATGAGAAAGGAAGAAATCCCTTACTTGGAAGTGTGATCCCAAAGGCTTGAGAGAGGCTTGAGAGAGACTTGAGAGAGGCCTCTTGGGAGCTTGGGGCATATTGGGAGGATTCTAGAGAGATGATGGCAGAGGTTGTTCGAACTCCAAAGGCTTTTAGTGAAGAGGAAGTGGGATCTTGGGTGGGTTTATATAGGAAATGAGAGGGAATTCTTTATTATTTAGATTTGGGACACCTCACATTAAACTAATCAATACCACAAACCAGCACATGGTTTTTTCCCATGGTTTTTGCCAAAGGGGAGTGGAAAAAAATATTTTATAAGGACAATGGCTGAACTTCTTAAAATAATAGGGTTTCTTATGTGGAGGTGAGTCACACTCTCAAGGAAAACAATTTAAAAAGACAAAATGTTTTATAAGTCTTGGAGGGTCCACAAAAGCTTTGTGAAATAAATAAAACAAATATAAAATCAAATTATTTTAATTCTAAAACATATATTGTCTGAACATAATGTTTATAGTATTTTATTACCTTACTATTGGGTCATTATGATGTCATAAAACACATTATATATTTAAACGGTATTTAATTTTTACCCAAAAATTCGACTGTCTCAGAAAATTATGAAAAATTTACCGTTGGATAATTTCGACATCTTGATTCCAAAAATAATATTCATTTTATCTAAATAATTTTATATATATGTGAATTTTTACTTTTAAAATAAAAACCAACATTTACCAAAAATTCATGGGTTTTGACAAAAACAGTTTTCAAACCTTAATAAAAATTACAATTGCATTCATAAAATTATATGATCATTTATATTTAATAAAAAGTAATTTAATAATAATATTTTATTAAACTATTATTTAGTTCAAAAATCCATTAATTCATCAAAATAGATTTCTTAGTTGAATATTAACTAAAAATACTATTTGTGCTTTAAAAACTATTTACAAAGTAACAATAATAAAATGAATGCACATTCTTTATACAAAAATAATGTACATTGTCATGGTGCTAGGGTCTTGTTACATAACCCCTTATAACACCCGCATAAGACCGAAGGGTAAGGTGTGTGATGGTGACAGACTCTTGGGGTGGCTCGGATAACATCGCTCGGGTGATAATCTCTATTAACTTCCACTTCTCCCGTAGTCGGTTCCGCTCAAGCTTAACGTGTTCAAGCTCAGCTTGAGCTTGGTCAATAGTGAAGCCCAATGACGCCACCTCCTTTAAGAGCTCCGACAAATGGGCTTCGTACGGGGAAAATCTACTGGATAAGGTCATCGCTTCCTTTGTCTGAGTAAATTGGATTTGTTAAAGCCCTATATTTATATTAATCATGTGATCACTGTTCATGACTATATTAGAAACATTCACAATTCATAATGGTATTTTAAAATCCAGAAACATAAAACCAATGAAGTTCACATTTTATATAACCATAATAAGACATTTAATTAGATCAAGAGGAATTTTCATTAATGAAAGTTTGGGTCATTACAACGTAGTCCAGTGAGGGTGAACCAAGTAAAATTGCTGTGTCATGTGCTTGCTTTAATATTTGTTCATACTCTGAAACAGGAAGGAGAGAGAAGAGAGTTTTGTCTAACAACAAAACAAGATCAATAGGGGCAGTTGTTTTAATATTCCATACCCTAATTCACCCCCTCTCAAGGTATCTAACCTAGTGGATCTAATAGATCTTTCCAATAGGGTATTAGTTCGATGGAGTGTGTATCTTGGATAAACCCCCTTAGTTTCCTATGTGCTTCTTCTTGGCTAGAACTGACGAACGTGACCTCTAGGACGAGTGTCGTTAGTGGTAGTATAACTCGAGGAGAGGTTCCTCTTGGATGAACGTGACCTCACTAGTACAAAAAGTATTTCCCATGTCGTCACTTTAATGTCGGTTATTTATAACCGACGTGCAAAACCATGTAAATTGATTTATCACGTCGGTTATAATATAACTGACGTTAAAAATGAATTATATTGATTTATCATGTCATTTATTCTATAACTGATGTGGTAAAGCCAATTTTTTACATCAGTTATAGAATAACTGACGTGATAAAGAAAGAATAATTTCTTTATAATGTCAGTTATTATATAACCGACGTGATAAATGTCATAAAAACTCTTTATCACATCGGTTACTAAATAACTGATGTGATAAATCATTTAATTTTTTTATGAAGCCTCTTTTAGTGTCATTGCGGTGTTTTTCATTTGGGCGACAACGATTATTTAGATAAATTGGGAAAACAATCCATTAGTACATTCCTAATATTATAGGTAATATATTTTTATTTCTCGTTTACTTTTATTAATTTCATAAAAAGTTAAATGTTAGATATTTTAATTTTTTTCCTTTATTAAAACATGTATTAAAACTAATAAGTAAAAATGTTTGTTTATATCAGTTTAGTTTTATTTAGTTTACCATGTTTACCATTACATAACTTATATATTTATTGATTTTATTGAAATACGATTATTTTAAATATAATAAGTTTTTATAAGAGTATATTGAAAAAATATTCTTTTTTTGTGTAAAAAATGATTTACTAGGTCAAACCATTTTTAATATTCCGACACCAATTTTGGATTTGTTTTCATTCATTTACATGAAATTTCATATATCATTACTGTTAGAATTTTAGTTAACTATAATAAATATGAATAATATTGTGTTAGGTTTTAGTTTACTTTTGTGTTTCATAATTTTTCATTTTTTATTTACATTAGTATTGTAATAGTTGAATTTGTATATTTGTGTACTAATTATTTGTTTCTTGGAATTGAAGGATAATGACAGATCAATCAGATAATCAAACACATACTTATGGAGATGATCACCCTGATCATACCTCTAGGTAGGAACATGCACATGCTCCTTTTGATGACCCCCAACCTTCATATACTCCCACAAAGCCAAAGAAGATTTCGAGGGTTGGTAAACATGGCATCTCATGTATATCAAAATTATCAGTTTCTTGTAGCTAGGATCAGAGGATAATGGTAGACTTTGATGAGAATGATATTCCAAGAGGTTCTTGTTGGATTAGTGTAGCCCGATCCGGTTGGGCTGAATGCCACTGTAGCCTTTTGGACTTCCAGTCAGCAGTCACTATAGCACTTTTGACTTGGGTGACTGCCTTTCATTGTAGCAACACAGACTTCCTATGTAGTTGGTGGAACAGTGGATTGTCTTCTCCATTTTTAGCCCATTTTGGGCTAGGGATTCTCATTGAAAAACTTTGTAGTTATGCTCCCAAATTATAGTGAATATTTTGCCTCTCTGTGGACTTAGAGATTATTCCCAAACCACGTAAATCATTGTGTCCTTGTTCTTTTTCCCCCTTTTACTCTTCTGTGATCCATTCTTTTCTTCACTCCTCTCAGTGTTTCTATAACAACTGGTATAAAATGATTGAGTTCGGGATTCTCCAATGATGGCTATGGAAGAAGGCAAGATGAAGATCGATCACTTTGATGGAACTGACTTCAGTTTCTGGAGGATACAAATCAAGTATTATCTTTATAAAAAAAGATGCATTTTCTACTTTTGGGTCTTAAACCAACGGATATGGAGAAGTCGGAGTGGGAGCTACTAGATCGATAGGTTATAGGTGTTGTGCACCTTACATTGGCAAAAAATGTGGCGTTCAACATTAGAGAGGATAAGACGGTGATAAATCTGATGAAAGCTCTCACGAATATGTACGAGAAGCCTTTTGTGGCAAACAAGGTACACTTGATGCGACGAATGTTCAACCTAAAAATGGTTGAAGGGAGAATTGTTGTAGAACACATCAATGAATTTAACACCATCATAAGTCAGCTGACATCAATGAAAACTGATCTTGGTGATGAGGTATGTGTGTTGGTCTTATTATCTTATTTACTTGAAAGTTGGGAAGCAACTATAACAGCTGTGAGCAGTACTTCAGGAAATACCAAACTAGTTCTGAAAGATGTACAAGACCTGATCCTCAGTGAGGATATTCGAAGAAGAGAATCGAGTCGATTCTATGGTTCTTCTCTGAACGTTGAAGGAAGAGGAAGATACTCACAATGAGACAATCGTAGAGGGAGATCAAAGTCAAGAGGGAAAATTCAATATAAGGAAAAGGGGGATGGCCCTACCTACTAGATTTGAAGGAAGAAAGGAAATGCCAAGAAGGAGTGCAGAGATAAACGGAAGGGACCTAAAACCAGTAGAGAAAACACAACAGCTGAAGGAACTGATGAAATGCTGCTGTTGAACATGGATATCCCAATGGAGTCTTGGATTTTAGACTCCGAGGCATCTTTCCATTCTACATCGGAGAAGGTATTCCTAAAAAATTATGTTTCTGGAAATTTCATCAAGGCACATCTTGCTGATGATGTGCCCTTGCAGATTGTGGGGAAAGGAGATGCACAAATCAAGACCAACATTGGGAGTCTGTTGGTTCTGGAAAATGTGAGGTATATCCTTGGCTTGAGAAGAAATCTTATTTCTGTCGGATAACTTGATGATGCAGGGTTGAGTACCACGTTCAATGGTGGTGCATGAAAGATCACCAAATGAGTCATGGTCATAGCTCGGGGAGAAAAGAATGGTACCCTATAAAATATGAATAAAACTTGCATAGACATTGCTGCATCACTAAAAGCTATCGAAGATTCACAATTGTGGCACTACAGACTAGGACACATGAGTGAGAAGGGGATGAAGGTGTTGAAAAAAAGGGTTGCTAACAAAGTTAAAGTTAGTGGATGTTGGCCTATGTGAATATTATATCTTCGGAATGCAGAAGAAGGTGTTTTTTGCAAAAGGAGGCAGAACACAAAAGGTTGGGAATTTGGATCTGGTGCACACAGATGTTTTGGGACCTGCACGAGTACATTCCCTTGGAGGGTCACAATACTACGTGACATTCATCGATGAATCAACTAGGAAGGTATGAGTTTACTTTTTGAAAAGTAAATCTGATGTGTTTAAAATGTTTCAGAAGTTTCAGAAGTGGAAGGTCATGGTGGAGAATGAGTCAGGAACTAAGCTGAAATTCTTGCAGTCTGACAACGGTGGAGAGTATGGCAGTCAGAAATTCATATAATTATGTTCTGATAATGGAATTCGGTGGGAGAAAACTATTTCAGGTACATCGTAACAGAATGGTGTGGAAGAAAGGATGAATATGAAGTTAAATGAATGTGCTAGGAGTATGAGATTACACTTGGGGTTACCCAAGACTTTCTGGGCTGATGCAGTGAACATAGAAGCATATATGATCAATAGGATTCCATCTGTGTCGATGAGAGAATGTCTACCCGAGGAGCTCTGGTCTGGTAAGGTGGTAAAACTCTCACATTTACAAGTCTTTGGCAGTTTGTCTTATGTACACATTGATGCTAACTCAAGGGACAGGCTTGAAGCTAAGTCCAAACCATGTTTCTTTATTGGCTATGGCTCTGAGGAGTTCAGTTACCGCTTTTGGGATGATCTCAAGAAGATGGTTATCAAGATCCAGAATGTGGTATTCAATGAAGGTGTCACGTACAAGGATCACCATACAATTGAAGATGAAAATGGGAACATTGAATCTGAGTGCAAAGAGAAAGTGGAGCTTGAAGGTGTACCTGATCATGAGACATTAAAACCAGTAGAACCTACCACTCCAGTGGAGTTGAGGAGATCAACAAGGGTGAGAAGGCCTGTGTAGAGATATTCACCATCCTTGCATTATATGTTATTGACTGATGGTGGAGAACCATAATGCTTTGAAGAGGCAATGTAGCTGAAGGATTCAAGCAAGTGGGAGTTGGATATGAAGGAGGAGATTTCCTCATTGCATGATAACAATAATTGGGAGCTGACGCATCTGCCAACAGGAAAGAAAGCATTGCAGAACAAATGGATGTAACGGGTCAAAGAAGAACATGATAGAAAGAGGAGTTTCAATTCAATTATGGTGGTGAAAGGATTCCAACAGAAGGAGGGAGTGGATTTCACTGAAATATTATCACCAGTAGTGAAGCTTACCACCATCCGGGTGGTTCTCAGCATTGTGGCATTAGAAGACTTGCATCTTGAGCAGCTTGATGTCAATACTACTTTTCTTCATAGATATTTAGAGGAGGACATCTACATGAAACAAACTAAGGGATATATTGAGTATGGGAAGGAAGACCTGGTGTGAAAACTCTAGAAGAGATTATATGGATTGAAGCAGGTACCCAGGCAGTGGAACAAAAAGTTTGATTCGTTTATGTATAAAATGAATATAAACGATGTGGCATGGATCAATGTTGCTACATCAAGTTATTTGGTGATGAATACATTATATTTGTTTTTTTTATGTGGATGACATGCTCATTGTAGGATCAATTATGCAGAGGATTAATGAGTTGAAAAGGCAGTTGGCTAAGGATTTTAAAATGAAGGATCTTGGAGAAGCTAGCAAGATTTTGAGGACGAAGATCAAGAGAGACCATGAAGCTAGAACCTTAATATTATCATAAGATGACTACATTAGGAAGGTTCTAAGAATATTCAGTATGTTGGAAGCAAAGACAGTCTCTATTCCCCTGGCAGACCATTTCAAACTCTCAAAGGAGAAATTACCAAAGACAATAGAAGAGGTTGAGTACATGAAAAAGGTTCCATACGCATCAACTGTAGGAAGTCTAATGTATGTCATGGTTTTCACTCAACCTGACATTTCTCATCCAGTAGGAGTTGTGAATAGGTATATGGATAACCCTGGAAAGCAACACTGGGAAGTTGTGAAGTGGATACTGAGGTATTTAAAGGGTAGAAAGGATATATCTGTGTGTTTTGGGAAAGGAAATTCATTGCAGTGGTATGTGGATGCTGACCTTAGAGGAGACATCGAAAAAAGAAGGAGTACTACATGATATGCATTTACATGTGTAGGTACTGCAGTAAGCTGGATATCACAATTGCATAAGGTGGTGGATTTATCCATCACAGAGGTAGAATACATTGTTGTAATAGATACTGAGAAGGAGATAGTTTGGCTGAAGAACTTCTTGGATGAGTTGGGAAGAAAGCGAGAGGATAATGTATTGCATTGTGATAGTTATAGTGCTATACATATTGTAAATAATCCAATGTTTCATGACTGGATGAAGCATATTCAGTTGAAGTATCATTTCATCAGAGGTTTGATACAGGATGTGTTGCTGACATTTCAGGAGATTTGTGGAACCAAAAATCCGGTAGACATGTTGACGAAGTCCATGGTAATATAGAAGTAGAGGCATTGTTGTGCCTCTGTTGGTCTCCACTGATAAACGAAGGATGAGAGGCAGAATAAGGGAGGACACGATGAGATCACAAGAGGAAAAAAACTTGTATTTCATGAATCGTCAGGTTAAAATTGAAGTTGTGAATGGAAAGCACGCGCACTGGTGAGTGAAGAAGAGGAAGATCTCAGATTAAGTAAGTTTTCTCAGTCAGTGGCATCAAAGCAGAGCATTGTAGTGGATCAGACTCCAAGTGAGAGATTGTTGGATTAGTGTAGCCCGATTCGGTTGGGCCGAATGCCAGTGTAGCCTTTTGGACTTCTAGACGGAAGCCACTATAGAACTTTTGACTTGGGTGGCTGCCTTTCATTGTAGTGACGTGGAATTCTCGTGCAGTTGGTGGAACAATGGATCATCTTCTCCATTTGTAACCCATTTTGGGCTAGGGTTTCTCATTGAAAAACTCTGTAATTGTGCTCCCAAATTATAGTGAATATTCTGCCTCTATGTGGACGTAGGGATTATTCTTGAACCACATAAATCATTACATCCTTGTTCTTTTTTTCTCCATTTTACTCTTTTTGATCTATTATTTTCTTCGTTGTTCTCAGCGTTTCTGCAACAGTTCTAATGCAAAAAAAAATCAAGAGTTTTTTATCTATTCAGGGAAAAAAGTAAATTTAGTATTTTGTTTAATGATCAGAGAAGTGTTGAAAAAGAAATAATATCTCAGTTGTGGGAGACCATTTTGGTAAACTCGTTTGTTACTGTTTTATTAATCTTGAAATGTTTATAGTATAATATGTTTTCTCCCTTCTTATCAAATGAAATTTGATATACCTAACATTAGAGGAGTCAGAAAAAAAATGTTTATCAATGGCTGCTAGGAGATAAAGGGATTTCAAATGAACCCTCACATCTGACTTATTTTTTGTGCATAGGAAACATGAAAATCCATGTCATATATATCCTTTTATATATAAAGACACATAGAAACAATTTGTTGCAAGTATAAGACAAGAAACATTTTTGGTAAGTGCAATGTAAACTTTTAGAAGTTTCCTTATATTAATTATCTTATTAATGATTTATTAATTATTTATTATTCTTAATTTACACCAATCAAGGAGATCTCATCAGAAGATCCAATATTGAAATGTATATCCTCATACTTTATCTCGAGGAAGGTATACTTTATTAGAATAACAAATGATGGCTAAAAAATTACAAAAACTGAGAGTTGAGTCTTCAAACTCTGGAGAGGTTTCCCCTCCATCCCCCAGCTAGACATGAAAAATGGAAGAGGTCTTGGATGAGAAAAAGGGGAAATATCTTATGGAAGAATCAAGAGTCATAGCTGAGATGATTGTATGATGTGTTTTTATTTATTTATTTTAGTTAATTCAATTATTTATATATTTTGAATCATTACATATTTTTTCAAATAATTCATATAGGATTATCTTAAGTAGCAAAGAACATAGGGGGTATTTGTAGCCGAGGGGAGGAAAGATATTTTATCTATATCATTGGGAAAGCCCGGACACTCGGGTCATGTATGAGGATACCCAGTGGGTGTATCAGTGAGAAAAGTGTTACCACTTTCTTCAAATTCTACAATGGATGGTTTTTATAAAAAAATAAAATATTTGGAAGCTGAAGTTCAAAATATTAATGCACCGATGGGAGAAAAGATAAGAGTGTTGGTATAGTCCATGTTTGCAGACATGAAAAGACAATTTCAAACTATAGCTCCCATTCCTCCACCTCTACCAGCAGCTCCCACTCCCCCACCTCTGCCCGCAGACCCCATTATTTATCCTCCACCTTCGCTTGAAGACCCCATTTTTTATCCTACTCCTACACCCACTCCTCCACCTCCACCTATAGACCTCATTTTTTATCCTACTCCTACACCCCCTCCTCCACAGCTTCCTCGTTACTGTAAGTTATATATCGATAATCCTCACTATCGTATAGTTTCATATGGGATGATATACTATATAAGAGATGCCATTCATCATCAAAAGTTAGAGATAGAGCAGTATATGGTCACTATACAAGATATTATAGATATATCAGCTGGAGTACCATTACCTACAGATGAGGTGAGGATGGTTGAACAAAGTATCGACCACTTTTTAGTTTGGTCATATAGACTTCTGCGACATATTACCATAGAGATACGTGTATATTTTATCTTTTATTTTATTTTTATATTAAATTTGTTTTAACATATGAAAGTTAATATATTTATCTATTTATTTACATAAATACTAAAGGTAAAGAAATAATGTATAGCCAACAACAAAGACAAAGGGCTACGACTTCATATACAAATTTTATTAGTCTTGAAAAATTATCAAGATATTCAAATTTGTTGGTGGGTGTTTATACATTTCCAATGGAAGATTATGTATGTGGGCATGCAATAAGTGTGTGAATTTTGAAAAATTATATCATGGAGCTTTTAACTGAAGATAAGTTGGGCATCAACATGATGAAATTTTTTTCCATGTAAGTCTTAACATAAATCTTTCCTTGCGTTAAATTTATTGAAAATTTATACTTATGTCTGTTTTGTATTAGGTATCTTTATAAAATGTGTATGGATAATGACAAGACAAATGTATATGGATTTATAGAAGCATAGTTTATTTCACCTAAAGCGCAAACATTGAATAAAGAAGAAATAAAAATTTATATTGCTGAAAGAATTAAACAGAATATAATTACGCAGTACTGGATGTTTCCTTATGTTGAGAGGTATGAAACATATATCTCACAAAGTGTTATTTATCTTTTAACATAATAACCAATAACATTAAATTTTCTTTTATATCAGTTACCATCAGATGTTTGGTGTTTTTTGTCTAAGGGAGAAGACACTTTACTGGATATGCTCTATCCATGGCGATGTGTGGGGAAATTTTAAGAACATGTTTGAAAAGTAAGTTTTAATTTCTTAATAGTTGTTTATACTATAATGAATTTTAAATTTATTTCATTAATATTATTTTCTAATAGGGGTGAGATTTATTTCAAAAAACCACAAAGAAAAAGCACTCCAAGATCAAATATGTAAAAGTAAAGGTGAATTTCCATTTATAATTAGTACATTTTGGATATATTACCTAAAAATGAAATTTTGAATTGAGAAACTCATTTAAAAATAATTCTCATAAACAATAAAGCATAAAAGAATGTGGATATTATGTGTTAAGATTTATGTATGAAATAATTACAATTGGAATGGTTAAGAAGTTCAACCGGGTTAGATTTTCATATAAACTATTTCTTAATATTTCATTTTTTTATTCATTATACATGTTAACTACTTTCCTTTTAATTTGTATCATTTTGATGACTCTCACCCTTATAGTGCAAAAGATCTTACACACTTACAAGTAGAATGGACAAGTCATTTTACAGGTTTGGTTGGATTTTAGTTTGTTTTTAGTGAATATTGTAATTTTGAATGTTGTAATTGTAAATTAGTTGGTAGTTTTTTATTGGATTTAGGTTTTTTTAGTTAATATTGTAATTTTTGAATGTTTTAATTGTGAATGTGTAATTTTTCTACTTGTTTATGTATTTTTCTGGTTTGGTTGGCAGTGGAGAGGAATGGTATAATGAAATATTAAAAAAAACAAAGTTTTTACATTGGTTATTTTATAAATGACATTAAAAATATCTTTTCTTGTTTTTTATGTCGGTTTTTATAGAACCAACATGGTATAGGATTTTTTACGTCAATTATAAAATAAACGACGCAAAAACACTTCATTGTGAAGCCTTTTCACATCGATTTCAAAACAACCAATGTGGAATAGTTTTTTTTACATTGGTTAATAATTAACCAATGTATAAAAAGGTTTCGGGATCATGTTTTTCCACATTGGTCATATAAAAACCGACATGGTATATGATGTTTTATGTCATTTATTTAATAATCGACATAAAAACCCTTCATCCTGAATCCTTTTTCACGTCGCTTATATAAAAAACCGACGTAAAAATCCTTCACCCCGAATCCTTTTTCACATCGCTTATATAAAAAACCGATGTAATATATGATTGTCAGTTATTAAATAACCGATGTAAAAAATCATTTCCATCATATATTTACAACGTTTATTTTCTAACCAGCGTTAAAGATAATATTTACAACGTCTACTTTAGTAACAACAACTAATAACCGATGTAAAAAAATAAAAAAAATAACTGACATGAAAAAGAATTTCTGTACAATTTCATTGGATTAGTGATACCTGATGAGTGATATATCTAGATCGAGTTCCATTAGGGATGGAAGGGCTCATGGAGTGAGATCTAATGGACGAGTGTTACCTTGAAACCTCACAGCTGATCTATGACTGATAGTGGTTGAAACCTTTTGTGACTCAGAGTCATTTATGAGTATACCTAAGATATCCTTTGTTATCATTATGTCTCATATCTTATTTTACACACATGTGCTTGATGAGATGACTACTCTTGATGCTTTATGCTTGGTGATTTTGGGGTGTCCTACTGAGTATTGCTATACTCACCCCTTCACGAGCTTTACCCACACATGTCATGTCTTATATAGACGAAAGATCTTTTTACAAAGTCCTTGGAGGACTATGAGAAGGTGGAGCTTAGTTTGGACTAGAAAAATTGAGGTGTATACCAATGCTTCATTTGATATCAATCCCATCCTTCTTAGCAAGTTGGACTTTACTTTCCTGGTTTGGGTGGGCTTGTATTTGGCCTCTTTTTATGCTTTCCAATACTTTATGTCGTACTCTGATTGTGGGATTATAGATTTATACATATATTGTTATAAGTTGTTTTAAATTTAATCATTTTATGGGATTGGAGATGTATGTGTACAATTACTTTATTATAATACCTCCCATGTGTGTGATATGCTTACTCGGTGTTGGTCACCAGCCTTTGGCCTATTGGAGACAGGTTTGGGGTAGTTGCGACTTGAGCCCTGTCAGGTTGAGTATTGATAGAGAGGTATAAAAGGGAATACCCAAAATTAAGTGTTATGACACTTCCTGAGTTGAGATGTAGGGTTCACAAGGAGTTCCATACTAGGATCATAGTCAGTGATATTGGTTTGGGACTTATGAAAATAGTGTTAAGTGTTTCAAATTTGGATTTTAGTCTAGGGACACTAGTGTTGGTGCGATGATCGACGTATCTATTCACCAAGACTCTGATAACCCACTTGATGATAACATGTATTCATAAAGTTTTTAATATTAATAAACTTATTATCACATCATGATTATTCTTATGCGTAACATAGTATGTGATAATTTCCTAAGAGTACCTTTTGTGCTAAAAGGTCATAGTAGTTCCTTGCTATGATGAGAATATAGAAGTACTATGAAACTATTATTAAATATATGATCTATAACCGGATGGTATCATTTGAGGGAAAAAAATGATACAAGATATCATAGGTGGAGACTCATAGGACTTTGATACACATTCTCATGGTGTACGCCCTTGGTAATATCCAGTGTAGGATATTATGAGAACTAGATCTGCCAGTAGGAAATCCACATTTATAAGTGTTATTGGATGTTCCTATCTGCATGCGTGTGTATTGATCCTTATAATTTAATATTATTATTAATGAGTATCATGAGACATGTACTTTGATGTATTGATGAATATCATGACGACATATGTTCGCAGTGAGGTAGGATACGTTGGGTACGTCATGAGTAATACTGCATCAATGAATAATGTGAGAAAGGATTTTTCCATTCTTTTCTTTAATGAAGGTTGATATCTTATACCCTTTGATGAAAATTATATAGCCTAAATAAATCCACGACCATAGTGTTCTACAGGCAAGTTTGATTTTTGGAAAGTCAAGAAAGAGACATTGTGCACATAGGTTGATGACACTAGCATGTAACCTGCTTGATTAGAGATATCATGATAAAGAGTTTATATTACCCAATAAGCATATGTATGAGGTATTATGGTGTTGTGTATTAGAGCATTAATCCCTCTGAGAGGCCCGAATAAATCCTCATTTCCTTTGTGTTTCCTTAGGTAGAGTTTGTGGAGTTGGTTTGGACAACACTTACATGAGCGTTGATCTTTTATAAAGGATGATGTTTTCCAATAGGGTCTAGTGTCCCCCCAGTGAGCCCTGGGCATTAACCCCCTATCTGCATTTCAAGATCTGATCTTTATGATGGGTTATTAGTTTAATGGATTATGAATCTTGGATGAACCCCCTTAGTTTCCTATGCACTTCTTCTTGGTTGGACCTGACGAACATGACCTCTAGGATGAGTGTCGTCAGTCACAGTATAGCTCGAGGAGTGATTACTCCTAGATGAGCATGACCTATGGGATAGAGGGGATGTGTCATCAACTTAGAGACACCTAATGAGTGATATCTCTAGATCTAGTACCATTAGGGGTGGAAGGGCTCGTGGAATGAGATCTCTTGGATGAGCGTTACCTTGAAACCTCACAGCGGATCTATAGTTGATAGTGGTTGAAACCTTTTGCTATTCAGAGTAATTTATGAATATACCTAGGATATCATTGGTTATCATTATGTATCATATATTTTTTGACATACCTATGTTTGATGAGATGAATACTCTTGATGCTTTATTATTGGTGATTTTGGGGTGTCCTACTGGGTATTGTTATACTCACCCCTTCATGTCTTTTGGGTGAGCTTGTATTTGGCCCCCTTTTATGATTTCCATTGCTTTATGTTGTACTCTGATTGTGGGATTATAGATTCATACATACATTGTTATAATTTGTTTTATATTTCATCGTTGTATGTGATTGGAAATGTGTGTGTACATATAAGTAATTTAGGATAATGCCTTCCATGTGTGTGATATGATTACTTGGTGTTGGTCACTATCCCATGGCCTATTGGAGACAGGATTAGGGAAGTTGTGGCCTAAGTCCCATCGGGTCAGGTATTGATAGAGTGGTATCAAAGGGAATACCCAGCCTGAAGTGTTATTACACCACCTGAGTTGATATATAGGGTTCACAGGAAGTTCCATCCTAGGACCAGAGTCAGTGAGATTGGTTTGGGACTTATGAAAATAGTGTTATGTTTTTCGAGTTTGGATTTTAGGCTAGGGACACCAATGTTGGTGTGATGACCGATGTATCGATTCACCAGGACTCTGATAACCCACTTGGGGATAACTTGTATTCATAAAGTTTTGAATATTAGTAAACTCCTTATTACATTATGATTTTCCTTCTACATAACATAGTATGTGATAATGTCCTAAAGAGTAGCTGTTGTGATAAAAGGTTACAACAATTCCCTGCTATAATGAGAATCCATAAGTGCTATGACACTATTCTGAAATATATGTTCTATAGATGAATGATATCATTTGAGGGACACAAATGATACAAGATATTAGGGGTGGAGACTCATAGGACTTTGATAAACCTTCTCATTATGTATGCCATTGGTCATATCCAGTGCAGGATATTATGAGAACTAGATCCTCCAGTAGAAAATCCACATTTATATGTGTCATTGGATGTTCATATTTATAGATGTTTGTATTGATCGTTAGACTTTAAGATAATTTTTAATGAGTATTACGAGTCATGTAGTTTTATTTATTAATGAAAACCATGATGAAATATGTTTGTGGAAAGTTAGGATACATTGGTTCATCATGAGTAATATTACATTAATGAATAATGTGAGAAAGGATTTATCCATTATATTATTTAATGAAGGTTTATATCTCATATCCTTTGATGAAAATGATATAGCCTAAATAAATCCATGTCTATGGTGTTCTATAGGTAAGTACGATTTCTGAAAAGTCAAGAAAGATACATTGAGCACATAGGTTGATGACACTGGCGTGTAACCTTCTTGATTATAGATATCATGATAAAGAGATTATATTACACATTAAGCATCCATATGAGGTATTATTTCATTGTGGTTTGGAGCATTAATCCCTTCAAGAGGCCCGAAGAAATCCTCATTTCCTTCATGTTTCCTTAGGTAGAGTTTGTGGAATTGGTGTGGCCAACACTTACACAAGCATCAATCCCCTATATTGTAGGATGTTTTCCAATAGGTTCTGGTGTCCCCCCAGTGTGCTCTGGGTATTGACCCCTAGCTGCATATCGAGATATGATCTTTCTGATAGGGTATTAGTCTAATGGAGTGTGTATCTTGGATGAACCCCCTCAGTTTACTATGTGATTCTTCTTGGATAAACCTGACGAACTTGACCTCTAGGATGAGTGTCTTCAGTGACAGTATAGCTCGAGGAGCGGTTCTTCCTGGATGATCATGACCTCTGGGATGGCAGGGATGTGTCATTGACTTAACGATATCCAATGAGTGATATCTCTAGATCAAGTTCCATTAGGTATGGAAGGGCTCATGGAATGAGATCTCCTAGAAAAATGTTACCTTGAAACCTCACAGCGGATCTATGACTGACAGTGGTTGAAACCTTTTGTGACTCAGAGTCATTTATGAGTATACCAAGGATATTCTTGGTTATCGTTATGTCTTGTATCTTGTTTTAAATACCTATATTTGATGATCTAACTATTATTTATGCTTTATTCTTGGTGATTTCAGGGTGTCCTATTGGGTGTTGTTGTACTCACCCCTTCATGGGCTTTTCCCACACATGTCATGTCTTATGCAGATGAAAGACCTTTTTACGAAGTCCTTAGAGGAATAGGAGAAGGTGGAGCTTAGTTTGGACTAGAAAAACTGAGGTGTATACCAATTTTTCAATTGACAAAAATCACCTCCTTCTGATAAGGTTAGACTTTACTTTCCAGGTTTGGGTGGGCTTTTATTTGGCCCCTTTTTATGATTTCCAGTACTTTATGTCATACTCTGATTATGAGATTATAGATTTATACATGCATTTTTATCATTTTTTTTACATTTTATCATTATATGGGCTTGGAGATGTGTTCATGTGTACAAATTACTTTAGAATAATGCCTCCCATGTGTGTGATATACATACTTGATGCTAGTCACCATCCCATGACCTATTAGAGACATGCTTGGGGTAGTTGCGGCTTGAGCCCCATCAGGTCGAGTATTGACAGAATGGTATCAAAGGGAATACACATCTTGAAGTGTTATGACACCACCTGAGTTGAGATGTAGGGTTCAAAAGGAGTTCTATCCTAGGACCGAAGTCATTGAGATTGGTTTGGTACTTATGAAAATAGTGTTAAGTGTTTCGAGTTTGGATTTCAGGCTAGGGATATCAGTGTTGGTGCTATGAGTGACGTATCGATTCACCAAGACTATGATAATCTTCTTGATGAATCGGTACTTATAGGAACTGGTTACAGATAAAACATTGGTACATGCATCATATAAGAATGGGTTACGGTTTTCATGTCATTCTTGAGTCATCTCACCATATATACTTATTGATCGTGGTACGTCTTTTCTTCTTTCAAGACGTATTCACGACAATAGCTAGTGAGGTTTCTTCCGGAGAGTTGAGAGTTCAACTCGATGAGTGACAAGGCCTTCGTGAAGGGGATTATTCACGAGGTAGTCTTTCTTCAGGATGGTCAGTAAGTGGCACTTTATCTTGTTGATCACTTCGCAGACCCACCTTTAGTGGTTCAGGTGGATGAAACATGCCATACTGAGTCATGGATTACTCTTTTGGTGTTGGATAATGATGTATAGGGTTTGATCACATATCATGAACTTTTGAGGCAGGTATATCCTATGATGCAGGGTTAGTAGGACCTACTGACAATAGGCATGCGACATAAGTCACGAAATAAGAGGTTTCTTCGGAGATTTTGGGGATAGATCAGTTCTCTGAGGCTGGGAAATTTCTATACTGGTGATGGGATAAGAAATATCACATAGGATTTCCCTACCCATTGTGTTGCAGACAGAGATGTGGTCGACGAACCACCTAGGTAGAGGCAGTAGCTGGATCAAGGAGTTCTGTGGGGCGGAAGATGCGAAAGAGGAGCTGGGGGAGCAGTAGGAGGTGGAGAGCGCTTTGGTTTGATGATACCACCACCACCCCAAACAAACCACTCTAGGCTCATGAATTTGGTGGTCTAAATATTATACAACTATAGGTGATGTAGGATTTTTACCTAGAGGATTCAAGAGTGTTTTGAGGTATGATATGTGTTCCTTCTACTCTTATTTTAGTACTGTTAGACATATGTACAATACACTATTTTTCCATTGTTGTTTGTGTTATTTTCTAGGGAGAAACGAGGTGTCGGTAGAGCCTTGTGTTGGTGATGTTTGGTGTGACTTTGACATGTAAATAAGAGGGACAATTACCCCACCGAGACATGTTCTTGATATGTGATCCAAAACCGTGCGGGTGAGTCAATGCTGTCCAAAGAAGATAATGTTGAGGTGTGGTGGATAAGTTCCTTTTACTTGTGTTTTTGAGGTTATTTTGATGTGCTAAGGTGTCAAAACAATCTCTGGTTGTAGTAAACAAGTGATAAAGGGAAAGGATGATTTCCAAGAAGTAGGAGCTCGTAGAGGCTCCAAGTGCGATTTGAGGTACAACGTTTTCATTCACTACACCATTTGCTATTTTCACATGGAGTCATGAGCCACTTATCCCTGATCATATATCATGTTTTAGATCTAGTGATACCAGTGTATCTTGTTTGCTCGACCCTTGTGTTTGAGGCTCCTATAGAGAGGATTAGTGATCGCACACTTTACCAACAGTGTGACCTGACTATGGGAGGAGAGATAGAGAGAGCCTCACATGAAATCTATTCGCAGAGGAGGTGAGAACCTATAACTTTTTATTCAGTATGGACTGGTTCCATACCATCCATGTAACACCCCAAGTTTTTTTGAAATATTTTTTTTCAAATTAATTTAATCTTTTTGATTTTTTTCATTTCATGCAACATTGAATATAGATTGTGTTATATGGGAGTAAAAAATTTATTCTTGATTTATAAGATAAAACATGATAAGAATTCATTATAAAATACCCCCAATACAAGTTTGTGCTACATGTAACACCGACTTGGCTTGCGTTATACACAACACTGACTTGGCTTACGTTACATGCAACATTGAGTTTCTATGAAACTGTATTTTTATTATTATAATTAACTAAAAGAGATAGTTATAACATATCCATTAAACATAATAATATGAGTAATAATAACCAATTTTAAAATATTATTTATAATTATTTTATATAAATAAAACATAATGATGATAAAACATATAATTTTTGGTAAAATCTTTGTATGTTTGGAAATACTATTTTCTCAAAAGAGTGACTTTTTAAGACTCACGAACAATAATAAAATTAATTTTAGACACTTCTAGAAATTTAATTTGATAAAATAATCATCATTTTTGAATTCATAATGTCAAAATTATCTTAGGTTAAATTTTTGGGATTTTTCTGAGAAACTTCTTTTTTTATGAATAATGAAAATTACTGAATTTTAATTCAAAACTTCTTTTTTATCTAATTTATTTATATATTGAAATTATATTTTAAGTTATTTTTAAAGTCACATAGATAAATTATACATCTATTAATCCAATCTAGGTGATTGAAATCATTTTTATATTGAATTTAGATATAAAATCTTAATGAACTTTTGAACATTCTTACCTTAAACCTCGCTTTCTCACCACATTTGTGGGATTAACATTATACTTAATTTTTTCTCTTATATGAATTGAATTTTAAAAAATGGAATACACATTTTTAATCAGTATAATATTTATAGTATAATAATATCAACTTAATTTTTGACAAAAAATATTAGTGAAAGTGATTAAAATGAATTACAGTGATTAAGGTAAAGTTAAGCTTAATAAGAGACTAAAGCTTAAACTTAATGGACAAAGTGACCTATCCACTTGTCCAACACCCATTTTTTGACTATATTTCAACCAATAAACCTATAATTTTCCATAATTATCTATTAGGAGAATTTGGGAATAATTAATACTTGGGGAACACACAATCCTTTTCAAAAAATACCAAGTGTGCCCCCCCCATAAAAGGCCACCACCTCTCCCACTTATTCACACCTCTTAAGACACTTAATTTTGTCTAATATCTACCCAATTAACTTAAAAAAATCTATACCTTCATCCTTGAATCCTCCCTTTGGGTAGAAATCTAACCAAGAAAGTCCCTTTGTGCAAAGAAAAAGGAGTTACCGAAAGAAGAGGTAACATCCTTCCTCAAGTTCCTTTCTTTTATTTTCTTTGTACACCACCTAAATTATTCTTATTTAATTATCATATAATAAAACCAATATCATAAATATACTAATATTTTGTTATTATAAGGGTTCAACCTTCACTTAAACACACTTCTATCTAATGGATAACAAACTTACCGTTCTTGTGTATGACGAACTACCACCTCATGAAAAAATGTTATTTGTTTTACCTTTACCACCTATCATGATTGGGAATTATAATGGAAACTATATTTTATATGATATATATGATATTTATTATGTATTTATACTTATTTAGTTATTATATAAATCCTACCTTCATGATTTCAATTTTGTGTAAATATGATAATTTCTCTTAGGGAAGTGTGGACTACCGCCTCCTCAAAGCGATGTGATTCATTGAAACACTACATGATATGTATTAAGGATGAGTTTAGTGAAATTATATGATATATATGAAATAATAATTCTACTTTAATGATATTATATATATATGTCCTTTACTTTCTTTCTTTCAATATTACACATAAAAATGGAAACAACGTTCATGTGTACGTATGGCCTACCGTCTCCATGAACGATGTATTCTATTTCAAATATCTATATACTATAAATTATTATAAATACATATATACTGAATATAAATTATATTTATATCATGGTTTGCATCCTGGAAATCGTGATATAAGTATGGGGACAAAAAATATAACAAATTAAGACACATGCAAAAAACAAACCAGATATTATCTGAAGAGAAACCTTAACTTGGAATCGTTAATAAGAAGGTAATATAAATTCATAATCAAAAAATATATGGTATTAGATGTAAGAATATTATTTTTTAAAAGATTTTTAATAAACTTATATTTATTATACAGGAGGTTTTTATGAGTATGATGAGAGTCAAGACACAAGGTAAGGGAATTTCATCTCACTTTTTATTTCTGTGAGATACATGCCACATTCACTTATTAATTCATTTGTGTGGTGTATATACTATTAGTGGATGTATTATATGATTATTATATCTAAATTTATGAATATTTACATATAAATTTTATGATATTTCTTTCATGGGGTTTAGGTTTCAAAAGTTACTAAATCGGTAAAGTAATTTTGTCTCACTTTGCCTTCTTTGAGACACATGTCATGTTATGCATGTATATTTTTCTATGAGGTGTATATAATGACTTTGACATGTTATATCATGAATATTATTATTTTAATGATATTTTAAACTTAATCTAATTTTATTATTTTCATTTTATTATGATTCAAAGTTACCAAAGTGGTAACGGTTTATTACTACAATCTCATCGTTTATTGAGATTGTTAATGATTATGCTTCCATTGATGAAATATTATGATCCATATCTAAATAAATCTCATGAATTTTCTTAAACTCAGGTTATTCATGTTATATCCAAGTAATGGTATCATTTTTACACTCTTTTTCACTTAAGATAATTAAGAAAGTGTTTTTAAGAAAGTCTGACTCTACCTTGCTTTTTGGTCGGAAATCTGTGTTCCTTCAAAACCATGTTTTCTGAAAGGTTTCCAAAAATATTATACCATTATCATATGATATTTAAAATACATTTTACCTATGTTTTACCTTTTAAACAAAAAGGGTTTTAAAAAATGAATATTTTTGTCATTTTCCGATCGAGACACTTTTCTAAACTTTTTACAGTGTAAAAGGAATGTTCAACATGTATGGATTTACCCATAGTCATGACTTTCATTCCCTTGAAGATTATTTTACAATATTTCAAAGTTATTTTTAAGGAATTTTTTCCCAATATTCTAAAATTCATTATTTTAAAGTGATTTTCAACGAAAAAGGTTTCAAAAAATTTTTATGTTTAAAAAGTGTTTTAAGTAATTTTCAAAACTTCCTTTTTAAGATTTAAAAGTATTTTCAAAGAAAAAGATTTTCACAATGTTTTTAAGTTTATTTTATAAGTTTTCAAGGAACATGGTTTTCAAAAAAAAAAAGCTTGTTTTATAAGTTTTCAAAATGTTTTTAAGCTTCTTTTATAATTTTTAAGGAAAACGTTTTTTAAAATGTTTTTAAGCTTCTTTTATAAGTTTTAAAGGAAAAAAATTTTCAATATATTTTTAAGATTATTTTTTTAGTTTTTAAGGAAAATGGTTTTCAAAATGTTTTCAAGTTTTTTATAAGTTTTCAAGAATAAAGGTTTTCAAAATTATTTCAAGCCTTCATTCTAATTTTTCAAATTATTTTTAAATAAAATGGATTTAAAAAGGTTTTATGTTTTAAAAGACCTTTTTTCAAAGAAGAAAGGATATTTTTCTCAAGAAATGTTTTTTAAAGATATTTCACAGTTATTTTCTATCTAATATAAAATCTACTAATGTTACTCATGTCTTTCTAGGAAATAATCCAAAGGTTCTATTCATATTATTTCTCTTAATGGATTATGTTTTGATGGCATGATGTTTATGAAACCCGTTTATCTTTTACGGGTTATATATTTATAAAACCCATTTTGATTTCACGGGTTATATGTTTATGAAACACGCTTCTTTTCAAATATTATTATTTGATGAAATGATTATGAAACATATATATTTTCCTTAGATTATGATATGATTAAATGTTTATGATACCCATTTCATTTCATGGGTTATGATATGATTTTTTATGATCTCGTGGAAAATGTATGTATGATTTCATTATGAGATGAGTAAGACCTATATCTCACTCTAATGCATTGAGTAAAGATTTATATGTCATGATATATACTAAGATGATATTGGGAGTGAACCTTGACTACTAAGATAGACATGAGAGTGAACCATGACTACCAAGATGGTATGGGGAGTGAAATCATACTACTAAGATGACTATAGGAGTGAACCATAACTACCAAGATAGTGTGGGGAGTGAACTCATACCACTAAGATGGCCATGAGAGTGAACCATGACTACTGATATGGTATGGGGAGTGAACCTATACTACTAAGATATGTTGATTATGTGTTGATTCAACAATTTTGTTAATTTCTTTTTGGTTTTGATGCTAAAAAACACCCCCATTTGTTTTACTAATGAATTTACTTTTAGTGAATTTTAAAAATTTATTAGTCATGAAAATATTTATTCTAGACTTATAATCAATTCATTGATCCATGAGTAATATTCATTTATTTATTCATAATGTGTTTTAATATATTTTGGAAACACTGTTCATACCCTATGTGTGCAAGCGTAACATATGGAATAAACCTTACGTTCATAATAGTGTGTATGGATCATTAACCCTACATCATCAGGAAAGTATGGTTCAACAACCTTATGTTTGGAAGAAACCCTATATCTAAGGAAAAAATGTATGGTACATCAACCCTACATTTTCAACCCCATGTTTTCAACCCGATGTTATGTATTTTGTCATTACATGAAGCAACCCTAAATTTGACTATTCAATTATAGAGTTTTAAATATGTGATATTATTTTTTATTTATGAAACAGTCTCGGCGATATTAAAGATCTATTCAAAGATCATTTACAACTGATTCAAAGGCTCATTGTGATAATTTTAAAGAGTCGTATTCAATGGAGTAAACCATTACTATTATTATGGGAAGTTATGACTCTCTTGAATATTTTTGAATTCAGATATTCACAATTTAATCTACAATATTTATGGAGTTATTTTTGATCTGGAGATACTCAACCAATATTAATAATATAGAGACTCTCATAATATATATATATATGTGTGTGTGTGTGTGTGAAAAATATTTACATAAGAGGTGATTATACAGAAAAAGTGATATACATATAAATTTATGTGTCATTTTTAGAGCTACACTTTGGAGACATACATGCTTTGATCTTTCTTCTTGTTGTTGTTATTGTTTTTGCTGTTATTTTTACTATTATTATTACTGCACCTTATCGTTACATCTTAATTTTTAATAACGATGAAACATTTTTTAGAGATACATTTTAGAGACATACATGTTTAAACACCTATCTGGTGTTTTTTCTATCATTATTTAAATAAAGCCTACATGAAGTTAAAGATCTATTTACTATTTTTCTATATCAAAGATATGAATACATATGTCATTTGTTACTACAATAGTGAATTGAAGCCCATATCATCAACAAAATCAATATCTATTGATTTGGTGGAGTTTTGACTGCTCAGACTCAATCTTGGTTAAGTTTTAGCTTCTTACACTAAGCTATGGTTTTACGGTTCCCTATAAAAGAACCAGAAGGCTTTATAAAGCCTTATTGTAAAGGTGTCAACTGGCTTCACTCAGTTGTGGATTAAAGGTCTTAGGATAAGAAGACCAAGTTAAAATTACCAAGTTCATGGAGTTGAGTATTGGTGGAGTGGAGTAGGGGATCTTTGTGCTCTAAACCACTATACTTCTCTGTGTTCATTTACTTTATTTATATACGATGTTCACTCATATTTGAGAGAAAAGAAAAGGTCCTCTATTAAAAAATAGAGGCATTTTTAATTGTTTAAAGATATTGAAGTACATAATTAACCCCCTCTTGTTTCTTTATCTTCATCATCTCCATCCGACCTAACAATTAGTATTAGAGGTAGGTTTCTACTAGTATGTTTTCTTCTCGATTTTTTTGATATAAACTATTGACATAAAAGGATTTTTTTTACTGTGGTAGTTGAATATTTTTCTATATTATGGATCTAACAAGACTGAGTTAAATATTTAGATGAAGATATCTAGAAATGACTAATTTGAGAGAAGGTATGTCTATGATCAATTTTCCATATTTTAATGGTGATAATTACATATGTTAGAAAAACTGTATGATCATATACTTAAAAAATATTGGAATAATGGTTTACTTGAAGATAGTTAAACCTTATGAAATCCCTAAGGAAGATCTGGAAAATCGGATTAATGATTAAGAAAGGGAATATGATCTGAATTCAAAATCTATGAATGCTATTGTGTGTGGTTTAGGAACTAATTAATTCAATCGAGTATCTCAATGTCCAAATGCATATAAGATGTGTTAGACTATTTTTGTTGTATCTAAAGAAACTGAATACATCATACAATTAAGGTACACTACTATGAAATTAAATTTTGATACTTTTAGAATGAGTGATGATGAAACCATCAATCAAATTAATGGTCGGTTGACAGAAATAGTCAATGATGTTGCTACTTTGGGAAATCCAATTTCATAATTAGAACAAGCATTAAAAGTACTCAGAGTACTACCCTCGAAGTGGAATTGAATATATGCAGCTATACGTCAATATACACCTGTAAAAAAATAGTTATGAAGGAGTTGATTGGAACTCTAATGATATATGAAGCTGAGATGCATGCTGAAGCTTAAAATCATGTGAAACATGAATAAACTGCTCTAAAAACGACTATGAATGAATCATATGATTCAAATAATCTATACTTGGATAAATATCTTTCATATCTTTCTAAGAAGTTTGAAAAAATATACATAAAAAAAGAATAAATGGACTGATGATAATAGATGCTATGAATGCAAGGAAAAAGTTCATATAAAGAAAAACTGTCCTTTACTAAAAATTCAAAGTAAATAAAACTAAAAAAGAAAAGGAAAGAAAATTATGAAATCCACCTAGAGTAATACTTCTGGATCACATAATGAATCTTCTATAGACTCTGATTCTGAGCATAAAAAGTAAATGGTATGTCTAATGGAACATACAGATCATGAGGTACAATCTTATTACTCTCAAAACTCTATATATGAAAAATTATCTTATGATGAATTGAAAAAATATTTTTTTTATGTTATAAGAAAAAAATAAATTTTTAAAGAAATATCCTAGAAAATTAATATATCTTATGATACTATTTTTTAGATAAAGAAAATTTTTCAAAACAAATTTTAGATTTAAAATCTAACTCTTCTAAATCATGTGATCTATATGATACTAAAATTAAAGAAATATTTTATGATATTTATGATTTAAAAAAAGCCTCTAGTATACTGATAAAAGTAGAAAAATAATTAAATCAAATCCGTAGTAAAAATAAAATACCAAAAAAAAATTTGGAATAAGAAGTAATGGTGAAAGACAAAAAATATATAAGAATTACTTTGTTCTTAGTTTAAATAGCATAAAAATGTCTACTATTAATTTTTTTTATTATGGTATTAATGGAAATTATGCAAATTATTGTTTTTTTAGAAAACATCAAATTTCTGGTATTAAAAATGTGTATTGTTAAAAAGAATTTTTTGACTTGAATAGTAAAATTACTGCTAAAAATAAACAAGTTTGGTTACCTAGAAATTTAATTTCTATCACTACTGGAACCAAAAAGTATATGGGTACCAAAAAGTATATATATTTGATGTTATTCAGGATTACACCACAAATATGCATTGTTAAATCTTTTAGTGGTTGATCAATGGATATATGTTAAAGTATTTACAAAAGGAGTGTACAAATCTGAAGTAGTTTGTTATCAAAAAATCCTCAATAAAAAATTTACTTACTTAGGAAGTAATTGTTTTTAAATATTTATATACTTATGGTACATTAACTATTTTATAAAAATATATTTTCAAATATACTTCTATCTATTTTTTTATAAAAACTATAATATTTATTATAAAATATTTTCATTTTTGAAATCATTATATTTCATGTTCTTAAAATATTCTTCAATTATTTATGAAAATCGAAATACTCTTCTTATGTAATATGTTATTATTGTTCTATATTTTTCAACTAAATAAAATGAAGCATCATCCACAATATCAAAACTTATCATTTTATCTTCTTCTAAAACTTTTAAATAATGAAATATTCTTCTTCAAAATATCTTGTTCAAAAGTTTATGAAAAATCAGACATGGTAAGATTAAGTGTTCAAGATATTCATGTTTAGAAGAAAATCATTCTTACAAAAGGATGAAAGCTAATCCTTCTAGTTTATCTGTTTCTTTTGTTGAAGATTTTCTTGAAAAGTCTTCTGAAAGAAATAAGGAAGTTTAAAGACATGAAAAATAGGAAGTATCCTCTTCTCAATTATTTTATAAAAAACCTTCTAATCAAAATTGACACTCTAAATGAATAAAAATTAAAGCTATGAGCTGAGATGAAAACATCTAAATGGTTGTATGATGACATGTAGAAATCTTCTGTATCAAAAGTTAATTTTGATTATTTAAAAAAAAGTATCAGAATATGAGAAATATTTTGATCTCAAAAATATATTTTGAAACTTTCAAAGGAGAAATGCTAAAACAAATGTAATTTTTAAATAAATAAAGCTTCTACAAAGATAGATCTTGATAAGTTGAAGTTGTTTTTGGTTGAAAAATGTTCATCTTCTTCATATCAAAGAATAACAGATATTCAAAGCAGAGTAGAAGGATTATCGAGAGTCATATGTTATATAAGAGATAAAGTTTGAAGTTTGTAAGGATCGAATAAACCATACACTTCTTTCCAACCCTTCATATTTTTTTTATTTAATATTATTGTACTATTTTTAAAATATATTGTTTATTAAAATTATGTGAAACATTTAGTTTATAATTTATTTTTTTAATCATCTTACGTAAACATGTATTTAATATTTAATTATTTTCTCATAAAAATAAAATAAAATAATAGTTTTGTTTTATGTAACATTATTTTAATAAATAATAAAAAATTAGTCAAATTTAATTTTCCAATTAATTGAATATCCTAAATTCTTAGATTCATGGGAAGTTTTTTAAGAAAATAATCAATTTATTATGCTCCTTAAAATTCTTATCTATGTCTTTAGTATGACTTTTGGGGGCGTTTCTTTTAAATTCACTTTACTTTTATCTTTTTAATGTCACAAAAATGGGGAGAGTTTTTAAAAGTTTTATTTTCAATATTAAAACTAAAATAGAGAGTTTGTAAAACTTTTTGTCTTCATTTTATATGGGAAAAGTTTTTTTTCTTTATTTTTTTCTTTAAATAAATAAATCTCTTAGTAATACTTTGGGGGATAAAATTTATAGAGAACCATTTTTTTGGGAGAATGGAATATTTTTTTTTCTTTTTTAAATTTATTTATTTTAACATCATATTTGACATGGGTTTTGTGACCATAAAAAGGGGGGAGATTGTTGAGCATGTGTTGATTCAACAATTTTATTATTATTATTTTGATGTTCACAAACACCCACATTTGTTTTATTAATGAATTTACCTTTAAGTGAATTTCATGAATTTATAATTTTTGAAAATATTTATTCTAGACTTATAATCAAGTCATTGATCAATGGGGAATATCCATTGAAGTATTTAGAACACATTTTAATATATTCTGAAAACACTGTTCATACCCTACATGTGTAAGCGTAACATATGGAATAAACCCTATGTTCAAAACAACGTGTATTGATCATTAACCCTATGTCATTAGGAAAGTATGGTTCAAAAATACTACATTCGGAATCAACCCTATGTTTGAGGAAACAAACGTATGATACATCAACCCTACATTTCCAACCCTACGTTCTGTATTTTTTTCGTTAAATGAAGCAACCCTACTTTTGACTATTCAATGACGAAGTTTTAAATTTGTGATATTATCCATGATTTTTGCAACGGTCTTGATGGTATTAAAGATCTATTCAAATATCTTTTATGACCGATTAAAAGGCTCATTATGATCATTTTAAAGACTCACATTCAACGGAGTGAATCATTAATATTCTTACAAGAAGTTACGACTCTTGAATATTTATTAATTCAAATATTCACAATTTAATCTATGATATTTCTGGAGTTATTTTTGACCTGGAGATGCTCGAACAATAATAAAAATATCGATACGATCTTTATCTATATATGTGTGTGTGTGTGTGTGTGTGAAAAATATATATAAAGAAGTGGTGATTATACAAAAAACGTGATATACATACAAAACCATGTGTCTGTTTTCTGAGCTACACTTTGGAGACATGCATGTTTTGATCTTTCACATCGTTGTTGTTGATGCTGCTGTTATTTTTGTCACTACTACTATAACTTATTGTTACATATTCATTTGTAAGAACAAAAAAGTATTTTTCAGAGATACACTTTGGAGACACACATGTTTAAAAATCTGTCTGGTGTTTTCTCTATCACTATTTAAAGAAAGACTATATGAAGTTAAATATCTATTTGATACTGTTCTATATTGAAGATCTGAATGCATATGTCATTTTTTACTACAATTGTGATGTAAAACTCATATCATCAACAAAATGAATATCTATTGATTTTGTGGAGTTTAAACTGCTCAGATTCAGTCATGGTTAAGTGTCAGCTTATTACACTAAGATGTGGTTTTACAGTTCCCTATAAAAGAACCAGAAGGCTTTATAAATCCTTACTGCAAAGGTTTCAACTATCTGTACTTAGTTTTTGAGGTCTTAGGATAAGAGGGCCAAGTGAAAATCACCAAAATAATGGAGTTGAGCATTGGTGGAGTGGAGTAGGGGATATTTATTCCCTGAACCACTATACATTATTGTGTTCATTTTATTTATTTATATCTACTTCTCGCTCATCTTTGAGAGAAAAAGAAAGTTCCACTGCAAAATAAGAGAGGCATTTTAATTGTTTAAATTTCTTGTAGTATACAATTTACCCCTCCATTATGTCTTTATCTTCATCATCTCCATACCGAACTAACAAGATAGCCTTGGTAGTGATGCCTTGACTATTATGGAAATAATTTTATATGTTTATGTGTTTGCTACAATTCCATGTTTTATTCCTATATTATGATTTCATGTCTTATGTTCTTTACTTCCTTATGATTCATGTATTATAAACTAACAATATTTATGCCAATGTTCATGATTATGATCTTTGATATGCAGGGTATGATATTTTAATGTTATGATCACATTCTCATACCCTCATTTTCATGTTTATGCTTACATATCTCCCTTATTTACCCTTACTGAGCATCTAAACTCACCCATTTTGATGTTTCCTTTCCCAGGTTATGAAGATATATTATAGGTATGATATGTCTAAGAGGGGTTCTAGTCTTGGAGAAACAAGTTGGAGACAATTTAGCTCACTCATGTACCAGTGTTTATGTTTCCATGTTTCCAAAGGAACTAAACTAACATAGTCTTTGGGCGTCTATTTTTCTAATGTATTAAGTATTCCACAAAAGTGATGTAATGTTAATGTATGAAAATAAAGTGTCACTATATTTGGTATTAGAGTGAAGTTTTATTCAACCTTTGGAAACTGTGATGAGAAAACTTTAGTGATATCCCTAGGTATATTACTAAGCATATGTCTAGGGATGTATCTAAGGATAAGTATAAGGATGAGTTAATGTTTAGAAAAATGTCCTAGAATTTTGGTAAATGATAGAGTGAGTGGTTTTCTAGGAATACATCCCGTTTTGGATACTATAAGTGGACATGGTTTTGGCATAGATGTACCTAGGAGTAATAACTCCAACAATGTGTGTTGGGCTCGACTCAGCGTAACCTGGTACACAACAACGGGCCTTACTACATACCTAATTTGACACTCCCAGGGGATATAATTTGAAAATTTACAAACTCTTCAAAAACCATCATGAAGGATTTAAAAATAATTTTGATATTAATAACCTATGATAAACCTAATGTGTCATAGATTAAAGAAGTAGGTGTCATTATTTATACATCTTATAAGTAATTTTTCATGGTTATGTGGCTTTATGCTATGATAAGTGTTTCTCTCCATATGATTTCTAGTTTTATTAAATAGTGGGAACTAGAAGTAACTGGGTTAAAATTGAATGTTTTAGATGTGGAAAGTATGGGCAAGCTGAAAATTTATTTCCTAAGTGGAAATCTCATGAAGACAATCAAGAAGGTTCACGAGTATTAGATATAATTTTGAATATAAGGAGACCAAAAACGACATGTGAAAGGTATGAAATATTCTTCCTGTATTGTTTACATTAAACACAAGAATTGTGATTAGATTAAGATTTAGGAACCTTAATACATGATTCATATTTCATATTCTAGAAAATATGTATTAAGTAATAATTTGATGAAGCATAAGTAATGTGGTGCAAAGGTTGGGGGCAAGCCCCTTTATTAAAAAAAGAAAAATACAGCAGAAACCCCTTTTGATTTGGGTAAGGGAAAACCCATTAAAAGCCAGTAGGCCCAGGGAGATCAAACCCAATGGAAAACCCAGAAAAGAACCAATTACAGAGGCCCAAAGGCCTAGATTCAATGACCCGAGGGTCCAGTGGGACAATACCCATGAAAAGCATCGATCCAAAGACCCACACTGTCACTTAACATTTAACATGCATTCACCCACATCCCGAGGTCTCCCTCCTGCACGCAGCTTGTCCTGAGGTCGTCGCCTCACTGTACGCCCGATACTCCGCCTGAGCCGGCTTGCATCACCATGACCCACCCGAACCTTGCCGGTAGCAGATCCATTGCATGAAGATCCCACAATCCAGATCACCGTCCCTACTTAAATCCAACACCCAAGTCGAACCCGAGATCCACAAACCCGTTGTGCGGAACCGTGGAAGAAAAAGCTACATCGCTTCCCACCGTGTCGTCCCTGTGACGAGCCAACCACCACCGCTCGAATAGAGGCCCTTCACGGTGAGCATTGAACCCTCGCTGCCGCAACTGACAACCAGATGCCAAGCCAAGAAACACCCTTGCCGCTGTTATGACGTTGTCACCCTAAGGCCCAGACCATCGACGCATTCGAGGTCAACCACCACCGTATGAAACCAAGTCCAAAGAATCTTGACGCCCACCTCAGCCCAAGAATCCACTGAGGACCACCATACCGCATAGTCGAAGACCAGCCGCAAACCCAAACGAAAGATCACCGGAGAAACCAAATGGGAGCTCTCGGCCGAAGCCGAGAGCCCCTAAGCATAAGTAATGGTTTACGAATAAAATTGGATGAATGAAGTATTTATGTTTTGAAAATAAAGGATTATGTTATATGAATCATGAAATATATATGTATTTTCAATATAAGTTTTTCATTAAGTATTTTAAATGATATGTTGAATGGTGCTGGTGAGGTAGAAAAGCGATTTCATGGAAAGGTGATATTTTGATTAAGGGAAGGTAACCCTAAATTTATTCCTGATGTTGAGATAATGATGTTTGGATAATGATATGCTATATGGTACTGATTACCTCAAAAATTATAAAGTATTTGTTGACAAATTGGTCTATGTTATCATTTATGAAGTTTACAACTTCTTGGATTTAAGGAATATATCCAGTAATCTTTAGAATAAGGAACTAATCATGTTTTCCAAAAGTATTCATGGAAATTCATGTTATTAACATGTTTCAAGAGAATATATGATGAGGGTATTAACATGTTTGGAATGTGACAACCAAGATTCACTTTGTGATATATGGGAGATCAATTTTAAGCTAATTTCATGAATTTCTTTATAAAGTGTTGTATTTTTATCTTTCAAAAGGGTTATAAAGTTTACCATTTATGGAAAGATTAAGTTACACTTTGGTTAAAGTTTGTGAGATTAAGGTATTATCTCAAAAAATGAGGATTTATTAATATTGGATAACCTATTATAAAAAATTTGTGTTGATGATAACTGATGATATATGGGATGACATATCATGGATTTCATGATCTCTTAGTGCTTCAGGAATGAAAAATTCAACCTCCTTTTTAGATAAAGAGGTAAAGTGGATTAAGGAAAAATAAAGGATGAGGTTGTCCTGAAATCATTTAATTATATCTTTTCATGAAAATTATTCAAATTTAGGAATATTATCTAGAAATAAAATGTTTTCCTAATACCATAATTTTTGTTAAACTGATGGCCTTTTTAAATTATCACAGATTTATGAATTTGAGGCCATCAACTTTTCATTAATCATTCACTTGTTTGTAATTGATGACCTCAATAACTCCCTATAAATATTTAAAATTTTCCTCCAATTCCATGTTTTCACTTCCCACTTATGTTCTCCTACGTGGAAGGCCAACTATGTGTTACTCTGGGTAACCGTTATGGTTCCAACTTTCCCTTTTTAAAGGAAGTTTTAGTGTTCATTTTTATGATGTGGGTTTCTATTAAAGGAAATTAAAATTATTAAAACATTGATAAAATAGATTAATTTTGAGGGAAAATTCATTTTAAGGGGGGTATAATGTATCACCCTGAGTTTTTGTGAAATATATATTTTTCAAATTAATTTAATCTTTTTGATATTTTGCATTTCACACAACACTAAATATAGGTTGTGTTATATGAGAGAACCAAGTTATTATTACTTTGTAAGCTACGCCAAGCTAATATTTAATTATAAAATACCCCAATATAAGTTTTTTCTACACGCAACACTGACTTTTCTTGTGTTATACGCAACAATGACTTGGCTTGCATTACACACAACACTGAGTTTCTACGAAACTGTATTTTTTTATTATAATTAATTAAAAGAGATAGTTATAACATAGATGTTAAACATAATAATATGAATATTAATAACCAATTTTTAAATATTATTTATAATTATTTTATATAAATAAAACATAGTGATGATAAAACATATAATTTTTTATAAATACTTTATATGTTTGGAAATACTATTTTCTCAAAGAATTGCTTTTTAAGTCCTGTGAACAATAATAAAATTAATTTTAGAAACTTTTATAAATTTAATTTAATAAAATAAACATCATTTTTGAATTCATAATTTCAAAATTATATTAGGGTGAATTTTTGTGATTTTTTTGAGAAACTTCATTTTTGGATGAATAGTAAAAAATACTGAATTTTAATTCAAAACTGCTTTTTCGTATAATTTATTTATATAGTTAAATTATATTTTAAGTTTCTTTTAAAGTAAAAATATATAAATTAAACATATATAAATCCAATTTATTTCATTGTAATCATTTTTATATTTAATTTATGTATAAAATATTAATAAACTTTTGAACATTCTTACTTTAAAAGATGTTTTCTCCCCATATCCGCAAGATTAGCATTAAAATTAATTTTTCGGCTTATGTAATGTCCCGGTTCCAGAAGACACCTAGATATGCCCCATACCCGGTTGGTCACATGGCCTCAAGCGCATTTCCCCGAACACCAGAGGCTGCCGATTAGCAGTGAGGGCCTTGGGTGTGATAGTGGGGAAACTATGCCCTCATTGGCAGAGTACATAGCGGAAGAGAAAAACAAATAACAACAATAGAGGAAGAAGTAAACATCCATACAAGAGTAAATAGTGGAATACTGATAAATAAAAAACCGGAGTAGAATATAAGTAAATGACGCATGATACATATATGTGTAGGAAAACAGCCAAACAAGTCACAATGCTGAATACAGTACTAAACCAAAGTACAAAAGAAAAACAAATGAGCAACTCCACAACATCACAAGCCTCGGATTGGTCCCATGCTCTCCAGATCCAGTTCAATCAAGAACCTAAAGTAGAAGGGCGCTTTCCCTCATCTATACCTGCAACAATATAATCTGTTTGGGTTGAAAAGCATGACCCAAACAGGGTGTGAGACAAAGTCCCAATAGGCAACCACCCAAAGATCTGTGCCTAATAGTCAGTGAATATATGGAAGGTAAAGTACAGTAAGTAGTAAAAAGTAAGTAGTAAATAGGATAATACACAGCAGTAAACAATCCACAGTTCTAGCATATAATTTATAACAAGAAACATTCACTCAAGCAAGTAGAACAAAAAGGTAACCTCTGGGTAGTTCTCACAGCCTAACCCCTAAGGTTCAACCTACAAGTACTAGCAACCCTCTGGGAGGCACACATAGTCTCACCCCTCTGGTTCAGCTAAAGAAAGAATAGACTCTCTATGGAAGCACTCACCGTCAATCCCGCTTATAGTCTCATATCGTACTAAAGGCACTCTGGGGAAGCACTCAACATATCATTCCCCTTGTAGCCCACGTCGAGGAACTACAGACACTCTAAGGAAGCACTCAATGTCAATTCCCCCTGTGGTCTCACATCGTAAATTAAAGACACTATGGAGAAGCCCTTACATCCATTCTCCCTATGGTCTACTACACTAGGTTCTCACAGCCCTGTGTAAAGTCAGCAAGTATCACATCGCGTAACGACCAAAGTATCCTCAAGAACTATTTGGATAGCAGTATATAACATCTCAGCAAGGAAGAACAGTCACTCCATCCTATAAACTAGGAATGGAACTGGGAAAATCCTAATAGGAAAAACTAGACCAAACGTTCTTAAACAGGAAAACATGCAAGGGAAAAACATCCAAAGCACAGTAAATTACCCTATTCACAAGAAATATCCTCTACTCAGGCATATAAGAAAAGAAGGCAAAAAAAAAGGGAAAAACAAGAAACACGCAATACCCCGTTCAAGGGTATTAGTGGAATTTGCACAAAATACTCACAGACTTCCTACATAAAAGCACAAACCACCTACCTCGACGTTAGGGGATTGCTATACTTGAGCCACGGGGCTTGAATCTCCTTATAACGTCATAGATCTACGAAAACGCACAAAACGTTCAAGTCACGATAACTTGAAAATAAGAGGAATTGGAAAACAAAGCTCTAGGAGAAGGAAGAGATTACCGCTTCAGTTCCAATGCAATCTATGACAGTCGATTCGGAGGACGGACGGAGGCTCGGGAGGTCAGATGAGATTTGCGGTCGTACGAGAGCTCTCGGAAGAAGAACACCTATAAGAAGATGGTTCTATCCATCATACGTGACCCCGGTCCGTTTAATGAAAAAAAATAAAGTACACGACGTGTACTTTTGGAGTACACGACGTGTACTAGGCTTTTTCGTACTCCGCTTTAGGCAGCCTCCACATCACCCCTACATGGTCGTGTGCATGGTCATGACACGGATAACACACGGCCTCGAGCGACATCAAAGTACATGGTGCGTACTTCAAAATTTTCTAGAAACTCCTCTTTTCTCAAAAACTCCAGAAAAAGGAAAAACGTACCTGAAAAGAAGGTCCGGGTTCTTAAAAACATCCCCCCTTAAAGAAATTCGTCCCTGAATTTCCCTAGCGAGGTGTAGAAGAATAAACCCCAAACAGATCCGGACACTGCGATCGTACATCGGCCTCCCTCTCCCAAGTCTCGTCCTGTACTTGCCCATGCTACCAAAGCACCCGTACCAGAGGAACAGACTGGCCATAGAGAACCTTCTTACTACGATCGAAAATTCGGATAGGATGATCCTCAAACGATGCATCCACTTCGAGCTCAACCTCCTTAGGTTGAAAGACATGAGATGGGTCTGAAAAGTAACGTCGGAGCTGAGAAACATGGAAGACGTCATGTATAGCCTGGTACCTCTGAGGTAACTACTACTGATAGAAGACCGACCCAACTCTCTCCAACTCCTCAAACATCCAGACGTACCACGTTGAAAGCTTACCCTGTCTTCTAATCCTCTTGTGTCCCAACCTTGGTGAGACATGCAGGAACACCTAATCCCCGACCTCGAACTCCAGAGGTTGTCTCCGCTGATCAGCATAATATTTCTGTCAAGACTGTTCCACAGCCATCCTCTTTTGAATCAACTCGATTTTCTCTGAGGTCTCCTGAACGAGACGAGTTCCCAAAAAAGCTACCTCTCCTACCTCCTACTAGCATAAGGGTGATCAGCATAGCCTACCGTACAAAGCCTCATAAGGTGACATCTGAATAGTTTCTTGAAAACTATTATTGTAGGCAAACTCCACAAGAGGTATATGCTTCTCCCAAGAACCTCCAAAGTTCAGAATGCAAGCTCGGAGCATATCCTCAAGCACCTGAATCGTGCGCTCTGACTGGCCATCTGTCTGGGGATGGTATGTTGTACTCAAAAGTACCTTTGTACCCAAAGCCTTCTGAATCCCCTACCAGAACCAAGAAGTAAAGCACGCATCTCTGTCTGAAACAATGGAGTGTGGGAATCCATGCAGATGTACAATCTCTCGGATGTACAACCGCCCCAGATTATCAACACTAAAGGTCTCCTTGATCGGCAAGAAGTGAGAAACCTTAGTGAGCTTATCTATGAAAACCCAAAAAGTGTCATTACCTCGAGGTGATCTCAGAAAACTGGTCATGAAGTCCATTGTGACGTCATTACACTTCCACTCGGGAACGAGTAACTGCTGTAAAAGACCTTCCGGTCGCTGATGCTCCGGCTTCACGTGCTGACAAGTGGAACACCTCATGACAAAACCAGCAACATCCCTCTTCATACCTGGCCACCAATACTGGTGGTGTAGATCACGATACATCTTGGTGATGCCAGGATGAACTACCCAAACTGAGGAATGAAAATCCCATATTAGTTCCTCGTGTGTGTCTGCTGACACCCATAGGCATCCCTAGAAATGCAAGATCTCATCCTCGCCCATTATCCATTCAGGAATAGGGTCTTCTCCAAACACGCTTTCCCATTGGACTAGGCCTTCATAATCTAATAGCTTCTTCATTCGCACTCGATCAAGAAGTGTAGAGGTAACAACTGCAGAAGATAGGTAAGTCTACCCCTATATGTCATGCACCTCCAAATGCATCTCAGAGAACAGATCCATAAGCTGCCACTCACTGCTGGCCTCCTGAACTGCATGTATCTGAGTTATCTTGCTCAATGCATCAACCACTGCGTTGCCCTTACCAGGTGTATAAGAAAGTTCAAATTCAAAGGACTGAAGATACTCGACCCACTTGCGCTATCTCATATTCATATCACGCTGAGTGAAGATGTACTTGAGACTTTTGTGGTCAGTGAAAACCACAAAGTGATATCCCAGAAGATAATGTCTCCAATAGCGTAAGGCATGAACAACAGCTGCTAGTTCTAGATCGTGCGCCAGGTAGTTCCTCTCATGTGGCCTCAACTGCCGAGACCCGTACGCGACGACTGCCTCTCCCTGCATAAGCACAGCTTCCAGCCCAATAAATGAAGCATCATAGTAAAAAATGTAGCTCTTTCCCGGATTTGGTAAGACTAGTATCAGTGCTGATGTCAACCTCCCTTTCAGCTCTTGAATGGCTGACTCACAAGAATATGACCACAAGAACTTCTCACCCTTCTTAGTCAGACCTATCAGTGGCGTTTTTAAGCGTGAAAAGTCCTGTATGAAGCATCTGTAGTATCCATACAACCCTAGAAAACTCCGCACCTTGAAGACGTTCTTTGGATACTCCCAAGAAACTACTGCTCTCACTTTATCTGGGTCTACTGATACTCCTATATTTGAGATAACATGACCCAATACGTGAATCTGATCCATCCAAAAGTGGAATTTCGAGAGCTTAGCATATAACTGATGCTCTCTCAGTGTACTCAAAACGATCTCATGATGGGTAGCATGGTCGTGTCGAGTTTGAGAGTACACTGAGATATCATCCACAAAAACCACCATGAAGGAATCCAAGTATGGATAAAACATTCGGTTCATCAGTTCCATTAAAACTTCAGGCGCGTTCGTGAGGCCGAATGACATAACCATATACTCGTATAGACCATACCTGCTCCTGAAGGATGTAAGAGGTATATCTGATGGTCTAACGTGCAACTGATGATAAACGGACCTCAAATAGATCTTAGAGAACACTCGAGCTCCTTGAAGTTGATCAAAGAGTTCATCAATCCTCGGTAAGGGATATCGGTTCTTGACCGTCAACTGGTTTAGCTTCCGATAATCCACACAAAGCCTAAGGGTGTTGTCTGCCTTCTTCTCAAACAGGATAGGTGAATCCCAAGGAGAAGTACTGGTTCAGATGAAACCTTTTCCCTGCAACTCCTCCAACTGCTTCTTGAGCTCCTATAGCTCAGGTGTCACCATCCTATAAGGAGTAATGGACACCAGTGCCTCTCCTGGCACGAGATCAATCGAGAAGTCTACCTCATGCTCCGGAGGAAAACCCAAAAAGTCCTATGGAAAGACATATATGAAACGATCCACCACTGGAGGAAAGTCTAACTATGAAGTCCCCTGGTCATCCAGATATATACTGGAAATATGAGCTGTAACTGCTCCCAACCCATGATGCTCGGGTCCTACTCTACTCATCTGGACATCCCACTCGCCCTTATAAAGAAATAATCCACCCTCTGGTGATATGAAACTCACTCTACGGTGATAATAGTCGACGACTGCCTGGAAGGGAACGAGCCAGTACATTCCAAGAATGAAATCATAGCTTGTCATCTCTAGGACATAGAGGTCCCATAATAAGTGACACCCCACAAACTCAAGAGGGAACTCTCTGCACTGACATACGTTAGATGTCCTCATTCCCAATGGTGTGTCTAGAGTCAAAGTATCGGCAGAGGAAAAGATGTAGAGCCCAAGGCTCACCGCAACAGAAACAGAGATAAAGCTATGTGTAGCACCAGTATCGAAAAGATCTGAAGATAAAACTGAGGCTACTAAGATCATACATAAAACTGTAGAAGGTCCGAGATCCTGCTCCTACTGGGTTTACTCCACTGCAAAAGTTTGACCTATACCACGACCCTGTGGCCCTTCCTGACTGCTCTGAGCTGATCCTCTCTACTACTGCTGATAGACCAGCGACTGACCACCCCGTCCATGACCTCCACCTCGGCCTGAACGACCGAAAGTACTCTAGTTCCCAGACTGGTGAGAAACTAGTGGCGCTGCTCCTGAACGAGGAGTCAAGGATGAACCTCCGTCACCAGCTGCTGGTGAGGAAACCTGAAAGAAGCGCTGAGGGTGACCCATCTTGCCGCAATATTGGCACTCCACTAGGTCCCTCTGGAACTGCAGCTTCATATGTCCAGCCCTTCCACACTGGTAGAATACTACCTGGCCACCTGAAGATGTGTCCCGCCACTTCGGATCACTGCACGTAGACTCCCTACGGTGCTTATTGCTGTCGGCTGGTGGAGCACTAACTCTGGAAGCAGAACCGCCCTGACTCTCAGCTCCATAATCTCTCAGATTTCGCTCTGCAATCAATGCCTGGTTGATGATGGAAGCGATGGAAGTCAGCCTGAAGATATTCACCTATGAGCGGATCTCCCGCCTAAACCATCCTCAAACTTCCTTGCCAAGAACAACCCATCTGCGCTTTGGAGGGGTGTGAAATGATGAAGCTCAGTGAAACGAGAGGAATACTCCATGACAGAAAGAGTACCCTTCTCCAGGCTCATGAACTCCCGGGCTCGGTCGGCCCTCAGGGTCTCCGGATAGAAGTAATCATAAAAGATGTGTTGAAACTCCTCCCACGCCATAACCTGTTGATGACCCGCCTGTGAGATCACGTCCCACCGCCTCTTGGCAGAGTCTCGTAGCATATAGGTAGAGAGATTGACCCGCCTTTTTGGAGGCATCTCTAGATGCTCAAAGTTCGTCATCATGGCTTCTAGCCATGACTCTACAGCCTGAGGTCCTACTTCCCCTGAGAAGGTGTGAGGATACTGCTGCTGGAAAACCCACGTAAGGTCTGCTATAGTCGAGGCCGGAGGTGAAGATCCCTGGAAGGTCTACATAATCCTCATAAAACCTTCCCTAAATTGCGCATCGGCACCTGAAACTGGTATAACTGCTGATGCCAAGGCTGGCACAACAGGAGGATCTACGGGAAGTCCCTGATCAGCCATATCCGGTGTCTGATCACTGCCTGGAAACTGGCGTGCAACTGGAGGACGTCTCGATTCCATGACTCTACAAGGTCAAACACGCACTTTAGATCAAGATTAACAAAGACTGAACAAAAGAGTGCAAGAGGGGAACAGGAGAAGAAACATTCAAGTTTTACAAAACATGACTACACGGCGTGTATAAAAACTACACGATGTGTTCTCTTAAGTCATTCACATGGGCGTGTAATTATGTCACAACTGATCGTGTGACGGCCAAAATACACGGCGTGTTGTCCCCACACACGGCGTGTAATTGAACTCTATTCCCCAGCCCGAGTCTCCTTACATGGCTAACCCACATGGTCCTCTTAATCCTAGACTACACGGCGTGTTCACTAAGGACACGATGTGTACTAGATAAGTTTTAACAACCCGTGTTGTTAGTTACACGGCCGGCTACATGGATCTCTCTACACAGCGTGCTCCATGGAAACACGATGTGTACTTGAAGGACTTTCCCCGACCCGTGTTGTTAGTGAAACGGTTGGGTACTTAGATTACAAGGCACGACATGTAAAAACAGGACACGGCATGTAAGGTCAAAGTTTATCCAACCGTATCATCAGTCACACGGGTAGACACACGGTTACTACAACACGACGTGTACTTACCATACACGGTGTGTCCCTGAATATTTTTCACAACCCCATGTTTCTGCCCACATAGTCATCAACACAGTATTGGAAACTACACGGCGTGTATCCATAAAGTACATGCCGTGTATTCTGGGTTTTTCCAGGAAGTAGCTCAGAAACTGCTCCGAATCCCAGAGAACACAGAAAACAAGCATGAAGGTGCCAAATTCTGATCTGTATGGGCTCATACTCCCCGCGAATCAAAGCTTGGAATCTCCTATATATCATATACAAGGGAAACAAGTCAATGATCCACCAAGTTCTAATTTATGAGGGCCCATAACACCTCAAGAATAAAAATTTGGCGTTCATTCTAGTAAATCTCTACACAAACAATTTCTTATTAATAATAGGTATTTCTATCAAGGAAACTATCACAACAGAATGCATATTTTACAAATCATCTATCACAACAACATGAAATCACTAATGCATCCTAGATGGCATGGAAAAAATGCATGACATGTGATTTCTAGCAAGTTCCTATATGATGCATGAGATGACATACCCGCATCTCATCGGGTTGAAACAGAAATAGAACATCAATAATATCAACAGTAACAACACACCTCATGTGAGTCACTCAAGGTGAAATAAAATCAACTATAAAATTTAAAACCAGTAAAATTGCAATAAATGAGGTAGTGTGGCTTTTCCCTGTACACGGGTTATCTACTCCTAGGCACAGCTTATTACCAAGTACTTATTCCATCCTATCCCTGGATAAAGGCTCCAAACAGTAAGTCAAGAGAAAATAATCCCTATGATACCACTTTGTAACTTCCCAGTTCCGTAAGCCACCTAGAGGTGCCCTGTACCCAGTTGGTCACATGGCCTCAAGCGCATTTCCCCGAACGCCAGAGGCTGACGACTAGCAGTGAGGGCCTTGGGTGTGATAGTGGGGAAACTATGCCCTCATTGGCAGAGTACACAGTGGAAGAGAAAAACAAATAACAACAGTAGAGGAAGCAGTAAACATCCATACAAGAGTAAACAGCGGAAGACTAATAAATAAACAAGTGGAGAAGAATATAAGTAAATGATGCATGATACATATATGTATAGGAAAACTGCCAAACAATTCACAATTCCAAAGTACGAAAGAAAAACAAATGAGCAACTCCACAGCATCACAAGCCTCGGCTTGGTCCCATGCTCTCCAGCTCCAGTGCAATCAAGAACCTAAAGTAGAAGGGCGCTTGCCCTTATCTATACCTGCAACAATATAATCTGTTTGGGACCAAAAGTATGACCTAAATAGGGTGTGAGACAAAGTCCCAATAGGAAACCACCCAAATATCTGTTCCTAACAGTCAGTGAATATATGGTAGGTAAAGTACAGTAAGCAGTAAACAGGATAATACATAGCAGTAAACAATCCGCAGTTCTGGTATATAATTTATAACAAGAAACAACCACTCAATCAAGTAGAACAAAAAAGGTAACCTATGGGTAGTTCTCATAGACTAACCCCTAAGTTTGAACCTATAAGTACTAGCAACCATCTGGGAGGCACACACAGTCTCACCCCTCTGGTTCAGCTAAATAAAGAATAAACTCTCCGGGGAAGCACTCACCATCAACCCCCCCTATAGTCTCGTAACGTACTAAAGGTGCTCTGGGGAAGCACTCAACGTATCATTCCCCCTGTGGCCTGCATCGAGGAACTATAGACACTCTAAAAAAGCACTCAACGTCAATTCCCCCTATGGTCTCGCATCGTAAATTAAACACACTCTGAAGAATCCATTACGTCCATTCTCCCTATGGTCTACTGCACTAGGTTCTCATAGCCCTGTGTAAATTCAGCAAGTATCGCATCGCGTAACGGCCAAAGTATCCTCAAGAACTACTTGGCTAGTAGTCTACAACATCTCAGAAAGGAAGAACAATCACACCATCCTATAAACTAGGCATGGAACTGGCAAAATATTAACAGGAAAAACTAGACAAAACGGTCTCAAACAGGAAAAAATGCAAGGGCAAAACATCCAAAGTACAGTAAATTTCCCTATTCACAATCAATATACTATACTCAAGCATATAATCAAAGTAGGCAAACAACAAGGGAAAAATAGGAAACACGCAATACCCCGTTCAAGGTTATTGGTGGAATTTTCACAAAATACTCACAGACTTCCTACAGAAAGGCACAAACCACCTACCTCGATGTTAGGAGATTTCTATACTTGATCCACGAGGCTTGAATCTCCTTAGAATGTCACAGATCTATGAAAAAGTACAAAACGTTCAGCCCACGATAACTTGCAAAATAGGAGGAATTGGAAAACAAAGCTCTAGGAGAAGGAAGAGATTACCGTTGTGGTTCCAACGCAATCGACGACAGTCGATTCAGAGGACGCACGAAGGCTCGGGAGCTCGGAGGAGATTCACGGCTGTACAGGAGCTCTCGGATGAAGAACACCTAGAAGAATATGGTTCTTTCTGTCAGACGTGACCCCAGTCCATTTAATAAAAAAAAGTACACGGTGTGTACTTTTGGAGTACACGGTGTGTACTAGGCTTTTCCGTACTCCGCTTTAGGCGGCCTCCACATCACCCCTACATGGCCCTGTGCATCTTCATGACACGGCCGACACACGACCTCGAGTGGCATCAAAGTATACGGCGTGTACTTCAAATTTTTTTAGAAACTCCTCTTTTCTCAAAAACTCCCGAAAAAGGAAAAACGTACCTGAAAAGAAGGTCTGGGTTCTTACAGCTTATGTGAATTAAATTTTAAGAAATAGAAATAATTTTTTTTAACAATTATAATATTTATATTCTAATAAAATCAACTTAATTTTTTACCAAAAAGATTAGTGAAAGTGATTAAAATTAATTATAGTGATTAAGATAAAATTAAGGTTAATAAGGGGATAAATCTTAAAATTAAGAGCTGAAATGACCTATACACTTGTAAAACACCCATTGGATGAAAAAATTTCTATCAATACACCTCTAATGTTCTAGAATTATCCATTTTGACACTTTTTTAATAAGTAATAATTAGGGAACACACAATTCTTTTCAAAAAAATACCAAGTGTGTCCTTTCCCTCCCCTATAAAGGCCACCACCTCTCCCCCTTATTCACACCTCTCAAGCCAGTTAAGTTCATACAATATATATCCAATTCACTTCTCAACACCCCGACCTTCCTCCTTTAATCCTCCCTTTGGGCATAAATCCAACCAAGGAATCCCTTTTATAAAAAGAAAAAGTAGTTACCAAAATAAGAGGTAACATCCTTCCTCAAGATCCTTTATTTTATTCTACTTCTTATTCCATGCTCATATATTAATACCAATATCCTCAATATACTGATGTTTTTTTTATTATAATGGTTCTACCTACACTTACACACACTTCAATCTAATGGGAAACGAACTTATCGTTCTTGTGTATGGTGAACTACCACCTCACGAAACGATGTTGTTCGTTTTACCTTACCACCTCTCATGGTTGGGAATTATGATGGAAACTTAGTTTTTATATGATATATATGATTTATTTATACTTTTTTAGTTATTATATAAATCCTACCTTCATCCTTTCTATTTTTTGTAAATACGATAATTTCGTTTGGGGAAGTGTGGACTACCATCTTCTCAAAGAGACATGTTTCACTCACACGCTACATAGAACGTATTAAGGATAGATTTAGTGAAATTATATGATATATATATGATATAATAATTCCACTATAATTATATTATATATATATATTTCCTTTAATTTATTTCTTTCAATATTACAAATAAAAATGGAAACAACATTCATGTGTATGTATGACCTACCATCTTCATGAAAGGTGTATTCAATTTCATATTTCTATATAATATAAATTATTATAAATAAATATATACTAATATAAATTATATTTATATCATGTTTTACATTCTGGTGTTAAGATATAAGTATGAGTACAAAAAATATAACAAATTAAGACACATGTGAAAAACAAAGCAGATATTACCCAAAGAAAAACCATAACTTGGAATCATTAATAAGAAGGTAATATTAAGTCATAATAAAACCATATATGGTGTTATACATAAGAACATGGTTCTATAAAATATTTATAATAAACTTATATTTATTACACCAGAGCTTTGTATAAGTATGAAGAGAGGCAAGGCATAAGGTAAGGGAATTTCATCTCACTTTTTATTTCTGAGAGATACATGCCACATTCACCACTTGATTCATTTGTGCGATGTATATAATGACCATGGATGCATTATATAATTATTATATCTAAATTTTTGTATATTTACATATCCATTTTATGATATTTATTTCATGGGTTTTATGTTTCAAAAGTTACCAAATCGGTAAAGTAATTTTGTCTCACTTTTCATTCTTTGAGACACATGCCATGTTATGCACCTATATTTTTCTATTAGGTGTATATACTACCTTTGAGATGTTATATAATGAATCTAATTATTTTCATGATATTTTAATCTTAATTTAATTTTATTATTTCCATTTTATTATGATTCAAAGTTACCAAAGTGGTAACAATTTATTGCTACAATATCATCATTTATCAAGATTGTTTATGATTATGCTGAAATTGATGAAATATTATTATATATATCTCAATAAATATAATAAATTTACTTAAACTATGGTTATTAAGGTTATATCCAAGTAATGGTATCATTTCCACTCTTTGGTACTTAATATAATTAAGAAAGTGTTTTTAAGAAAGTCCGACTTTACCTCTCTTTTTTGTCAGAAATTTGTGTTCCTTCAAAACCATGTTTTCTAAAAGGTTTCCAAAAATATTATACCATTATCATATTATATTTAAAATAAATTTTTACCCATGTTTTACCTTTAAAAAAAGGTTTTTAAAAAGGAATCTTCTTGTCATTTTCCGATCTAGGCACTTTTCTAAACTTTTTACGGTGCAAAAGGAATGTTCAGCATGTATGGATTTACCCACCGTTATGATCGTCATTCCCTTGAAACTTATTTTAAAATATTTAAAAGTTATTTTTTTAAGAAAATATTTTCCTAATATTCTATAAATTCATTGTTTTAAATCAATTTTTAGTGAAAAAGGTTTTCAAAAAAAATATGTTTAAAAAGTGTTTTAAATAATTTTCAAAACTTTTTTTATAAGTTTTCAAAGTATTTTCAAATAAAAATGTTTTCAAAATGTTTATAATTTTATTTTGTAGTTTTTTAAGGGAAAAAGTTTTCAAAATGTTTTCAATCTTATTTTATATGTTTTTAAGGAAAATTTTTTTCAAAATATTTTTAATTTTCTTTTATAAGTTTTCAAGGAAAATTGTTTTCAAATTTTTTTAAGATTATTTTATAATTTTTCAAGGAAAATGGTTTTCAAAATGTTTTTAATTTTATTTTATAAATTTTCAAGTAAAATAGTTTTCAAAATGTTTTTAATCTTATTTTATAATTTTTCAAGGAAAACGGGTTTCAAAATGTTTTAAGCTTCTTTTATAAGTTTTCAAGGAAAACGGTTTTCAAGATGTTTTTAAACTTATTTTATAGTTTTTCAAGGAATTTTTTTTCAATTTTTTTTAATATTATTTTATAATATTTCAAGGAATAATGTTTTAAAAATTATTTCAATCCTTCATTTTAAGTTTTTAAAGCGTTTTCAAAGAAAATGGATTTTAAAAGGTTTTATCTTTTAAAAATTCCTTTTTCAAAGAAGGAAAGTTATTTTCCACAAGAAATGTTTTTGAAAGATATATCACAATTATTTTCCATATAATATGAAATACATTGATGTTAATCATGCATTTTTAGTAAATAATCCAAAGGTTCCATTTATATTCTTTCTCTAAATAGAATATGTTTTGATGGAGTGATGTATATAAAACTAGTTTCTGTTTTACAGGTTATATGTTTATGAAACCCATTCATATTTCACGAGTTATATGTTTATGTAACCTGATTACTTTCATGGGTTATTATTTGATGAAATGATTATGAAACCTATCTATTTTCTATTGGTTATGATGTGATTAGATTTTTATGATTCGCATTTCATTTCATGGGTTATGATATTATTGTTTATGATCTTGTGGAACATGTATGTATGATTTAATTATGATATGGGTGAGACCTATATCTCCCTTCAATGCATTTTTTAAAGATTTATATCTCATGAGATAGACTAATATTGTCTTGGGAGTGAACCTTGACCACTAATATGGATATGGGAGTGAACTATGACTACCAAGATGATATGGAGAGTGAACTCATACTACTAATATAGACATTAGAGTAAACCATGACTACCAAGATGGTATGGGGAGTGAAATAATACTACTAAGATGGCCATGGGAGTGAACTATTACTACCAAGATGGTATGGGGAGTGAACTTGTACTACTAAGATGGCCTTAGCAATGATGCCTTGACTACTATGGAAATCATTTTATATTCTTATGTGTTTTTCATAATTTTATGTTTTATTCCTATATTATTATTTCATGACTTATGTTATTTACTTCCTTATGATTCAAGTCTTATGAACTGCCAATATTTATTCCATGATTCATGATTATGATCTTTGATATGCAAGGTATGATCTTGTAATGTTATGATCACATTATCATACCCTTATGCTCATGTTTATGCTTAAATATCTCACTTATTTATCCTTACTGAGTATCTTAGCTCACCCATTTTTATGTTTCCTTCCCCAGGTTATGAAGATATATTCTAGGTATGATATGTCTAATAGGGGTGCTAGTCTTGGAGAACATAGTGGGAGATAATTTAGCTCACTCATGAACCAATGTTTATGTTTCCATGTTTCCAAAGGTGATGAACTAACACAGCCTTTAGACATATGTTTTTATAATGTATTAAGTATTCTATGAAAGTGATATAATGATAATGTATAAAAAGTTAGGGTTTCTATAATCTAGGCTGATTTGGTTTCTACCAGTGGGTGTAGTAGTGTTTTTTCTTGTTTGGATAAAGTTTTTATCTTTTGATAAGGAGTGATCCCAACAGAGTAGGATGAGATCATGTGCAGGAGGTTATGAAAAACTTATTATCAGTTGGCTAGTGATACCTTTGGATCAGTGGATACTATGAGATTTTATTTTTCTACAGTGGTGGTGGAGCATGAGAACGTCTTTCCTAGAGATGTTTCAGGTTTACCTTGCCATCAAGTTTTTTTTCTACATGGAATTTCACTAGGGATGAACTAATATCTGCACTAGAATATTGGATTACCCCATGTAGCTGTGAGATATGGAGGTGTGGTTAGAGGAGTCTGTAGAGTAGGGGATTCATAAGATGCATTGTGTTTTCCTGGGCAACCCTGTGTTGTTCGCCCAAGATGCAGATGAGTTCTTGACTTTGGGTGTGAGTTGGTGTTACTCCTAAGAATCATTGAGTTATTAGACCAATTATTTGGGGTGAATTTGTTCTTATATTTGACCTCAAGAAAAGTTATAACCAGATCTAGTTTTAGATATGGATATAATTGAAGTGGATTTCTAAAGCCACTGTGGTTGTTTTGAGCTCGTGGTGATACCATTTGGTGTATTGTATGCCATAGAAAAATAGAGAGTCTTATGTAATGGATCCTTATACCTTCTTGGATCAATTCATGTTAGTATTCTTCAATGACATCTATATGTGCTCAGTGTCTGAGTTGGATCATGCGAGACACCGTAGGATGGTGCGGTTTACATCTAGTTGATAGTTTTTATGCATCTTCTTCTTCAGAGATCTAGGCTACCACAAAACTGGGCAAGGCATGCGCCTGCCTTTATCAGCGCTAATGGAAAAGTGCTGATAAAGGCCTTCCATTGTATCAGCGCTAGAAAAGCGCTGATAAAGGATGTATTTATCAGCGCTTTTCATTTTAGCGCTGATAAATACACCCTTTATCAGAGCTTTTTACTAGCGCTGATAAAGGGTCCCGCGGATTTATTAAAAACCTGCGGGTCCTCTTCCTCCTCCCCGCACACAATCAAGCTCTCGCGGAAGCCCTCATCTGCGCCGCTGTCGCCGCCTCCTTCTCCTCCCCCGCGGCCTCCGAAACCCCTCCCCCTTCTCTCCTTCTCTCTCCCTGCGGCCCCCCTCCTCTACGTAGCAGCCCAGCCGAAGCGCTCCCCCTCTAGTGCACTGCCCCTCCGGCGCGCTGCCCCTCCGGCGCGCTCCCCCTCCGGCGCCGCTCCCCCTGCGGCGCCGCTCCCTCGCGCGACCTCCTCCGAACCCCGCTGCTCCCGCATCCCCTTCACTGCGCCGTCGGTCCCTGCGCGGCTCCCTCGGCGATCACGATGCCCTATGTCGCTCCCCGGCCCAGCAGACGCCCTCCCAGCTTGTTCCCTCCATCGCGCGATGCCGCCTCCGTCACTGCCCTCCCACCGGATTCTGGCTGCCGCACCTCCTCCTTCTCCCTACATAGCCCGACCACCACCCTTGTCAGCGCCACGCTTGCCGGCGCCGCCCCTGCCGGTGTCGCGCCGCCCTTTCGAGCATCATCCTAGACTTTCCACACCCTGTTGGCATCGTTTCGGCTTTTGTGCGCCCTGTTGGTACCGTTTTGGCCAGCGCGCGGCCTGTCGGCGTCGTTCCGGCCAGCCCACGCCTTGCCGGCGTTGTCCTGGCCTCCCGTTGCGAGTCCCGCAGCCCCGATGAACCCCGCCCAGACCCTGTTGGTTGAGAATACCTCTGTGCCGAGGTGAGGTTTGCATTGTTTTTTTGTTTGTATAATTTTAGGTCAATATTTTATTTGGTTTATGAGTCCCTAGTTTACGTCTTCTTGCATCTGCGCCAATATTCTTGTTTATGTGCCAATCTTTCTTATTAAATTAATTTGGAACAAATGTGTATTGTTTTTTAAGATGCGAAATTAGTTTTGATTTGGTTATTTGGGCGTTTGATTTGTTAGTGTTATGTTTAGGTGATGTTAGTGTACGTTTTCTTTTTGAAAACTCACTTTGGGCTGTTTATCAGCATCGATAGTTTGTGTAGTTGTGTTTTTGAAAGTGTCGTGGTGTAGTTGACTTTTTGTTAGTGTCAAAAGTGTGTTTAGTCTTAAAAGTAGTTTTGTAAATAATGTTGATGGCGCAAGTGATGTTTTGAAAATGTATCGAGGTGGTTCTTTCACGTTGTTGCTCGTTTGGGTTGTTTTAAGGCTTTGTTAGTGTAATTTCAGTTTTCGTACGTTTGTTGCAGCGTGTTTGCGAGATAACCTCACGATATTGTGGCCGTCGAAGCTCTCGCGGAAGCCCTCGTCTGCGCCGCTGCCGCCGCTACCGCCGCCACCTTCTCCTCCGCCGCGGCCGCCGCCTCCTCCTCTGCTCCTCCTCCTCCTCCTCCTCCGCCGGTGCCTCCGCGGCCTCCTCCTCCTCCGCGGCCTCCTCCTCCTCCATTGTGCGGTATGCTATTCCTGTAATTTGCTTTGTTTTTTGTTTTTGTTCTATATTTCAACTATAATGATTTGTGTGAATCAATTTTATTTGAAGTGGGGGGTGCAGGTGCTGCGGGTGTAGTGGGTGGGGGGGTGTTTAGGTGGGGGTGTTTAGGTGGGGGAGATGTTTAGTGGGTGAACATGTAGGTGGGGCGTATAATGGGGGGTCCAAATACCGTATCTTCCTCATCCTAAAAGGTGCGATCTTTTTCAATACCATTTTATTTCACTGTCCATAAATCATAGCATTCGCCCGTTTTCTCTTTTCCCATCCAACACTATCATATCCAGTACCATTACCTATAAAATAACACATTATGCATGCGTTCTTAAAAATATAATAAGCAAGTAGTAAAACTCCGCCGCCTCCTCCTCTGCTCCTGCTCCTCCTCTTCCTCCTCCACCGGCCTCATCCTCCTCCTCCTCCGCTGCCTCCGCCGATGCCTCCTCCTCCTCCGCCAGTGCTGCCGGTGCCTCCGCGGCCTCCCCCTCCTCCGCCGGTGCCTCCGCGGCCTCCTCCTCCTCCGCCGTCACGCTGCGGTCAAGCTGCGGTCACACCGCGGTCACGCCGCGGTCACGCCGCGGTCACGCCGCGGTCACGCCTCGGTCGCGCCGCGGTCGCGCCGCGGTCGCGCCGCGGTCGCGCCGGTGCCTCCGCGGCCGCCGCCTCCTCCTCCTCTGTCGCGGCCGCCTCCTCCTCCTCTGCTCCTGCTCCTCCTCCTCCTCCTCCACCGACCTCATCCTCCTCCTCCTCCGCTGCCTCCGCTGCCTCCGCCCTGCCTCTGCGTTGCCACCGGTGCCTCCTCCTCCACCGCGGCCTCCTCCTCCTCCACCGCGGCCTCCTCCTCCTCCTTCGCTGCCTCCACTGCCTCCTCCTCCTCTGTCGCGGCCGCCTCCTCCTCCTCTGCTCCTGCTCCTCCTCCCCTCCACCGGCCTCATCCTCCTCCTCCTCCGCTGCCTTCGATGCCTCCGCCCTGCCTCCGCCCTGCCTCTGCCCTGCCTCCGCCCTGCCTCCGCGCTGCCGCCGGTGCCTCCGGTGCCTCCTCCTCCACCGCGGCCTCCTCCTCCTCCACCGATGCCTCCTCCTCCTCCGCCGGTGCCGCTAGTGCCTCCACTTCTCATCCTCCTCCGCGCGCCGCGGTCACGCCGCGGTCACGCCGCGGTCACGCCGCGGTCACGCCGCGGTCACGCCGGTGCCTCCGCGGCCGCCGCCTCCTCCTCCTCCGCTGCGGCCGCCTCCTCCTCCTCTGCTCCTGCTCCTCCTCCTCCTCCTCCACCGACCTCATCCTCCTCCTCCTCCGCTGCCTCCACTGCCTCTGCTGCCTCCGCCCTGCCTCCGCCCTGCCTCTGCGTTGCCGCTGGTGCCTCCTCCTCCACCGCGGCCTCCTCCTCCTCCACCGCGGCCTCCTCCTCCTCCTTCGCTGCCTCCGCTGCCTCCTCCTCCTCCGTCGCGGCCGCCACCTCCTCCTCTGCTCCTGCTCCTCCTCCCCTCCACCGGCCTCATCCTCCTCCTCCTCTGCTGCCTTCGCTGCCTCCGCTCTACCTCCGCCCTGCCTCCGCCCTGCCTCCGCGCTGCCGTCGGTGCCTCTGGTGCCTCCTCCTCCACCGCGGCCTCCTCCTCCTCCACCGATGCCTCCTCCTCCTCCGCCGGTGCCGCCAGTGCCTCCACATCTCCTCCTCCTCCGCGCGCTGCAGTCACGCTGCGGTCACGCCGCGGTCACGCCGGTGCCTCCGCGGCCGCCGCATCCTCCTATTACGCCGTGGCCGCCTCCTCCTCCTCTGCTCCTGCTCCTCCTCCTCCTCCTCCACCGGCCTCATCCTCCTCCTCCTTCGCTGCCTCTGCTGCCTCCGCCCTGCCTCCGCCCTGCCTCTGCGCTGCCGCCGGTGCCTCCTCCTCCACCGCGGCCTCCTCCTCCTCCGTCGATGCCTCCTCCTCCTCCGCCGGTGCCGTCGGTGCCTCCGCGGCCGCCTCCTCCTCTGCGGTCATGCCGCGGTCATGCCGCGGTCACGCCGCGGTCACGCCATGGTCACGCTGGTGCCTCAGTTATAAATGTATACATGAGGTATGTTTTCATGATTTGATTTTACAGAAGCTGATATACTTTGATAATTATGGATAAATACATCTCATATTTTTCACAGGCGTATATATGAAAAATAGTTGAAGGGATTTTCCCATGAATACAAATTTGGACTCGTTAGTCCTCACACCATTTCTACACAACGAACAGAAATAGATTCTAATTTTCAGGCTGAATTGATGTCAAATATTCTCAGAACGTTTCAAAGAAGAATTACGACTGACAGACTCTTTTTTAATACCAACGATGCAAGGGTAAAACTCTACATTTTAATCATATCAATTATATTTTCATTTCTATCAGTAATTATTTCTTTTTGTGTTTTTAGGGAACATTGGATGCTCATTGCAGTCAATTTGGATACTCCAAAGATTTATTTTCTGGATTCACTGCATGGATATCCAACTAACAGGCCACACATGATGGCGATTGTCAATTTTTAATACACTAGATCCAACATTTTAGAACTAAATATCTAGTTATATAATTTATATTATCTTTTAATGAGGATTTTGTTATAATAGGGCGGTGTATGAATATCGTCTAAAGGCTGGAATGAATCCAGGGCGTAAGGACGACAATGCCCACAAGATCTACAAATGGAGAAGTATCTGGGTATATATAATTATATTTAACTATCCAAATACATATCAAAACAAATTACTTATTTTTCTCGATGTTTCTGCAGTGTCCGAAACAAACAAATGACAAGGACTGCGGTTATTATGTCTGTAAATTTATGAAAGATATCGTATTTCATGGACAAACTAGCATCCCTGAAGAGGTATTTTTTAAAATAATTACTACTTTATTTAAAATAATTATTAATCCCTTGTGTATTTATATTTTTTCAGTACTACTATGACTGTCGCAAAAACTCCTATTCAGAAGATGATATAAATGTCTTTAGAAATGAATGGGCAGCGTACCTGATCGAAGAATGTAAACAAATAGGACAATGAAGGTGAATTCCTAATACTTATGTTATCTTTATATGGTCATTGATATCTCCCTTTACACTTATTGAGCATCTATGATCTCCCTTTCTTATGTTTCATATCCTTAGATTAGTGAATTCCTACTACTTAGTTTGAAAATGAGATAAACTTTGGAAAACAACACCAATGACACACGCCAAACCAAGAAAACGCGTTCGGATTGTTTTTATACTTTAGGAAAACGATCCACGAGTCATTTGTGATGCGTACGAATCGACCGCACCTCAATCTGACGCACGGTGTGACAGGTATTGCTAAAATTGTCTGATATCAGTTTGAAAATGACATGAACTTTGGAAAACAACACCAATGACATACTCCAAACCAAGAAAACGCGTACGGATTGTTTTGATACTTTAGGAAAACGATCTACGAGTCATTTGTGACACGTACGAATCGACCGCACCTCAATCCGACGCACGGTGTGACCGGTATGGCTAAAAGTGTCTGATATCAGTTTGAAAATGAGATAAACTTTGGAAAACAACACCAATGACATACGCCAAACCGAGCAAACGCCTTTGGATTGTTTTGATACTTTAGGAAAACGATCCACGAGTCATTTGTGACGCGTACAAATCAATCGCACCTCAATCTGACACACGGTGTGACTGGTATGGCTAAAAGTGTCTGATATCAGTTTGAAAATGACATGAACTTTGGAAAACAACACCAATGACATACTCCAAACTGAGCAAACGCATTCAGATTGTTTTGATACTTTAGGAAAACAATCCACGAGTCATTTGTGACGCGTACGAATCGACCACACCTCAATCCGACGCACGGTGTGACCGGTATGGCTAAAAGTATCTGATATCAGTTTCAAATTGAGATAAACTTTGGAAAACAACACCAATGACATACTCCAAACCAATAAAATGCCTTCGGATTGTTTTGATACTTTAGGAAAACAATCCACGAGTCATTTGTGACACTTACGAATCGACCGCACCTCAATCCGACGCACGGTGTGACCGGTATGGCTAAAAGTGTCTGATATCAGTTTTAAATTGAGATCAACTTTGGAAAACAACACCAATGACATACTCCAAACCGAGCAAATGCCTTCGGATTGTTTTGATACTTTAGGACAACGATCCACGAGTCATTTGTGACACATACGAATCGACCGTACCTCAATCCGACGCACGGTGTGACCGGTATGGCTAAAATTGTCTGATATCAGTTTGAAAATGACATGAACTTTGGAAAACAACACCAATGACATATGCCAAACTGAGCAAACACGTTCGGATTTTTTTGATACTTTAGGAAAACGATCCACGAGTCATTTTTGACGCGTACGAATCGACCGCACCTCAATCCGACGCACGGTGTGACCGGTATGGCTAAAAGTGTCTGATATCAGTTTGAAAATGAGATGAACTTTGGAAAACAACACCAATGACATATGCCAAACCGAGAAAAAGCCTTCAGATTGTTTTGATACTTTAGGAAAATGATCCACGAGTCATTTGTGATGCGTACGAATCGACTTCACCTCAATCCGACGCACGGTGTGACCGGTATGGCTAAAAGTGTCTGATATCAGTTTCAAATTGAGATCAACTTTGGAAAACAACACCAATGAAATACGCCAAACCGAGAAAATGCCTTTAGATTGTTTTGATACTTTAGGAAAAAAATCCACGAGTCATTTGTGACATGTACGAATCGACCGCACCTCAATCCGACGCACGGTGTGACCGGTATGGCTAAAATTGTCTGATATCAGTTTGAAAATGACATGAAACTTTGGAAAACAACACCAATGACATACTCCAAACCGAGAAAACGTGTTCGGATTGTTTTGATACTTTAGGACAACGATCCACGAGTCATTTGTGACGCGTACGAATCGACTTCACCTCAATCCGACACACGGTGTGACCGGTATGGCTAAAATTGTCTGATATCAGTTTGAAAATGACATGAACTTTGGAAAACAACACCAATGACATACGCCAAACCGAGAAGACACATTCGTATTGTTTTGATAATTTAGTAAAATGATCCACGAGTCATTTGTGACGCGTACGAATCGACCGCACCTCAATCCGACGCACAGTGTGACCGGTATGGCTAAAAGTGTCTGATATCAGTTTGAAAATGAGATAAACTTTGGAAAACAACACCAATGACATACGCCAAACTGAGCAAACACCTTCATATTGTTTTGATACTTTAGGACAACGATCTACGAGTCATTTGTGACGCGTACGAATTGACCGCACCTCAATCCGACGCACGGTGTGACCGTTAAATCTTTTCATTAGATAAAGAATCAGTATTTATTAAATGAGATAAATCAATCAAAAACATATTGATTTTACATTATTCCCTTTCATTGTTATGAAAATGAAAACTTTTGAGTTTAAAATTTAATATTTTAGTTTCACATTTCCATATTAATGTATTCTTTCATATTCTGTTTTAATTTCTTTCATTATTGCATTACTAACATAATATTTTTTTTCTTATATAGGTGATTTTTTTCCTTGAGTTCGGATGCTTTGTTCGGAAACAAATACCATCGAGAGCGGATCACGGATATCAAAGGATGAAACATGAATGTTTATAACTGTTGTTGAATAATTGTAAATGTAACCATGTAAAACAATTTTTGAAATGTATATAGCAATGCGTTTTTTTTTTGTATTCTTGATGTTAAGTAAATGTATATACCGTTGTCAGTCAAAATATTGGGTGTGGGTGCTATGGTGTGCAGGTGTGCATGTGCTACTTTGTCCAGGTATTCTGGTGTGCAGGTGTGCAGGTACTGTTTTTTAGGTGTAGGCGCTGGGCCCTTTATCAGCGCTTTTTTAGCGCTGATAAAGGAATCCTTTAACAGCGCTGATAAAGGAACCTGTATCAGCACTCTGAGAAGCGCTGATATAGTTGACCTTTATCATCGCTCCACCGCGCGCTGATAAAGGACCCCTTTATCAGCGCTCCTAGAAGCACTGATATATGGGACCTTTATTAGCGCTAATTTAGCATTGATAAAGGTCCCCTATATCAGCCCTTCTCGGAGCGCTGATAAAGGGGACCCCCCCCCCCCTTTATCTACGCCGGAATTAACAACACTTTTCTAGTGCTGTTAATGATGGTTTTTAGCGCTGATAAAGGCGCAGGTTGTAGTAGTGGGAGGTACAAGTCAAGGATATCAACTGTGAGATTTTGTGTAACTAGTTATCTTCTAGATATGTTCCTGATAGATTTTACAAAGGTGGTAATCTTTATATCCTTTTTTGAGGACAGACGGTGACCCCAGTCACGTTGTGAGAGGAGGTTTTGAGGAGATTTTTTTCCCTTAACATTACATCTGGTGGAGTTGAGTATCTACCAGGATCTATTGGCATTGGTTGGATAGCCAAGGGAGGTTGAAATAAGTTTTCAATCTAAACTCTTTTTTTTCTCAGTTGTCTGAGGGCGATGACCAACAGAGATTTGTTGAGAGTTTCAGACACTTGTGCATGCTGGAGGTAGTAAGATTCATGGAATTCCCTTAAAGATCATTGTATACCATGATAATTACTTCATGGAATGATTAAGGAGAGGATACAGGAAGTCTTTGGGGACTCAGTTGAAATTGAGAATAGTGTTTTACCTCAATCACCTGGCCAGGAAAGTGGACTATTCAGGTTCTAGTGAACATGTTTTAGGTTCACATGTTGGTTTTGGGCCGTAGCTGGGAGGATCATTTACCATCGGTGGAGTTTGTGTATCATAGTGACCACCATTCGACCACTAGTGTAGCACCTTTTTGAGGCCATGTATGAGGGACCTTTCAGGACACTGTTATACTAGTTAGAGGCAATGGGTGATAGTGCTTGGGTCCTAGTTTTGGTGCTAGTGATGGTTGTAAGGGTGTAGTTCATCCAGGGGAGGATGAGGGATGCCCAGAAATGTTAGGAGTTATTTATAGACCAATGACATAGGCCTTTGGAGTTTTAGATTTTTAGAGTTTTATCCAGGGTGTTCAACTATCTCTAGGGTTCTTAGATCCTTTTTTTATACTGCTATGTCGAGTTAGTGAGGTGATGTACCGCTTAACCCTGTGACCATATTAGTTTTGTTTTCTTGGTGTTCTCCAAATCGTAGTTGATGAGGTATGTGAAAGACTCATTGAATGATATCAACCTAGGTAATATGGGGCGTGATAGTGGAGTTTCATTTTTCAAGGATCCAATGGTGATGAGAACCGATAGAGAAAGACCCTTTATGGGAAAGTGTTTTCCTTGGATGCATGTTTGTTGGAAACACATGAAAATCATCGGGGGAGATCGTGGGAGTGGGAGACCCAATTAAGAGATTAGTATCCCCACCTTTTTATTTAGTTTTTTATTTTCAGGGATGAAAATAATTGAAGAGAGGAATAATGTAATATCTCAGTTTTTTTCCATTTAAGACTTTGGAATATCTCTAGGAATATTTTCAGAGCCAGGTGCTGAGACGATACTAGATTCTGAGACCCGATGAGCCTAAAATTTATATTTTAAAAAATATTAATTATATTAACATCACGTATGTGAAGAATTCATAAAAAAGTAGAATAACTCCCAAATAAAGTCTCAAATTATAAATTTGAGGCCACTTTTGAGTTAAGAATGTAATTTTTAACCTAATAACAACATAACCTTGGCTGACATTGGGTGTTTGACTTGAGCGCCATTATGAGCGAAATAATTAAATAAATAAATTATTATTTATTTAATTGTTTAATTTAAATCCAAAACATATTAAACCTCTATAAATATGTGATTATACCAAATCCATAGGGTTATCTTCATAACCCTAGAGATTTGGGAGGAGCCATTGGAGAATCATTGGCAGACAACATCAGATCGAGATCATATCGAGGATCGTGCGCCAATGATGTAATGACCTAAACTTGTATCAATGGAATTTTTTCCCTTCTTATAATTATGTTACATGGTATAAAACACATAAATAGCATATATATTACAATAAAAACATTATTTTTATAAATGAAGAATGAAATAAGTGATATTTATAGAAATTAAAGAACCTATACCGTTGAAATAGTAACTTGACCATTGGAATAGTAACTTGACCATTAGAAATAATAATATGACCAATATAATAGTAAATTCACTTATCAAAGTGTAAATAAAATTTATGAATCTTATAAATGAAAATATTATATAATTATATCATAGTATAAGTAAATAAATGTTTTAAAAATGATAAATTAAGTGTTGGTATTTTTGTAAAACATAAATGTTTATTTACAATTTTATAATTAATATAATGATTTAAAAGAAAATTTATTTTCATAAAATAGATTAATAAATTAATATTTTGTTTTCTTATGATTATAAGATAATTTTATGAGACCTTAATTAATTTTTCAAAGTGTCGTAAAATCAATTATAATTTTAAAATTGGTATTTTTTGAATAAATGATGATTTTATTTAAAAATTAAATTTATGATATTTAGAAAATTATTTTCATAAAATGGATTCCATTTTTTAATTATAAATATTGAAAAAAATTAGGGTTAACTATTGGTATTTTTATAAAATAGTTGAATTTTTGGTGAATAGTGAAATACGATAATTTATGATATAAGCTAAATACATGAATTTTTTAGTCATTATTTATGTATTGATGATGTAAGAACCATTATCTATAATTATCCTTCTCTATTTATTTTATTTAGTCATTTGAATCAACACTATTGATAGCCTTGATCCAAAATAATAAAATAATGAATATAATAATAAAAACACCCCTCTCCCCTATAAATACCACCCTTCACCACCTATTCTCCTCACACCTCCAAAGCCTTTAAGCTTGTCAAAATTATACCCAATCCTCTTACCAAGCCTCTACCCCACATCTATGAGCTTCTGGTCTTAAAAAAATACCAAACCCAAGTGTCTTAAGGAGGTTCTCAAGGAGAAGAAATTCAAGACGTAAAATCCTCTTTCGTTCGCCTTTTAATTTCTTTTAATTTATTTTCTTTTATTATCCTATCCTTACCTCATATATCCACACATGAATTAAAACTATATTATATTATACATACTTTAATTTTATTATGTTAATGTAATATCCATCATCAAACCCCTTCTCCTCTCCCTTTTAATTCTAAAAATGAAAACATCACCCATGATGCGTCGATTTACCACTATCGTTGACGATGTGTTTTAATTTTCCATTACCACCTTCAATTCTGGTCATAAAACAATTATTATGGTTAAATAAGATTTTATTATACATATTATAAGTTATATAATGTTTTAGAACCAATATATAAACATGATATTAAATAAAATGATATAAGTTCACGGTGGTCATAAAAACCGCCAAAATAAATTAAATCATTTCCATTAATATTTTATCTAATGAATAATCTTCATACCATATAAAAAATGATATATAATATCATTTAAACTTCTATAAGTTCATTAATAACATATAATTTCAATTCTATAGAATTATTCCCATTTTATATGAACTTATATACTTGTGTACAAGCGAATCGATCATGAAAACCAAGTAAAAAAACACTCTCGGAATGATGAAATTAAACTATATAACTCACAAAAATGTATATAAATGAACTTAATAAAATTATAATGTATAATAGGTTCTTTATTTATTAATTAATTATTCTAATTTTATTATCCAATATATTAAAGTGAAGAAAGCATCCAGACATAAGGTAAGGGGTTTCTCAAACCCAACTCTTTTTCTTTGGGTTATTCATCTTTCATTATAAATTTAAGTACGGATATTATTCAAATATAATTTCATTAAAAACATTTTTATTTCTAGGATATGCATGTTTCCAATCTAATTTTATGACAAATAAAAATATTTTCCAAAAGAACTCTTCTTTCCAAAACACATTTTTGACTCCTCTCGAGTTGTTTCTTTTTCATTCAAGAATGATGAATCTTATACCAAATACTCTTTTCCCTTTTAATTGGGGAACCAAATGTTTATTCATTATTGATGAAAGAATTATGAAACCCATTACTTTCCATGGGTTATTTTATAACTAATATTGTTATACATTCTATGTGGCATGCATGATTATGTAAATGTTATGATACGATGGGTGATCCTAGAATTATATAGCCCTCCAATGAATTGGGTAATGTGATTTATCTCATGAGATAATTTGAAATATGTGTGAACATGATGTTATATTTTTTCAAAATGATGATGTTATAATTATTCACATATGTTATAAATGAACACGATGCTATCTTTTTTCACAACTATGTGTCAACTAAGACATGATGTTTCAATTTTATGCATTTCCACATTCCATGAATTTATATAATGCTTCCTATCCTGATCATGATGACGATCCTATGATTATGTTATGATGATGATTATTATACTCACCAATGTTATATTTATTCATTTCTTTATCTATCCTCTTATTTTTCTTTTAGCTCACCCCTTTCTTTTATGTATATCCTTAGGTGACTACATATACTAAGGATATCGTGAGATTTAGAAGGATAAAGAATAACATTTTAAATAAATTATTATGTTTTATTATTCATAAGTGATGTATTTTCCTAATTTTCCCAAGATATTAAACCCTTGGATACTAGTTTTGTAATTCTATTATGTTGTTTATCTTTAAAATAATGTAATAGTTATGTAAGAAAAGTAGGGTTACTATAGTTGGTATCAGAGAATGGTTTAGTTAATTTGGGAATTAGGATTATAGAACATTAGTGAAAACCCTTAGTATGAGACTAAGTATATGTAAGCACCCAATAAGATTTGTTTTAGAAAAATTCTAAACATATGGATCCCACAAGATATTCCTTTAGAGTTAATTTCATGAAGGAATAAATTATTTATCCATGAATTGTTGACATATGTTTTGTTCAAGCATTTTCTATTTTAGAAAATGGGAACCAAGAGAAACCAGGCCAAAAACCCATGTGAGGGACAATACAGTGAATTCCCAAACGACATCCCTAATACCATTAGAGGTGGAGTTCAAAATTTCATGGTGATGTTTATCCAGCTATCTCAATTTATGAACAATAACCTGAATAATGTGGAATTTTTTACTTCACCTAAGAGGGAGAAACCGACTATCGAATATTTTATGTGGAAATTACCACCAAAATTTAGTGGATCTTCTGATACACTTGTTGAGTAATAGTGGGTTAACTCAATGAAGAAGATATTTTCTATGCTCTAATTTTATTAGAAATATAAGTTGACTATGTCCATTTGTCATGTATATGGAGATTCCAATCAATGGTGGGAATTAATTAAGAACACCAAAACGAAGGATGAAATTGAAGATATGGAGTGGGAAGACTTTAAGAAAACATTTATTAAAAGGTATTTCCATTGAACTCTTTTTACAAATATGGAGAGATAATTCATAGATATGAATGAAAATGAAGGTGAATATTTCATGAATTATGAAGAAAAATTCACGCCTTGGGTTTTTTATCAACAATGATAGAAAAATAGATAGATTATTTAGTGGTTTAAAACCACACCTTCAAAATGGTCTAGATATTCAAGACTTTGGGAGTTATGAAGAAGTTTTTAGATGTGATATCAAAGTGTATATGATGTTTGGAGATTGGTACCATGGATATGGACATAAGAAACAAAATTTGGAGTTTCAAGATGGAGGATTGAATGAAAAAGGTGGAAAGAAAGATCAACCACTCACATGTCAAATATGTGGGAAGAAGCATCATGGGAATTTCCTTAAAGGTATGGGGAAATTCTATAAGTGTGATAGAGAATTGCACCGAGATCATGAATGTTGAAGAGACATAAAGAATATGGAAAATGTGATTGAGGAAAGGAGATCAACACCCATGGTTCAATGCTTCAACTGTAGGGAGCAAGGGCACTATGCAAGTCAGATCACTAAACCTCGAGTCCTTGAGGGTAATCAGCATTATCAACCACCAAATAAAAAGGATTAAGGGAAATATTATGAAATCACTACTGCTAAAGTGAAGAAAGAAAAAAAATTCATACAAGGAACACTTCTTATTCACTCAATAATCACAAAAGTATTATTTGATTATGTTTTTACACATTCCTTTATATCTTTCAATTTTTATATAACTGTTGAATTGAATACCTGAAACCTTGAAGTAGATATGTACATAAAAACACCAAGTGGTATGATCATTTAAACCCAAGCGTTGGACTCTTCTTCAGTTGAAATATGTGGGAAGATTCTTCCAGTGAATCTCATGATACTTCCCTTAGTGGAATTCAATGTCATACCAGGAATGGATTGGATCTCATTATATAGAGCACATATCAACTATTAAGAAAAATAAATATATTTTTAAATTCCAAACCATCCCATGCTCCTCTACAAATTAAATAAATACCATGAATCTCCTTTGGAAAATCCCTCAATGGCATGGGTGTTGATACCCTATGAAGAATAATACCTCCCTCAAATGGTTGAGTCAAAGGAAGGTATCAAACTGGAGAAAATTACTATTATGAGGGAATACAATGATGTATTTCCCGAAGAGTTACCCAGACTTCCCCCAGATCATGTGGTAGAGTTCTCAATATAACTCATACCCAAATCTACTCATATCTCAAGATTTCCCTATATGATGGCCTCTATTGAACTGGATGAGTTAAAGAAGAAGATGCAAGAGAATTTATAAAATGGATTTATACTCCCTAGTGCATCACCTTGGGGTGCTACAATGCTATTTTTAAAGAAAAATTATGGATCAATGTGGTTGTGTATGAATTATCGGGAACTCAACAAGATCACCATAAAGAAAAAGTATCATCTTCTAAGGATTTATGACTTATTCGATCAACTATGAGAAGCTCAGTACTTCTCAAAGGTTATAAATATCGTCAAATGAAGGTGAATAAGGAAGATATTAATAATACTACTTTATTCAAAAGGTATGGGCACTATGAGTTTTTAGTGATTCCCTTTGGACTTACTAATGCCCCTACGTTCTTCATGGATTTTATGAATAAAGTGTTTAGATACTACCTTGAAAAATTTTTGGTAGTATTTATCGAAGATATTTCCATCTACTCCAAGAGTAAGGAGGAACATGAAGAATATCTAAGGATTGTGTTGGTGACATTAAGGAAGGAGAAATTATATGCCAAGTTCATAAAGTGTGACTTTTAGATGAAACAAGTCAAATTCTTGGGACACATGACCGCAAGTGAGGGAATTTCTATAGACCCTTCAAAAATAAAGGAAATTAAGGAATGGATAAGACACACTAGTGTCATATAAATTCGTAGTTTTCTTAGATTAGTAGTGTACTACTGATGTTTTTTGAGAAATTTATCATGATTTTCTTGCCCACTAACTAAGTTAACAAGGAAAGGGGTAAATTATTTCTCGATGGAAGAATGTGAGGAAATATTAAAGGAGATAAATAAGAGGTTGATCAATACACTTTTACTCACATTACCAAAAATTTGAGAATGTTTTATGATATACAGTGATGCTTAAAATAAAATCTTGGGTTGTCTACTCATGCAGAATGATAAAGTGATAGCCTACGCCTCAAGATAGTTGAATATCCATGAGCAGAACTAACCAATGCATGATCTAGAGTTAGAAGCTATTATTTTTCCTTGAAAATCTTGTGGAACTACCTCTATGGTAAAAAATGTTACATATATGACAATAAAAAGAGTCTAAAGTATATATTTACACAAAAGGAACTCAACATGCATCAAAGGATATGGTTAGAGATAATCAATGACTATGATTTCTCTATTCACTATCATCCTGGGAAGGAAAATAAGGCAGCTAATGCTCTTAGCAGAAAAGAACTTACTACTATATCCATGATGAAAATTGAGAAAGACCCTATCTTTATTGATATTCAAATGATATATCTTGAAATTATAATGACAAGGAATACATCCTACCTTTCCCAAATGGTTTTCCAACCATATATCCAAGATAATATCAAGGAGTTGCAAAGGGATGATCTGGATCTTTGAAAGAAGGTGAATGTAGTAAAGGAAGGGAAGATGCAAGAGTTCCACATTGATGATGATGGTGTGATTCGGTTTGGAATGAGGCTATGTGTGCCTTCATCACCTGAGATAAATAAGTATATAATGGATAATTCACATAACTCTCCTTTCTCCATACATCCTGGAAGTACCAAGATGTATCGTGATCTCTGAGAATACTTCTGGTGGGATAACATGAAGAAGGAGGTTTTGAAATATATCTCATGGTGTTTGGTATGTCAACATGATACAACAAAGCAATAAAAGTCCAAAGGGATGATGAAAACATTGTCTATACCCATGTGTAAATGGGAGAATGTCACTATGGACTTTGTCACTAGTCTACCAAATATATCCAAAATAAACAATGCAATATTGGTTGTGGTGGATCAACTCACCAAAACCACCCACTTTATTACTATTTGGGAAGATTTCTTGCTTGAACAAATTACCAAGATATATGTGAAGGAAGTGTTGATGCCGTATGGGGTTCCACTTTCGATCATATCTAATCATGATCCAAGGTTCACATCTAAATTTTGGAAAAGTCTTCAACATGCTTTGAGTACTGAATTGAATTTCAGCATGACCTATCACCCCCAAAATGATGGACAATCTAAAAGAACTATTGAGACACTCAAAGACATGCTAAGATCCTGCTCAATGGAATTCAAAGGTGGATGGGATTAGAATCTCCCATTGGTTTAGTTCTCATACAACAAAATCTTCCACTCAAGTATTCATAAGGATCCATATGAAGCTCTGTATGGAAATAAATGTAGAACTCCAACCTATTGGGATAAAGTTGGAAAAAAAAGCTGCTTGAACCTGATCTCATGCAAGAGATGACAGAGAAGGTTCAAGCCATCCAAAAACATATCAAAGTTTCTCAAAGTTGGAAAAAGAACTATGCTAACAACCATCAAAGGGAATTAGAGTTCAATTTTGGAGAAAAAGTCTTCCTTCAAATATCACCATGGAAAAGAGTCACATGGTTTGGAAAGAAAGGGAAGATTAGACCAAGGTACATTGGTCCCTTTAAGATCCTTGATCACATAGGAGCGGTGTGCTATCAAATTTCACTTTCACCAAGTATGGATCAAGTTCATGACGTGTTCTATATATAACTCTTAAATAAGTACATACCTAACCCCTCATATGTACTGAATCCATAGGTGGTACAACTGGAGAATGACCTCTCGTATAAAGAACAACCGGTAAAGATCTTGGACTGAAGAGACAAAGTCATACATAATAATACAAATCACCTTTTCAAAGTGTTGTGTAGGAACTATAAGTATGAATAAGGTACTTTGGAACCATAGGAAGCAATGAAGGATAAATATCCTCACATGTTTATGTAAAATGAAATTTTAAGGGTGAAATTTCAAAAGGGGGGAAGAATGTAACGACCAAAAAATTTATCAATGGAATTTTTACCTTATTATAATTACTTTATATGGTATAAAACATTTACATAGAATATATATCCCAATAAAAACATTATTCTCATAAATAAAGAATAAAATAAGTGATATTCCTAGAAATTAAAGAACTTATATCGATGGAATAGTAACATGACCATTAGGAATAGTAATTCATCCAATAGAATAGTAGCCTCATTGATGAAAGTATAAATAAAATTTATTCATATTATAAATGAAAATATTATATTATTATATCATAGTATAAGTAAATAAATATTTTAAAAATGATAAATTAAGTGTTGGTATTTTTGTAAAACATAAATGTTTATTTACAATTTTATAATTAATATAATGATTTAAAAGAAAATTTATATTCATAAATTAATATTTTTCTATCTTGCAATTATAAGATAATTTTATGATACCTTAATTAATTTTTTAAAGTGTCATAAAATCGATTATAATATTAAAATCAATATTTTTCGAATAAATGATGATTTTATTTAAAAATTAAATTTTTCATATTTATAAAATTATTTTTATAAAATGGAGTCTATTTTTGAATTCAACATGTCTAAAAATGTTTAGGGTGGATTTTAGGGATTTTTGTGAAATGGTTGAATTTTTAGTGAATAGTGAAATATGATAATTTGCAATATAAGCTAAATACATGAATCTTTGAGTCATTGTTGATGTATTTCTGATGCAAGTACCATTATATCTAACTATAATTCTATATTTATTATATTTAGTCATGTTAATCAACACTATTTATATTTTTGAGCTAAAATAATAAAATAATGAATATAATAATAAAAAACACCCCTCTCATCCCCTATACATACCACCCTTCACCACCTCTCCCTTTAACACCACCAAATCCTTGAATCTTGTCCAAATTATACTCAATCCTCTTCCCAATCCCCCCCCCCCACTTCCATGAGCTTTTTTTCTCAAAAAAATACCAAACTCAAGTACCTTAAGGAGGTTCTCAAGGAGAATAAATTCAAGAGGTAAAATTCTCTTTCATTCTCTTTTAATTTATTTTAATTCCTTTTATTTTCATATCCTATCCTTAACTAATCTATAAAAACATGAATGATAAATATGGTATCTTATATATAATATAATTTTATAATTTTAATGGAATATTCATCATCAAACCCCATCTCCTCTCCCTTTTAATTTTAAAAATGAAAACATCACCCGTGATGTGTTGATTTACCACCATCATAGACGATGCATTTTCATTTTCCATTAAAACCTAAAAGTATGGTCATAAAACCATTATTATAGTTAAATAATATTTTATTATACATATTATAATCTATATAATGTTCTGGAACCAATATATAAACATGTTATTAAATAAAATTATATAATTTTGTGATGGTCGTAAAAATCGCCAAAATAAATTAAATCATTTCATTAACATTTTATCTAATGAATAATACTCATAACCTGTAAAAAATGATATTAAATGCCATTTAATTTTTTTTAAAATTTATTAATAACATATAATTTCAATACTGGATAATTATTCTCATTTTACATGAACTTACATACTTGTGTATAAGCGAACCAATCATGAAAACTAAGAAAACAAACACTCTCGGAACGCTGAAATTAAACTATATAACTCACCAAAATGGCCATAAACGAAATTAATAAAATTATAATAAATCAAATACATGTATAAGAGGTTATTTATTTAGTAATTAATGAATCTAATTTTATTATCCATGATATTAAAGTGAATAAATTATTCAGACATAAGGTTAGGGGATTCTCAAACCCAACTCTTTTTCTTTAGGTTATTCCTCTTTCATGCCAAATTTTAGTGTGGAAATTATTAAAATATAATTTCATTCCCCTAAACTTTTAATTTTTTGGATATAAAATTTTCCAATCTTATTTTATGAAAACTAACAAGATTTTCCAAAAGAACTCTTCTTTCCAAAACACATTTTGACTCTTCATGAGTTGTTTCTTTATCATTCAAGAATGATGACTATTATACCAAATTTGTTTTTCCTTTTTCATTTGATAACCCCAAATTTATTCATGATTGATTAAATTATTATTAAACTTATTACTTTCCATGGGTTGTTTTATGACTAATATTTTTATACATTCTATGTGTCATTCATGATTATGTAAATGTTATGATGTGACGGATGGGTCCATAATTATATAACCCTTCAAAGAATTGTGTAATGTGATGTATAAAATGAGATAATGTGAAATATGCATGAAAATGATGATATATTTTTTCACAATGATGATGTTATTATTATGCACATATGTTATGTGTGAACATGATGCTAGCTTTGTTCGCAACTATGTGTGGTATTTAACCACTAAGACATGATGTTTAATTTTTATACATTAGAACATTCCATGACTTTATATAATGATTCCTCTCATGATTATGATCAAGATCCTATGTTTATGTTATAATGATGATTATTATGATCACCCATGTTATATTTAATCATGTACTTATCTATCCTCTTAATGGGATTTTAGATAACCTCTTTCTTTGATGTATATCCTCAGGTGACTACATGTACTAAGAAGATCATAAGATTTAGAAGGATAAAGAAGAATATTTTAAATAAATTTTTATGTTTTATTATGCATAATTGATGTATGGTCCTAATTTACCCAATATACTAAACCTTTGGATCCTAGTTTTATAACTCTATTATGTTGTTTATCTTTAAAATGATGTAATAGTTATGTAAGAAAAGTAGGGTCGCTATAAATGAATTTTTTGGATATCATCAATGATAATGACATGTGATATTTCTTCACATGAGGTTGATCCAAATCAAGGTAGGAATGTTTTTTGGATTTATCCCCATTTTCTTATCCCATGATGAATTTTAATCAATCGACTAACAAATTGATTCGCATATAGGTCATTTTTGCTGGTATGAGTTTGTCTATCCAGGATTTGAGGGATAATTATTTTGTTTCTCATTGTTGGATATTTGTTCATTATTCTAACAACAATAGATCAAGGCCAATACAAACAATGAAATATATTTTCCCCTTATCTTGGTTTTCTTCCCTTGTTCTATGCATGATCATCTCAGTATTTATTTTGGATGACATTTTGAAAAATACCCAAAAAAGTGAACATTGGTCGTTCGATATTTGGAATAATGGATCATTTCTATGAATCTAGTTTTGGGATCGATAATGGGATAATGGTTCATGATTAAAGTGGGTGATCAACATCAATTTGGAGACCCCCAGTTCATGTATGTCATTCGTTAGTGGAGAGGTGCAACAATGAACAATTACCGAGTGGTGGGGATATCCAAAATCTAGCCAAAGGTGACAGATGGGATCACACGGATCGAGATCCTTGTTTTTCAGTGAGTTTGGTGATAGATACAAATGAATCAAGAGGTGTGGGTGAAGGTACATGGGAATCCTATGGGTTTTATGAAAAACCCAAATACATGATGTGTAGTCTGAAAGAACACAAGACATGTAGTCCCTTTTGTGCGGTGCTAGGGTTTACACATAGAGATAAGTATCACAGACTGTGTGACACATGTCACACACCATGTGAACCTTAGCTAACTAGATCGACATGTATAGGGGATACATGCCTAGAGTCTAGGTAGCATTACACATCATGTACACCCTAGAAGATAGATTGACATGTATAGGGAGTATACGCCCAGGAGATCGTGTAGTCCCACATGCTATGTGTGGAAAGATACACACGGTATTCTTAGGAAAGTACATGGGCATGGATAGGCCACACACTGATTTCCAGCCCAGACACCTACATGTTGTGTGCCCTAAGTGGAAAGTCCATGTAATTTTATAAATTCATGCCATGTGAGTGTGAGAAATGAGAAAAACCATGATTTTTGAGACATGTCGTGTACCCCTAGGGGCACACCCTGTACTCCTTTGAGGATATATTGGATTCATATTCCTTCTTAGATTATATTTTTTGTAAGATTGTTTGATCTTCCTTGTACCGGTATCAGTTGAATGTGTTCCCTTGGTCCATTTCTATGAGGGTTCGGTGCAATATCCCATTCTTATCATAGAGGGTAACACCTCTATAGCTTCCTGATGATTAGTGTAGTGTGGGTGAGTTCCCTTATTCTGGAGTGAGCCATCTCAGTTTTCTTCAATAGACCTTTAGTGGTTTGGATAATGTATCCCTCAGAGAGGTTCATAATGATCCTCATTTCCTTTGTGTTTCCTTGGAAAGGGTTTGTGGAATTGGATTGACCAACTCTTATATGGGAATTAATCCCCTATCTAGGAGGATGTTTTCTAGTAGGGTCTGGTGTCCCCCTAATGAGCCCTGGGAATTTATCCCCTAACTGTGTATCAAGATCTGATCATTCCGCTGGGGTATTAGTCTGATGGAGTGTGTATCTTGGATGAAACCCCCCAGTTTCCTATGTGACTCTTCTTGGATAGACCTGACAAACATGACCATTGGGATGAGTTTCATCAGTGGAGGTATAGCTCGAGGATCGATTCCTCCCAAATGATCATGGACTATAGGATGGAGGGGACTTTCCATCAACTTAACGATACCCAATGAGTGATATCTATTAGTTGAGTGTAATAAGGGATGGAAGGGCTCGTGGAGTGAGATCGCTTGGACAAGAATTACCTTGAAACCTCACAATGGATCTATTATTGGAATTGGTTGAGAAATTTTATGACTTGGAGTTGTTTATGAGTATATCTAGGATATAATTGGTTATCATTATGTCTTATATATTACTTGACATATCAGTGTTTGATGATCTAACTACTCTTGATGTTTATACTTGGTGATTTTGAGTTTTCCTACTAGGTATTATTATAATCACCCATGCATGGGATTTTACTGCACATTTCATGTGTTATGCAGATGACATACCATTTTACAAAGTCATTAGTGGACTCGGAGTAGGTGGAGCTTAGTTTGGACTAGAAAGACCGAGGTGTATACCAGTGATGCATTTGACAGTAGTCCCCTCATTATGAACAGGTTGGAATTTACTTTTTAGTTTTGGGTGTTCTTGAATTTGGACTCATTTTATGCTTTCCAATAATTTATGTCATACTTTTATTGTGAGATTATATATGTATGCGTGCATTTTTTAGTTTGGACTAGAAAGACCGAGGTGTATACCAGTGATGCATTTGACAGCAGTCCCCTCATTATGAACAGGTTGGAATTTACTTTTTAGTTTTGGGTGTTCTTGAATTTGGACTCATTTTATGCTTTCCAATAATTTATGTCATACTTTTATTGTGAGATTATATATGTATGCATTCATTTTTGTTAGTTTTTTTATATTTCATCATTGCATAAGCTTGAAGATGTGTGTGTGCATATAGGTACTTTATACTAATGCCTCTCATGTATGTGATATGCCTACTTGGTGCTGGTCACCAGCCCTTAGCCTATTGAAGGTGAGCTTGGGGTATTTGCAGCTCTATCCCTATCAGTTTAGGTTGTGACATGCACAATTAGCCACATGATTAGAAATATTGTGTGCCAATCATGCGCCATGTCCTATTTTCTTCAAAAAACTCAATTTTTACCCCCATCGCCTGGGAAACCCAATAATGAAATAAAAGATAAATAGAAAATCAAAAATAGACATACTAGTGTTCTAAAATATTTCACAAACCTCCTCACCATGATACTTTCTGCCCCAAGAAATTCTTCAGGCATCCTCAGAAGAAAACAGGCAAGGAAACTACCCCCTCACCAAAGATTATTGCTCCCATGTCTCATGTATATCACTACCATGTTTCCAAAGCGCACAAAATAATGGGATTGTCTTATCATAGATCACCTTGTTTTGATAATTTAATATAAGAATAGGCTACTCCACAATAGTGACATCTAGTTCAATCTTCAAATATTCCCACTCCATCACATGAGATGGGTCTAGATGGTATCTCTTTAACCAAGAAACATGAAAGTCATAGATCGAGGTCAGATGCGGTGGAAACTCTAAAAAATAGGATTCCTTCCCAAAATGTACCACAACTAGAAACAATCCGAAATAACGCAACACCATCTTCTCCTGTCTTCCTAAATAATGACATCTCATCTGAACATATACTTAAAGAAACACCTGGTCACCAACTTGAAACTCCAACGATCGATAATGAAGATTAGCGTAGGAATTCTTGAAACTTTGAGTTGTTGCTAGAATTTTCTAAATTATCCATATTATCTCCATTATCTCCTGGATGAGACTCTATTCCAATAAGGAATGCTCACCCACCTCAGACCAATATAGAGGTAACTGACATGTATGCCCATATAATGCCTCATATGGGGCTATCCTGATTGAGGCCTAATAAATATTATTATAGTAAAACTCAACCAACAAAAAGTGAATTTCCCATGAACCCTCTAATTCAATAAAAAATTCTCAAAGCATATCCTTGAGAGTCTAGGTGGTCCATGATCACATAACAATTCACTATTCATTTCCACCCTTATACCACTATGTTAAACTGATTTTGTATTGTAAATTATGAATATAATAAAAAAAATCACTTCACATTTAATTCAATTATTTAATGCCTATAATTGTTAAAAATTGAAATTTTACTTGTTTTGATTATTGGAGGAGGTGATTTAGAATACCCAGGATGAAGTTGAAGAAAAATAGGCCAATCTTCACAAGATCTCAAGCACATATGTGGAGTAAAATGCACACTGAAGCTAATTTTTATATCCAATTGGGATGAAATTTTGTGGTCTATTCTAAAATTAAGTGGAATATAAATATTATTAATATACCCAAGATAAATTCATCCAAAAAGGCACCCAAACAAAATAATTTTTCAAAGAAACCAAATATACTCAAAGTCAAAAGTTTGGTTATGTATTTTAGACATATCTCCCATTTTATACATTAAATGAATTCCAAATTTAATAGGGATATATTAAAGATTTTGGCTAAAAATTATTGTCTTTTATAAATGTTATGTGCCTTCCCATTCTATTACTTTTCTAGTTTCAGTGGTTAGAGGTGTTTGGGGGATGTTTCGAGAGTTTCCGTGGAGGCTAGAGGTATAGAAGAGTTGCTGCAGGAAATACACATCGTGTAAAGTTTACATGAAAATAAAGTGAGGTTCAAAGATTGTGTAGGTAGTTCATGATGTGTAATAATTCGAGTGATTAATCCTTTGAGGCAACACATTTTTCATCAAAACTTAAAATCCTGAAATTACATGACATGAAAGGGGATTCTACATCATGTAAATCCCCTGTATAGTGGGGTTATAAAGTTTGGAAAACTGAGGGGTTTCCTCAGACCCTATGGATGGTGCTCCCTTCACTTGTTCTAGGATATTTAGAGACTTCTTCTTCAAGTGTTTGTTATTACTTTTGATGGGTATTTATTCTCAGCTTCCATTCTTTAATCTATGGTGAGTTCTCCTCTTGTTCTCATTAATTTCCTTCCATTATTATTTAGAGTTTCACTACGATGGTGTGTTTTTGTTTGGGTTTTGTGTTTGGGAAGAAGTTTTATGATCCTTTGGTGCCGTATAGGTTGATATGTGGTTTCCCATGCGAGGTTGTGGTTTGAAGGTGTTTCTTCTTCACCCTATGTTGTATAGAGAGTTGGAAAAGATTATTTGAGGTAGGGAATACCTATTTTATCTTTATTATGTTTCATGGGGGAGGGGTTTTCTCATGTTTATCTATGGGAGATAGTTGTGCTAGCTTAATCAAAGATAAATAATTGATTAAATCAAAACTAAATTGAAAGGTTAATGATTCACATGTTCTTATATCCTTATTATTATTTGTGATATTGTGATTATATGGAATTTATGACCCATAGAAAATTATGGTAGTTAGGGGATTTGTTTTTGGTGGATGATATGTGTTGTGATTGATTATTTTTTTGTGATTTTTGTGATATCACCCTAAAATGGAAACTAGCTAACCACTTATATTTGGTTAATAAAATAGTTGGACCAAGATTATGGATTGTGTGATAACGCCCCTGAAATAAAGTGGAATGTGATAAGATCCCATTTATAAATATGTAAAATGTATTTGATGTTCAATTGATGTGTAGTGGGGGAATGTGGGGTGGTTAGGTGGTTGTTGTTTGGTCATTCTTTTGGGGCAGAGAGGTGGTTGTCTGTTTGTCCATCAATGGATTCTTTTGATAGGTTCATTTTTTGATCTTGGGGATTACATGATCGTGCAACAGTAGGTATACTCGATAGCAGGAATATCATGATTTGATTTTCATCAGAGGATGACTTGGTTCAAGCCTAGTCTAGCACCCTCATAGCTACCATGGTTTCTAGTTCTTCTTATTTAGATGGAAATACAACTTCCAAGTTAAACAAGACACCCCAACTATAGTGATTTGGGATAGTCTCCCAAAACTCCCACTATCTTTTCAAAATCCTTTGATTGTCCAAATACTAGGGAATTTGGTTGGACACTATCTCGGTTCTGAAAGTAGAACCATATCCTCTTGTCACCCCATTTCCCCACAAATATGTGTTGAATTTTACATTTCAAGGAGTCCATTAAAGTATATTTGGATTTTTATAGGGGAAGAGTTTCTCTATAATAAATCTTTTGTTTTTTATTCATGGATCAATTTCTACTCCTCGTGCAATAAAATGGGCCATTCATTGGATGAGTGTAGGAATGGGGGAATGTCCACCTACCAGTAAACATAGGTGAGACCAGGTGGTAGTGGAAAGGGACTGATGTCTGGTTCTGGTCTAGGTCTAACAAAACTAGCTCAAAGTGGTGCTCCTATTGATTGTAGTAGTTATTCAGAGGTGGTACATTTCAAATCTCATGAGGCCAGGGAGCTGGAGATGGAAATGTATACGGGTTTGGGCATTGGAACAACAAAGGAGGCATCCATCTAGGAGGTATGGCCACTTCCCCCAGATCTTAAGGTGGATGATATATTTGAAAGATTGAAACATGATCTGGAGGGGGAGGATGTAGCAGGGTATGAGGACCAATCGAATATAGCTTTGATGGAAACCTATGTGATGGTAGTGGACACCAGAGATAGAGGGAAAGATAAGGAGGTGTTTCAAGTGGCAGGTGGGGATGATGAAACTATTAATGTAGGTAATAAGGGATGGATTAATGCATCAATTAGGGTGAGGTCGAGTGGGCACAACTTGACGATTAATGTTAGTAATAGTTTTGAAGGTTTGGAGATTAAAGGTCAGGTGAAAGATCAAGGGGATGTGTTTCAAGATGGAATGGGCATCAAAAATACAACAACATAGAATATCCTCTATATTGATCTAGGATTTTATTGGATAGATTCTGAGGTGGAGACTTTCATCTAGGTCTTGGGGGATAGTTTTTATGATGTTCACGGAAGAGGTGTACACAACCCAAGGAAGAAGAAATGGTGGAAAGGTAGAAGGGACTTAGGGAGATGAATTGTGGTAAAATAAAATAAGTATAAAGTACATAACTACTACTCTCAGTTACCTAAATTGATGGAAACAATGTTCTCTAAAAGAAATAAGGAGATGGTAAGTGACCCTATGCCTCATGAACAGGTTGGAAAATATATTTTTATTCCTCTGAGAAAAAAATAAAATGAAAAAATGTAATGAATGGGAGATCATCATCAATTACAATGAATAAATTCTTGAGGAGGAATTCGAGGTCAAGACTGCACAAGAGTAATTTGATAGGGTGGTTGAGATTCTTATTTTAGTAGACACTAATAATGGAAAATGTGATTGGATCAAAAAATAATATAGCATCTTGGCATGTGGCTTCAACGAAAGGAAGATTAGTGTGGAAGTGTTTATTCAAACTTGGAAAAAGATGGCCTATAGCTTTTAAGACCTCATCATGGATAACCCAGGTGTGAAGTTCACTACTCTCCAATGGTGTTTATATAGAGGTAAGGTTTCAAATAGACTTAAACTCCATTTCAACGATTCAGTTATTTCTTATGGTGTAGACTAATTTCCTATTTTTTACTTGGAAGGTTTCCTAATTTTTCCATAAAAGTGATTTTCATAATAAAAAAATTAATTTTCATTCAAGAAATAAATTATGGGTTATGTGGTTAAATGTGTATGATGGTTAATAATGAGACGAATTGGATGGATAATGGTAATTAGTTGGAAATGTGAAATGTGTCATGTGTCTCGTGTGGTTTTATGCATTTAGAGGTGGCAAAAAAATAGGGATGTTATGAGTTGGTTGGTATTTTTTTGTGAACCCATAGGTTGGGCTTGTGTGTGTGTGGATATATGTATATACTTATATATTTTTTGTTATTTCTATATAAACCCCACCTATGTCGATCACTTTGTGTCGACACCCGCATAGTCACATGGGGTTTTTTTGACATCTGGTGAGGAGGAAGGATGGATGGGTACCCGCTCTTTCACGCTATCTCTTCCAAATGAGGTGGGTATTACAAAGGTTGTGATGGTTGGAGGTATCTCAGTGAAATAGATAGTGGTTGTGATAGACCGGGTGTCTTCGGGTGAGTTTTGATATGGTTGTGCTTGTGGGGTGTCAAGCCCAGGTGTCTTTGGGAAAAATGTGACATAGCTCAGGTGTCTGTAGGTAGGATAAGATGAGATGTAGTGGATTATGGTAAATATCATGCATGGTAAAGATTTATGTCCTTTATGTTCATGATACCCTACTTTTTGGTTATAGTTGTGATGTGATAGACCAGGTGTCTTTAGGCGAGATGTGATGTGACCGTTCTTATGGGGTGTCAATCCCAGGTGTCTTCGGGAAGTATGTGTTGTAGCCATGATTGTGGGGTGGTGTGGTATATGAAAGATATGGGATCACCAGTATATATGATGTTGGGGTGTGAGAGTGCAATATTAGCGGGAAAGTGGTTTGGGGTACCTTATATCAATATGATTCATGTTATATTATATTACTTGGACTGTTTTATTTGGTGAGTGTGTCTTATTGAGGTTGGGATGGATATTTGACCTGTTTAAGTGCTATTGGTTCCTCTATTTTCTCACAGGTGCATTAGTGTTCTTCTTTCATCTGTGAATGAGAGAATTTGGTTTTCTTACTAAGTATACTTGTATTCTCACCCTATGTATATAAACTATTTTCAGGTTTCCAGGAGGATTACATGGTCGTGATGGACATTACTAGCTCGAGACATTGGATAGCTTCTGTATCATTGCTTTACCTTTTCTTTTGGGTATTTACATTGGATACTTTTATTTGTATTGGTTTTATTTATACATGCATTATAGGATAGTTTTGGATTTCTTTTATATTGTTTCATGGAGTTTATTATGGATGATTAATCTTATCTCCTGATCCTATTTATTATTATATAGGGAAATGCCTCCCATTTCATAATATTTTTATACCCTTGGTGCTGGTTTCTAACCTGAGGCCTATTGGAGGTGGGAATAAAGGTTCATTATATAAATCCTCTAATTATGGTATTGTCACGACCCGACCCTACCCGGGCTCGAGCCGCAACTACCCCAAGCCCGCCTCCATAGGTCAGGGGCTGGAGACCAGCACCGAAGGCACAACAACTCAGGGAGGCCTTTGCTTGAGTACCTGTACACACACACGCAGCACACTCAATGTAAAAGTGCAGAGTAAAAGAAAGAACAAGAAGAGTAAAAAGAACAACTGCTATATATATACCACAAATGTGCATCGACCTCTAAACAGTACAAGGAAAAAGCTGAAAGTAAACTGAAAAGAAAAGGGGAAAAACACGTGCCCAACCAAAAAGTGCCACAACCCGGCAACAGGTAAACAAAAAGAAACAGATGACGGGTCTCCCACCTAAAACCCGGCCACGACCACCGCACGCGGTCCAAGCTCCCAAGCTTCTACGCTCCACTGAAGTCACGCTCCACCTGTCCATCGTCTTCAAGGGCACACCAAGTGCGGGAAAATCCCAAGCAGGGGTGAGTATAAAAATACTCAGTAGGATACCCCGAAGGCTCGAGGGAGCAACAAAAGGAGGTACCGAAGGGTGAGCAGTAGAGCGAACAGGAAAAGTAGAGGAGTACAACCGAAAGTGCAGTAAGGAGTATAGTAAAGAGTCCAGCTCAACCCAACAAGAGGAAAGAAGGTAGACTCATCCAAACACAAGGAGCTGGAAATGGTGAGAAGATGAACTTCCCGTCGAGTCTTCGCTACCTATAGAAGGAGAGTAGAATCGTCCAACCACGAGAAGCTGGACACGGAAATCACGTGGCATACCCCGCGCGTCTTCACCTCCCCTGGAAGAAGAGTAACCAACCCAAGAAGTGGGTACTATAACAAGGTATATACATATCTTTATGCTTAGCAAGAAGCCTGAATAACGTCGTAAGGGGATCTCCATCCCGTAGCTCAGCCCAAGAAAAGAGTAGCCAACAGTCCTAGAAGAAACACCAGCGATGCCCAGCATCCCACACGTCTGCCCCGAACTACAAGTCAAGGGCTCAATCACCACACCTCGACACTATCCGCTTTGGGCAGCACTGACTCGCCCGCAAGGTTTTAGATCGCGTCACAAGGACACGTCTCGGTGGGGGAAAAGCTCCTCGTACTTGAGAGTTATGGGGGAACGTCAACCACAACTCGTCACTGCCCCGCAGTCGAGAGGTCTGCTCAAAGTCGACAGGCGACCCCCTGCCCAGCCTCGCTGGAGGATCCTTGGAAGTCAACGGGTTCCCACTACAGGGAGACCCGGAAAGTTGACGGGTGCCACACTGCCCAGTCCCGTAACAAGGTAATCCACTGGAGGGCGACCTGGCTAAAGTCAGCGATGTGACCACTGCCCAGCCCCGCTGGAGGTAACCCGACATCGGGGACCACTGCCCAGCCCAGCTGGAGCTAAGCCCGGCATCGGGGACCACTGCCCAGCCCCGCTGGAGGTAAGCCCGGCATCAGGGACCACTGCCCAGACCCGCTGGAGGTAAGCCCGGAACTGCTCCGACCATCCCTGCTGGATGGTAACCCACTGACGAGCCCTGCTCGAAACAACCTCAGCTCTACTGGAAACAACCTCATCCCTGCTGGAAACAACCTCAGCCCTGCTGGAAACAACCTCAGCCCTGCTGGAAAAACCTCAACCCTGATAGAAACAACCTCAGCCCTGCTGGAACAACCTCCTGGGTAGAGGATCGGTGCTCGCGTAAAGTGTTGGTCACACCGAAACCACAAGCTCTACCAGGGAACACAGAGTAACGGGAGAAAATTTCTAGTCCTCATAAGGCGATCCCGCTCCAATCCACTGAGTCACTATCGAAGCGGACCGAGACATATCATCCCAGAGAGTGGGGGAAACACCCACGCTGTACGGACACCCGTAGCCACAAACGGTGCCGCAGACCGGTGAAAGGGCACGGTACGGAAACCCCTCACAGCCGAATAAGCAGAGGAACCAAACCATCTCTGCCGGTCAAACCATCGAGAACAAGACCAGGGGGAGAACACTCAACCCTGCTGGTCAGACAAAAGAGCACTAGGCCAGGGGAAACTCCACCCTGCTGGTCAAACAAACGAGCACAAAGCCAGGGGAAAACTCCACCCTGCTGGTCAAACAAATGACCGCAGAGGGACCCTGTACGTCGCGAGAGGTCAAGAGTACGTAAAGAAGAAAACGGAACACACGTGGGGCCCACACGACGTGGGGCCCCATGTCAGCCCCAACCAAGAGTACAAACATTCTCAGGTACAGACAACCACACGTACCTCCAAGCGCTCCCGTATACTCCCAGAGTATACCTCGTTCCAGTCCAAAGGCTATCGTGCACACGACACCCAGCGTCAAAGCGAAGGTGTGACGTAACAACTCCACCTCAAAGGCCCAGACACGGCCAACCACATCTTGTGAACCATTTATATCACTCTCCCAAGAGTGCGCGATCACATGCCAAGGGTCCGCTACAAACATAGTAGGGTGAACCACCACCGGAGCACTTTTCATGCTTTCACATTTAATAAGATCGTTCAAGAGGCTCTGCACAACCAAATGGATCACACCATTGTAATCCTTTCGGAAAAACACGCGATATCGACTACTTACTCGCCTCAAACGGATATCCGACGGAAAAGTCACCAACACCGCCTCACGCCCGAACGGCGTCCCGTGATCCCGAGCCTCGGCCCCGAAAACAGTCGAACGCATCACACCACTGCGATCCCATCGGGAAAACACGTCAAAAGAACTACTCACTTGAGTGCAACGGATATCCGGAGAAAAAGATACGTCCGGCGCACCGCACACGAGCGGTGCTTCGTGGGACCCGCAACCCGGTCCTGAAACTCAACGAACGGATCGCACCGTTGCGATCCTCTTGAAAAAGCACACAAGATGTACTATTCACTTGTCCAAAATGGTCACCCGGTGATAAAGATGGAAAATCACCGTCGACGCCCAAACGGCTCTCGTGGGCCTCGCACCATCGTGCGGAATTACAACGGGCAGACTGCGCCAATGCGATGCCCTCAGAAAAACACCCAACATCGACTGCTCGCACGCCCTGAACGGACGTCCGAGGAAAAAGTCGCTAAAAGCTGCACGCAGCTCAAAGGACGGGCCGTGGGGCCCATGCCTCAACTCCGGCGTCAACGCTCGGAACCACCCTAAAAACCTTCGCCTCGACGCCAGGGTTCCAACGCCACTGATGGCGCTTAAACCGGACGTCGGACGCGTCTGCGCCGTCCAAAACAAGAATCTCGGGAAAAACGCTCGTCCACTTAAAGACATGTCGCGCCTCCGCGGCCACTCGTTTCGGGAATTAAAAATTTCCCGAAACCATCTCAAACAGTCCACCTTGACACGGGCTTCGCGCTGCTGCAGACAAACGCGAAATACGGACACCCTGCAAACGATTTATCATTTTTCATAATAATAATAATAATAATATTATTATTATTATTATAAGACATTTTTTTTGTTTTTTTTTATAAAGCCAGACCAGCCATTCGGCCGGTCTTCATTTCCTAACAGGACCCACAGCATGCGGGTCCTTGTTCCCTAACAGACCGGCCATTCGGCCGGTCCCCGTTGACACACCCACAGGACCCGCGCGGCGCGGGTCCTGTCTCCCTCGCGTCATCCAGGGTCGCCGCTGCGACCCTCACCGGCGGAGGCCATCGCCCCCAGCTCGCAGGTGCCCGCTCGCCCAGCCGACGCCGCCTCCCATAGCATCTCGCCCAGGCGCCTCCGCTCGACCGCGTCGCGCGCCTCGTCGTCCCATCGTCCGGGAGCCCCGCTGAAGACCGCCGCACACTGCCGGCCGATCCCTACTCACGCCGACGCCCTGCTGCCGAACACCGCAGACCTCTTGGCCGACGCCTCCACCTGTTCCCCTACCACGCCGCTGCGCCTGCTCGCCGGACCGCCGTGCTGGACCTCCGGAATACACCAAAAAAACGACCGAACTTCGACTCGATGCAGCAAATGCCTCGGAACTCCAAAATTAAATTCGAGACTTGCGTTGGGAAGCTCGGAAAAAGGGATATGCAGTTATGGGATTCGCTCGAAGATCAAGTAGAAATTTGACGCATGTATATCAATTCAAAGAGGGTGCGAAAGTTTAAAACGAAACAAAACGACGCTTACCTGATTGGGCGTAGCCCGGAGCTTCGCCGCCAATCCGCACCTCGCCGCACTCGATGCTGCCTTGATCAGAGGAGGGAGGTGGAGGAGGTCTAAGGGAGGGCTCCTTGGTTGCTTGGGAGTTCCTCCGCCAGAGAACTAGGGGGAAGGGGAGAGAGTGGTGAGGTGCTTAAGTAGGGAAAAGAAAAATTAATTATTGAAAAAAATTAATTAATTTCATCCTTAATTTAACCCGCATCTGAAACTCTTGACAGGGTCGAGGTTAAACCTCCCCTAGGGTAAACACCACCTCCCGACCACAACGGCGGTCTTGGAATTTGATTCTGAGTTTTCGTTTGAAAGTTATAAATCTGAACGCCCAAAGCTGCCAAATTATGAAAACACCCCTGGGGCCATTTTTTCACAAACGGCCCGCGCCCGTGAAACTTATGCCCCTCCTAGGGTAAACGGAACGCTCTGAACTCAACGGTGCCCTTTTTTTCCAATATGAACCACCGTTTAAGAGATATTGGAGTTTCAACATTAAACGAATAAATTAATTAATTAATTTATCCGTTTAACCTTCCGAAAGCGAGCGAGGGGTCCAAACATCCCGCGCCGACATGTTTTATGTCGTTCCTAGGGTAAAAACCCCATTCCGGACCCATCCGTACACTCATATCTCTGATCTGGGTCACCATTCAGGAGTTATCACATTTATTTGGCGTTTCCAGTGTGAACGCACTGAAAATTTAATTTCGGCCACTCCGGGGCTCGGAATCGCACGCCGTCTGAAGGTGCTGCTCTGGAATATCATCAAGAATATTCCAAAGTCTTTCACAGAAAAAACCAGATTCTTACAGGTATATTTGGTGGGAGGGGGTCATGATAGAGTGGTATCAATGGTGATAGTTGAGAGATAAAAATAAGTTTAGATTTATGAACAATAATGATTACATGGGTTGGTATGGAAACAATGCGAATTGACCTTGGTGAATGACATAGGCCAGTTAGACTGTCTAGGATATGGGATTTCAATCCCCCATGATCTAGTACATGAACTCTAATCTTATTAAATAACCAAGTGAGTCAGACCTATTTTTAGGGTAGAGACCTAGGAGTGGTACATGTGTCATGATGACTTGTGTTCTTGTTTGAATTGGGTTGTTTTGGAAAGGTTAAAATAAATAAAATGAATTAAAATGAATATTAATAAAATTACATACTACCTAGGCTTAGGAAATCATTATTTTCTCTTTTAGTTATGGCTCATGTTCATCGTCTGCGTGCAACTCAAGTAGTTGAGGTTCATCAGGTTGATTCGGTTGATCATTGTATAGTTGATCCACAAGGGGAGGATAAGTATTGGTAGAGGGTGTTGTGCACTTTCTAGCGGCAGGATTTGGGGAATTATGAGGGAAGTGTTTCAAATGTGGAGACAGAGAGCTGACTGGAGGAGTTTGAGATCAATTTCAATTTGATCTAGGCCTCGATGGAGTACTGGGTTCCTTTGTAATTTAGTCATACGTGGGGTGTTGCGCATCAATGGTGGGCACTATACTTGGGATACTGAAAGGAGGAAGATGTTTCATGGGTCAAATTATAGACAGAGTTTATTTCGTTGACTATGAAGGTATTAAAGAGGCAGGAGCTTCTTTCTCTTCAGTAGGGGATTATGTTAGTGTGAGATTTGGGAATCAAGTTCAAGGACCTTCTACATTTTTTCCTAGATCTTTTTACAGATTAGAAGTCTCATGTGATGTGTATTGAGGAGGCACTCCATCCTTCTATCTAGTATGAAGTTACTCCTTTTATGTTACCAAAATATCTAGAGGTTCAGTAGAAGGAAGAGTTAATTGAGTAGATTTACTCATGAGAAGGTTTACCATGATATGGGAACCAACAGGGTTCCTTGAAGAGTAGAATTGTTAGTGGTCGGTCTCAGGCACCAAGACCTTTGAGGTTTTGACCGTAGGAATTTGAACTCACTAGCTTCCTTTTTTCATTATAGGGACAATGGTTTCTATGATTTTCCTTGGGGATTTGTGCCAATGTGTTTTGGTTGTGGGGTTCATAGCCATCACCATAACTAGTGTCCAGTATCCCCCCCCCCCGAGATTAGTTTAGTGGAGGTGGACAAGTTGTTTCCAGCCTCAACAGTAGTTTCCAGTGAGACCATTTTAGTAGCAGGGGTAGTAGTCTTATGCTCTATTGAGGGTAGATGGAGTAGGTAGAGGCTAACCCCTGGATGTTCCTTGTACTCAGGGACCTCGGCCCAAGCATTTTTGTGGAGGTGGTCGTCAATAGAGAGGTAGAGGAGTTTGGAATGGTTAGTTTCATGTAGTGGAGGCAATAGTGCTAGAGGGGATAGAGATCATCAGATGTATGATTATTTTGTTTAGTACTCTTTTTTGTTCCTTGTTTGATTTAGAATCTTCTCACTCCTTTGTTGCACCCGCTCTAGCCCATTCTCTGGGACTAGGCATAGATAGGATTTCTGTACCCCTAATGTTTACTATGCCAATAAAAGGCCAAAAAAACTTATTTTATTTTTTTCAAGGGTGTAGATTGATGATACAGACACATAAATCCCATGGGGATCTTTTCTTACTAAAAATGAATCCATATGATGTCATCATAGGCATCGATTAGTTGTATTCCGTACATGATGTTATTAATTTCTTCCGGAGGAGAGTTGTGTTATCAGATGTGGATAGCTAGTGTGGGGTATTAATTAGTGATTAGGGTTGTCAGATGGGCAGTTTTCATGTGTATCCCCTTCTTTCTTTGTTATATGGGTTGTCGGTGGAATCTGTGGATGTTGGGATAGTAGAGGTTCCTACAATAGCTGGGGAGTTTATGGATGTTTTTTCTGAGGAGGTTGTGATGCTACCTCCTCAATGTGATATTGAGTTCAAGATATACTTTTAGCATGGTAATTATTTAATTTAGATGGGTCCTTATCAGATGAAACCTTATTAGTTGGGGGATCTGAGGATTAATATTTATGATCTGATGCAGAAGGGTTTTATTTGGTCTAGTGTGTCACCATGGTGTGCTTCAGTGTTGTTCATCAAGAATTCATATATTAGTCTGAGGTTGTTTATAGACTATTGATGGTTAAATCAGTTGACAGTCAAGAACTATTACCCTCTCCTAAGGATAAACGATCCTTTCAAATGTCTAAGAGGGGCGAGTTGGTTTTCTAAGATCGATTTGTGATCTGGATTTTAGGTTCTAGGTGCAGTGGAAGCATATGATGGGTCATTCCCAAAAATTATTTTTGTCATGATTGATGATCAATCTAAGATTTACATAATGATAAATTCCATGATCAAAAAATATAATTAAAAAATACAGATAATTGATAAAATTCCAGAACCAGAGCAAAGGATCGTCACATATTATTTATAATTAATTTAATCAATTTAATGAATTACCTTGTGAGAAATTATTTCTTCATTGATGGATCTAATGATAAATCTATGTTGTATCATCATTTCTTTATAGGAATCAAGACCATATTTCCTCTAACGTTGATCCACACATGTTCCAAAAATCTCCAAACGTCGTCGTAGGAATCTCCGAGTGTTAGCATAGAAAATACTATCACTTGCATTATTCGCCTTTGATCACCATGATAATCACTTCCAAATCATTCTCCTTGATCTCTATAGACTCAAGAGTGGAAGATGGAGGATTTAATGACCCAAAAAATGTACTTCTTTTATTTATGGATCTCTTTTCTCCTAATAAATTTTTATTATGTTTTACAATAAAACCACATCAAATTACTTTGGACCCAAATTGTAGGTTTCAAAAATGATCTAATTATTATAAGAAATTAATGTATATGGAATAATGATTATTTTAATTAAATAGTATGATTAAAAACAACTATTTTTAAATTTAAATGATAAAATAATTTTACTTTTTTATGTTATAAATTTCACTTTGCAATTTTACTATTCATTTTTTGTCCACTATTATTTTTAATAACTAAGTATTTTCATATTTAAAAGTCAAATTTCTCATACTTAGATAATTATTATGGTTAAATAAACATCATTTTTGAATTCCAAATGTCAAAATTAACCTAGGATGAATTTTTAGAAATTTTCTAAGAATTTTCAATTTGATGAATAGTGTTTTTTATGAATAGTATAAAAATATTTTATTAAATAACTTTTTTTGTGAAACAATTTTCAAAAAATGGTCTTCTACAATTGTGATCAGTAAGAAATTTAGTGTCCAATATGATCAACTTTATTTTCAGAGAATAGTAAAGTATGAATAGTAATATACCATTATAAATAGTAATGAATAGTAAATTCACCAAAAAATATTAACTTCTCCCATGAATGTATAAATACAATTTAGACATCTTAAAAGTGAAAAAATGATCATAGTATAAGTTTTGGTATTTTTGTATGTCATAAATATTTTATTTACAATTTTATAATTAATTTAATAATTTAAAATGGAAATATATTTTCATAAAATATAATCATAAATTGTTACTTTATTGTATTATGGTTATAAGATAATTTTATGGGACCTTGATTACTTTCTTAAGGTGTTATAAAATGAGTTATAGTTTTAAAGTTGTATTTTTGGAATAAATAACGATTTTATTTAAAAATTAAATTAAAAATATTTAGAAAATTATATTCATAAAATGGAGTTCATTTTTTTATTTAGAGCATCGATATTAGGTTAGGGTGAATTTTTGGGATTTTTCTGAAAGATTTTAATTTTCAGTGAATAGTAAAAATACAGTTTTGAGTTTCGGGTGTTTAATGACATCATTAATGATGTAATAATGATGTAAGATTTCTGTTAGACTTATAAATAGTGAGATATTATATGAGGTGTCCCAAGTGGAAAATACCATGGGAAAATACCATGGGAAAGCCCATGGTTTTTCAAATACCACCGATGAGGTGTCCCTTGGAAATTAATAATTTATTCTCTTACTTTTCCTATAAATACCAATCCATTTCCCTCATTCATTTCATTAAAAAATACTCCTCAACAAAATTATGGTCTCCTTACCACCCAAGGAGTCCTCCCAAGGTTCCCTCAATCCTTCCAAGGTCTCGACCTTCATGCTTTTGAAGTTACTCTTCAAGGTAAGGGAACCTTTCACCCTCCTCTTTTAAGTCATGACTTCCTTTATGTTATGTCTTATAGTTCCATTTTATTATGAGGGGGCTTGTTCTTATATATCTTTACTACTTTAAATTTCATTTCCAAATTATTAGAGACCCTTTCTACTCTCATCAATTGATTTTCTGAATTTTTATGTGACGTTGTTAGGCTACCAAATTTTCGTAAAAGAAATTGCGCTTTCTCTTTCCTTGCAAGTTTCCTTTTCATGTGGTGTGTCATTAAATTGTCCACACCATGATCTTATTTCTTTTTATTTTTTACCTCTACTGTAAAATGATTCATTTATTTATGGGAGACCCTTGTCCCCTCTCTTTATATTATTTTCTAAAACCATGTTATATAGCTGTTATGCTGCAGACATTTCATCTCAAAATTTCTCTCTCTTTTTCTCAAGGAATTATCTTGTTTTATTTATGTGAATACCCAGACTTATTTTGTTTCTATGGGTGTTAATAGATAAAAAAAATTATATATTTTATTCTATAATTGACATAAATGTAACCCTTACTCCCTTTCCATGGGTTATAAATGACATAACGATCTTATTTTTAAGCACTTTTAAAACGTCGCGATTTTGAAGTGAAACCCATTTCTTTTACTCTCTTTGGGTTATTTATTAAATGTTTGATTATGATCTATGTGGATCACATAAAATTAAATACATATTAAGGTTGTAACCTAATAGTTCTCTAATGCATTGGGTAAAGAATTAATCTCTAGAGATAACAAGTTTCACGATGCCTTGGTGAATAACCTTGGTAATTTTTATGACACCTTGGGTATGAACCTTGGTGATATGTTCATGAATTTATAAATGAAATTTTTTAGCCACATATTCAAGTTATGTTTAAAGTTATTTTCATTATGAAATTCCTCTACTTCCATTGCTCATGTCTTTATGTTTTTTTTATCAAGTTCTTATTGATATCACAAGTAAACTGATTCTCTTGTTTACCCTTATTGGGCCTTCTGCTCACCCTTTCCTTTGATGTATGTCTCCAGGATATGAGATGCAGTAATTGTACATAGTATGAACCTATGATGAAGCCTTAAAAGTGTTTTATAAGAATGTTTTATGTTTTCTTCATGTATTATGTTCCTAATTTCCAAGACACTAAACCTAAAAGATCTTCTAATATGTTAAATTTGTATTATCTAAAGAAAAGTTATGTAATAAAAATGCGGGATGCCATAGAGGAATATCGATCTCCATTCTTGGAATAATTCTTGGAGAAGGGATCTCTCTTGGGCTTCAAGAGGATTCTTTGGATTCATTATGTACAACAAAACAAATTAATTGGCCCTCTTGAAAAATAATATAATTTGGTTTATATACTGCTAGCATTAGAAATAAATAATTTCACAAGTGCCATTTATTATTTATTTAATCCCTATGGAACCTCATTTATATAATAATAATATTATTATTATTATTTCTTGACATGCGCTAAATTCACAAATTAAAATTAAATATTATTTATTCAAATAATATTCAATATATATTATTTCTAAACAAACCATTAAACTCAATCCCCCATTCCTCCATAATATTTATTAGTCCTTGAATAATGACTATTTATTTATTAAATAAATATAATTCCATTATTCAATAATAAGTAAATAAATATTATATTCACTAAAAATAAAATAAATATTTATTAAATATTCTGCTCACTTAATATTATCTCGAATAACCGGTGATGAGATATATGTGATCAAGAAAAAATGAATAATTATTAAACCACATGTAGTAATAATATTTATTCAACTTGTTAAATAATAAACAATAATATATTATTTAACTGATATTATGGATACACTTAGCGTGTGACCCTTTGTGCCTCTTTTTCGATGGAATTAGGTGAAATAACCTAAATTCCAAGGTTAGCATCTAGAAACATGCTAAGGAACCTATAGAGAAATAATTTAATGTTTTAATGACATAATAACTCATATGGATTCTCACTATGTAATATAATCCCTTTATCACAATATCTCTATTCAAGTAGGTTGTATGGTGGTGCTATCAACTTATGTGCTCGATGTCACTTTCTTTAAATTTCTAGAAATCAAACTTTCCATGGCCGTGGATTTATTTAGGATATATAATTTCCATCAAAATGCATGATATATTAACTTATGTTAAATAATAGAAGGGAAAAATCCTTTCTCGCATTATTCATTAATGCAATATTACTTGTGACGCACCCAACGTACCCTACCTCACTGCAAACATATTTCATCATAGTTTTTCTCAATACATAAAATTACATGACTTATAATACTTATTAATGATAATCATAAATTCTAAGGATCAATACACATGTATGTATATGGGAATATCCAATGACACATATAAATGTATATTTCTTACTGGTGAGTCTCATTATGATAATATCCTACAATGGATATTACCAAGGGCATACACCGTGATAAGGTGCATCAAAGTCTCATGAGTCTATACCCCTGATAGACTGAATCATTCATTTCCCTCAAATGATATCATCCAGATATAGAACATATATTTAATAATACCTTCATGACACTTCTGGGTTCTCATCATAGTGGGGAACTGCTATGACCTTTCAGTGCAACAAAAACTCTTAGGACATTATAACATAGTATGCCATGCATAAGAACAATCATGGTGTGATAAAAAAAATTATTCATATTGAAAATAAAGAATATAGGTTATCATAAACTAAAAATAATTTGGTTCTAGAGTACCAAATCCAACATACTCCCACTTACACTAGACCCAACTACTAACAACCTTCATTTCACTAACTCTCACATGATACTCATGCTTATTTTGAGATAGGAGTTAGTCAAGGGGTCTTCCATATTTTATTTTATAGTAACTATTCTTACTAAAACTTTACCCCTATGATAAAAATACCTCAAGATGTGATACTTTTAGAGTATATGATTTTTCTATTGGTGTGACCTTATCTCTTTTGTAATATCCACAAATATAGTATTATCACAATAAAATATGATAGGATATTTACTTCTAGGTACCACATCAAGATCTTAGAAAAAGATTCATATCCAAATAGCTTCCTTGGATACATCATAAGACACTATATACTTGGAATCTACTTTAGAATCTATAACAACTGGATGATTTGAACTCTTCTATCTCACAGCTCCTCTGTTGAGATAAAAAACATATCTTGACTATGACATCAAATCATTATGATCTATTTTAAAACTAGAATCAGTATAACCCATGATGACTAGCTTCTCATCTTCTCCATAAATTGGGAACATATCCTTAGTTCTTATTAGATACTTGAGGATAACCTTAACAGCAGACTAATGTTTTTATCTTGGATCTACTTGATATTTTCTTACCATTCTCAATGTAAAGACAACATCAAGTCTAGTACATAACATGACATACTTGATTGATCCTATCACTGAAGAATATGGGATATTACTCATTCTCTCTTTCTCTAGTTGTGTCAAAGGACACATTTTCTTAGAAATATGTATACCATGTGACACTGAAACCAATCCCCTATTGGATTATTCCATACTAAATCTATTTAGTATCTAGTAAATGTATGTAATTTTAATAAGTCTAAGAATCCTCTAAGATCTATCAAAAATGATCCAGATCCCTATAATATTGGATTATTCACCTAAGTTCTTCATGGATAAACACTTATTTAACTACTCTTTAAAAGACTGCAAGATTGGTATGTCATTTCTAATAAGTAATATGTCTTCAACTTATACTACAAGGATAACGACTACATTTCTACTAAACCACTTATAAACACATGGCTCACATTCATTCCTAATAAAACAAAATTCTTTTATAACTTCATTGAATTGAATGTTGCATGAACTAGATGCTTTCTTCAATCCATAAATGGATCTATGAAAGTATAATTCTGATGTATTTAAGCATAGAAACTGGTAAAAAGGTTTCATCTTAGTAAATTCCTTGATTCTATTTAAACCCTTTAGCCAATAGCCTTGCTTTATAGGTATTTAATTTACCTTCCATGTCTAGTTTCTCTTGAATACCCATTTTTACCCTATGGTATTTTTATCAAATGTCACATTGACCAGAACCTAAACTTGGTTTTGATACAAGTAATCAATTTTAGAATTCATGGATTCTTTCCATATTGTAGTTTCTAAGATATCTACTACCTATTTATAGGATAGAGTTTCATCATTGTCAAATAATAATGATTCACCATCTTTGGTGACTAGAAAAAATATCTCTCTGGTTCTCTTACCTGTCTATTTCTTCTATTAAGTATTTGTGTTTCAGGAACTACTTCTTCCATAGGGACCTGTGGAATCTATTCCTATATGAACTCTTGTGTATCATGAGTATCAACTTCATAGAATTCAATCTTTCTACCACTATCCTTTTTGATTATGTGATCCCTTTCAAGAAATTCATCTTGTCTAGAAAAAATCACTTTTTTCTAAAGGGTTTTATAAGTATCATCCCATTGTTTCCTTAGGATATCCAATAAAAATACACTCTTTACCTTGGGGTGATAATTTGTTACTTGATAAGGCCTTAAAATTCCTATCAACCCCATAAACATGTATGTGTAAAATTAGGTTTCTTTTCACTCCACAACTCGAAGGGAAATTCATTTACCATTTTAGTTGGTACTCAGTTTAATATATATGTTTCAGTTTATAATGTTTATCCTCAAAAGGATAATGTAAGATCTGCATGGATAATCACCGACCTTACCATTTCTAAAAAGGTATGGTTCCTCCTTTCACTAACACCATTCTACTATGGTGTGTAAAGTTATGTGATTTGAGATAGAATCTCAAACTCCCATAAAAATTAGATAAACTTTAGGTTAAAATATTCACCACCTTGATCCGATCGAAGATTATTTATATTATTTCCATGTTGATTCTCTACTTAATTCTTGAATTATTTGAATTTATCAAAGGACTTGGACTTATACCACATCAAGTAGACATAACCATATCTACTCAAGTCATCTGTAAAATTTATGAAGTAAGAATACCCACCTCTAGATTCTACTAGAAATGGTCCATGTACATCAGTGTATACTTGTCCTAAAAGATCTATGGATATTTCACCCTATCCACCAAATGGTTGTTTAATCATTTTTACTTATAAAAAATCATAACATCTTTCAAGTGGTTTTATCTCAGAAGATTCTAAAAAACCATCTTGACAGATCTTAGTCAAATGATTCATATTTACATGACTAAGATGGTGATGCCATAGGTGGGTGTTATATGATTCATGTGAACATTATTAGTTATCTATTTACAATAATTTTTTTTCATAATTTAATACATAAATACCATTATTTAAATGTTCTATACCATAACATATGTTGTATTTATAAAAGAAAAAAAATTTATTTTAAAATTTTAAAATAAAACCATATATATCTAGGCATGATATAGAAATTATGTTCTTTATAACAGTTGGTACATAATAAGAATACCTTAAAACAAATATCATTCCCATTGTAAATGAAAGGTGGTAGTCACCAATGTCTAGAGAAACTATCCTCGCATCATTGGCAGATCACAAATCCACCTCTCCTCTAGAAATATTTAATAATCTAATTGGTTCCTACATTTGGATACAGATGTGAGAACCACAAGATGTATCTAATTTCCAATGTGTATATATTTAAAGATTACACTCAATAACAAACACACCTTTAGATTCCCCGTACTTTTGGGTGAAAATCTTCTTATAGTGGCCTTGGTTGCCACATAAAAAACATACTTCTTCCTTTTCCATACCCTACCTCTAGATCTTCATATTATTAGAAAGATGGTGCTCGATAACTTTAGACTTATTATGATTCCTTTTCCCCTTCACCTTGTTCTTATTTTTCTTATTAACCATAAGGACCACAAGTTTATCATGCCCCATGTCCTTATCTACTTGGTGCATCAAAGTAAGAAGTTCTGAAAGAATATTTTCATTATTTCTCATCTTATAATTAAAAATAAAACTATAGAAGGTTTTGGGTAGTGAGGAATGTAAGATATTTATGCACAACTCATTTTGGAATTTAATCCCTAAGATGTCTAATCATTCAATATATCCAATTAACTTGACTACATGAGGCCCAGCTGGTGCCGAATCTATAAGATTAGTTGTAAACAAAGCATTGGAGATATCATCTCTCTTTTCATTCCTTCTCTTGATAGATATACTAAAGGTGAGACATCATGCTATATGAATCCATGTCCTCATGTTGCTTAAAAATCTCACTGGTCATGGATGATAGCATGAAACATTGAACATCAGTAACATCATTCAAATGTTTCTCATATAAAGGCAACTCTTCCTCACTATCCTCGTTACTAGGCACATCAGGAATATGTTCTTTTAGAAAATATAATTTACTTTCATGGTATAGGATAACGTGCAAGCACTTTTTCCACTCTTGTAAATTTGTGTTGGTGAGAAGGTTATCCTTCTCAAGTATAGATCGTAGTGATATGTTTGAAGTAATTTTATTACTATTTATAAAAAAAATATGAGAAAATATTTAGTACTTTATTTGATAAAATTTAGACAAATAAATAAATATTATATATATTAATATTCTACAATTTTATTGAAACCCAATATCCCTCACCATTGGATTTAGAATATCTTGTTGCTTGGAAATTATAGTGTAAAGGATCTATATTACCCTTAATTATCATTACCCCAAATTTGGTTGGTCAATAAATTTGAAGGGTTTTAGGTAGGAATTACAATTTACAACTACATTAACTCACAATTTCTTCATTTATTGAGTGGAATCCCCAATCTTGAAATCTTTAAATTGTATTTCCTCAACTCTTTCCCATAATTTACACCAAGTCTTACTTTGGTAGTCAACCCTTTATGTGAACTAAGTTAATTCAACCCAAAATTTCAAGTTATATTTTCATGATAATTGAAATCACCCAAACTTTGGCTATTCAGACACTTTGAACTATGGTTTGATTTTAAATGAATTAGTGGAAGGCTATACCAACTTAATATATAATTGAGTTATTTTATCCTTTATGTGTAAATTTCTAATTTTTATATTTATTACATGCTTTTTAATATTAAGTATATTTACTTAAGTGATTAACCATGTCTTAGTTAATATTTATGCATAATACAATTTATTTTAGTTCTATATTGTATGATTGTTAATTCATTAATTCATGTGATTGCAAAAAAACATTCAGAATGAAATAACCATGAAACTTGACATAAATAAAATAATAAAGTAGTATGATCATGATCTTTTACTAATGGTTAGTTTATGTAGTGGATGATAAACTTATTGTAGACCTAAGGGAAAAACACCTTGAACCAATTAAGGTTCATGTTACAACTTTCCACCCATCCGCCCATGTATCTCTCTTGGATTGGTTTCACCTCGACTCCAAACTTGAACTGCATCCACTGTCTTAGGATCTCCATCCATTACATATGATTTTACTCACATTAAGGTGAGGAGAAGGAATTTATATAAAAGAAACCATGGGTATAATACCCTTACATAATAATAGGAGAGATGGAATGCAAACCAACAATTTAATTTAATAATAAATTAAATGAAACCAATCACATACAATGGTCTGGTCTAGGTTCATGATCATCCATATACATGCAATGAATTATGCATTTAATAAAATTATAATTCAATTATTAATCATTCTTATTTAAGATAAATTGTGCCTAAATAAATTAATCATCTTATTTAATTAATCAATTATTTTATCTTAATTATAATCTGAATTTCTTTGAGATCTCATCCGTCAAAATTTTAAAATAAATAAATAATTTTATTTAAAATTAACTATGTATATAAATGTACTTTGGAGGAAACACAGTGAGTACCCATCTGAACTACCTAAAATTTATTATACTTGTATACTATTTACTCTTGTGACATGTAGAATCAAAACTTATCACATACTTTAATAATGCAAACAATCAAATTAATTATTATATAGATTACATGATTTTTCTATCATGAGTTATGATTCAATGCACATAGAGTAATAACTATAATGTGAATCATACATGATATGAAGATACGAACATTACACATAAATTAATTAAACATTAATATATATTAAAACCCATAATATCAAATGTACTATCAATTTAATGACCACACACAAGTACATTTTGATAAAGTTTTCACAATATAATAAATTAATTTTAATTCTACATAATTTGGTAAAAGTACACAACATGTACATTGGAGCAACATGATGTGTATGTTTTCTCACTGTCTATCCATGACACACACCTAGGGACTCGGTGTGTAATCGTGCCATGGAAAATTTTGGAGTAAATGGTGTGTACATGGGGTACCATCGTGTGGTCTCCGAGTTACATAGTCACCAATTAGCTAGGCCATGTAAGAAGATACATGGCCAGTTCGTGACTAAAGGACTACACACCATGTAACTTCTGTACACGGTGTGTACTCTAGTTGATCGTGCATCGGGATAGCCTAGTTAACATGTGGTGTATAATTAAATACACAACATGTAATAAATGAACACACCTTGAATTAATTCTAAATTAATTCTTGGTTCATTGAACACTAGTACACGACATGTACCTATGGGTTACATGACATGTACTCTTTTGTTATCTGTTCAAATTACTCGGCACCTCTGTATGAGTTCCTCAAATTTATTTTGTTAATAAAATTAATCGATTCAATTATATTTATGAGAAATGAATAGAAATAAGAAAATATCACAATTCAGATTAAATAACGATTAACCTAGAATTGAAAACCAATTACATATGCATAAATCAATCAATGATATTTAAATAATTATAAATAATTATGTGATCACTATGATACCACTTTTAGATTCCAGGAATAGTGGAAGCATGTGATGGGTTATTTACAACATTGGTTTTTTTACGATCGATGATCAATACAAGATTTACACTACTATAAATTCTATGATTAATGTAATTGAATAAAATAATATAGATAATGAATAAAATTCCAGAACTAGAGTGCAGGATCATCACATATTATTTAGAATTAATTTAAGCAATTTAAAGAATTGCCTTGTGAGAAATTATATATTCGTCAATGGATCTAACAACATATCTATTTTGTACCTTAATTGCACTATAGGAATCAAGATATTCCATCTAATGGTGATCTATATGTGTTCCAAAAATCTCTGAACATCGCTGTAGGAATCTCTGAGTGCTACCATGATGGATCTTATCGCTTGTGTCATTTTCCTTTGATCACCATGAGAATCACTTCCAAAGTGTTCTTCTTGATATCTCTAGACTCAAGAGTGGAAGATGGAATAATTTTATTCCCCATTCTTGGGAGAATTCTTAGATAAGGTAGTTCTCATGGGCTTCAAGGGGTTCTCCAGATTCATTGTGCGCAACAAAACAAATGAATTGGTTCTCTTGAAAAATAATATAATTGAGTTTATATACCACTAGGATTAGAAATAATTAATTGAAAAGTTCCATTTATTATTTATTGAATCCTTGTGTAACCCCATATCTATAATATTATTATTATTATTATTTCTCAACATGTTCTAAACTCATGAATTAAAATTAAATATTATTTATTCAAATAATATTAAATATATATTATTTCTCACCGGACCATTAAACTCAGTTCACCATTCCTCCATAATATTTACCAGGACATGAATAATGACTAATTATTTACTAAATAAATATAACTTCATTATTCACCAATAAATAAATAAATATTATATTCACTAAAAAGAAAATATATATTTATTAAATATTCTCCTCACTTAATATTCTCTTGAATAACTAGTGGTGGAATATATTCTATCAAGAAAAGATGAATAATTATTAACCCATGTATGGGAATAATATTTATTCAACTTGTTAGATAATAAATAATAATATATTATTTAACTATAATTCTTGATACACTTAATGTGTGACCCTCTAGGCATCTTTCTCAATCCCATTAGGTGAAATAACCTAAATTCCAAGGTTAGCATCCAGCAACATGACAAGGCACCCATAGAGAAATAATTTAATGCTACAATGACATAATACCTCATATGGACACTCACTATGTAATAAAATCCATTTATCATGATATCTCTAATCAGTTAGGTCGCATGATGGTTCCATCAACCTATGTGATCAATGTCTCTTTATTTGAATTTTCAGAAATCAAACTTGCCTATAGAACACCATGACCATGTATTTATTTAGTCTATATCATTTCCATAAAATATCTTGAGATATCAACTTCTGTTAAAGAATAAAAGGGACAAATCCTTTCTCTCATCTTTTATTAATTCAATATTACTCATGATGCACCCAACATATCCTACCTCACCACAGACATATATCATCATAGTTTTTGTCAATACATCAAAGTACGTGAATCATAATAATCATTAATATTAATATTAAATTATAAGGATCAATACACAAATCCACATATAGGAACATCCAATGACACATATGAATGTGGATTTCTTACTAGTGGGTATCGTTTGCATAATATCATATACTATATATTACCAAGGGAGTACACCATGAGAAGGTGACTCAAATTCCCATGAGTATCTATCCTTGATATCCTAAATCATTTGTTTCCCTCAAATGATATCATACACCTATATAATCTATATTTAAGAATACTATCGTGGCACTTCTGGGTTCTCATCATAGAGGTTAACTGCTATGACCTTTTAGTGTGATGAATACTCTTAAGACATTATCACATACTATTTCACATAGAAGAACAATCATGATGTGATAATATGTTTATTAATATTAAAAACTATTAATAAATGTTATCATATAAGTACACATAATTTAGTTCTAGGTCACCAACTCCAACATGGATATCAACAGTTGAGGGTAAAGGAGAGCAATATCCTGAAGACTGCCTTCAGATGTAGGTATAGACACTTCAAGTTCATAGATATGTCATTAAGTTCTATGGATACACTAGTTGTGTTCATGGGGATTATTAACTCTATGTTCCATGATCTCCTTGACCAATTTGTCTTCATATTCATCAATGATATCTTGATCTACTCGAATTTAGAGGAGGAGCATGTCGATCATCTCATAACTGTCTTGCAGGTCCTTCAAAGCCATCAGCTCTATGGAAAGTTATATGTGTGTAAAATTTAGACACAAGAGGTGAATTTCCTTAGGGATTTTATGTCTTAGCTTGGAGTGTAATTAGACCCATAGAAGGTTGAGATAGTTGTTTCTTGGGAGACACTTAAGAACATGGTAGAGGTTTACAGTTTTCTTGGTCTCATAGGCTATTATCGGAGGTTTATACCTGATTTATCTAGAATTGCAGCATCATTTATAGAATTGACTAGGAAGTAATATAACTTTGTGTGGAATGATCAGTTCTAGGTATTATTAAGTTACTTGAAGGATAATTTGGTTAGTGCTCCAGTGCTTCGGTTTCCTGAGGAGGGTGTAATGTTTGAGGTTTTTTATAATGCTTCTTGTATGGGTTTGGGATGCGTGTTGATGTAGTATAGGGTAGTAATATATTATGGGTATAGAAAGTTACATCCCTATGAGTGTAAATATACCACCCCATGATCTGGAGCTAGCATTAGTTATGTTTGTGCTAAAGTTGTGGCAACATTGCCTCATCGGGGATCGCTTTGTAGTCTTCACAGATCACAAGATCTTGAGGTACATATTTTCTTAGTGTGATATGAACTTGAGGAAGTAGAGGTGGATGGAAGATCTTCAGAATTATGATTTTGAGATCTCCTTCACCTTAGGAAAGGGGAATGTTGTGGCAGAATATTTGAGCAGGAAGTTGTGGAAAGATGTTGTTCAGGAGTTTGGGGATTCTTGGATAGTGATGGAGGAGTTAGAAACCTTGAACTTAGATGCAAGGGTGGATGGTGGTAGAGGTTTTTTTGCAGATGAAGGTGATGTATTCTATGATTTAGCAGTTTTAGGTGTCTCAGTGGAGATACTCAAGGGTAGAGGTAATTTGTGATCATATTTTCCATAGTGATGCTCTCAAGGGATAGTCAGAGGATGGTCGAAACTGGATATTATCTTGTGGGAGGTTATTTGTTCTAGTGGTGATGTGTGGGGGTTTCCTTCATGAGTTTCATAGCTCACCTTTGGTAGTACACTTAAGAGTTTCCAAGATGAACCATGGTTTTAGGATGCAGTTTTGGTGGCCCAAGATGAAACAGGTGGTTGTGGAGTTTGTCGTGAGGTGTCTAGTTTTCCAACAGATAAAGGTCGAGCTTCATGTTCCTAGTAGTTTTTTGCAACCCTTGGATGTTCTCGAGTGTAAATGGGATGAAATATTAATGAATTATTTCATAGGTTTACCCAGATCTGGGGGAGTTTGTGATGCTATCTGGGTGATCATGGATTGGTTGATGAAATAAACCTACTTCTTAGCAATCATGGTGCTGAGAAAAGTGGATTATTTAGCTAAGAGTTATGTGGATGAGTTGGTATAGTTTCATGGATGTAAAAGGTAAATTATATTATATCAGGATACATGTTTTACCTTGTGAGTATGGAGGGTATTTCGACATGATTTTGTCACTCATTTATGCATCAACACTACTTTCCACCCTCAAATGGATTGGTAAACAGAGAAAACCATCCATACATTGGAGGATATATTATAGGAATGCATTTTGGACTTGGGTGGATCTTGGGTATGACACTTTCCATTGGATGAGTTTTCCTATAATAATATATATCAGTCTTACATTGACATGGATCTGTTTGAGGCTTTGTATAGGAGACCGTTTCATTCTCCATTATGTTGGATGGAGGTTGGGGAGGCAGCAGTTCTTAGACCCGATGTGGTCCAAAGTGTAATAGAGAAGGTTTAGTTGGTTCAAGAGAGGCTCAAAGTATCATAGGACCGACATAAGTCTTATTCTAATCATAGGAGGAGGTATTTGGTGTTTGAGATTGGGTAATACATATTCTTGAAGGTTTACCATCAATGTGGGTAGATAAGGTTTGAAAGAGGGAGTAAGCTTTATCCCAAGTTTACTAGGGCCTTTCAGGTGTTGGGGTGAGTTGGTGAGGTGTAATATCAGTTGGTGTTTCCACCGTGTCTGGAGAGGATCCATGAATTATTCCATGTATCTCATCTTCATTGGTATGTTCACAGGGAATTCCATGTCATTGACTGGGGATAGTTGGATATCAAGGATTATGCGACGTTCATAGAGTGACCAATAGAGATCCAGGATCATCAAGAGAAGTCACTACATGGATATACCATTCTTTTGGTTCATGTGTTGTGGAAGCATTTTTTTCTAGAGGAGAGTACTTGGGTGTAAGAGATACAGATGCATTCTTAGTACCCTATGTTGTTTGGGGTTTTTCTTTATCTGTTTTTATTTGTAATGTGATGTTTGGATCATCCTATTTTATGAGATTTGTTATTTTCCCTTGATGTGATGTGTATGGTGTGATGTGTAATGTGTGATAAATTCCTAACATATGAAAAGGGTAGAACCTTATTCTTAATCAAGACACATTAAATGCAATGTGATTAAACCTATGTGGGTGATTCAATGCCACATAGAGCGGATAGTATCTTAACATGGAGGATAGAATCCCCTAATTTGTATGTTTGGGGTAGTACAGATTTTTGGTTACAGTAATTTTTGGTTTGGGATGTATAGCGGTTGGATGGTTGTGGTGATGTGGTGGTGTGGTAGTGAGGTTGTACAAGATGTTTTGTGGTTGTTTGGTTTGGTGTGTTTGGATAGTGGTAGCATTTGAGGTATGATGAGATCCTTGAGAGGTATCTTACAGGGTGGTTGTACAAACACCTTTCTTTCTAGGCTTGGTTTTGTATTCTTGAGGGCAAGAATTGTTTTAGAGGTATTTTATGTAATGGTACGTGCCTTCCTAGTCCATTACTTTTCTAGTTTCAATGGTTGGAGGTGTTTGGGAGAGGTTCCAGGATTTTTTCATGTAGGATGGAGGTGCAACAGAGCTATTATAGGAAATACACATTGTATAAAGTTTACATTATGTGAAAGTGGGGATCACATATTGTACAGGGCTGGTTTAGGACATAAAATAATTCGGGTGATTAATCCATTAAGGTGACATGTTTTTCGACAAAACTTAAAATCCCTAAATTACACAATGTGAAAGAGGATTTCACATTATATAAATCCCATGTGTAGTGTAGTTATAAATTTTGAAGTGCTTGGGGGTTTCCTAAAATCCTACGATTGAAACTCTCTACTCTAGATCTAGGTGATCCAGCGGTGCATTTTTTAAGAGTTTGGGATTCCTTTCGATGGGGATTCATTCTCGATATCCCATCTTCGATTCATGGTGAGTTATCCTCTCATTATCATCCATTTCCTTCCATTCTTCTTCATTTCTTCACTATGGTGGTGTGGTTTGGTTTGGGTTGTGTTTTTGGGCTATGTTTCGATGATCCTTTGGTGCATTATAGATTGATTCACAGTTTTCTGTGTGCGGCTGTGGTTTGTGGGAATTTAATCTTCTCCCTGTGGTGCACAGTGAGTTGAAAAAGTTTCTTTGAGTTAGGGAATCCCTCATTTCTCTTTATTATATATCATGTAGGAGGGATTTTCTCATGTTTTTCTATGGGATATGGTTGTGCTAGCTTAATCAAAGATAAATAATTGGTTAAATTGAAATTTAAGGAGAAAGGGGAATGATCCACTTGTTTTTACATCCTTATTATTATTTGTGATATTTTGATTATATGAGCTTGATGCTCCACTAAAAATTTTGGATGTTGGGGGGATTTGTTTTCACTGGATGATATGTGTTGTGATTTCTATTTTTTTTGTGATTGTTGTGATATCACCCTAAAATGGAAAATGGATAAATAATTATTTTTGGTTAATAAAATGGTTTCCTCAGGATTATGGCTTGTGTGATAATTCCCCTAAAATAAAGTGGAATGTGATAAAAAAAATTATAAATATGTAAAATGGATTTGATGTTTAGTTGTTGTGTGGTTAGGTAATGTGGGGTGGTAAGGTGGTTTTTTTTATTGTGATTTTGGGGCGGTGAGGTGGTTGTTTGTTTGTCCGTGCTTTTAGGGTGATAAGGTGGTTATTTTTTGGCTATGTTTTTGGGGTAGTGAGGTGTTTGTTGTTTGGATGTGCTTGTAGGGTGGTGGGGCGATGCTATAATGGGAATGTTAAACTTCTTTTGATGTGTGGTTTCTTTGTTCTAGATTCCCAAGTAGTGATGGAATAAATAATTGTTTGATAATGATTTAAATGTATTGGGTTTGATTCAGTTAATGGGATGTAAATGAATAATAAACAAATAAATGATGGGTTGTGTGGTTAAATGTGGATGGTCGTTAATAATGTAATGAATTGGATGGATAATGGGAAAAGTTTCACCTGATCCTCCTCCTCCTCTCAATGGAGATCTAAATGATAGATGGTCATTTCATGGGAGCTACACACACTTGGAGATGGAGTTTCATCACTTTTTATTTTAATGGTATGGTTTAATTTGTGTGTGAAATATTTTATTTATGTTTTATCTTAACATGATTCTCCTTTTAATGCATTATTTTGGTATAATTAAGTGAAACTCTTTTCATTTCAAAATGAATTGGGTTGATATTTCAAGTGTTAATCTTGGTTTGTTCCAATTGGAAAACACAAGAATCCTTTTTCACATTCACGTGCATGAGATTTCAATATTATTTGGTATCTCGCATTCCATTATTGAGGTCCAAACCTTTACAACATGATTGTTGTGTCAAGGGTTGGCTCTTTGTGCATCATTTTAAAAGTCATGAGGGGAATCAAGATCTTGATTACCCTCAATAAAATTATTTCATTAAACCATGTTTAATTTTCATAACAATGAACTAACCAAGGTGTTTAGTTAAATTTAAATTACTTCATTCTATCATAATCCTAAAAACCACCTTTATTTTTCAACTATTAGACTCTTTAATTAAGTTGTTTTATTTTTAAAACTATTTTTAAAACCGCCCTCTCTTTTATTCCTTTTTATTAAAGATACATACTTTAAACCTCTAATGCTCCTTGATATACAAACTAGTGTCCTCCCTATGATATAAATCAATATTTAAAACTTAATCAATTTGACATATCATGAAAACATGAGTAAATTTTGGTGTCATTTCAGGGGAGCGTTTTGGTTTTTAGTGTGGGTTTGTTTATAAGAACATTGTCTATTTTGTAAATATTTTTGTGATTCTTTTCTTCCTTTAATTTTTTTAAATTGTTTTCTAAAATATTCCTTGTGTAGGCCTTTCAAATGATGCAATCTTCATTGGAAGAACTACTTCCTTTTGAACATGGACTGGAGAGGATCTTGTGTCTTCAACACAAAGAACCACTTAACAATCCCTTAAAGGAGGATGCACAAAACATAAACACTCTTATTGGTCCTTCTTATTCTTCTTCTAAAACCAATATTAATATTGAAATAAACTTTAATTATATGGATGAAAATATATATACATCAAAATAACTAACCTCTCCCAATCTAGAGATCCAGCCTACATGCATTCAAATATAAGGAGAAGCACCTAATTTTAAACTTAAATCTAGACTCATTCACTTATTACTAAAATTTCATGGAATAGCTGGAGAATACCCATATAAGCACTTAAAGGAATTACATACTATATTTTCAACATTAAAACTTTATAATGTGGTTGAAGAATTGGTTAATCTTAGGTAATTCTCATTCTCTTTATAAGACACTAAAAAGGAATGGTTTTACTATGTTAACTCTCCAATTAGATATTAGGCTAACATGAAACACCCTTTTCTCAAAAAATACTCCTCATACTATCAAAGTAAAACAATAGGTAAAGAAATGTGTAGAATAATACAATCTAATTGGGAAACACTTCTTAAATATTGGGAATGTTTTAAAAGGATTTGTTCAAGTTTTCCACACCATAAAATAAGTGAGGAAATTTTAATAAAATACTTTTATGAAAGTTTAATTACAATCGATCGTAACATGATTGATACTGCTGCAGGTGGTGACCTGGTGAAAAAGACTATAATCGCTGCAAGGAATATCATTGAGAACATGGAACAAAACACACAAAAATTTGGTTCAAGGCCCAATATACCCATTCAAGGTGTCCATGAGGTGAAAAATTATGAATTTGAGAAGAAGGTGAACATGAAGTTTGAAGAGATAGGTACCCTAATCTGATAACTTTATCTTTACCAAGGTAAATTTCAACCTCCTGCCCCAATTAATTGTGGTATATATACCACTGACACCCACTATTTTGACCAATTCCCTCAACTGTGAGAAAATTTTGAGAGTTGTGAGGAAGTCTTACCTGGTTTCCCCTATAACCAACCTGTTAGGAAAGAATGATACTATCCATACAACTCTGCATGGAAGGATAACCAATATTATAGGCAAGGGGGTATTATAATGAACCTCAATAGTCTTGGAAACACTAAGGGAAGGGTAGTCAACCCCAACTACCACCCAAAAATCTGCAACCTCCACAAAGGCCTTTCCAACAGCCCCCTCTGAACCCAAGCATATCCTTGAGGATATGATGAATAAAATGGATACAAATAACCTCCAATTACAAAAAAACCACCCAATAATACATACAATACCTAAAAACTCAATTAGTCCAAATTTTCAATGCAGTGGGTGAAATCCAAATTCAAGGGTCTGGACAACTACCATCCTAACATGCTTCCAATCACAATGAAAAAGGTAATTTATATGTTATCACACTTCTCAGTGGTAAATAAATTCCTCCTTATATTTATTTAACACATCATGTATGTACTCCTCCTAAAAAATATATTTCTCTAACCTCAAAGGATTCAAGTGAAAAATAAAAATTGTAAAAAAGTTATCAATGAGGATTCCTCTAAACAATCCATTCCTCTTTACATTTCCAAAATTATCTACAAATCATATAAAGTATTTGATAATTAAATTAATAATTAAATCATGGATACATTTAAAAAGGTGAAAGTTAACATTTCTCTATTGGATGCAATTAAAAAAATTCCTCACTATAGAAAATTTCTTAAATAAATTTTCACACGCTGATAGCGACTTAAGGGGAATGAGAAATTCAATCTTGGAAGAAATGTCTCAACCTTGATACAACCAGTGATTTCAACCAAATGTAAGGATATGAACACTTTTATGATACCTTTTACCATAGGGGGACTTTTTTTCTGATGAAATTCTTGACTTACGTAATTTGATTAATGTGATGACTCAATCTTGGTATACTTCAACTAGTTGGATAGATTCAACCAATGGGAATCATCTTGAAACTTTCCAACCAGAGAAAAACAAACCCAACAAGAGTGATCGAGAAAATCCTTGTGCATGTAAAGAATATAATATTCCCTTTAGACTTATACATTATTGAGATAGAATATAACCATACCTAAGGACATTATCCTCTCTTACTTGGAAGTACTTTCCTCAAAACAGCAAAGACAATCATCAAAATTCACAATGGTATGTTCTGCATGGAGTTTGGGGGAGAAATGGTAAGTTTTAATATCCTTGATTCTATGAAACACACTATTGAATAACACTCCATTATTCTTTTATATTTGATGGAATTGATCTCTTATTACACACACACACACACAAAACATTCTCTCCTAAACCCATACTTTGATTCATTTTTCTCTACTTCACTCTTTGATGATTTGGGTTGTGATTCATCTTTAGAATTTTGTGTGGGTTTGGAAAAGTGTAAATGTAAGAACCTAGACCCTAGTTTCCCAGAGCTGGTGCCTTATATTAATACATTTAAATGATTAAAATAAATTCATATCTTTAAGGAACAAATAGTTTAGTAGTTTTGGAAAACAAGATACAAACATAAGTTTAACATTACAACTTGAAATGAAATACATAATAACAATCCCATTGGAAACATCTATGAATCCTAGATTATACATGCAAGTAATTAATAATATTCATCTTCAAAACCTGGGGAAAATAAAACATAATAAAGGGGTGATATCATATTCTCATTAAGGGTAAGTAATACAGTGGAATTTATCATAAAAATAAACACTGGACATGGTGAGAAAATAAAGACAAATGCCTTTAAAAATATACTTGAGCATAATATGGTAGGAATGAAAGCTGATTAAATAAGGATATATAAATGATAATAAGAGAATGAAATATAACCATTGATATTATACTAGTCAAATAATCACATGGTTTATCAATTACTAATACCATAATGAGGGAATGCATAATGCAGAAAATCTGAAGCATATTGTCAAGGCCTCGGCCAAGACATCTGAAAATACTAGGGTAAGGCCTCGGCCAAAACCCAATTTTATTTTGTCTCCATAGACCTACCAATTCATAGATGGGATATAGTGGGAACCACGTATCACTTTATAAGTACAATTAATTCCTCATATGAATGGGTTTAGACATAAACATCATATATATATGCAATGTAAATAACTTTCCCCAATCTGTAAATATAATCACTAACTATTCTGAGTAATGAATTGAATGGTATAAAAATAAAATATGCAGAGTAAAACTGATCATAAACCAATTAATAAAATATTTTATATGATAAAAATAATATATTAACCTCAATAAGACATAAAATTCAACAAATTTGTTTAAATAGATAAAAACACTCTAATAAAATCATCGAGGAATTTTTGAGAGAAATACACTTTTACTTTAAAAAGAAGATTTATTTTGGAAAAATATTTGCATAAAACCAGAAATGAAATAAGGTGGTTTTCTATGATGAAATTAGTGGTTTTATACAAATAATGGTGGCCTAAAACATATTATATAGTGTACTTGAAAATATGTAAGAATTTGAGAAGTTTCCTTGAATCGGGCTTGTTTATCGGGAAGAATTGCGAAAGATATTTATAAAAAATTTAAATCCCTAAAAAATAAAGAATTTCTATGATTGATAAACATATATAGAAAATTCACACATAATTTATGATGATTACATAAGAATAATTAATAATTTCATTGAGTTAAGTAGAGAAAGAGTGACCCGAAATAAAATGGAGGTTCGAGTAGAAAACCCTTACCTTATGTTTGAATGGGTTCCACACCTGACCTTAAAATAATAGATAATAAAATTAAATACATTAATTAATTAATTTATAAAATTATATACATGTATTTTATTTATTATAATTTTATTAAGTTCATTTATGGCATTTTGGATGAGATACAATTTTATTACTCAGGAGTGTTCGATTCCTTGGTTTTCATGATTGGTATACTTGTATATGATTATGGAAATTCATGTGGAATTGGTATAATTATCTAAAATTGAATTTATATAATACTAATTAACAAAAAAAATATTAAATTTTGATATAATAAATTTGGTTATATGGTATGAGTATGAGTTATTAGATACAACATTAGTGATAATCATTTAGATTTTTTTGGTGATATTTCGATTATTACGAACTAGTTTTGTTGTATGAATTAGTATTATGTATATATACTGGTTTTAGAACATTAAATAAGAAATAATAAATATTTAATATTATTTTTCAACCATAATAATGGTTTCATGACCATAATTTAAGGATAAATTGAATAATGAAGGTTCATCATCCATGAAGGTTGTAAATCGACACCTCCCAAATGATGATTTCATTTTCAAAATAAGAGAGAGAGAGAGAGAGAATGCAGTTTGAGGAAGAATATTCCATTAACATGATATCATTCCATTATATTGGTTATAATAGAGTTATCATGATCATTTGGACAGAGGAGGTGATGATATTATAAGAAAAGAAAATAAATTGAAAATGAAATTAAAAGAAAATTGGAAGAGGGTTTACCTCTTGAAATATCCTCCTTGAGAACCTCCTTAAGGGAAGGGGTTTTAGTCTTTTTGCAAGAACAAGAGATCTTGTATGTGGGGAGATACTAGGGAAGAGTATTTGGGTAGAACTTTGAGAAGCTTTATGGCTTAGATGAGTGAGGAGAAGAGGGAGTGGGGGTGAGTTTTATAGTGGAGGAGAGGGGTGATTTTTGAATATCTTATTCATTATTTTATTATTTTGATCAAGACAAGAAATGGTGTTGATTACTGTGACCAAAAATAGTAATAATTTCATGTGATTTCTAACCAAGTGTTCTTACAATACTGATTACTCAAGTAATAGTTTATTTAGCTTCTATTGTATTCATACTGTAAATTATCATATTTTACTATTCACAAAAAATTCAAGTATTTTAGAAAAATACCAAAAATTCACCACAACCATTTTTATAAGTATAGAATTAAAAAATGGACTCCATTTTATCAAAATAATTTATAAATATGGGAAATTTAATTTTTGAATAAAATCATTATTTACTTGAAAAATACAGGTTTCAAATTTAAAACTGATTTTATAATACTTTCAAAAATTAACTGAGGTATCATAAAATTATCCTAAAATCATAGGACAAAAAAATATTTATTTAGGAATATATTTTATGAAAATGAATTTTATTTTAAATCAATTTATTAATTTAAAATTTTAATTAAATATTTATTACTCACAAAAATACCAACACATAAGTGTTAATTTTTAAAATATTTACTCTCATTTATAAGGTGTATAAATTTTATTTATAGTTACATGGGTGAGTTTACTATTTATAAGGTTCATATTAATATTCATAAGGGTACATTACTATTCATAAGGGTCAAGTTACTATTCACCAAAAATGTAAGTTGATCCTATCTGATTCTAAATATCTTACTAATTGCAACCATGTATGTCTGTTTTTCAAAATTCAAAACACAGAAGTGGAAAAATTATGTCTAACGGCTAATTTATCACTATATCTTATAAATAAAAAAGTGTTTGTTTTGTAGAGACTCAATGTTTCATGCATTTTATACTAAATTTATTTTTAAATCCTTGTGGTGTTACAATATTCCCCCTTTACAAAATTTTCTTCCTCAAAATTACCAGAATGTTACCTTATAAAAATATTTGGGTAGGTCTTCATCATAAGTTCCTTAAGGCTCCCACGTTGCCTCTTCAATTTTATGATTTTTCCAAATTACCTTTGCTATCTAAGTCATTTGATTCCTCAACACCTATTCTTTAGTGTCCAGAATACGAATAGGCTCTTCACAGTAAGATACATCAAGTTCCAATTCTATACCTTCATAAGTGAGTACATGTGTTGGATCCAGCGTGTACTTCCTTAACAAAGAGACATGGAACACATTGTGTACCTTATAGAGGATAGTCGGAATTTCCAAATGATAAACCACAACTCCAATTTTCTCTATAATTTCAAAAGGACCAATGTACCTGGGGCGTAGTTTCCATTTCTTCCCAAATCTTATAACACCCTTACATGGAGATAATTTTAAGAAAACACTATCTCCCACTTGAAATTACAAATCCTTCCTTCGGTTATCAGTATAGATCTTTTTCCTGCTTTGATCTGCTTTGATAGGGGTTTGAATAGTCTTTACATTCGTTATTTTTTCATCCATAAGATCTAGGCCTACAAGCTTCCTTTCACCAACTTCATCCCAACATATTGGTGTATGACATCTCATTTTGTATAATGCTTAATATGGTTCCATTTGAATAATTGAATAGAAACTATTATTGTAGGAAAACTCCACAAAAGGTAAATAATGATCCCACATACCTTGAAAGTCAAGTGAACATGATCTCAACATGTCTTCTAAAGTTTGGATCGTCCTTTTTGATTGCCCGTCAGTTTGAGGGTGATAAGTAGTACTCAATCGAAGCTCATTATCCAAAGTTATCTGAAGACTTTTCCCAAATTTTGATGTAAATTATGGATCATGATCAAACACAATTGAGATATATTCCCCATGAAGGCTTACAACTTTATTAATATAGATTCGTTCAAGGCGCTCTAGTGTAAAATCCTCCCTTATAGAGTGGAAATGTGTAGATTTGTTAAGTCGATAGAAAATTACCCATATTGAATCATTTTTTATTGGAGTTTTGGGTATTCTAGTGAAAAAAACCATGGTGATGTAATCCCATTTCTACATAGAAATAGGTAGAGGTTTTATGACTCCTCTAGGATGTTGTCTTTCAACCTTCACCTATTGACAGACTGAACATCTTGATACATAATCATAAATTTCCTGCTTCATGTTGTCCCACTAGAAAATATTCCTTCAAATCTCTATACATCTTAGTGATACTAAGGTGTTTTGAGAAATTAGAACTATGGGAATCATCCAATAACTCTCTTTTTATCTCAGGTATAAAGGGAACACATATCCTTCTCCAAAATTTTATAATTCCATCCTTACACACAAATTCTAACAAATTCCCATCATTCACAATTTTAATTTTCTTTTGAATATTCTCATCTTCAGATTGAGAACTTTTAATTATTTCCAATAAATATGGTTGGGAAACCATTTGAAAAATTAACGATTCTTCACCTTCTTTGATAATTCCCATATCCATCCTCACTGGATCCATGTACATAGGATCCTTATCAGTCCTCATTTTCTTCATAAATCCAGGATCCATCCTACTCAATGCATCTTCCACCTTATTTTCCTTCCCTGAATGGTAGTGTATGGAATAATAATAATATTTGTGTAGCTCATGCCATCGCCTTTACCACATATTGAATTATTTATATGAGAAGATATATTTCAAGCTCTTATGATCAGTATATATCTCACACATTTCACATTAGAGATAATCTCTCCATATCTTCATAGAAAATATTACAGCTGCTAACTCAAGATCATGAGTTGGATAGTTCTGTTCATAAATTTTTAATTACCTTGATGCATATGCAATAACTTGATCATTCTACATAAAGAAGCATCCAAGTATTTTCTTTGATGCATCACTATAAATCACAAATACACCATTTCTTGATAGTAGAGTCAAGATTGGAGCATTCACTAAACTCTTCTTCAATTATTCAAAACATTCTTCACATTCTTTTGTCCATACGAACTTAACCCCTTTATGAGTAATCTTGGTTAACAGGTTAGTTAATCAGGTGAAGTTCTGAACAAAACGCCGATAATAACCTATTAAACCAATAAAACTACGTACCTCAATTACGTTCGTTGGTGTAGACCGTTCCTGAACTGCCTTTTTCTTTGTAGGATCCACTAATATTCCATCCTTAGAGATAATATGGCCAAGAAAAGAAACAGTTTGAAGCCATAATTCACACTTTCTAAACTTCCCATATAAATTTTTTCTTCTAAGATTCTTTAGAATAATTCGCAAGTGATTCTCATATTCTTCGTAGCTTTTGGAGTATACCAAGATGTCATCAATAAATACCACAACAAAGTCATCAAAATATTCCTTGAAAAATTTATTCATTAGATCCATGAAAAAAAAGGGTGAATTATTCAGTCCAAAAGGCATTACTGTAAACTCATAATGCCTATACCTGGTTCAAAATGCTATTTTTGTAATATCTTCCTTCCTCACATGAAACTGATGATATCCAGATAGAAGGTCAATATTCGAAAAATATTGGGCTCTATTAAGTTGATCAAATAAATCATCAATGTGAGGAAGAGTATACTTGTTATTTATCATAATAGCATTGATCTCCCTGTAGTCAATGCACAGCATCATAGATCCATCTTTCTTCTTAATGAAAAGAACAAGAGCTCCCCATAGAGAAATGATAGGGTGGATAAATCCCTTATCACTCAATTCCTCTAGTTGTTTCTTAATCTCTATTAATTCGACTATGGGAATTATATAAGGGGTATTTGATATAGACCTTGAACCATGAATTAAATCAATTTAAAACTTGATTTCCCACTCTAGAGGATGTCTAGGTAAATCCTCTGGGAATACATCAATGTATTCTTACACAATAGGTACATTCTCAGTTTGAAAATTTATTTCCTCACCTATAAATAATGTTTTATATTCATCCCCAAGAATTGCATTCAGTAGATATACTGGGGGTGGATCTAGATAAGAATTAAATGATTAGGTTTCTACTCTAAAGATGATGGATTCTACATCATTCTCAAAAATTGTAACTTACTTCTTATTGCGATAGATTTTTTTATCATAACTTGAAATCCAATTCATGATAAGAATTATATCAAATTCAATCATGGGTATGATGATAATGTTAGAAAATAAAGCACTTTTATGTGTCATAAGGGGGACTAATCAACACATCTTTATTGCAATGATACCTCCCATAGGAATTTTGACTGACAAATCCTTTATTAAATGAAATTGGAAATGTCTAATTTTCTTGTAAAATTGGGAATATATAAATTAATGAAACGATCCAAAATCAAATAAATCATTGGCTAATTTTGAGGAAATGATTAAGGTATGTGCAACCACATCATTAGGAACTTCAACTTCAATAGTTTTGATCACATAATCTTCTCCTTTCCCACTTGTCCTTATCTAGGGAATGTTTCCTTGACGCTTAGAAAAATCATTGGCATAATGTCTCATCTCTTTACAATTGTAGCATTGAACATTGGTAGCTTATTTTTTTCCCTTTAAATCTCAAGATTGGTGGCCTCTTTCTTCACATTTGTAACAGAATCCTTTTTCTTTTAAGCATGATCCATGGTTTTTCTTTCCATAAGTATCACATGTTGGAAAACTCCCCTTTTTATTCTTCCCTTTATCCATTCTTTCATCTGCCACCCTCTTCTTCTCTTTATTTCCCTTAAATTCATATGACTTAGAGAATTATTTATATGTCTTGATAGTACATGAGACTATATATTCATATGATGAAATTTTTTGGGAAACCAGTTCCATTAGAAGGAATGGTTTTAAACCATAAAATAATTGATCAATCTTTCTCCTCGAATTACATATTTAGTTTTCTGCATTCCTTACTATCCTGGTAAAATTGGCTTCATATTTCTCAATGTTTTCATCCTCTTTTTATTTCAAACTCAATAATTTCCTCTCCATATCTACTCACTATTCTCAAGGTAAATATTTTTCTATGAATATTTCCTTAAATTCCCTCCATTTCATTTCTTATATTTATTCCTCCTCCTTCATGTTTTGAATTAACAACCACCACTAATTCACATCTCCCAATAGACGATAAACTGCCATGACAACCTTCTCTCTTTCATTACATCCCAAAGTGAGAAATATCTTCTCTAAAGAACTTATCCACTACTACACTAAAAATGGGTTCATAGTCCTATTGAATGATAGAGACTCGCAACTAGAAAATGAGGCTACTGCCATGGACCTATAGCCATGGTTTTAAAATCGTGGTTATAGGTGGCTATAATCACAGTTTTAAAACCATGACTATAGGCCAGTTATCGTGGCCTATGGCCACGGTTTTCAGAACTGTGGCAATAAGTTGTGGTTATAGCCACGGTTCTATGGCCTATATCCACAGTTCTAAACCATGTCTATAGGCCACTTTTTTCAATGTCATATTGCTGCGGTTTTTCAAAACTGTGGCAATAGGGTTCCCGTGCTTTGGTGGGAAAAAAAATTCCCGCCAAAAAATTAGCGGGAAGACCTACCACCACAGTTTTGAGGATATTCCCATGGTTTATATCAATATATATATCATAATATATATATATATGTAATTTCGCTTGGTGTAGTGGTAAGTACGCTGGTTTGTAGAGAAAAGGTGCAGGGATCGAAACCTGCTGGTGACATTTTGTATTTAGGCTATTGTCACGGTTTACCATGGCTATAGCCACGGTTTAAACTATGGTCATAGGTCAACTGCTACGGTGGAAATTTTTAAGACCTATTGCCACAGATTTCAAAATCGTGGCCATAGGCAGCTATTGCCATGGTTAAAACTGTGGCAATAGGTTGGGACCTACTGTCACGGTGATAGTGGCCACATTTGTCCAAAACCATGGTCGTAGCCTAAGGCCATGGTTTTGGGGCCTATTCCCATGGTTGTGAACCATGGAAATAGGTCTTTTTTTTAGTTGTGACTGTTGTCACATAAATCGGTCTAATATTAGTCCTCCATGTTGTGGATCAAGATGTTCCATATGGGTAAAGTTATTATTCATAACCTAAGTCAATTCTCCCAGTATAGTTATAAGTTTCTCAACACCAGTCGTAGCTATAGAACCAACATCTTTATCATGCATAGGTAGGAAATCCCTACATGGGATATGCATGTTCATTCAATTTCCATTCCTTCCACTAGGCACCATTTCTAGATAATGGAATACACTAAATTAGGTTATGAATCATAATGTATAATGTCGAACTAGAAAAACACTTAACATAAATTGAAAAAAAAAATCATGTCTAATTTCATAATCATAATAATGGTTACTTTGATGAAATATTTACATTTAAGTCCTTAATAATGGTTTATAAAGAAAAAATAAATTATCTAAGCATATCCCCCAGGAGTGTCAAACCAGGTGTGCAGTAAGACTTGTTTTCATGTACTAGGTTAACCCGAGTCAAGCCCGGAACACCTTGTCAGAGTTGTTACTCCTAGTTCATTTGTGCCAGAACCACGTCCACGTGTAGTATCCATACAAGGATGTATTTTATAGAAAAATATACATAATCTATACCTTAACAAAATTATAGGATGTTCTTGGCTACTTATCCTCAAAATATATCTTAGGGTTTTGTTCCCTAATTTATGTTTTCTAAATCTAGTTTCCAAGTTTTGTACTAAACTTCCTCTAATACCAACTGTAAGGATCCAGACCCCAGTTTCCTAGATCTGGTGCCTTATACTAATATATTGGCATGATTATAATAAATTTATATCCCAAGTGAATTAATATTTTAGTAGTTTTGGAAAACAACATACAAACATAAGTTAAACATTACAACTTTAAATGAAATGCATAATAGCAATTCCATTGGAAACATTTATAGATCCTAGATTATATCTGTAAGTAATTAATAATATTCTTCTTCACAATCAAGAGAAAATAAAATATAATAATGGGGTGATCTGAGATGCTCAATAAGGGTAATTAATACAGTGTAAGTTATCATAAAAATAAATACTAGGCATGGTGAACAACTAAAAACACATGCCTTTAAAAATATACTTGAGAATAATATGGAAGGAATGAAAGATAATTAAATAATTCAATATAAATGATCATAATATAATGAATCCTAACCATTGATATTCTACTACTTGAATAATCACATGGTTTATGCATAATTTTGTACATCTAAAACTTATTTTCAAGGCCTCAACCAAGACGTCTGAAAATACTAGGGTAAGGCCTTGGCCAAAACCCAATTCTGTTTTGTATCATGAGAACTAAAAATTCATTGAGGGGATATAGAGGGACCCATCCATCACTTTCTAAGTCTAGTGCATTAATCATATGAATGGGGTCAAACATAAACATCATATACATATGATATGTAAATAACTTTCCCCAATCTGTAAACATAATCACTAATGTAAACATAATCACTAACCATTCTAAGTAATGAATTGAATGGTATCAAAATAGCACATTTGTAGTCAAAATGATCATAAAACATTTAATACATTATTTTATATGATAAAAACAAGATATTAACCTCAATAATACATAAAATTCAACAAAGGTGTTGAAATAGACAAAAATACTCTAATAAAATAATCGAGGAATTTTTTAGAGAAATACACTTTTACTTTGAAAAGAAAAGTTCTTTTGGAAAAATATTTTCATAAAACTAGAAATTAAATAATTTAGTTTTTATATGATGAAATTATTGGTTTTATAAAAATAATGGTGGCTTAAAATATATTATAGAGTGTACTTGAAAATAGGTAATAATTTGAGAAGTTCCCTTGAATCGGGTTTGTTTATCGGGAAGAATTAGAAAAGATATTTATAAAACATTTAAATACGTATAAAATAAATAAGTATTATGCTTAGTAAACATATATATAACATTCACACACAATTTATGAGGATTACATAAGAATAATTAATAATTTCGTTGAGGTAAGTAGAGAATAAGAGTAACCCGAAAGAAAATGGAGGTTTAGGTAGAAAACCCTTAACTTATGTCTGAATGAGTTCTGTGCTTGACCTTAATATCCTAGATAATAAAATTAAAATTAATTAATTAATAACCTTATATATATTTATTTTATTAATTCTAATTTTACTAAGTTAATTTATGGCGTTTTGGATGAGATACAATTTTATTGCTCATGAGCGTTCGATTCCTTGGTTTTCATGATTGGTATACTTGTATATGAGTATGGAAATTCATGTGTAATTGGTATAATTATTCAGAATTGAATTTATATGAAACTAATTAACATACATAAGATTAAATTTTGATATAATTTATTCGGTTATATGTTATGAGGATGAGTTATTAGATAGAACATTAGTGATAATCATTTAGATTATTTTGGTGATATTTCGATTATTACAAACTAGTTTTGTCATATGAATTAGTATTATGTATATATAATGGTTTCAGAAACTTAAATAAGAAATAATACATATTTATAATCTGGTTAAATCATAAAAATAGTTTCATTACCATCCTTGAAGGAGAAATTTAATAACGGAGGTTCATCGTCCACGAAGGTTGTAAACGAGCACCTCCCGGATGATGATTTCGTTTTTAAAATAAAAGAGAGATAGACAGTAGTTTGAGGAAGTATATTCCATTAACATGATATAATTCTATTATATATATTATACTGCATTTATTATTACCATTTTTATAGAGGATGCTAGGATATGATAAGAAAAGAAAATAAATTGAAAATGAAATTAAAGGAAAAAGGAAGAGGTTTTGCCTCTTGAAATATCCTCCTTGAGAACCTTCTTAAGGGAAGGGGTTTTGGTCTTTTGGAAAGAAAAAGAGCTCCTAGATTTGGGTAGATACTAGGAAATATTATTTGGGAATAACTATGAGAAGCTTAAAGTCTTATTGGAGTGAGTATAAGAGGGAGTGAGGGTGGGTTTTATAGTGGATGAGAGGGGTGATTTTTGAATGTCTTATTCATTATTTTATTATTTTTCTCAAGACAATCAATAGTGTTGATTATTGTGACAAAAAAATTAATAATTGCGTGTAATTTCAAACCAATTTTTCTTACATTAGTTATGGAACAAGGAATAGTGTATTTAGCTTCTACTGTTTTTATACCGTAAATTGTCGTATTTTACTATTCACCAAAAATTTAAGTATTTTAGAAAAATACCAAAAATTCATCATAACTATTTTTAAACATGTATAATTTAAAAATAGACTCCATTTTATCAAAATAATTTTTGAAATATGGTAAATTTAATTTTTAAATAAAATCATTCTTTACTTGAAAATACAAGTTTTAAATTTAAAACTGATTTTATAATACTTTCAAAAATTAACTAAGGTCTCATAAAATTATCCTAAAATTATAGGAAAAAATATTTATTTAAGAATATATTTTATGAAAATTAAATTTATTTTAAATCAATTTATTAATTTAAAATTATAATTAAATATTTATTACTCACAAAAATACCAACACTTAATTTTTAATTTTTAAAATATTCACTCTCATTTATAAGGTGCCTAAATTTTATTTATAGTTACATGGGTGGGGTTACCATTCATAAGGGTCATATTAATATTCATAAGGATGCATTACTATTCGTAAGGGTTAAGTTATTATTCACCAAAAATGTAAGTTGATCCTATCAGATTCTAAATATCTTACTGATCACAACCATGAATATCTGTTTTTCAAAATTCAAAACACATAAGTGAAAAAAATATGTTTAATGGATAGGTTATAATTATCTCCTATAAATAAAAAGTATTTGTTTCACATAGACTCAGTGTTGAATGCATTCTATAATAAATTTATTTATAAATCCTTGGGGTGTTACAGTAAATTTTGTATTTTAATTAATGAGTGTGTTCATTCTGAGGTACCCATGACCATTGATGATTCTATAAATCTCATTTCCATTGATTATCTTTATATAGAGAATAAACATAAGTAGATAGATAGTTTCATGGACCTAAATCCCCCTAAATCCCTTCCCTCTATCCAAAAATCACTGGTATTGGAATTAAAACCACTTCCATTTAATTTAAAATATGTCTATCTTGAGGGTATTTACCAATTTCTTATGATTATTTCCAAAAACCTATCTCCAAAGCATGAATCAAAACTACTAGACCTTTTGAGAGAGTTTAAAAAGAAGATAGGATAGACATTGTCTGATATTCCCAAGATTATCCCATCTATTTTCATACACTATATACTTTTAGATGATAAGGCTAATCCCATAAGTTCATCTCAATGTCGGTTAAATACCACCCTCCTTGAAGTGGTAAAATTGGAAGTTAGTAAATTACTTGCTGCTAGGATCATCTATCCCATATATGATAGTAAATGGGTTATCCCAGTACAAATTGTGCCCAATAAAACTGGAATAATAATAGTGTCAAATGAAAGGAATGAATTGGATCCAACACATGTGCAAAACATTTGGAAAGTCTGTATTGACTACTATCAATTAAATCAATCGATGTGAAAGGACCACTTTACTCTAAATTTCATTGAATAAATGTTAGAAATATTGGATAATAAGTCTCATTATTGTTTCCTTAATGGATATTTGAGTTATTTTCAAATCCATATATCCCCTAAGGATCAAGAAAAGACAATATTTACCTATCAATTTGGTACATTTTCATACAGGAGGATTCCATTTGGTCTTTGTAATGATCCTAGTAATTTTTAGCATTGTATGTTGGGTATATTTTATGAGTACCATGATAATTGTATGGAGGTTTTTATGGATGATTTCATAGTTAATGAATCTTAGATGATTATTTGGAACATCTAGGTTATGTCCTCCATTGTTGAATTGAATAAGATATTATATTAAATTATGAAAAATTCCATTTCATAATAGAGAGGGGGGTAATTATTGGTCATGATATTTAAAGTAAGTGAATTCAAGTTGACAAATCAAAAATTTAAATAATTTACTCCCTCCCATATCCAAAATGCGTTCATGAGGTACAATCTTTCTTGGGTCATTTTGATTTTTACAACCAATTCATTAAAGAATTTAGTAAGAGTGCACTTCCCTTGTCTCGATTATTATAAAAATATTATGAGTTTTTTTTTTGATAAAAAATAATTAGGATGCATTTAATTCATTAAAAATAAGTCTCACATCACCTCTCATAATCCAATCAACAAGATGGGATCTCTCCTTCAAACTTATGTGTGATTCCTCTAACTCTACTGTTGGGGCACTTTTATCCCAAAGGGTTGAGATGGCTCCTTGTGTCATTTAGTATACCTCGCATACCCTTCACCCTTCCCAAAAAAAACAACACACCACTAAAAAAATATACTATATTTTTCTTGAAAAAATTTCATTTATATCTCTTTGGGTCATAAGTCCTTGTATTTTCTAATCATTCCACCCTTAGGTTTCTCCTTAAGAAACTCAAAACTAAGCCCTTCCTCATATGGTGTATGACCCTCCTCCAGATGTTTAGCCTAGATATTTTAGATAAGATAGGAGTGTAAAATTTTTTAGCTAGCCACATTAGTAGGATTACCCCTCCATTGTATCTCCATGTTGACTCATCCCTCCCCATTGTATAATTATTCCTTAATGAGCACCTTTGGGATGTTATAAACCTTTCCCCTTTGTATATGGAAATTGTGAATTTTTTATTATCATCTAGGTTCCCCATATTTTTTAGCACTTTACAATCCCAAAGACTTAATCGTGAGTCACGATGGTACATTTTGGATGACCCATACTTGTGGAGTATTTTTAGTTACCAAGTTTTTTATTAGTGTCCCTGGCCATAAGTTCACCTCTGTTTTGAGATTTTGTCACACTTTGGATTGTGGGGCCACTTTTGATCTCAACATGCAACTCATAAGGTCCTTAACACCATTATTTATCTACCAACATTATATAGATATTCTCATCAGTTTTCTAAGTCATGCACACAATGTCAATTCACAAGTATTATCCCCATGAGGAATAAAATGCCCCAATAACCCATGTGATTTTTGTGAGATCTTCAATGCGTGGGGAATTGATTTCATGGGGCATTTTCAAAATTAATTTTTCTTTGTATAAATATTATTGGATATTAACTATGTATCTAAATGGGTGGAATAAAAGTCTACAAAGACTGATGACACTTGAGTGGTTGTTGATTTTGTGAGAACTCGTATTTTTAGTAGGTTTAGTTTTCCAAGATTCATTATTAGTGACCAGGGTTTTCATTTTTGTAATAAAAACATGAAAAATTTCTCTGTAAGTATTGAGTTTTACATAAAGTCTCTACTTCATATCACCCAAATATAATAAATAAAAAGAAATTTCAAATCATAAAGTTAATCTAATCTTAGAAAAATGGTACAACCCAAAAGGATGGATTGGATTTTATACTTGGATGATGCACTTTGGGAATGCCATACAAACTTTAAAACCCCAATAGTAATTTTACTATATTGGATAGTATTTGGAAAGGATTTTCACCTTCCTGTGGAGGTATATCACCATGCATATTGGGATGTTAATGTAATATGAACCTCTTAGATACAGATGAGCATAGGAAGTTATAGATTCAAGATCCAGAGAAAATTCAAATAGACTCATATGATAACTCTTGGATATATAAGGAGAGAACCAAGTATTACCATTATTGTCTCATCCTTCGTCGTCAATTCCACATTGGGAAGAAGGTCCTCCTTTTCAATAAATTACTGAAGTTGCACCCAGGTAAGCTTTGTTCCCACTGGTTCAACCCGTAAACTATTACTAACATCTATCTATTTGGTGTTGTGCAAGTTCAAAATGAAAAAAACAAAACAAACATTAATTATTAATGGAAATTTATTGAAGAAATTTCACGAAACCATTCCAGAGTCCCCTATGGATGAACTCCACCTTCAAGAATAAACCTACCAGTTAAACCTACTAGATTTTATCCTTCCTTACCACATTCTCTTTTATTATAGTGAGTAAAATATACACTCTAGGTGGGGGTGTATACATTCCTGATTTAGTGTTTTTTATCATTTTCTTCCCTTTTCTCTTTTTGTCTTATTGCATGGTATTTTCACTCCCCCTCCCCCTTTTGTTCACTTTTGTGATGGAATAATCATTTTTTATGCCCACATAATCATTTAAATTATTGAAGAATTATGATAAATTTACCTATTTCAAGTTTTTTTAACATTTAAATAAAACTTCATTCACCGATGGCATGTGAGTTTTAACATTAATTTAACATTGAGGTGTGGTTTTTTTAGTAAATTGGTTATTTTTCAATGATATAAATGGTTGTATCTCTATGAAACCTTTAAGATGATTGATACCCTCTGTGTGAGTAGTTTATATGTTAATAATGTCACTTAATATATCCACACCACATTTCACTCAACTATGAAGTGTGAATGTTTCTTACTTAATATATAGTTATTTAGTAATCAATTTAAACCCTAACTAATTAACTATTTTTTTAATTTATAAGATTGTTTTAATTCAATATATTTTGATCTATGAACTGGGTTTTTAATTTAGAAATCTCTTGAATGATAAGTATTTTTACTCGTAAGGATGATCAAGTGTGAGTCATGTGAGTGTAATCATAATTGATAAAACTAAATCAAGTGTGATCAATTTATAGAGTTCATATTTAATCCCTATACTTGATTTATTCTCATTTTTAATATAGATATTACTAACTAATTTACTACTAAACATAATTTATCTTTATAAAATTTATCAAAGTAGGATGTTATGATTTCACTTCCTATAGTTAGCCTAAGGCTTATTTATTTACATTTTTTATGGTTATGTTAATTTACATAGAGTTTTAAGGTTATAAAATTAAGGTATCATAATTAAAATAATTTTAACTTAAAGTTTAATGATTAATAAATAATTTAATAGGTATATTTAAATAGATTACTCTTTCTCAGTCCATTTTATATAAATTTTCTTTCTACTTGATTCTCTTTATTCTAAAACACATCAAACAAATCATTAATTTTTTTCTTTTTTCTTTTTTTTTTTTGTTTTTTTTTGTTTAAAATTATAATAATTTTATTAAGGTACTTTGTCCTCAAGGTAATTACTTAGATAATCCAATATCCCACACTCTTTTAAATTTACACATCAATTTGAGCGAGACTATGAAATTGTTCTTCAAATCGGCACTGTTGCTGAGAAAAAAATATTTCATTTGAATTTTTATAAGAAAAATATTATTTTTTAATTATAAATATTAATCCATTTATTATTTACATTTATTTATTTCTCATTTTCTATACCTCTTTTTTTCTTACTCTTGTTCTTTTTTTCCTTTATTATATTTTATATTTTACATTATTTTCTTTAATTCTTATTTTTTTTCTTCATTTTTTATGGACCATTAATTAAAATCCCTTTATCATGTTATTTTGGTGTCATTATTTATTTTTATTTTTTGATTTATGAAATGATCCTATCGTGAATTATTTTTGAATGAGACCTTGAGGTTGATCATATTGTTAGGGATTAAATAAGACAATCAAGGCCTATAAAAAGTGTCAGCATTCAACCAATTGAGTCTTTTCTCTGTTATGGGAACATCAAAATTGGTATCAATTTTGAATCTAACTCAAAATTGGATATAGTAATTAATAATAACAACGTTGAAATTAATGAAACCATTTAATAAATTGTTTCACTGTAGATTAATTATCAACCAATATGTATCACATACCCAACTCTTGAATTAGACTTTGAACTTAAATCTAGATTAATACACCTACTTCCCAAATTTCATACACTTTCTAGAGAAGAAAAAAAATAAACACTTAAAAATAATTAATTTCTTTTCACTAATATAAAATAAATAATTATTTTAAAATAAAAAAAATATAAAAAATATAAAAAATATTCTCACTTAATGAAGCCCTAATGGTTTGGATACACTACTTGCAACTCTATAAGGTAACATGTTGGAAAGATTCAAAACATATTTTATTGTGGAGATTTTTTTCATCATTGAGGGACACGTCCATTAAAAATGAGATCTCAAGGATCAACCAAGTATACAAATATTATCTCTATGAGTACTCAAAGTGATTAAAAAATCTATTTGAATGTTGTTAACATCACCAAATCAATGAGAAACTCCTTGTCCAATACTTTTATAAAATTTTCACACCCATGGAGAGGATCATGGTGGATTCCATTATATGAATATATTTTATTAATAAAACACTAAATTAAGTATTATCATTGATATAAAATATGTCATAAATATCTCTATAGTTCATCAGTCATGGTACACTAACTACGATGGATGTACATTGGGTTAGTTCATAAAATTTTGAAAACCATTTAATTTATAATAATTTGAATGTGTTGAATACTATAGTGAGGAAAATTATATTGGATCAAAATAAATCACAAAACAATATGTTAAACTTTGTGTTATTTTCATGTCACAATAACATCCTACCAATTATTTCTCACAACTCATAGTGATTGAAGTTTATGTTGGTGTTTTTATAGGGAGAACATATCAATAACCACAACAACACCTACCTCCTTATAAGAAGTATGATCTATTATAACTAACATACAATCTAGTATGGAAATATCATCTAGGTCTCAATAATAGTTTCAGGTAACAATAAAGACCCCCCATTTTTAAGAAAATATACAATAATCTTCTCTTTACCAACATCGTTTTTGAAAACCCCAAAATATATTCGACAACCAAGCATCGATGATCCAACAAAAACATGGAAATACATAACCAAAGTTAGATTCTAGCACTGATTATATTTTAAAAAAAAAATTATTCTTAATAAATAGAATGAGTTAAATATTCAAGGTATAAAATTGAGGGATATGAAAATGAAAATGACCTAAGTTGAGACTAACTCCCATGAAAAACCCACTTAAAATATCAAGGGGAGATATTAGGACTATAACATTGAGGAGTGGGAAGCTAACAAGTGATAAATCTAATTCTACCTATCCATTGGGATTTAGACTATATATTGAGAATCCCCATTCAATCCCAATTGATGAACAACTAAAGGAAAAGATAATGGTAAGTAGAAGATCAAGGAGGTACCACTTATACCCCTATCTGATAACTTAGTTATAAAAACCAAAAATATATAGAATGAGTTAAGGAAAAAATAACTATTGGAGATGTTTAAGAGAGTCACGATAAACATCTTACTACTTGAGGTGGTTAAATAAATTCCAAGGTATACTAAAATTTTTATAATAATTCACACAAATAAAAGAGGGATAAAAGAAAATGAGTAGATTATACTTGTAAATATTCTATATCTACAAATACCACCTACCATGGGGATACCTACAATGTGAAATGATCTAAGGATATTCACCATACTATACACCATAAGGGATTTACATATCTTTATTTCTTTGTGTGGTTTTTGTAACAACCTAGTATCCAGAAACACAAAGTTGGTAGTTATATTACAATATTGGTACAAACTATAAGAGTTATCGAATGATAAAAAAACATAGTATTTTTAAAAGACTATATACATATATATTTTTCACAGTACACTTTATAACATAAAACACAAAATAAAAACTCCATGAGAACATTATTATCCCTTTTAGTAGATCCTTGAACATTACACATAGTTCTCTTCTAGGTTTCCTATATAAATGAAAAAAAATAAGGGTGATATTAGATGCTTGTTAGGGGGTAGTTCATAGTGGAAGCCATCATAACATAGGCATGTCATAAGTATTATGTATAAAAGGAAATTAATGATCAAAATAATGACATAATTAAATGAAACAGAGGGAATAACATGTCCATGACAATAAATAAAAACATAAATAATAATTAATGATCACATATTGATGGAATACATAATATTGGACATAATAAAGACATCGTAAAGGCCTTGTTACAAGATATAATATACAAATGGGTAAGGTATATTCCAATACGCTAGCAATTTTTTTTCATGAGACCTGTGAAGGTGGAGTGCTGATATCATGACATATGTTGGGGAGGAGCAGTTCCAAGTTGTCTTGTCTGGGTGATTTCCTCTAAGACCTATGGGCCATGTAATTTTCTTTAAGACTTCAGGACTTATAAGGGTTCCACCTCACCCATTGAAAGGTGGATTATCAAAAATAATATAAAAAATGAAGGCCTTCAGGCCATTCTGACCAATGGAATAATGTGGTTGTCTAGGAGAATATCCTAAAAATAAACTTAGAATTATGGGGTATTCCCAATGTAATAGGAAGTACCATTTTAAAAGAGATAAATATATGGTAGTGGAGAGGATACTTTCAAAGTTTTAGGTTATCAAAATAAGATATTAATTTAGTTTAGTAGTTTTCAAAGGTAGGAGACTAAAGTAACTGTAGTAAAATCCTTTATTAAGGTTTATAAAGATCATGAGAATTGTCCAAAATATATCCCTTAGGAGTGTCTATCTAGATGTGTAGTCTTAGACCCACTCATTATGAACTAGAGTGAAGATTTTATTTAAAATCAACCAGAATTTTCTAGGGTGATTACCCCTAGGTGCATCTATTCCACAACTATGTTAACTTGCTAGTATCTAGATATGAGTTTCATTATTAGGAAAACCAAAAACTCTTTAAATTTATAAAATTTAGGATTATTGGGAATTATGAAAGCTTATTAAAAGGCTTTAATAAGAGTAAGTATCCTTGTCAATATATCAAATGCGTGATAATTCCATAGAATTACAAGCATGATGACATTATAATAAAGGTTTTTTTATTGAAAATGGATGGGGTGGAATGGGAACCCTTATGTTGACATAATAATGACATAGGATAAAGGATATAATGAGAGGGGTTAAGTAGAATCTAATTAAAAACGTGAATGGGAGATAATAACATGAACTTAAAATCAAGTAAATTTTAGTAAATGGTATTATAATAAATTAATTCTAATTAAAAATGAAAGAGAAGGATTGGAAACCATTACTTGTACAAGAACTTACTTAAATCATGCTAGGACTCCTTATAAACTTAGGAATTACTTGGGATGGATTTATAGATGGATAGGGAAAATAAATTTGTGATTAATAAATTTGGGGTGGAGTGGGATGAGAGAATGGGAGGGAGTAATCTCTTTTTTTAGGTGAAATGGGGTTTTTCTTGGAAACTAAAGTTAGACAAGGGGTAAGAATTGAATCACGTGAGTGCTAGGTGGGATAGGTTAGTTATGTAAAGAAATGGTATTTTAGAAATGTGGGTATGAATTTCATATGTGAAAAATGATTTTTATAATGTGTAATTGACCTTTTAATTATTAAAAATTTGAGACACTTAATTTACCCATTTTTACCCTTATTAGTCTTTATTAAAAATTAGCCATGGTGATTATTTTATTACTAAAAATATATGATGACCCATATTACAATATTTTTTCATTTAAAATATTAATTTTTATTCCATTTAATCTAATACAAATTTATAAATGTGATAAAATCAACTTCTAAATTAAAACATATGATATATGAAAAACTATTTTAATAGAAAAATATCATTTTATACATTAAGGGTTTTTTATTTTTATTTCCTATTAATTTTTAATTTAATGAATGTTTATAAATATTTTTTTATATTTTTAAATAACATATTATATCCATAATTATATATATTAATCTCATTTATTTATATAATTTTTTATAAATATTATAAAATTAATTATTTAAAAAAAATACCATTTTATTTTTACTATGGTAATTAATCTTTAATGTAAGTAATATATTCATTTTCTAAAAATAATATTTTCCTTGTTTCATAATTTAGAACTAATAATTATAAATATAAATTCCATTTTATCAAATAAAACCAATATGTGTAAGAAAAATTAATTTTAACGATAGTGCACATAAAAACTGTTTTTTTATAAAAAAAATAACTTTTTAAGAATAAAAAACATGTTTAGGATAAAATTATCAATGATTTTTATTCTCATGAAATAAATTATTTTATTATAAAAAAATTATGTGGATTCTAATGAAATACAAAACCAATTTTTTAAAAAATAACATTTAATTAAAAGAAAATACCAAAAACATTTTCTTTTATTGGGAAATATTACTTAAGTTCATAAAATTTATATGTATAATTTATAAATTCATAATATAATTTAAATATGTATATTTTTACTCCTTAAACGCATTAAAAGGTTTTATAAACTTATAGTTATTTCTTATATGATGATAAATTCATAGAAGTTATAGTTTTGGTAAAAAAAATTATTTTTCACTATTCACTTAAAAATCAATTATTTAAGAAAAATCCTAAAAATTACTCTTAAGATAATATTGAAATTATGAATAAAAAAATGAATCTAATTTTGTTAAATTCAAATTAAAATTTTAATTTTAAATAAATTTAGTAATGATGGTTCTTTAGAGTATGCATTATGTAATAGTTTTTGGATGTAGAGTTTACTCTCTAGAGCAAAGTATCATGTATTATATTCTTCCACCTTAAATAATTTCCTCATATAAATTGGTATTAATTTCAAATAATAAAAAAATGTGGGTAATTATTCATCATTTCCTCTTTTGGTTCCCACATCAGCTCCTCTAACTTCTAATTTCTCTAAATTACCTTTACTAGTCGAGCTGTTTAATTATGGATCACTTACTTTCTAGTGTTAAGAATATAGAAAGGTTATTCAATATAATAAAAATAAATTTATAATTCTACTCCCTCAGTGATAAGTGTATTGGTTGGGTTTGTAATATACTTCCTCAATAATGAAACATGGAAAATTTCATGCACTTTAGAGAGGTTGGGTGGAAAAGCGAGAAGGTAGGCTATAACTCCAATTATTTCCAAATTTTCAAAAGGAATTATATACCTAGTATTTATTTTATCCTTCTTTCCAAACCTTATAACTCTATTTCTTGGAGATATCTTTAATAATACATGATCCCCCTTTTGAAATTCAAGATCCTTTCTCCGATTACCTAAATAGATCTTCTATTTTCTTTGAGATGATTTGATATGATTATGAAAAAGCTAGTACTTTCACAGTTTTCTCCTCTACAAGTTATAGACCCATTGGCTTCCTTTCACCAAATTATTCTCAATAATTTATATTACATAATTTCTTCCCATACAATGCCTTATACGATGCCATCTGGATGGTCAAATGAAAACTATTATTGTAAGATAATTCCACCTAAGGTAGATACTGATACCATGCACCTTTGAAGTCAAGAGAGCATAAACTTAAAATTTATTCTAATTTCTGAATAGTCCTTTCAGAATGCACATAAATTTGAGGGTTATAAGTGGTTCTTAAATAGAACTCGATGTCAAGAGCCTTTTGAATAATCTTATAGAATTTTTATGTGAAGTAAGGTCTATGATTAGCTACAATTGATAGAGGTTCCCGGTGAAGTATCATGATTTCATTGATATAGAGCTGAGCAAGGTGATCAAGGGGTAGATCTTACCTTAACATTAAGAAATTTATATAATTTTTAAGGCGATCAATGAAAAACCATATATCATCATTATACCTTGTATTATTTATAATTCCAGTGAAAAATCCCATTGTAATATTATCCCACATTCATATAGTTATAAGCAGAGGTTGCATGACTCTCTTAGGTTGTTGTCTTTCACCCTTTACCTACTGGAACACTATGCATCTAGACACATAGTTCACAATTTCCCACATCATACCATCCCACCAAAAATCTTCTCTTAAATCCTTATACATCTTTATATCACTAGGGTTCATAGAGAAATTTGATCCATGTGATTTTTCTAGTAGTTCCCTCTTTAGTTTGGGTATGGATAGAACACATAACCTCTTTCCAAACTTCTACACTCGATCTTTATAGATGAAGTCTTTCAATTTTCTATCACTCAATTATTTAATCCTCCTTTTTATATCCTTATCATCTAGTTGGGACTTCTAAATCTTTTACAATAAAGATGGTTTACCAATTTCTTAGAAAAGGAATGATGGATCCCCTTGCCTAAAAATTACCATATCAATCTTTATTAGATCCCTAAATATATGATCCTTATTAATCCACATCAATTTATAACTCCATGGTCCCTCCTACTAAACAAATCAACCACTTTTTTTCCTTCTTATAGAGTCAGTGTATGGATAAATAATAGTCCTTATGTAGTTCCAACCACCTTCTTTTCCTTATGTTGAGCTCTTTTTGAGAGAAAATGTACTTCAAATATTTATAGTCCAAATATATGTCACATATTTCTCCATAGAAATAGCGCATTCATATCTTTAAGGAAAATATTATTGATTCCAAATAAAGTACATGAGTTGGATAATCTTATTCCTGAATATTTAATTTCCTTGATGCATAAACAACTAATCTATCATTCTACATAAGGATACAACCCGATCCTTTATTTGATGTGTCACTATATATTAAAAATACTTCCATTACTGATGGAAAAGTTAATATCGATACATTAATCAATCTCCACTTTATATCTTCAAAAATATATTTAAATTCCATGGTCCATGTGAATTTAAACCCTTTATATTTCAACTTGGTTAACAGGTTGTCCTATTGGACAAATTATAAACAAAATTTTGATAGTAACCTGCTAAACTAAGGAAACTATGTATCTCATTTATATTCATTGGTATAGGTAATTATTATAATACATTTATCTTAAAATGATCAAGAGATATTCCATTATTGGAGAAAATATGGAAAAAACTTCGTGGAGCTAAAATTCACACTTATTGAATTTTCCATATAATTCCTTTTTTATGAGGGTATCAAGAATTATTTGAAAATGGTTCACATGCTCTTCATATATTTTAGAGTACATCAACATATAATCAATAAATACCACCAAAAATTTATCAAGATAATCCTTGGATACTATATTTATCATATCCATAAAAATAGAATGTGCATTAGTCAAACTTAATGGCATTACTGTAAACTCATAATGTTCATATCTCATATGAAATGGAATATTCGGTATATCCTCCTTCTTCATCCTTAACTGATGATAACTAGGGAAAAGACAATCCTTTTAAAATATTAATATCCTTGAATTTGATCAAATAAGTCATCAATTCATGGTAAAGGATACTTATTATTTATAGTAATGGAATTGATATCCCTGTAATCGATGCATAATATCATATACCCATATTTATTTTTTACAAATAAAATAGGGGATCCACATGGTAAAATAATAGGGTGTACAAATCCCTTACCAAACAACTCTTTTAGTTATTTATTCAACACTTCCAACTCTAATGGTTCCATTCTATTGGTATTTTTAGATATAGGTCTTGCATTAGGTATGAATTCAATGGAAAACTCAACTTCACACTTAGGTGAATAACCAGGTAATTACTTTCTAGATACATCAATGTAATTTTATACAATGAGCACACCCTCTATCCTAGTGATTTACTTCCCATACATAGATAGTGTTTTCTATTCCTTTTCTCCCATTATATCATTAAGGTGGGATTTTGGAAGAGGTTCTAGGAAAGATTCAAGAGGTGATGTATCTCCCATGAAAATAAGGGATTCTATACCCCCTTCACAAATAGTAATCTACTTATCTCATAAATAAATTATTTAATTATATATTTATATATAATACATACCAAGTATTAATTAAAAATCAACCATATGTATCAAAATCAAGTTTTACACCAGGGAATATCTATGCATCTTAATAGAGGCCACTCGGTAAATCATCATTGCAAAAAGAATCCTATTATGTGTCTTAACTAAAAACTCGTTTCTTAGAGTATTAGGGGATGATTCAATGTTCTCAAAAACATTAATGATATAAAGGAGTGTATAAATATGAAATTAAATAAAGAAATAGCTACCTTTGAGTTTAGGATCAATGTACGTACTATCATGTCATTTGGTACTTTAACCTCATCTTTGGTGATCATATAATTTTGGCCTTTCTCCCTCAACATTTTTTGAAGTAAATTACCTTGAAATATGGGTATTAGTTTTCATATTACCCCATCTTCATATAATTAAAACATTAAACATTATAAACTTCTTCCTTACCTTTACTTTCACAAGCTTGATGGCCTTTTTCTCCACACTTGAAACAAATCTCATTCCCTTTAATCAAGCCCTAAATTATTTCTTTCCATAAATATTATATGTAAGAAATCCATCTCTTCTTTTCATCCCCTTTAATGTACTTTTCTTTCCTGGTTCCCAGTAGGCCTATTCTTATCCAAATTTCCTTTAAACAAATAAGTATTTGAGAAATCCTTTTTTATTTTAATGGAACTTGAGACTATATCCTATTATGATAAAAATGTATAAGAGACTAACAACCTTCAAAGGATAAAATTTATCCCATCAAAGAAATTTTTAATCTTTATTTTTGGTCAACATACATTATACATAATATGTTTAGATAACATCATAAAGTTGTACTCGTAATCAATAATATTTTACTCCTCCTTATGTCTAAGATTGAGGAATTTCCATTCTATTTTAGTCCATTGCTCATGAGAAAAGTATTTTTCTTAGAATATATCCTTAAAATTTCTTCATTACATGTGATTTATCTCTACTTACTCTATAGTGTTATGAATTAGTGACCACCATTGATCCACATATCCCTTTATATGATATATCTCCATGAAAACCTTTTCCCTTTTATTAATTCCCAAGGCAAGAAATATCTATATTAGGGACTTGATCCATTTCTCAACTACCATTGGAATAGTTGTTCTATTAAACAGTGAAAGTTTTTTTCACATGAAGCAATCCAATATAGTTACACCGCAATGTGGATCCAATGGTTTCTCTATATAGGTAAGGTTGTTTTTCATAAACTGGGTTAAATTCCCTAATATTATTATGATTTGATCAGCTCCAAATTTAGCCTCATTGACTTTCTTGGAGGAACATACCTATATTATCTATTGGTGTTGATACAATTACCATTCCTTATAATATTCACCATCTCTAAAAAATGGAATACACATAATTAGTTCTTGATATTTAATTGTAAAATACAATTTATATCGAGTTTCCTAGAAAAAATTACTTAAAATCCTATGGGTTTTCTATAATATTTGAGATATCTAACTAGATTCTTCTAAATATAGTCCCAAGGTTTATAATAAACTTTCTATAATAACACTATAAAAATATAGTCTCTAGAAACCCATATTTGGTAGTTATATTATATTATTGGTATAGAATACAAGAGTTCCTAAATGATACAAAAACTTAGTAGTCTTTGAAGACTAGATGCATACATATTTTTCACGTTACACATGAGAACATAAAATACAATATAAAACTCCATGAGAACATTATTATCTATTCTATTAGATCCTTGAAAATTATATTTAGTTCTCATCTACATTTCCTAGGGAAAGGAAAATAAAATCAGGGTGATCTCAGATACTCAGTAAGGGGTAGCGTACAATGAAATCTATCATAACATAATCTTGACATAAATAGTATGTAAAAAGTGATATACATCATTAAAATAATTCCATACTCAAATGAAACTGAGGGAATACTATATCCATGAAAATAGATAGAAGCATGGATACTAATTACTGATATCATACTAATTGAATGCATAATGTTTAACATCATAAACATACCATTAAGGACTTGTTCCAAGACATTATATATAAATGGGTCAGGCATATTCCAATAGCATAGCTAGTTTATCTCATGATACCTACTAATTCATCAAGGGGATATCTATATCGTCCCCCCACCCATCACTAATTAATTCCAATTCAATTATCATACAAGTTAATAAGACATTTCATAATATTCCATAAGGAAATTTAGTAAATCATGGAATAATATAACAATAAATATCCATATTATGGAAATATAGAAAACAAATATTTCCTCATTTAATTAAATAATGTGGTTATCTATGAGAATATCCCTAAAATAAACTTAGAACTATGGGATATTACTAATGTAATTGGAAGTAAACTTTTCAAATAGAAAAAGATAACACAGTGGAGAAGGTACTTTCAAAGTGTTGGGTTATTAAAAGAAGATAGAAATTGATTTCAATAGTTTTTAATGTTAAGAGACTAAAGTAATGGTAGTAAAATACTTTATTAAGGTTCTTAAAGATTATATAAATTATCCAAAGAATATCCATTGGGAGTTTCTAACAAGGTGTGCAGTATTAGGCTCGCTCATCATGAAGTAGAGTGAAGATTGGATTAGAACTATACCATTCCTTTTTAGGGTGATTACCCCTAGATGAATATATTCTATATCCATATCCACTTTATAGTATCTAGATAGGGATGTAATTTATAGGAAAACTGTATACTCTTTAATTTTACAAAATTTAGGATTTGTGGGCATTATGAAGGCTTAAGAAAAGAATTTAATGAGAGGGAATATCATTATAAATATACTAAATGGGTGATAATTCCATATAATTACAAGCATGGTGACATTAAAATTTTAAATACTAAACCCAAGTTTCCTAAAGCTAGTGTCTACTTTATTGCATTGGAACTAGATATAATTGATCACATCCCAAAGGACCAAATAGTTTATTAGTTTTAGTAAAATAGATAAATAATTAAAATTCACGTTACATTTTAAAACATCAAATACACAATGTATTTTGTTTGAGAAAATCATTATTCCCCATAGCATATCCCTATATATCAATCATAGAACACTTCCTGGTATCCTATGGAAAATAAAACATAAGAAAGGGGTGAGATTAGATGCTCACTAATGGTAAGAATATAATGGAATCAATTGTGAATAAATAAGAAAAATTAATATGGAAATTTAAATAACTAAAACACATTCCATTAAATTTATTACTTGATCATAATATAGCAGGAATAAACGATGATCAAATAATTCCATATAAATAATCACATGAGCTTAAAACTTAACCATGTATATTCTAACTAATCAAATAATCACATGTAGCATCAGTAAATAATCTCATAATATTGGAATTAATAATTCCATAAATATTAAACATGTTATCAAGACCTTTCACGTTAAAGTTTAAATCTATGGGTAGAAACTTGTCTAATTTGGCCAAATGATTTGTCTCATGAGACCTGTCAATGCATCGATGGGCTATCTATAACTGGGCCCCACTTATCAATTACTAAGACCAATTCATTCCTCATATTAAAGGGTTGAAACATAATCAATATAAAAAAATTATTTAAAAACTAATATATGAAATGTTAATTCTTACCCCAATCAAATAAACATAACCATAAACTATCCATAATAATGTGGCGAATGGTAATAAAATTGTACAAACTCAATCAAACTGATCATAAAAATCGAAAGAAATAATAATGATGATATAAATACAATATATCCCTAGTGTATCATAATTATAATAAATGTTTTATGTCATTGATTAATATAAATACCATAAAAATTTCATTAAAAACATTCTTGAGGAAAATAAACTTTTTTTACTTCAAAAATATTTTTAAAACTAAATTTTTAAAAAATATTTTGTAAATAATTTTATTTTAAAAAAAGATTTAAAATTATAAAGTAATATTTAAAAAATTTAGTGGTCATGAAGGTGTAAATTTTGTACATGTCGTACATGTTAAAACAAAGATTCCTTTCACATTTTCAATAAAATTCAAACGGGTGTTTGGAAAATGACATGAATATTATGTTCAAAAAAAAATCAAAAATTCAAAAATGGTTTAAAATTTACTTAAAAAATCATTTTTAGAATATTAAAAACGCTTTTGAAAACATTATTATAAAACATGGTTTTGAAAAAAAAGGATTTTTGACCAAAGAGAGAAATAAAGTCAGATTTTCTAAAAAAATATCAATCATTTTAAGTAGCAAAGAGAGGAAAATGAAACTTTTACTTTAAAAAGATCATGAATAACCAAATGTGAAGAAATTATATTTATTTTAATATAGAAATATGAAATAATTCCCCCAAGGGAGTCTTAAACATGAACAATCCCAAATAATGATGAGACTATGAAATAAAACCTTACCACTTTGGTAACTTTTGAATCATAATCCACATGAAAGAAATAAATTCAAATGAAACATTAAATACCATAAATAAAAATATATTCATGATATAAAATATCAAAAAATGGCATTATATACACCACACAAAGTAATAAGTGGTGAATATGGTATATGTCACATGAAAGTAAAAGTGAGACGTGAAGCCCTTACCTCAGTTCGAATTCCATTGTATGTGTCCAAAACACTTGTATAATAAATATAGGTTTATTATAAATCTATTACAGAAACATAATCATATATCTTGTACCATATATGATCCTCTTATAACATCCCCCCCCCCCTTCTTAATAATATTTCATTATTTTCATTGTTTCGAGTGTTAATTGCCTTGTTTTCTCATGTGTGTTTTGTTATGAAAGTTTTGGTTCTTGTACATAGGATATAGATAAATAATCTCCAGAATGATATTAATTTTATAAATATTTTTTTCATTATATACATTCTTATAACCATGCTTGAAAATTGTAGAAAGAAAATGAATCACATCGTTTTGTGGAGACGATAGGATGCACGTACGCACGAGCGACGAGATCATTCCCTTAATGGATGAAAGGGTAAATAACTGTATGATATATTAATTTCCAGAATTTTTATCATGACATATATATCACATATATTCATTAAATTTATCCTTATTACCTTCCATGTAAATTGTAAGTGAAAAACGAATCACATTGATTCGCAAGGCGGTAGTCGACCGTACACATGAGCGACATTATCATGTTTTTAATAGATTGGAATGTAAGAATATATATGTGATATTATAACTATAGAAGTATTATTATATCATAAATATTATATATACATTAAGTACATCATTATATCCAATTTTTATAAGTATTAATGGAAAACAAGTTATGTGAGTTTGTGAGGCGGTAGCCCATCGTACACATGATTGATGATTTTGTTTCCCATTTGATGGAAGTGTAGATGGTTAAATATTATTCCATAATCATAATAACATATCATTATATGGTAACTAGTTTTATTATATTTTTAGTGTTAATAAATAATTTAAGGTTGTAAAATAATAAAGAAAGAGAAAGAGCTCGGTGAAGATAATTACCTTCTCTTAGAGGAACTTCATTTGGAGACCTTCTTAAGGACCCTAGGGTTGGCCTTTTTGGAAGAAAATCAGATATATAATGTGTATAAGGATGTTTTAGAGGGATTTTTTAGGGTTTTTTTGAGAAAAAGGCTTTGTGAGGTTTCAATAAGTGATGGGAGTGAGTGTCTTTTTATAATTGAAGAGGAATGACATTTTTGTAAAAACAAAAAACTATTCAATAATGGGAAGTCAATCTCACCCCAAGTGCCTAAAAAATTGATAAATAATTTATTTTAGGGATTATATAGATGAGAAACACCTCTATCAAAAAACATGTTTTAAACATGTTATTACTTAGCCTTTAAGTTTACTTAATTTTATCATTTTAGTTTTCACTATGGTAACTTGTATTTTTTTTATTTATCATGGTAATTTATCCTTTAAGAATAAAAGTAAAATAATAATTAATAGATAATTTGGAAAAAAATGATTAAAAATATAAAATAAAATTTATTAAATAAAAATCCCATGTGTGTGGAAAATTAATTTTAACACAACCGCATGTAATGCGCAAAACCTCATTTTAACCTTAATCACAGTAATTAATTTTTATTGTCTTTATTAATATTAATGAAAAAATTGACCTTATTATATAATATAAATTATTTTTATTCTAAATATGGTATCCATTTTATCAAATTAAAATCAAATTATTGGCATTAATTTAATATTAATCCCTTAGATGGGATGAAAAAGCGGTTTTCCAAAGAGAAACTTTTCATAAGTAAAGAAAGTTTTAATATCCAAATTAAAAATGAAATCAATTAAAATGAAATAAATTAGTTAAATTTTAATATAATTTAACTAATTTTAAATTTAAAACCAATTTAAATATTATTTAACTTTTAAAATTATTTAAATGAAAATATAGTTTTCAATAAAAATCAGTATTTTCCAGTATTCATCAAAAAATTAATATTTTCATAAAATTATCAAAAATTAACCCAAATATAATTTTTAAATGTATATTTCAAAAACTAATTTTATTTTTTCAAATAAATTTTCTTAAATTATTTAAAATTAATTTTAAATTATGTGCGTAAAATCCGACTAAACCGCCTCTTTGAAAAATACAGTTTTTCAGAAAACATTTATATCTATTTCAAATGGTTCTTAATTTATTTGTAATCAATATATATCTATTAAATTTATTTTATACATGTTTAAACCATATAATTTTCATAATATATTTATTTTTATTCATACCCTCCAACTTAACAGATATGTTATAATAGTCATGTTTAAATAATAATATTTTAATAGAGTATCATGCTTCATTTAAACCCAATGTTGTGTGTATCACAAGTTATCGAAGAGATTGAATTTATTTAAAAATAAATATATCATAATGTGTAGGGGGTGCTATATTCTCTTTTAAGTTTGGTGTTTTGTGTCATACATGCTATTGAACATGACGTTCTTATTTTAAAATCTCAGGGTGTTACATTTTGCCCCTTAAATAAATTTCATCCTCGCAATTTAATCTTGGTCTAAAAATTAATGGGATGACATTTAAAAATACATTTTTTGGAAACCCATATCGTAATAATTGTTAATAAAACACTCTCTTGATAAGAGAAAAGGGATGTACAAAGGTCACATAACTATGTTTCCAAGTATGAGTACATTGGTGGGAAATGAAGACATGGACATGAAAGACAATACATATTCCCATGGATTAATAGAGATTGATAAAAATCATTAATCACAAAAATTTGAATGATTAATATAAAGTTAATTACCTCAAAACCCTCAATATTTTATGAGTTAAAAGACCATTTGATTCATTGGAAATGAAGTTACTAGGATAATATTTTTGTTACAAAATCCTTTTCCTGGAGCTGAGGAATTCCATTACCATTATTATTGATAATTCCAAAAAATGTAATTACAATTTCATCCCTTGGTTGTACTTTGATCAATTCCTATATCATCTCTTACTCTAAAAAATGAATATCCAATAGGTTTTTTTATTCTTGAAGCACTAAAATTACCATTTAAATGATAATTAGATCAATAAAGTAATAACTAGTCATTCCTACTATCTTTAGATATTTTCCAAAACAAAAATTATTATCAGAAGTTACCCAACAACACCCAAAGTTTAACTTAATCCATTCCATAAATAGTTAACCATAATACTTATCCAAAATATGCTTGACCAAATTCAAAGTCCAAAAATTTAGAAGGGAGATGTCACTAAATCAACATTATATTCCCCAGAAAATATAAAATGGCTTTTAATGTGACATTCCAAATATTTTAATACCTTGGTCACCATAAAACCTTAATGAAAACATGCATTCTTCCAACAATAAAATCTTAGGTTTTTTAATATATTCCATAAATCCAAAAAATGTATTAAACTCTGGTAAAGATAACATAAATCACTAACCAATTTCATGGTTGCCAACACTATCTAATAAAAATAACTTTATAATTATTATCTCAATATCAATCACATATTAAGGGTTATCTTCCCCAATCATATATTTTCTGAAAGATCAACTTTCCAATGAATCACTTTTCTTGGTACCATTTAACATTTTTCTTCAAATCCTTATAAGAAAACTACTATAGTATAATATTTATATTTTTTTAAGAATATTATTGATAAAATAATTATAAAAAATAGTTCTTTAATCCAAATATACATGTACTTTAATAAATCCACTTATACTGTATTAATAGCATAAGTTTGGCCTTGATCCCTTTGATTTTTCTAAGGTATATTCATTTGATGCTTGGGGAATTCATTTGAGTAGTGCCCCATGTCATTACATTTGAAACACTAAACATAAAATATTTCTTTATTACCCTTGAAATCATGAGCATGATGTAATTTGTATCCACACTTATAGAAATCTTTTATTCTCTTCAAGTAAGTATCAAGGTGTTTCTTTCCACAATTATCATATGTAGGAAAATCCTTTTTCCCTTCTTCCCTTTATCCATATTTTTCTCTACCATCATTTTATTATCTTTATTCCCTTATAATCCATAAGACTTGGAGAATTATCCTTATTTCTTGATATCACATTATATTATCTCCTCGTATGATGATAATTTTTGGGAGACTAGTTCTATTTGGAGGATTGGCTTTAGCCCATCAAAGAAATGATCATATTTACTCTTTGGATTACATGCATCGATACAATTCCCATTCCTTCTTCTATGAACCATTTATAAATAATGGAATACACTATATTAGATCATAAAATTATGAAACATAATTTATAATCCCAAAAATAACGATACACTTAGCATAAATTCAAAAATTTATGCAAGGATAATCTCGTAATCATAAACATGGTTTCTTTGGGAAATTTTTCAAATCCTAAAAATATTATCAAATATTTCATAAAAATTTTTAAATAAAATGTGATTTAACAAAATAATATCCCCCAAGAGTGTCAAAATAGGTGCACAATAAGGTCTTCTTTTGTGTACCAGGTAACACTCGAGTCAACACTGACGCACCTTTTTTGGAGTTATTACCCCTAGTTACATATGTTCTTGAACCACATCTACTTGTAGTATCTAAATAGGGATTTATTTATTAGAAAAATACATAATTTATACCTTACCAAAATTTTAGGATATTCTTATATACTTATCCTCAATGTCTATCATAGGTTTATTTTCCCTAATCCATTTTTTCTTAAATCTAGTTCACAAGGTTTCTACTAAACTTCCTTTGATACCAACTATAAAGACCCTGACCCCAATTGCATAGATTCAGTGTCTGCTTTATTACATTGGTACTAAATACAAGCAATCACATCCCAAATGACTGAATAGTTTATTAGTCTTTGTAAAATATATACATACTTGAAATTCACATTATATTTTAAAACATCAAATACAAAAAAAATTTATTTGAGAATATTATTATTCCCCATATAATATCCCTACATATCAATCACAAAAAACTTCTTAGCATCACAGGGAAAATAAAACATAAGAAAGGGGTGAGATCAGATGCTTAGTAAGGGTAAGAATACAATAGAATCTGTAATGAATAAATAATCATAATCAATACAACATATCCCCAATGGATCAGAAGTATAATAAATGCTTGATGTCATTGATGAATAAAACTACTATAAAAATTTCATTAAAAACATTCTTGGGGAAAATAACCTTTTTACTTCTTAAATATTTTTAAAATTAAAATTTTAAAAAATAATTTTAAAATAATTTTCTCTAAAAATAACCTTTTAAACTTATAAATGAAACCTTAAAACATTGAGTGGTCATGACAGTGGAAATTACATATATTCCATACACATTAAAACAAAGTTTGCCTTATTTGGAAAACAAAATGAAGAATCCTTTAAAAAATTAAAAAGAAATACATAGATAAAAAATGAATTTAATAGATTATTTGGATAATGTTAAAAATATTTTTGAAAACATTTTTAGAGAACATGGTATTGTAAGAAAAAAAATATTTTCGACCGAAGAGAGAAATAAAGTCAAATTTTCTTAAAAAGATTTTCTCAATCATTTTAGTACCAAAGAGAGGAAAAACAGTACTCTTACTTTAGAATTTTCTTGAATAATAATATTAGAATAAAATTAATTTATTTTATGATATAAATATCAAATAATTCCTCTAAGGGATACTTAAATATAAATAATCCCGAATAATGATGAAATTATGAAATAAACTCTTACCACTTTGGTAACTTTTGAATCATAAGACCCATGAAAGAAATAACTTAAAATTAAACTTTAAATAAAATTAATATAAATATATTTATTATATAAAATATTAAAATAGGTATTATATACACCACATAAAGGAATAAGTGGTGGATTTGGCATATGTCTCACAGAAGTAAAAGTGTGAGGAGAAAACCTCACTTCAGTTCAACTTCTTTCATATGTGTTTGAGCATCTTGTATAATAAATATAGTTTTATTATAAATATATTAAATAACCATAATTATATATATAATACCATATATGATCCTCTTATAACATTTTACCACCCATTTTTTAATAATATTTCATTATTTTCATTATTTCGGGTGTTAATTGTCTTATTTTCCCTTACATATTTTTTCATGAAAGTTCTAGTTTGTGTACATAGGATATAGTTATATAATATTCATAATGATATTAATGATATATTTTTTTTTAATTAGATACATTCTTAGAGCCATTCTTGAAAACTGGTCATAGAAAAAGAATCGCATCGCTTCATGGAGATGATAGATCGTACGTACGCACAAGCAACGATATCATTCCCTTTATGGGTGAAAGGGTAAGGAAGTTTATGATATATTAATTTTATATAATTTATATAATGTCCTATATATCACATATATTCATTAAATTTATCCTTATTACCTTCCTTTTAAATCATAAATGAAGAATGAATCACGTCGCTTCATGAGGCGGTAGTCCGCCGTATACACGAGTGACGTTGTATTTTAAAATGAATGGAAATTAAGAAGATATATGTGATATTATAACTATAAAATAATAATTTTATCATAAATATTATATATATATACATTAAATCTATCATTTTATCCAATCATGATAATTTTTTATTGAAAACGAGTTACATCCGTAAGTGAGGCGGTTGTCCGTCATACACACGATTGATGAATTCGTTTCCCATTTGATGGAAGTGGAGATAGAAAAATATTATGAAGTAAAAATAATAAAATATAAGTTTATTGGAGATATTTTTGTTATTATATTGGAAGTATTAATACATGATTGAATATTTTAAAAGAAGAAAGATAGAGAAAAAGTTCAATGAAGACAATTACCTTCTCTTAGAGGAACCTCCTTTGGATCCCTTCAAAAGGATCCTAGGGTTGGTCTTTTGGGAAGACCATAAGCTCTAGAATTTGGATAAGGATGTTTAGGATTTATTTTGGTAGGTTTTGGTTGAGAAAAAATTCTTGATAGGTGTGAATAAGTGAGGAGAGTGGGTGCCCTTTTATAATTGTGGAGAAGTGGCATTTTTGTAAATACCAAAAACTATTCAATAATGGGAAGTCACTCTCACCCCAAGTGACTAAAAAATTAATAAATAATGTATTGGAAGTATTATATGGTCAATACACACCTCTAAAACACACAAAAATGTTATTACTTAGCCTTTAAGTTTACTTAATTTTACCATTTTAGTTTTCACCATGGTAAGTTGTATCTTTTTATTTACCTAGGAAATTTATCCTTTAAGAATAAAATTAAAATGATAATTATTAGATAATTTGAAACCAATGATTCTAAATATTAAATAAATTTTATTAAATAAAAATATCATATGTGTATAAAATTAATTTTAACACAAGTGCATGTAACACGCAAAACCTCATTTTAACCTTAATCGCGGTAATTAATTTTTATTGACTTTATTAATATTTTTTACAAGAAATTAATTTGAACTTATTATTTAATATAAATTATTCTAATTCCAAATATGGAATCCATTTTATTAAATTAAAATCACATAAGTGATATAATTTAATTTAAGATTAATCTCACAAACATAATAAAAAAGTGGTTTTCGAAAAACAAATTCAAAATCATAGAAAGTTTTGATATCAAAATTCAAAGTGAAATTGATTTTAATAACCTAAATTTGTTAAATTTTAATATAATTGAACTAATTTTACTTTAAAAAATTAAGATATTATTTTACTTTTTAAATAATTTAAACGAAAATGTATTTTTCAATAAAAGTCATTATTTTTCATTATTCATCATGATATAACATCTCAAAGGGGTAGTATATACACCTCATAAAATAATATAGGTTCATAACAAAAACTTATGTCTCAAATAAAGAGAACTTGAGGCGAATAACACTTAGAAATATCATATCATTGAATTAAGGATTAATCAATGGAGAGATTATGTGTAACAAATTTAAATCTACACAAAACAAGTTTTAATATAACATAAATAAAAAAATCATTTCACATATAATCTTGAAATAATATAATCAATTAAGAAGTGATATAACCCAATTAAAGAAAAAATAAATAAGAAACCTCTTACCACTTGGTAACTTTCATATCAAATCCCTTTCGAAATAATTTGAATTAAAACTTAAAATACCATGAAGTGTGAATGATTCATCATATAAAATGTAAAGTGTTAGTAAATACACCATATAAAATAAATTAGGTGCATAACATTAAAACATGCCTCAATGAAATGAAATTGAGACGAAATCCCTTACAACGAGTCCAGACTTCCCATGTATGCCATTTAACTCCTATATAATAAACTTATATCAATTATTTAATTGTTTGAGGGTATTTTATGGGTTTATTAAATTATCATTAAACCATTTTTCATTTATTTTAATGACATATTTAATTACTTAATTAGTTAAGTCAATATCGTGTGTTTTGAGAACGTTCAATTCATAGTTGCAAAGCGACTTCAGTATATTGATTGTGGTAAAAGTGGTAACTATTCCATCATCACCAGAATAATAATCATGAAATAATAATTATTTTTATACATAAAGTATAATTTTAAAACCAATCATGAAAAATGGTTAAGAAAAATGAACTGTGTTTCAATCTTGGAGATGGTTGGTCGTACGTATGCATGAGTAACATTTTCATTTTTCAAAGAATGTGATGGAAAGAAGGTAAGTATAATTTTATATTTCCATAATGATGATTATATCATAAATATTATATTATCTCTTTAAATACACATATATAACACTCATGTGAGTCTTTTATAAAAAACGGTTCATATCACTTCGTAGAGGTGGTAATCTACATGTATGCACGAACGATGTTATCATTTTTTCAATGGATGGAAATGTAAGAAAATAGATGATATACTATATTTATAAAATGATAATTATGTCATGGATATCATATATATAAATTAAATCCATCGTTATAACCAACTGTGAGATGTAGTGATGAAAAATGGATTACATCAGTTCATGAGGCGGTAGTCCACCGTACACATGAACAATGGTTTCATTTCCCATTTGATGGAAGAGGAAATGGATATAGGTTATTCCATAAACATAATAATATCTAGGTATATTTAATATATTGATTTTATTATTTCATCATGGTTGAAGATGATTTAAATGAGGTATAAGAATAAATAAAACTAAAACATTCAGTTAAAAGTTATACCTCTTATTCGGACAACCTCCTTTACTTTACACCTTAATCCCTCTAAGGTTGGTATTCTACCCAAAATAATACCTATAGAACATGTTTATGGATTCTAGAAAGGGATTTTGGTATGTATTAGCTGAACCAAATGGCTATTGAATTGTATAGAGGAGATGACATGGGTTCCCTTTTATAAGTGAGGGGAGGGCGCTCTTAGAATTACTTAAAATGTTAAATTAAATATAAATTAATTTTCATGGAAAATGGATCCAAAATTATATAATTCAGAGATAATATGAGTATGATTAAAAAACCTATCATCTAATATAATTTGGACAAGTTATTATTATGTTTTTTAATTACCTCTTAGTTTCAACCCCCCATTAACCACTTTGATAATTTCCATGATATCAATGTTTTTACTCTTTACGGGTCAATAAAGTTACTATAAAAGTAAAAGTGGTCCATAAATGGATCATGGTTGATATTTTCAACCATATCCTATTCAATTTTTTGAAGATAGTATTTTTATGAATTTTAAATTATTTAATAAAATAGTCTTTATTATAAAATATCATTAATGTCATTTTTGGAAATATATGAAATATTAAAATATAATATGTTTCTAAGTCATGTAAAATGGCTCCAAAATGACATGGATTCGATGATAAGGAGGATATGGTATTAATATAATCACCCAATCAAATTTATACATGTTTGGATATCATTTTAAATATTATTTTTGGTTTAACCCCTTGGTTGCTAAATTTTAACCTTAACTGTGGTAATAACTTTTTCAATATTAAAGAGTTATAATTTAACTTATTAGCTCATAAATGGAAAAGGGGTGAAATTTTAGATCATTTATCATCCTAATTGTCCTCTTTCTATATTTTTATTATTTTTAAATAATTTAATAAAATATATTTAATATAAAATACTATTAATGCCATTTTAAGAACTATTCGCATAATTTGACTTTGAAAACAACATGACGACAATGTAATTCAAATATAAACCTTTAAAACATATCTAATATATTATATTTATCTTTAAAATTTATGGTATTCTTTAAATCACCCAAACAATATTACTTTTAAATTTTTTAAAACCATTTACTTGATTTTTCTATTACTTGCGCAAATATTGTGTCGGCATTGTATAAACATTTAAGGTAATTATTTCATCACTAAAAATTCAAAAAAAAATAGCATGATAAAAAAATTCCCTCATATTTAAAATAACCATTTAGAATCGAACATAATTTTTTTATCCCTGTCACAAAATATTATAGATGTTAAAAATAAAAAAGTGACATTTTGTACTTTTATCTTTTACTTAAATATTATAAAGGTCAAAATCAAAGCTAAATAATGAAAAAAGGTCATATTTTTTAATTTTAGATGAGTATGGATGAAAAAAATCATACAATGAAATTAATTCAAGTTTTTGGATAAATTTGAACCCATATCGCATTAGTTTTAACTATAATTAACTCATTTTACCTCTACTGTGGTTACAAAAATTTACTATGGTTACTATTCATATTGATCAAAAATTAAGTTGGCCTTATTACCTAATATTAATTATTCTAGTTACAAATATGGAATCCAATTTATTAAATTCAATTCATAGGAGTGGTAGAATTTAATTTAAAAATAAACCCGCAAAACACGACAAAAAATGATTTTCCAAAAAAATGTCTTTTTAAGTATAATAATGTTTTTATACCAAATTAAAGTATATTGTTGATTCCAATAACATTTATTGGATTGTTTTTAATAAAAAATAACTAATTACATGTTAAAACTAATCCAAAATAAAATGTGACTTTGTAAGTACTTGAAAAGAAGAGACGGTTTTTAAAAAAAATAGTATTTTTCACTATTCATTGAAAAACAAACTTTTCAGAAAATTCTCAAAAAATCATCATAAGATAATTCTTACATGATGAATTCAAAAATGATATACTTTTTATTAAATAAAATTTCTAAAAGTTTCAAAAATTAATTATAATATTCGCTCACAAAAAGCAAAAAAACCCATTTTTGAAGAAAAAATATTTTTAAAGCATAAAATGACTTTACTGAAAAACTGAGTACTTATTTCCTAAGAATTAATCAATAAATTTTTATTGATTAAGACCTTTATATATATTTCATAATGTGGTTAATACTATTCATACCCACCAATTTAACAGCTAGGTTATAACATTTAAATAATCATATTTCATAATTCGTTTAAGCTCAGTGTTGCATGTTGTATACGTTATCGAACATAGTGTTCTTTTAAAATCTTAGAATATTATACAATGTCATAGTATCTCAAGGTTATCATTATAACTGGGAACTACTATAACATGTTGATATGACAAATAATCTATGGACATTATCATGTAAATAGTGAAGGTGGAAATATCAACACTATTATGATAAGAATACATAATGCAAAACTCATTGTATACATAATATGATAATAAAAAATTATTGTTCAAGTTGGGTCTAGGGAACCCACCTTCACAACAAATTGGGGTTGCCCGAGTTGGTTCATGACACAACCTCCTTTTATAATCCTCAACCAATTATCATACATTAACTCATTCGTTACAAAATGTATGAGTAATGCATAGGTTACAAACTCCTTTGAAACCCCTTCATCCAACATACATATAAATGCAACATTGATTTTCTCATGTGTTTCATAATATGAAACAGCCGATGATAGCCACACATGGAAGATTTTCAAATGTAATACTTAACATCTAGAAACCTCTTCATGTATCATAACTCTTTACGATATTCTTAAGTTTTATAATATGACTTGGTAGAGGCAGAGGTGTAATAACTCTATATTACACCCTACGTTGTGCAAAACCTAAGAATATGATATGCCTTGGGTTTAATCATGTCATTCCAAATGATATGCCAATATTGTACTCTACAATATAATCCAAAATACATCTCATTCCGGGTCTAGGATGCTACATCTATTTATCATTTCCTTTAGAAAATATCATTCCATCCATTTTGGATTGTTCCTCGATTTTCACTTTCAATGTAATCAAATATTCACTTACTTTGTTACTTTAACCATCTCCAGTTCATCTTTTAAAGCTTTCATGTATTTCTTATTTTCTAGTATGACATTCTTATACTCACTGATGATGTCATTTTATTAGGTTTATTTTTGTCTTTGATTGTCTAACTCTTCTAATATACATTCAAATTTGGCATGTAGATCAATAACCCCTTTCAATCGTCTCTTCACTCTTAGTAACAATCACTATAGCATTTTTCTAATCAATAACAACTACAATATCATATTCTTGATTATTATGACAATCCACCGATTCTTTTTCCCCTGGCTCTATAGCATCCCGTCTTTTTATAACATAAACTTTCATTTCATTACACGGAACTGAGGATATTTAAGGTTTAGTGTCTTGGAAACAAGGAACATAATACATGAAAACAACATAAAACATTCTTCTTAAACACTTGAAAGGCTTCTCCTTAAGTTCATCCTAGGTTCATTACCGCATCTCATAACCTGGGGACATACATCAAAAGAAAGGGTGAGCAGAAGTCCCAGTAAGGGAAACAAGAGAAACATTTTACATGTGAACTTGAGATACTTCAATAAGGACATGAAAAGAACTTTAAGGCATGAGAAAGAAATCATGAGATACATCATAATAAAAATAACATTTTTCATAACTTGAAGATGTGGATGCAACATTTAATATTGACAATCATTTCATTTCACCAAGGTCCATCCCCAAGGTGTCATTAAAAATTACCAAGGTTATTCACCAAGGTATCAGTCTAAAAGTCATCTCTAGAGATTAAGTCTTTACCCAATGCATTAGAGCGCTATCTGGGCGCACCCTTGACATGTCTTTATTATCATGTGAGCCACATATATCATCATCAATCATTTCATAAACAACCCATAAAGCATAAAAGAAATGGGTTTCATTTCATAATCATAATGTTTTAAAAACTGCTTTAAAGACATGATCTTTATGACACTTTAAACCCACGGAAAGGGAAAGCGGGTTTCATGTATGTAAATCCCAAAATTTAAAATAGAACATTTTGATATATATGTGAATACCCTTATAGAAATAAGAGCTTTGAGTATTCACTTAATAACATAAAATAATTTTGAGAAAAAGTGAGGGGCATTTTGAGACGAAAATTCTGCAGCATAACGGCTACGTTACAGGGTTTTAGAAAATGTTGAAAAGAGAGGGGACATGGGTCACCCACTCATAAATGATCTAAAAAAATAGTATAGGGACAGAATATAAAGGATATGAATCATGGTAATGAAATTTTAAGGACATACCATTTGAAATGAAAAACATGGAAGTAAGACAAAAATAAGATTTCTCTTATAAAAATTCGGCAGCCCAACGGCGTCACTTAAACTTCAATAAAAATGATTTGACAAGATCAAATAGGGTATCTCATCATATGATCATAAGAGATCAGTATGAAAGATATAGAGATCATACCCCAACATAATAAAAAATAACTTGAAAGACTTGACATGAAAATAGAACTTAAAAAATGAGAAGGGTGAAAGAATCCCTTAAAAATTTGGCAGCCTAACGGCGTCACTTAAACTTTCATAAAACGAAATGATGAGAGTAAGAGGGGATCTATCATCATATAAACATGAAAAGGGAAGTAATAGGAATATAAAAGAACATCCTCTCACATAAGAACATGGAGCATAAAGGGAATGACATAAAAGAGATTACATGAAAAGAAAGAGAGAGGTCGGATCCCTTACCTTAAAACATAACTCTTAAAACTCAAAGGTTTGGACCTTGAGGGATTGGGGGCACCTTGGGAGGACTCCTTGGGAGGTAAGGAGACCAGAACTTCGTTGGGGGAGAGTTGGGAGTGAAAACTAAAGGAGGAAAGGGTGGGTATTTATAGGGAAAGTGAGGGGACAAGGCATTAATGGCCAAGGGACACCTCACAAGTGCTTTTCTCAAAACCATGTGCTCTCCCATGGCATTTACCATGGAGTTAGGCCACATGGGGCCCCCAATACAATAATTCATCACCTTTGGTCGGCCAACCCTTAAAATATCTCATGAAATCATCATGACACAGTTATGATGTCATTAAACATGCCGAAACCCTAAAACTGCATTTTTACTATTCACTGAAAAAATCATCTTTCTCAGAAAAAAATCCCAAAATTTCACCTTAACCAAATATCGATGCTCTAATTACATTTATGAACTCCATTTTATAAAAATAATTTTCTAAATATTTTTAATTTAATTTTTAAATAAAAGCACTATTCATCGAGAATTCATTTTTTTCAGAAAAATCCCCAAAAATTACCATAACATAATATCGGTGCTCTGAGTTCATAAATAAATTCCATTTTATAAAAATAATTTTCTAATTATTTTTAATTAAATTTTTAATTAAAAAACACTATTCACCTGAAAAAACTAATACTTGACTAATAATTTATGAAACCGTTATTTACCCATTTTATTGAATCTCATTACTTAATCAAGGTGTCTAAATTATATTAAAACTTTCTTTAAGTGAGATTTCTAATTCATTTGGTCACATTACTAATCCTAAGCGTAAAATCACTATTCATAATTTACTATTCATCAAAAATTAAGTTGATCTTATTAGACTCCAAATTCTTTACTGAACACTTTTGCAGAAGACCATTTTTTGAAAATCAGTACACATCATTAATTATTTAAGGTTTACATAAATATTTTAAAATATCCCCTTTTTCAAAATTCATCAATAAAATACATCCTAAAATTATCCGGACATTTGAAATTTCACAAACATCACTAAAGGAAGAAATCTCAATTCATTCATCCCAAAGGATTACACAAAGAAGCTAGGGTCTCGTCACATAGTCCCTTATAACACCGGCATATGACCTAAGTGTAAGGTGTGCTATGGTGAGAGAATCTGAGGGAGGCTCAGATAACATTGCCCTAGTAGTAATCTCTACTAACTTGAACTTCTCTCGTAGGCGTTTCCGTTCAAGCTTGACACGCTGGAGTTCGGCTTGGGCTTGGTCCAAAGCGAAGCCCAAAGATGTCACCTCCTTCCCAAGCTCTGATAAGTGGGCTTCATAAGGTTCGAGTCTACTGGATGAAGCCATCGACTCCTCTTTCTGCATTAACCATTAACATCTCTATTAAATCATTAAGAGTAAGTTAATATACTACTCAAAAGATTGGGTCGTTTACAGGCTCACTCTCATTACTACCATATTCTTTTTACGATAAATTTCTATTTTGGAATTTCCTTGAATTTTTTCAAACTTCCCACTGGTGTACTTATTCGCTCTTTTTCTTATTCTTTTTTGAAAATATTCTTCAACTTATTGGTCTTAAAACTTCTTAGGATTCAACAAACTCAATATACATCATCCTAAGGTCTTCAAATTAGTTCCTCAAAACTTGAATCTTTACTTCTCTAACTTTTGATTCATTATCATAAATATTAATAAGATTCTCCTATAAAGAATTGGTTGTATTACATCCCATTACTTTCATATAAATAGTATCGTACAAAGCCCAACCTAAAGTGTTCACAACCTTCACGTCAACTTCCATTTCACGTTCATCCTTTTCAATAAGGTCTTCATTGACTACACATATAATAGCAATATACACTTCCATTCCAAGAAAACTCAAATAGTTATACATATTGTTCTGCCACAACTAAAAGTTATGGCTATCGAACACATGAATCCATTTATGAATGATTAATGCATCCATTCTTTACACACAATAGGTTGAGATTGCATAAATCAAGAGATCATGAACCACATGCTTTGATACAAATTTTTGGTGGAAAAACTATGATCCAACCAATGGTACATTTTGAGGGGGATGAATTAAGACTCAAGCCATTTGAAACTTCTAAACTACTTTGATGAAAATCCACATGTAATGGTTTTTATCTCTTATTGAATAGAGACATTCCTCTCTATATATGTGAGTCTAAATAAAAAATAACAAAAACACTTTAAAAAATTGTATGCTTGGATCACCTTCAAAATAAAGGCTAGGCCAAGGAGCATGCAACCAACTGTTCCATTCCTAGATCATTATATATGTTCACTTTTTTCATTCCTTGATTGTTCTGATGTTGTTCGGATGTTTTTGTTGTGGTTTGTTGTTCGGTTTTGATGTGGTATGTCGTTCGGTTTTGTTCTTCTACGACGACGACGCCAACGTTGCTCGTGTTGGCAATGATGAAGACGTTTTGTTGTTTGTGCAAGATGTTTGTCTCGTATGGTGTTGTTTCTGAAGGAGGTTCTGGTTAAGGTTTTCAGTTCGATTTGAAGTCAACGGCATGGTTTTGTTTCAATGAGGTTCGATGGTCTTCGACGATCTCCAACGGTCTCTGGCGTACTGGTGTGTGTTTGGACGGCGACAATGACAGTGGTTTTTGGACGGCGCCGATGACAATGTGGTTCATGATGATGTTGGCAGGCGACGCGACTCAATTGATGCAAGCAAATCCTGGATCGTGATCCTCTCAGCTTCTGTGATCCAAATGTTTCTTTTGAATTCTGAATTTTGAACAGGGTGTCTTTTGAATTTTGAATTCGAGTTGGGTTTCCTTTAATGTTGTATCCCGCCAGGTTTGATGGTTACCACTCAACCATAAAGCGGCTTTTTGGAAAACCAAATAAAAATTGAATTTTCAGTCATCTCTGGGAATTCTTGAAGGTCATGGGATGACTTTAAGTGTCAATGCTCTTATCCTATGAGGCCACTTCATTTCCTACATAAAAAGGCTTTCCTTATAATGGGGACACAATCATATAGGTCCTCACACCCACGATCCTTGTATTCCATTTGGAGGGACCACTATACCTTTTACCTAACAACCCGAGAGATCGTTGTGGACCATGTGTCATACACACTCAACCAACCATTGTGGGTATTTCCACTTTTCCATGTACATACTATTGTTTATCCATGGATGATTTCTGAATATTTTAGTAGAAAATAAAGCATTCAACCAACATTCCTTGACATTTTTGCTTTACTGCATGGATTTTCATGTCATGTTATATATGAATCAATGAAAGTGATTAAGGTGGTCATAATATGTTATTGTTAAAAAATCCATAACATACCATGTAATATGGAATGTTGCGGCCTCCGATATAACATAATCAATGATTGGATGTGTCTTGTAATTTTTAGTGACATGTCTTCAGATCAAGAGATAAAACATAACATTTCATGTGATGTTAGACATAATCAGTGATATTTATGTTACTTCATGTGATTTCCCTCAACCTTCACTATCACCCTACAACATCACATGTAGAGAGAAACACTACCACCAATTATAGTAAGGTCTCGCACTAGGTATTCATTGAGAGGGGAGAGTGAATCAATGAATATAAATCTATTATGATTCTCCACAAATCATCCGTTGTCTACAAACTTTCTTCTTCAACACTAAATTTTATCATGTTACAAAATTAATTCAGCAAACTCTTTGAACATACACATTTACATAACCACAATGAACACAGGGATTTACAAGATTCATCATTCATAACAAATGACCACATCCTTAGCATGGCATCATCCATTTCCATATCCTCTAGTATCATCTGATGGTCACAACAAGGTTTATCCTTAAACTAGTATGAATACAAGTTTACAATGTGCTCCCACACACTGCAAGATAACTCTTCAACAGGTATAGCAAAGTAGAGTCTTCAAAGTGTTGCCAACAGAGTATCACCACTTCTCTTTGATCGCTGAAACTCTAAAATTCAGTGACCATAAACTTATCTGCCTTAGGTAGGGTGGGTTTCTGGATACAGAGGGGGAGGAGAGGACACTCTGCACTCCATGTCCGGTCTCTGCCATCAGCCCGTCGCCTCAGTTTTTGTTAAATCAGATCCAGTGAAGGATGTTGATTGATAAAAATAAAAAAGTCATCATTAATACACTTTGAGAGTAAATGTAATGAGATTCATATACAAATTATTTAAGAGCTACATTGATAAAAATAGAATAAAAAAGTGTCTATTCCTTTAAGGAATTTTTGGGAATCTCCAATGGGAGGAAGCCAAGTGATGCTGCACGTTCATCTCACCAGTGGAATGAGAAGATATTCAGCATAGAAAAGCTGCAAAAGCAACAGCCAAAAAACCAATATTAGAACCTTCCCAAAAAGCTACCACATTAATCAGTCTGTTACCTTCCAGATAAACATATAACAGGATGTTATGGCGCCTTTGTTCCCAATTTCCACGGACTTGGCTCGGCTCCACAGTATCATAGCCAAGGCAGCATGCCCACAAACCTAAAAATTATTCACACATATCTTCATCATAATATCTGTATTTGAAGACATGCCTATTATTTTATCTCTGATGTGCATTTCTTGACCACTTTCAATAGGAGCATAGTAACTGGGATAGGGTATTCATGAATGTATGACAATTCTTGAGTGCCCCCGAGTGTGCTATTACAAGTGAATACTTATTTGTATGTGCCTGAGCGTGCACAACTGTCCTTGAGTGTACCTAAGCATACCTGAGTGTGTCAGAATACATAGTATACCCAACTATCTTAGTGTACACGAATTTCCTTGAGTGTACCTGAGTGTCGGAACCCAAGTGTACCTGAGGGTGCCGGAGCATACCAATGTACCTGAGTGTACTGTAACATACCCAAGTGTACCTTAGTGTAATCAAGTTTACCTGAATGTGCCTTGGCGTATCCGAATGTACCATCTGAATGGTAATTTGGCTTCCATATTATCTGGCCTTGCTGCCAAATGTTTCATGTTGGCGATATACTATTTGACAACATGGGATTTTACGCCCACTCAGCACGGTTTGGCAGCTCAGGTTTTTTTGCCAACTTGAAAATGACTAGCAATCTGGGTTTTTTTCAGGTTTTCATAAATCATATTTTGAAACAATTTTAAAAATATATATATTGTTTGAAAATATTGATCTCAGAAGTAAGTTTTGCCTGACTAGGCCAGTGATCCAAGTTTTTGGGCTGCTCAACTCATAATGACAGTTTGGGATTTTATACACCCTCAACCCAATGCAGTGGACCAGATTCAGAGACTAGCCCACCCCGATCCGACAGTTTGAGTTGTCATGCCAGCCTGGTTCAATCTATTGACTTGGGTTTTTGGACTTCTCAACCTTGAAGCTTGATTTGGATTTTGGAGCTGGATTGTCCCAGTATAGAGATTTGAGCTTTTTGATTAACTCGTCACGATCTAGTGAAATAGGTTTTTGTGTCAAACCAGCCAGCTTGAGTTTTCAAGTCAACCCGGCCCAGTTCAACAACCTATGTTTTTCTGCTAGCTAGGCTTGGTTTAGCAACTCCAGTTTTGAAGCATACCCAACGGGTTTTTAGGGCCCGAGTTTTAAGGGCAGCCAGCCTAGCGGTTCCGGTGGTTTAAAATGGATCTCACACGCCTTGAGGACTGGGTGGGACCCACACACCCTGCTGTGGACCGTCAGATGCCCAATGGGCCAAACAAATATGACTGAATTACCGTAATCAATTTACTCCAAAGGTGAGAAGATGACATCCCGACTAAAATGGCTACTCCATAAGCCAATTCCAGCAAAGCAACGCAAGCCCAAAATACCTGCACCAGATAAATTTCAACAAAGGAATGGATGCATCAAGATTGGTTATAAAAAAAACGTCTTCTGTTTTCATTATTTAAAATAAAAACTATTAATTAGAAAACGAAAACGATAGATTTTTCAAGTTTTCTGAAAAAAAATGCAAAGAAAGATAAATCACATGCATTCTTATTTTCTCATACTATCTAAAACAAAAATCTGATACATTTTTTGAAAATGGAAACATAACATTTTCCATAACCAAACACAGCTGAAGTTAGGCACCAGGTGTGTGCGTTCAACATATACCCATTCATTATGCCTACCCATTTCTGACCGAATCGAACTGTGAACGAATATATTCCGAAAATTCTGTCCCCATCAATATCAGGTATATCCTGCATAAGAGAAGCCTGAAAACTTAAAACCAATACAGCAAACCAAATACAAATTCTGAGTTTGAAACTATCACATACAATGAGGTGTGTTTGGCTTCAGAAAGCGTTTTTTGTTTTTTATGTTCAAAAAGTGTATGAACTCACATAAAGATTTTTTGTCCTCGAAAATGAAAGTGAAAATGAGAGAATTTTTTAAATTAAAAAAAAAAAGTTTAGATATTTCCTAGAAAATGGAAATATGAGGAGACATAAATCACATACATTCTTGTTTTCCCCTACTATCCAAACTATAAAACTCGATTGTTTAAGCAATTCTGCAGCCAAAAGTGCTTTTTTCCCCAAAAAAATTGTTTTGTAAAATTATTGTTTGTTTGTTTCAGATTAGTAAAATGTACATTTTTATTATAACCGAAACACAAAATGGTTTCTTATTTATTTACAATCACTTTCTAAAAAACACTTTTTAAAACTATTTGAAAATCAATTATTTTTAAGTTAATAAACAAACCCATAATCTAATCAACTTTGTAATACTCTTTCAGAATGAATGAGAATTTCCCCTGCTCATGGATGTAGATCATTTTAGATCAAACCACATTAAATCCACATGTTTGCTTGGCTTTTTTCGCCTAATTTTCTAACATGCATTGTATGAGGTAATTAATTTAACCTCATGCACAAGTTCCTCATGTAATCACCAACATGTGACTCCAAATAAATTTAAATAAGAAAAGAATTAAGAGCTTACCTTGAACAAAGCTATAACAACTGAGAAAAAACTCATAAATGCAATGGCGAAGAGCAAAGGCCTTGAAAAGACTACTGGTCTTCCATACACAGATATCTGGAAATAGCAAAAAAAAAAACATCAACTCAAATATCAGGGTCCGTTTGACAATGCTTACTGAAAACTGCCTATAGCACAGAGAGGAAACAAAGGTGCACAATTTTGCTCTTATGTGGATGTCATAAGCATGCTATTAAGGATCCATTTGACAACACTTACTGAAAACAGCTTATAGCACTTACCACTTATGATAGTGTTTCTGTATAAGTGTTTCTAGATTACTTAGAGAAAGTGTTTTTCTGCACTTATTTAAGTGGTTTTCTAAAAGAGTTTAACTGTAGATATTTTTTTGAAAGCATAACAAACCACTTATTTTTTCAAACTGCTTATCACAAGTGACAAATACTGTAACAATTTTCAAACTGCTCATCACAAGTGACAAGTACTATTAACAATTTTCAAAGAGTTGTCAAAAAGAACCGTAAGCAGAGAATAGATTGCATCTCTGCTTATTATGCTTCAGCTTCAATGTAGCAGGTAGACTACCCAATTTGATGAGAACATGAAATTTTGATTTTGTTACATTTTAAACTATGTTATAGGCTATAGCACAATAAAACTTATTATTTGTGGTCACTGTGAAATCATCATATTTGAACTGCTTATCAACAAAAAACAGGTTGAAAAACTTGAAGTTCAAACAGCTTAAGGTGTTAAAAGAGAGGACGACAAAAAGAAAATTAAACCTGCATGTGTAGGTAAAAAGCAAGTTGAACAATAACTGCCCGAACAGCTAAAATACACATAGCTGCAACCAAAGCAAATCTCTTCCACCTAAGCAAGGGAATCTGAAACAAAAATTAATAATATTATCAAGTAAAATAATACAATCATCTGTAAACCAGTAAACAACAGTAAACAAGCTATGAATGTTGAACATTTGTGTTTCCTTTTGTTTTTTAATCCCCTTCAATTGTTTATAATTGGTTTGAGGAAGCGATGAGCACACACACTGGAGTTAAGTGTAAATGAGTTCAGGTTGTAATCGGATTGAGCCATCTGACTCGAACAATATTCGGGTCAAGTTCGAGTTGACCATTCCTAGCCCGTCTAACCAGCGTAACCCAGTTAAAAATATAATAATAATATGAAACATTTAAAATATAATAATAATTCTTTTTATAATCAACTTAATTCGAATCAATTCACAAGTTTATAACACGCTATTTATTTTAAATGGTTTACCAAAGTTAGTTACAACATTAATAACATATGTTTCATATTAATTAAATTATTTATAATCTAAATGAGATAATTCAATTGGTTAGGTCATTAAGTTTATATGATATTAACCGGTTGGCCATGTCATGATGTAGTATGTTATATATTTAAAGTTAAACGAGTTGGAGGGCCATCTTAGGATTGACCCTTTCATAAATGAGTTGGGACGGATCAACCCGTTTAATAAAATGGGTCGGCTTAAGGTTGGGCTTAAATGGGCTCACAAGACGGCCAACCCAACACGAACCCGATTTGTGAACCCAATTTGCCACCTCTAGATTATGGTGTCTGAATGAATTAATGAAAGTCCCAAGAACTCAGATTCAATAGCTGTACCATGCACCTTAAAAGATTGTTCAACATACAACCATAAACCAAACACTTCCCTGCAGTTAATTATTTATTTTTCTCTTGCAGTGGTGGGAGTGTAGCAAGGCAAGAAAATAACTCACATTGACTGAATATGCTGTCCCAAGTAGGAAAGTAAGGAAAAGGGCCCAGAATAGTGGCCCTGAACCTACCACCCAACTAATAAAAAAACTCTACAAAGAAAACAGCAATTAGCATGATTTTAAGTATAAATGCAGCAAAAAATAATTCATATCATAAGAAATCTATCAAACAATGCTTTTCTGACCAGTAAAATATAATAAATATCTAAAACCAAGCATTTATTTAATATAAAATATGTTTGAACAAATATAAGAAAATTAAATTCTAAAAGTTCATGAAAACCAATTAAAAATCTCAGATTAGGTCAGGATTAGATATTTGTGATTCTGAAAGTAACTTGTTTGGCTACTTCAGATTTTTTGATGAACTATTGACGAGGCATTAAAACCTAACATGCTTGGTCAAGAGTGGCCTATGTTGTGTTTATTCTAGAAGTAGTTGTGTCATTGTATTACATACATGTATAATTCAAATTATGCAACATTTAAAAAGAAAATGCTGAGTAATAAGCCAAGTGAAGACATGACAATATGTGACCTGAAGCTCCCTATCTAAAGCTACTCAACCAACTAATTCCATTAGTGATGAAACCTAATGAGATCAAATTTGTCAATTTTATTATTTTCTCTCATATAAATTTGTGTTAACCATAAAAATATTAAAGTTTGATAAAACAAATGGCAAAAAAGCAATCAAAAAGAATTTAGAGGGTTTTGTTAGGAGAATGTCATGTCAAGTTAAAATTAGATATCCCTGCATTATTTAGGTATTCAGGATATGGGTCTTCAATAAATCTAGCCTATCTCCCTCTCTTTTGGCTCTAGTCGAGTCATATATCTCATATTTGTCTCTATAAATAAAGTGTTTTGTCCTCATTCTAGAGCAATTGTTTCCAGGACTACTCTTTCCACATGGTATTAGAGTCAGGGAAACCCTAGAAGGGTAGCTCTCCTATTCTCTTTTCTCTCTCTTTTCTTTCCCAGTTGCCCAAGTGTCACTACGCATGGGCACCCTGTCCAACACCCACCGCAGCATGCCTCCCCCAAGCACACCTGTTCCTCTCTGCTCGCATGCTTCAGCCAGGCCCAGAAGCGCTCAACCAGCCGTGCCAAGCTGTGCGCCACTGCATTACAGCTTCCACACGCACCCTTCAGGCGAGGCATCTCTGAGTGTAGCCTCCTCCTGTGTGCCTCCCTCTATAGCACATTTGACGAGCGCATCCAGGCAAGACACGCCCAGTGCCTGAGGCCGCTCTGTCACTTGTTAGCCACCGTGTGTCCCCTGCTCACTCTCCTAGGCCCCACACTTTTGTGTTGCGTAACAGTTGTACTTCATATGCTAATGCAAGAAGTATGAAACAGCACCTCATAAATTGTGAATTCTTAACCATTGATGCCAAGGTGTTAAAGAAAGGAATGAAGGATGATAACAAGAAAGGATGTATGAGAAGTCAACCCTTCATATACGAAATGCAAAGAAGTAAGAAACTACACCGCATGATAAAAAAAAAACTTTTAACATCATGTACCATAATAGAGAACAAGGCAATAATCACAACACCGGTTCCAGTAGAATATTCCCCTGATGCCAATGGAAGATATGGTTTGTTAACCTGAAACAAAACATTAACAAAACAGTCATGGTTGTCTGTTATTGTAATAATGGCTGCTCATCAAGTTCATAAACTACTGAAGTTAAGGAGGCTCAAAACATTGATGACAACAGTATTTAGATATACTAAAAAGAGCTCGGCCACCTCCCATTCTTTGAGCACTGAAGGAGTTAGGGTCCCCACAACCATATGACACTGAATTAACATCAAAATCTGATTGTAACCGGTTTCACACTTTTTCATGTGCATGCTCAACACATATATTTTCACCTTCCAATTAAGTGAAGATCTCTAGACGTCCAAATGGCAGAAATTAGAGGTAATACTTTGACATTAATTACCTTGTCAATCTCTATGTCGGTCAATTGATTTAATCCAACAACATATAAGTTCATACATAGAGCTGCAACCAAGGCCTGAAGAAATAAATTTAAAGCCAAATCAATTTTTAAATTCCCATAAGATGTTCAGCTCAACAAAATGCTAAGTATACCTCAAACACTCCAGTAAAAAATAACGGTGAAAAATCTGACACCTTCTCAACAGCAAGAAGAGAAACTGAAACAATGCTCAGTGCCTGCTTAAATAACGTTACAGGCTTATTAAAAAACAAAGCATACATTTAGAAGGCGATAAACATGCGATAGTGATGACATGTCGAAATGTTGCTTAACTGTGCCAATTACTGTGTGAGGCCTTGAAAACCTGTAAAATGCATCCAAGGGATTTTTCACAGATTCACAGGCAGGCTTTGGATCATAAGTTCCGGGCTCAGATTCAAGAGGCTGCCCAGAGGCTGCAATTAAGATACACTTTCTAAAACGTGTCGGGCAAATTCCAAATTTCTCCTTCTGGTTTCTAGATTGACCCTTCACGGGGTGCCTCTGAAAACTCGAAACGAAACATCTTTTTAGGATATTGAACGCTTTGCCCCTGGAAGCCCTGAGTGTTGCAGAAGAACCTACCAATCCCAAAAACAGTTTTGGTGGTAAAACAGATGATGTTGTTAATATATGAATGAACTGGTATAATTGAAGTGGTTAATTTCACTTTTACCAGATAAAAAAACAAATAAACGGCCTCATCTTTTTCAGGAGAGAATAAAAGGTGTACATTTAACAGAAAAAAAATTCAAAGTCATTACCCGTTAAACAACACTTAGAGCCACTCCTCCGAGCAGCCATGCCTGTCAACCAAAGAAAGTTCACGAAGACAGTGAGACAATAATGAACATGCACAATGCACGATTCCTAGAAATATAGAAGAATAGAAATAGAAAACCAAGCCAGAGGGCACAAAGGCTCGGTAGAGTCAAATGCCCAAGATAACAGCTAGCGCTCTGTTGTACAACAATTTCCGGGGCAACAATAAACAGATAAGCAAATGAGGGGGAAAAAACAAAGCCGCCCATTCACAAAAAAACACGAATGGATGGCGTAATCCGACCATCCTAATGCAAAACAAACAAAATCGAGCTTGCCGAGCACCGAAATTAACGAGCTAGAACGCCATCCCAAGCTCATACCGCTTGAGAATTTAGCAGGGAAGTCAGCAGCAACAGGAAACGAAGGCGAGTAGGGTTGAGCAAAAGGGCCCAGGCGGACGGAATCCATGGCGTTTTTCTTCGATAAACACAGCTCTGCGGCGACTCATCGACGACCGCCATCATGAATGAACGTCTATAAAAACATGGGCGCTTCGAATGAAGTAACCTTCCCACTGAAATGGTTTTTGAATTCGTACAGAGGTACCTTGGATGCCCCCACCAAATCTTGTATTTTTCCGCCGTCGCGTTCACCATTTTTCACCCGTAAACTTTGTTTTTAGAGGGGATGAATTAATAATCCCGCATTATCGAAATGCTGTTAGAAATTAATGATAACACTCGTTTATTTTATTTTTTGCACGGCCCCGCTGTGGGGTCCATGATACGTGTCGGTTGCTGCTTCCACATGCATCCACAGGGTCCCGCGGTTTTACTTCCGTTATATTATGTACGTGCGGCATGGGTATCGGGTCACGGGACTAGAAACCCAAAAAAATATATATGTATTATTATATTAATATAAATATAATATATATTATTAAATGTGATTTATTTAAGACTAAATATGCATTTACATTTAATATATATGATATTTAGCAAAAAAATATCTTATAAATGTCCACCTGTGTGATATGTGCGTACTAATATTGTGTAGATACGTCGTATATAAATGTATTTTCATAAATATATCATTATCATTAAATATATTATATAAACATATTTACAATAAATATTTATAAATACATTAAAAATTTTATATATAAATATACAATTACATGTAAGTATATAGACATATAAATATATATGTAAATATGTATAAAATTTATATATAAATATACAGTATATAGACATATTTTTAAAATGCATTTAAAAATAATTATATAAATGTATATAATTATATGAATAAATATACAAATAAAATGAATTATATATATAAATAAATAGATATATCGTAAAATATTAAACAAATTTTGACGATGTAGTGAAAAAACGTTAGGACTTGAAGACAGGGGTCAGGAATTCGATTCCAGGCGCAAGCAAGGCCACAGAGCCTGAAAAGCGCCTATAAAGGGCTTGAAAACCATTGATAAAGGGGGTGGGCTCAAGCAAGGGTGGGTGGGCGCACCGGTGACACATAACGCTGATAAATGGGGGTCAAGGTGGTGATAAAAATGGTGAGTTGAATGAAAATTCTTAATTTTTTTAGATTTTTATCAGCGCTAGACAAAAACATTGATAAAGCTCACCTTTATAAACACTAAAAAAACATTGATAAAGACGACATTTATCAACTCTTTTGTTTTAGCGCTCATAATAAAGGCATTTATTAGCGTTTTTTTAGCACTGATAAAAGTTACAACATTTAGGACCACTTAGCATATCATCGTTTTTTTAGCGCTGACAAAGCTCATTTCTATTTAAAAGTACAATCTGTAATAGTGTTGCTCTTGGAACATACACTCTAACCTACAAATTCTCCCTTTCGTATGGTCAATTACTCAGGTACATTAGTAGCTAGGTGTCCTGATACCTTGTTTAAATATAATCACCCTAAATTATGCATGTGTTATGCATTTATTCAAGGTAATTGGTCATGCAATTAAAATCACTCTCCATATTCAAGTTCAATGGTCACGAGACAAGAAACAAGAAAGAGAATTAGATTTAGATTTAAATGTGATTGCACAACCCAACATGGACCATAAAATAGAAATAAAATTTCACTAACACAATCCTCCTTCCTTACATTTCTCACCACAAGATAAACTTACCCTCTCATGCTAGTCACGCGGGGGTGTGAAAATAAAAGAAGAAACCTAACAGCGCAACAACATCAGCTCTACACCAGAACTTCTACTCTAATGCAGGTGCAAGCTCCGGGTTTTGATTCTCAAAAGCAGTGACCAACCTATGTATTTAAAGGCATGGATCCACCCAAGGGTCGTCCTTCAAGTAAAAAAGATCCCATTAAATTCATGTAGGTCGCACACAAAAGTCCCGAGTCAAGTCAACACAAGATATACTGAAGATTCTAAAAATTCAGAATTAAAAACTTCTGTTGACTCGGTTTCACGGTGTGACAAGAAGTGTCACGCCGTGAATTTTCGAGCTGCTCTCCAAACTTACTTTTCTCCGAACTTCTCACGGTATGAGAGTCTCTTTCATAACATGATGGTTGGTTGACTTGAATTTCAGCGTAAGTTTGGCTTGACCCGTTCACGGTGTGATTGTGTGTGTTATGACATGAACCATGATTTGGCGGTTTTCTTTAGCTCTATTCCTCTACAATTCTTCACTTGAATACTCCACTCCATAGACAAAAAAAACAATGAGTATCATGGCAAAAATAATTACCCCATTAACCAAATTTATCAATCAAAATCATCAAAAATGTATGCGCAAAATGTTAGCATCAAATCCCTCCACAATTAAATTCATGTTTGTCCTCAAGAATGAAATCTCAACATACTACAAAGGACGCTCACCCTACAATGATTTAAATTCCAATGTCAACAAAAATAAATGATTGTCAAAGGGGAAATGAATTTTAAAGCACCCCTCATTTCCCAAGGAAACAGATTAATCATGTATTTTACTCTTCCTCGGTTGAAATGACAACACATATCCTCTCTTCCATTCATATTTCTCAACTCGACATTAATGTGCATGTCCATCATAATCTACCTCAAATTATTTTTTTTCTCACCACTTAAGGTAAAAAAATAGATTTATGCTCATACCTCAGGCACATATTCCTTACCATGGGTCTACAAGACATCTACCATCTCCACCTCATAAAGACAAAGGTAAAAAATAATCACGAGGACTTTAAAATTAGGTTCAAATGACTCTAGGGCTTTGGGTTGGTGGGTAATGAAGTGAAAAATGGTATAAATCTCAAAAAGAGGGTTTAACTCTAAAGTACATTACTTGATAATCAATGAAAAGCTCAATGAAAAATATCCGTAAAAATATGAAACCACCCAATCTCAACAACTCAAGGCAATGCTCATGAAGCAATAAAGTGCAATGAAAGAACCCCCCCCCCCCTTCTCAAAAAGTCATGTCTGGGATATGTCTCGCATCCACTGCCCAACCCCTAATGATATCCTCACGACACTAATTGTAATAGCTATAACAATATCATCTGTCTAGTAATGATGATTTTTGACTACCCAAGACAGAACCCATGCTTTTGCCATTTTTTATGTTTATTTTTCTTTTTTTAGAGAGGGGAAAGACCATGTAAAGTAATGAAAACATAAACCTCCCATGTTCCCATGGAAACACACCCCCATACTTATTCAATAAAAACCATCCATTTTTTTCCATGACCCCCACACTTGAACCAATGGATATCATACAAAAATACCAAAGTAGGGTGAGAAGGGAAATATGGGCCTGTAATGTGGATCTTCCTGACAAAGGTCATCCATGACTTCTATGGGCTAAAATAAGGAGCAATGTAAGGGTAGGTCCAAGGATAAAGGTCTCAAAAAAAAAATTCTCAATCATTTTATAATCGACTCTATACTTTCATAGCTTTGATATGATGTTAAGAAAATTCTAGAAGAAAACATGCCTCGAGTATCACTCAAGAAATTTACTTAAGAGAGAATGGGAAATATTGGTTTAGAAGCCTCTTGAGAATGGAAACATGTGATGAAGAGTCAATCATTCAGAGAAATTCACACTAAAAGCAAACTAATCAACATAAATTATAAAAATTCAAAACATGAAAAATCTAGGAGAAATTTCATTTACATAAACCAACTTATTCCCCGAAATCCTGATTTGTCAAATTTATTCCCCTATGATTAACTCTACTAATTAATTCCCTATTTTATTCATCTAATCATATTAATAACGAAATTTAAAACATGACATAGTGATTATACTAAGCAAACTTTGCCTCGTAGATCAATGATTTAACATAAGCTATAAGTTAGAGGCATGCATTTTTTCAATTAAAAAATATTAAACAAAATGTAGGTGAGTAACATAAAATTGTGAAATTAAAAGCATACTCTCCTATATTATCTTGTGCAGGTTTTGTTTTGTAACAATTCACAGCATGAACTCGCCTTTCACGACATGAATAACCTTCAGACAACCTCTTGAATTTATGACATGTTTCCTTGTGCCACCTCTTTCTTTTACGATGGACCTTAAAATAAGAAAAAAAATAAGTTAAAGTACAAAACCTTATCAATCCAACTCAAAAATTATAGGGGGGAAGTGGTTCTAGACCTAAAAATAGAAAATTAAAATCTTAAAAAACCATGTTTTCCTTCAAAAGTTACTCCTTTTTTATGGTCGTTTAGCTTAGACTTACCTTTTTTTAGCTCAATTGATGGAGGATTGGAAAGGAATTTATCATATAGGATTGATAAATGCTCATAGTTGGGTCTTCTCTACATAGGTGGGCCCATTTCATTTCTTTGAAATCAGCTCCACTCTTCCTGTGGGCATCACCTGCTCTACTTCCATCGAGCCAATCCACCAGTGTTTAGTCAACCTAGAAAAACAAAAATTAAGATTATGGACTATCAAAATCTACTGAACCTATTCAATCTTGTCTATAACAATTTTTCCTCCATTTTTGGTAATATTTTCGCGTTGTTCTTTCTTTCTTTTCACCTATGTTGCAACCTCTTCTTGGTTCTGGATAACAGCTACCTCCATTTTTTCCCTTAATAATTGCAAAATCTCAAGTATTAAGCCTGTTGTCCTCTTCTTGATCATCATCTTTTGCACCATAATTTTTCATCATCTCATGAATTTTAAAACTCACTTTCTCACTACTAACTCTCAAACATAGCTCACCAATTTTCACATCGATCAAAGTTATTTCAGTTAACAAGAATAGTCTTCCCAGGATGAGTGGTGCCGATTCCTCTTCCATTTCCAGTACTAATAAATTCATTAGTATGATGAATCTGTTAACTTTAACCAGTATATATTCAATCATACCTCAGGGGTGAATTACTGTTGAATCTATTAGCTGGAATGAAACTCTGACGTTCTTCATCTTTTCAAATTGAAGGATTTTAAATGCGGTGTATGACATGATGTTCACGCTTACACCTAGGTCACATAGTGCTTTCAAAAATTCATTAGACCTAATATTTATAGTAGTTGAAAAACTACTTGGGTCTTCTTGCTTCTTCGGTCAATCTTTTAATACCACTACAAAATCATTCCCTTATTATAAGGATAGTTCCAATCTATTACAACTTATTTTTTTTTTGAAACAAACTCTTTTATAAAATTTTCATATGTCGACATGTTAATGAGAGACTTTATAAAAGGGGTGTTAATATGATTTTTTTTAAAATGTTCAGGAAACTTACCTTTTTGTGTATCAAATTTTCCTTACTTCAGCTTCTTTGGAAATGGTAATCTTGGCTTGTACAACAGTGGGGGATCTTTTCTTTCTTCTTCTTCATCAAATTTCTCCTTCTCTTTCTTCTTTTCCAGCTATTCCACTTCTTTTTCATCTTGTTTTTCTTGATGTTTTCTACTTGTTTCAGGGTTTTCCATAGTGGTTTTTACACTTCTCAAGGTGATATCCTTCAAGTCTCATCATGGGGTAACCTCTATATCACTTAAAAACTCCCCTCTAGGCCTCTCCTCAATCTAATTGAAAATCTGGACAACTTGGAGTTCCAATTTTCTTAATGCAACCTTTTGATCCCTTGAATCATCCTTCAACTCTTTGATATCCACCCTTGGTATTTTGAGTAAGTTGTCAATTCTTTGATGAAAACCTTGATAGTGGTCATGAATGTAGCTAGAGTCTCCTCTAGTAAGTGTATTTGACTTTGGAGAGAATATACTTGTTGTGATTGAAATCTTTATGCGCATTGCTGATAACATTTCCCTTATTGTTCTTATAACCACCACCCTGAGAATTGATTGCCAAAACTATAATAAGTAAAATCAACCTCTTTAATGTACATACCTTGGGGTTGTTTTTTGGGCCATCATGGCATCCATTTTCTTGGCTAGATCTTACATTTGAGTTTGCATCCATTTGTTGTTGTTAAACATGCACACTCCTCTCCTTTGTCCTCCTTCTGATTTCCATTGGAATTTGTTGCTTTCCATGTCTTTTATTAGATTGTAGCTTTCCTCTAGTGATTTCTTCATCAATGAACCTTCACTTACAATGTCCACTATGGACTTGTTTTCCTACGATGAACCCTTATAAAAAGTTTGTATTAGAAACCCCATTTTTATACCATGGTGGGGACACTTCCTAATCAAATCCTTGAATATTTCCCATGCACTATAAAATGATTTATTATCAAACTGATCAAACATAATAATATTGGCACAGATATCCATTGATTTCAAAGGTGGAAAGAAGAGGGTTAAGAATGTTCTTACCATATCATCCCATATGGTGATGGAGTGTGATGTTAGGGTTTGGATCTACTCTCAAGATTTATCCTTTAATGAAAATTGAAACAGTCAAAGCCTTATTGCATCACTTGAGACATTATTGAACTAAAATTCATCACAGAGCTCAAGAAATATTTCCAAGTGACTGTTCAGATCTTTATATGGTACCCCAAAGAATTGAATGGAATTCAAGATCATTTGGATGATCACCAGCTTTATTTAAAAGTGATTTCCCATTACTGGTGGTATAATAATACTTGGTTGCAGTCCCATGTTTGATGGCCTTCCGTAATCTGCAAGCATTTTCAGCCCCAGGTCTCTTGGTTGTACTCCTTTAACTTGTTCTATTTGTTCAGTGCTATCCATGGTTACAACCACTTCTTTCTTTCTCTTACTCAAACTTCGTTCCAACTTGGGATTGTAATCAATAATTTCTTCTCCCTTTCCCTAAGTGGAATAATCATGCATCAACATTTAAACTTGAAATTGCAGCACCAACGAACCAAGTGTAAAATAAGAAAATAACACAGTAAACAATAAAATATAAAAAGTAAAAAAAACATAAATCTACCTGGTCATCGTCCCTGACAAAGGCACCACAAATTTTAACATTCACAAGGCTTCATTAATTCCTATGGGGATAATCAAATTTAGTAATTTATAAAACCCAAACAATCCCAAATAATTAATGTAGTATGTAGAAGTTTGAGTTCGAACCCATGAGACAATTTAAATAGATTATAGGAAAATTAAAGTGATTCAAGTGTATTTGAGAAAGAAAACTGAAGTTCAAAATTAAATAATAGATAAAATTCCAAGATTTTTAATTCCGAGTTCATCTACTAGTGAAGCGCAGTGGTGATTTATTTGGCCATATTGTTGTTGGAGTCAGTACTAGGTAAGTCCTTAGTCTTGTAATTTCCCTTATAACTTAAAAATTCTCCATTTTGTATGGTTAATTACTCAGGTTCATTAGTAGGTTAGGTGTCCTGATAACTTATTTAAACATAATCACCCTAAACTATGCAATGGTCATGAATTAATTCAAGGTAATTATTCATACAATTAAGAGAACTTTTTAGATTCAGGTTCAATGGTCATGAGATAAGAAAACAGAAAGAGATTTTAATTTAAATGTGATTACACAAACAAATATGAACAATAAAATAAAAATAAAACATCACTAACATAATCCCCATTCCTTATATTTCTCTACACAAGAAAAACTTACCCCCTCATAATAGTCATGAGTGGATGTGAAAACAAACCTAATAACACAACAACAACATCTTCGTAGCAGAACTTCTTCTCTAGTATAGGCATATGCTCCAGGTTTTGATTCCCAAAAGTAGTTTCCAAACCATATATTTAAAGGTATAAATCCACCTAAGGGTCAACCTTAAAGTAAAAAATATCCCATTAAATACATTTTAGTCTCACATGGAAGTCCCTAATCAAGTCAACATGAGATCTGCCAAAGATTTTGAAAATTCAGAATAAAAAACTTCTATTGGCTTAGTTTCATGACGTGGCAAGAAGTGTCAAGCCATACATTTTTAGGCTGATATCAAGAATCCCTTTTCCCTAAACTTCACATGACATGATATCTTCTTTCATGGCATGATGGTAAATCAACTTGAATTTCAGCATAATTCTGGATCGACCCATTTATGGCATGGCTGTATGTGTCATGACGTAAACCAAGATCTGGTAGTTTTCTTCAGATCCATTCCTCTATAATTCCCCATTTGAATTCTCCCTACCATAAATGAAGAAAACAATGAGTATCAAGGAAAAAATAATTACCTAATTAACAAAATTTATCAATCAAAATTATAAAAAATTTATGCATGAAATGTTAGCATCAGTTACACCACATAAAAATGGAGTTCTTATTTTATATATTCAATCATGTGAAGTTTTTAAAGCATTACATTAGACGAATTCCACAAGCCACCTTGGTCGCATAAAATACATACTCTCTTTTTCAATAATTTCTGGAATCTAGTTGAAGTTTATATAGTTCACATTATGAATGATTTTTGAAAGGGTATTGTATCAGTGGAGAAATTTAATGATCCATTAATTACATTGATTCAAAAAGTTTAAAAACTATTTTTTTATTAAAAATTACACACTGAACCAACAACTTGTACATGGTGATCTATAAAATCTTCTCAAAGGTTTTAAAAAATCGGTTAAGGGATATCTTTCTTATTATTATCTGATGAGAAAAAAGTGCATTGGTGTTAAAGAATATTATCATTGATAATACTATTTCTTCTATGAAATTGAATTCTATGAAATTAAATTCACTTGCAAGGAAGGGGATCATGGACTTAAAAACTGACAAGATGAAAGCCTATAAAAAAGCTAATTGGATCTTCTTGAGTTTTTTTAAAAGGATATGTTTTCTTAATATTCGGGCTCAAAATATTATGATATGTGTAGCATGAGTTTCTTGAAAAATTAATTTCAACGGGGATCTTTTATGGCCATTAAACCAACTAGAGGTATTAATCAAGGGGAACCCATTTCTCCATATCTATATATTATTATTGTTGATGTGATGTCCAAGCTTATTTCTAATGTAAGTCCCCAAGGGTTATTCATGGGACTAAGACTTGAAAAAGAGAACACAAAGTTACGCATCTATTTTTTGCAGATGACAAGATTTTTTTCTTTAAAGATACATGGGAGGAATGCCATATTATTGTTAGTTTACTTGAAAAACATGAGAAGGCTTGCAACCATAGGTTCAATTATCATAAATATAAATTTTTATTCAATAAAGGTGTTTTGTTAGAGAAAAATCTAGATCTTTTTTAAATTATTAACATAAGACTTATTGATAGACATAACAAATACTCAGAACTCTCAAAAGTTATTAGTGTGTTGAAAAAAGAATTATTTTCAAAGGGAATTTCTAAAAAAGTATTATTTTTTTGATTAAGAAGGGAAAAATAGTAAATTCACTCTCTTCAGGGTGTCAAATTCTAAAAAGAATTGTGCCTTTGAGTTTGAAATGTTGCATTTACCTTGAGGTGTCCATTAATTTTCAGGCGGCATTCAATCGTTGCATCTTTGGTGACACATATTTTTAATTAAATTTAAAAAATAGAAAATAATTTACATTTACCATGTATCCCTAATTATTCTCCTTATAATTATCTTTTAGGTGGAGATAGGGTTAGTGGGAGGATTCCATCACTGCAGAGGCTCACCAGAGAAGAGGGGATCTACATCGAATATCTAAAAACATGTAGATTATCATAAAAAATGTATAGTTCTTTGGAATTTTTATTTTTATTTTCAGCTTAAAACCTCTCTCCTCATTTTCATGCTCAAAATAAATGGATTTATTGATAAGATTAAAGTATGTTATTCTTCTAATCAATACAAAAAATGGACCTTGGTTTCCTAAAATTTGATGAATGTGTTTCTAGAAATTCTAGAGAGAAGTTTGGATTTGAAAACTTCTATCTATAATTTGGAGACTTGAAACATTGATTCACAAATTGAGACTCATATATATTAATCTAGATTTATAAACAAATCCAATGGCACTAATTTTTTTATATTTGGATCTATATTTATATAGATATTGTATAAAGATATTTTCTTACCATTTTGGATAACTTTGATATCAACTATGATCTAAAAAGAATCAATTAACTAACCATACACCCCTAGATATGTATTTCCAAGATAAATATAATAGGATCGGTTTTTGGGGTAATCTAATAAATGGATTGGAAATTATTTTAGATAGAATTTTGTTCCATTTTGAACTTCTCTATAGATTTTAGGTGCCTTAATGACCAATTTATGAGATTTAATTTATGTTTAAATGATCCTTGAAATGAGAAGAAGTTACTGTGAAAGTTTGGTGAAGAACATGCATCTTCTCCCTCTAGAACTCCATTCAAGGTGGCAATTCTAGTGAGGGAAGTGACGAAGATGGTGAGTAGTGTGGTGGGGATTCTCTGGCCATTAGATCAAGTGATGGATGGCCAAGATTTGGACATGCCATCCTTAGGATGTGGGGCGCATGTTCAACACACACACACACACACATGATGATGGGTTTTTTCATGGACATATAATCAAATATATTGGATGGAATAGATTATTATTCATTAATAGTGCCTATGGATGAAGTTTCATGAAATCAGAACTGTCCAATTTTCTGATCGGATGGATGCCAACTACACAAGGGATTATGCAATGCGGTCCCCTCCTCTGGTCGGTCGACCAGTGTAATCAAATAGTTGAGTGGTGTCCACCATAAAGCATGGATTAACTTCCATGAGAGGTCCCATGGGGTTCCATGTAGAAACCCTATAATGGAAAAACCTTCCTTGGGTGTGTGTGGGTGTGTAGGAACTCCAAATTGGGTGTCAAAAAATTTATTGAAGATTATTTTATTGGTATTTTTTTCTATTTTTGATTAAATAATTGTGTAAATTATTATTTAAAAGGTAATAATATTTTGAATTTTTCAAAACCAAGAGTTAATGAAAGTTATCACCTTGGGTTACCAGCTATAAGTTCAACAAATGCATCAAACTCAGTGAATGAGAATATATTTATCGAGATGTAAGTGTTTCTTGAGAAACCTAAAAAATATTATTATTTGATGATGATGATGATGATGATGATGATAATAATAATAATATCCAAAGAAATATTTTTGAGACTTAATAAGAGGATCTTGAATTAATCGCTTGGATGATATGCTTAACTGTGAGAGGTTACAATCAAGTTGTGTTGATAGTTTTTTGATTGAAATAAAATGGTATTCAAAAATGAAAGAAGAACATTAACTCTTCAATGATACTTCTAGTAATATTATGACAAATCTTATGAAGCTTCTAAATTCATTATCTGATAACTAATTTTATCCAGTGATCATGCATGAATGTAATAAATGGGAATAAAGTAAAAAAGTACGGAAGGGAAGTATGCAATTGTGAAGATAAAAGAGAATTATTTTTATTATAAATAAATAAGTGTTGAAAATTAGTGTTTACTTTTCTAAAGGTACTATCAAGGATGTAACTCTATGGAGTTGGCTGATTGATATAAATGTAGTCATTTATATCAATGTATGGAATGATTTTTTAGATTGTTATTATGATACTAAGGATGGTTTATCCCTCAAGTGGCATGTACGAATCATGAATGAATTTGAAAATACCTAATGAATGTGATGAAAATGATTGAAAGAGAACAAGGGATGGTAACATGGTTAATCTAGTATAGAATGGTGAAATATTTACAACCAAGATTCGGGTATCTTGACAATGATTGATGAATGTTTTCAAGTACCTTGGGTCACTTTCAATGTCTCAGGTATGTCTTGTAATGAATAAAGTAATATCTTTTATGTGGTGATGAGGTTAGTTGGATAATTAAATACCAACACCAATCTGTTATTAAATTATCATTTACTTTCTATAGGTTTGGGATGTGGGATTTTTTTGGATGATTTGGTGGTTGGATTGTTATGCAAAAGGTCTTGTATGACTGATAGGAGGGACCCCTAATTGAGATTGAGTTTTTTATTATTTTTAATCACTTCCTTGATATGTGTTATATCTTATGACTGATGGATATCAATGAAACTTGGATACAATGATGAGTATCCATTAAACTCACCCTTTGTCTAGGGTTAGAGTGAGATGATAGTGATTGTACCCCATCTCACCCACTTATTTGGGTAAATATTGTTGGGGTAGGTATTTTAGAACCATCTGATTGTTCTTTTATTATATGTATATTTAAATATTTGAATATTACTAAAATATATTATTATATATTGTTCATATTTCTGTATGATTTTAATGTAATAATGTCCTAGGGTATCTGTCACATTGATAAGGTTGTAGAAGTTCCCTTCTATGATGAGAACCTTGAAATTCTATGAAGATATTCATAAATATTATTCTATATTCGAATAACATACTATGATGGGACACATAGAATATAGCCTGTCAGGTTTGAGTACTCATAAGTGGATGCAAATTCTTCTCATGAAGTTCACACTTGGTAATCTCTATGATGAGAGATTATGAGAATAGACCCATTGGTGGGAATTACACATTTTTTTAGTGTTATCAGATATTCTTATATGTAAGCGTGTGTAATAGTCCTTAGAATTTAAAATTATTATTAATACATGTTATAACTCATTCACTTAAATGTATTTCATAAACCTTGATGATACAATTCATGGAAAAGTTAGATACGTTGGGTGTATCATGAGTAACATGTTATTAATGAATAAGTCGAGGAAGGATTTATCCATTCCATCTTTATGAAAGTTGATCTTCTGACCCTTTGATTGGAATAAAATCATCACATTAAATTCCATGGCCATGGTATAACAACATGTTTATTTTAGATAGTCAAAGAAAGACGCATCGATCATATAGGTTAATGAAACAGATATGCAACATGTTTGATGAAATATTTTAATAAAGAGAATATATTACATAGTGAGAGTTTGCATGTGGTTGTCAACATTGTGACATTAAGTTCTTTCTCTTTTGTTCCTTGACCTAATTATAGATAGTAATCTTGGACTTTAGGTAAGTATGCCCAATTCTAATGAGAAAGAATCCCAGAGGGTCACAAACTAAGTGTTTCCTTTGACCACGATTTAATTCTATTTGAATTTAATTAATGGAATATATATTATTCTCAACAATGAGGAATAACTTTATTCACATTTTATCGATCAAAAATACATTATTGATGAAGAAAATAATTAATTAAATATTCATTTGAGTATTCAATAAAATCCAAGGAGTTGGAATAGACCAAGATCGTGTTTGATGATGAATATTTATTTACAAGCTAGTAAATAATATTTATCATTACATGAGATAGCGCATGCCATAAAATAATTTTAATAATAATATTATTATATGACATGAGGTTTTATAATGATTATTATATTATTTTAGGACTAGTACTCAATTAAATAATATTTTAACATAACTCCTAGCTTTATAAATTGATGGTTATGTCTATTATGTAGGGTTAATCAAAAATTGAGAATTGAGAATCGTTGTTTATAACAAACCTATCTTTCTCTCAAATTATTCCTCTCATCTTTTCAAGAATGAGAAGAACTCCTTCAATCCTAAAGGATCTTGAAATGATCAACATGAACAATTCAAGACAATTGATTTATCATGCTAGCACCTAGAAATCAATTAGTGTCACTCGGAGATCAAAGGAGCACATGTGGATCACTACTAGAGGGATTCTATACTTGGATCCTACTAACGTAATGAAGGTAATATGAGAAGTTCTTTTCAGAAGATCAACATCATCATCAAAGAAATTTTCTAATATGAGGTAACAATTTATCCAAATTTTAAATAAATTAATTATAAATTTAATGTGAAAATATTCTCACTGGGTTCTAGGTTTCCTTTATGTCAATATTCAGTTGAAAAATTTTGTTGGTAATGACATTAAAATCATGCAAAATATTGAAAATGATCCAAAAAATCAACAATCTTTTATTTTTTATTTTCCCATTGAGGTGCTTCTATTGTTCCCAAAACCTTAAAATGGTATCAGGGCGATCACATTTCAAATTTATAATTATCTATTTTATTGTTGATCCATATGTGCAATAGTGGTTAGATATTTCATTTCAAGAATCTTCATTCTTTAATCCGATTTTAATTAACATGTTTTTGACATATTTATCATCATAGTTCAATGATAAGTTTTATTAAAGGACTAAGAACAAATGAAGAATGACCAGAGATTCCATCAGGAAGTGTTGAGGATCCTAGCCAGATAGAATGAGATTTCACGATGTGTGTCCAGAGTATACATTGTGTACCCAAGTGTATTTCACATAGTCATATCATGGGACACACAACACGCCGAGTTGTAACTACATGTGGTGAATTTATTGCACACCTCATATAGATTGGGGAAACCTGTCGCATGGGTGTTCAAATTACACAACGTATATCTGGTGTACACATAATGTAGTTTACACGGCTTAGAAGCGAAATTCATGAAAACTGTGTGAAATACATGGTCAAAACCATGTGATACTAATGGTTTAAAGAAATAATGACATACATAACATGTAGCCGGTGTACATGGTGTGTAGTGCCTTATTTCCCGCGTCTAAAGTATACACCAAACCATTCAATGAGACAAGAAGACACACGAAATGAAAGATACATGATGTGTAGCTGGATTGTACATGTCGTGTAGTCCTACATCTGATGAACATGCCAAATACTTCAAGGGGTTGCATGAAAACACAATATTCGAACCACACACCGTGTATCTAATTAGTACATGCCATGTAATCTGTCGAGATACACACCAGAGATCCAAGCATGTATCCTAGGCACATGACAAGTATAACACACGATCTGTAGCTGGTTAGTACATGCCATGTAATCTGTCGAGATACACACCAGAGATCCAAGCATGTATCCTAGGCACACGACAAGTATAACACACGATCTGTAGCTGGTTAGTACATGCCATGTAGTCTGGTCAAGGTACACATCAAATCCCTAGTCATGTATCCCAGGTACAAAAAACCGAGATATATGGCGTGTAGGTCATAAATACATGCATATAGTCTCCTAATAAAGTAAAGAATTAAATTATATTAAATTGCATCATTAAAACCTCATCACCTTGATTGAAACCTATTATGTTTTACAATTTAATAATGGTTATAAAAAATTATCAAATGGTCAATTAATTTATTGTAATTATTTGTAATTATTGGTTCTGTTGTTTATTTTCCATTAATGTCATTAATTATGGGTATCTACAAGAGAATTCATATGATCATTAAGATGAAATAGAATTAATTAATTAATTAATTAATTCAAGCTCATTTATATTAGTAATAAAGAATGAATAAAAATGAATGTTAGTATGTATACTTTTGTGTAACCGTTGCATATGTATGACCGATCACGAGCTTGAACAAGACCTACCTATTCATTGACATTATTTAATTTAATTTACTGTATGAGTTTGAAATTATTAAATATTACATTAAATTGATGGCCTGTGATTCATCCCTCCCTCCATTATTATGTAGAACCTGTGTGTCCAAGGTGATTTATGTAATTCCCCTTGCATAATCCTTTGGTTCCCCTAACCTACACGTGAGTTATAAATATTTGTAATAAATGGAGTATCCCAAGGTGTGTGGAGGTGGTTCAAGATGAAACCAAGATGATATCAACTTAGGTGATACATATGAGGATAGGTTGGATGCTATAACTCGTGCCAAGACCGACATAAAGAGTTTTACCCCTAGGTCAAAGGTTGATTTATTATCCTCTAAATAAATCAACCATTAGATAATCTCATGATTGGTTTATTTATTTATTTATTTTGGACTTATTCATTATTTATTTTTTGGATGTAAGACCACAATCACATAAATAAATGAATTAATGTGAAAAGATAGAATATAAATAAATGGATTATGTGTAAATGTTTTTTCAAAACATGTTTAATCACTTAAGTAAAACCCACTTAAGTAAAACCCACATAATATTAAAAAGACACATAAAAGTTAAAACATGGAATTTTTTACACATAATAAAAAAATCACTCAAGTAAATATTAATTCATTAAGCCTTCCATCATCTGAATTAAGATGAACCCATAGTTTAAGTGTCGGTTAGGCCTATTTCGAGGGAACTTTTAATTATCGAAAAGTATTAAATAATATAATGGGTACACTTAACCAAATATATATTGGGTTTAATGTTATCAATCTATCCAATATAATTTTGGAGGTAAGTTTTGAGGAAATCCAAGTCAGGGTTTCTAGATTGGGGAGTCCACACAATGAATCAATGAGCTACAAACCCACATTTGATAAGATCGATGACCGCGTTGTCATAACACATCAAATTGATTATTTTTTTAAGGTTGATTTATAGTATAGGGAAGACCCAAGGTCATATCTCAAGGATAATTGGTAGTTTATAGTATGTATTTTTAATAAAGATTACTAAAAGAGGGGGTGATTTTGAAAACAATTTAAAGGAAATAACTCAATAAAAATAGTTTAAAAGTTGAAAGACCAAGTGGATTTTAAAAAATATGAGATAAATGGGTTGTTTTGATTTCAATACACACATTTAAAGTTCATTGTTCTTAGATATTCATTCATGTTTGAAGTAATTCTTTGGTTGAAATTAATTGGAATCCCGATTAATTCCTAAGCTTTTATTTCAATGCTTAAAGAACCAAACCTTAACGTAACAATCATATTGTCAAGGTCCAAAACTTATGCATGGAATAAGAGATTCAAAAGAATATTGAAATATCAAGAAGTTGGGTATGAAAATTATTCTTGTGCTATCCACTCGGAACAACACAAATCACGCACTCAAAACCTCACACCGATCAGTTCGAAATTAAGAGCATAACAATCATATGTATCAAAACAAGAATTAAAATTTAAAATCATGTAAGATAGATAGAATAAAATGTATAAACACCCAAATTACTCCAAACCAGTATCTAATATATGCATAGGAACTCCATTGACATGTGTGTAGCTCCCCCACAATGAACGCCGATCGTTTAGCCCGACAATGAGAGGAGGAGGAAACTCAGGTGCATCTCCTTCTTCATTTAAGCTCTCCCTATGAGGATAGGGAGCTCCATTAACTATAAGGGGATTAAAGGAATAATTTTAAACTTCATTCTTTTAGCACTTAAATCTCTTCATTGAAATTGAAAATGAGGTGCCCATGGTGCCTTTTTATAGCCAAAATGGGACATGGTTTTGAGAACCCTATTTTTGAGATACCACTTGTGTCTCAGTTTTGGACTAGTAGAAATCAATATCACGACTTAGAAGAAATATAAGAGTTGTTTTAAGGCCTCTTGAATATATCTATTTTAAATTTGGTAGCCATTAGACATATGGATTGGGAGATATGGTCAAAAGACCAAACCAAACTTTTGAATTCGGACAGATTCTGTCCCCTGGACAGAATGGTTCAGATAGGCCATCAGATAGATGAATTGGTCTTCGGTTACTTGAAATGGGTTGTATCCCATGAAGTTTTGGAACATACCAAAAAATGTCAGCCCATTTGGATGCACATAATTCTCTTAATACTCAAAATAGTGTACAGATGTCCTTGGGATGCCATGTAGTTTGGCCCATTTCCTTCTAGATCATCTCCAGGGCCTCCAAATCACCTCCTACTACAATGAATTCATCAAAACAAGTAACATTTACATTTTTAATAGTTATAAAAACAAAATAAATTAATCAAACATGAAGTAAAATTTCTTATTATTTCTATAATTTTCAATACAAAATAAGTTTAGCACAATGGTGTAAGGGTGAAAATGAAACAGTGAATCGTGGTGCGATCACACCCCCACACCTAAACATTTGCACTCCTGGGAAAAGTCTTATATCCTAAAAAATTATCATTCATAAATGAAAGGTGATAAAATTTCCAAGATTCTTTTGAAATAAAATTCATCATGTCTTATTTATGAAATCAATTTTCCTATCATTTTTCTTATCTCACATTCAAATTTGTTCAACTTCATTTGTTCACCCATGCAACATGTCACAAACTAACTCACTTAGAAATTTTCCCTACTCACTCAAGGAACATATGAAAGTGGAGTTATTATTTTTTTCTCAGATTTCATGTGATCTTACTATATGATTTACAAGATTCTATGTTCCTTACCGGTAGAAACTAGTGTGCTACTCAAGAGGACTTCCAACAGGTTAAACTGAGGTTCAATGGTTGGTAGGATTTAATGTATAAAAAAGTCTAAGGCAGAAGTGGAGTGTTTAATCTCTTAAGTACAAAACATGTCAAAATTCATCAAGTGTTCACAATGAATGTACACACTCATCCCCTTACAAAGTCTATCACTTCCAACTCACTACCCCCATTGTCCATTTGTGTGGGTCACAACCGATCAGTGAATAACAATGAATAAAATTCTTCTTTTCTCCATTAGTTTTTTTATTTTTGTTATGTTTTTTTTGTACAAAAATATTTTTTTTATAATTTTCATTGGAGATAAAGAGGGAAAATTTGTAAAACAATGATACAATATGGCTTGTGAACCCACTGCCCAAGGAAAATGTAGGCACCCTTTCTATCAATCCACAATAATGATTCATTCTTGATAATTACCATGGAAATACCCTATCCCCCACACTTGATGAAAGTAAAACAAGAATGTACACAAGAGATGGGTAAGTATGGATAAATAAGCTTGTAATGTGGCTACCTAACATGCATTTCATGGTCTCTAAGGCTTAATAAGGGTAAAATGTTAAGGTGGAAAAAATAGAGGATAATTGTACTAAGTAATTTTCAATTAACGATGACCTATATCATGGATGTAGAACACTTGAATCTTATGGATTCAAATAGAATCAAGGCAAGTTCTAGTTTATCTACATGACTAGAGACTCTCAAGAAAGTAATTAAAAGGAAGAATATGCAATAAAGGGATTAGAATGTCTCTCAGGTAAGGGATTAAAATATTGGTTAGTGCTAATGAGGCACAGGTTTCAAAAATCCATTAAACACCTACGAATGATTCGAAAATATAAATTCTAGAAAAATATTCCTTATCAACATTAATTTGAAAAATATTTTTCCAAAAACAATGGAATTTTACACACAATCGACTCAAGAATTAAAAATGATTTGGAATTATTTTAAAGAGGGCATATTTTTACATGATAAAGTTAACATTCCAACACAAACACGAGGGATAAAACAAGAGGGAAAGTGAAAATACTATTAAACAAGTGAGAAAAGAAAAAAATGATGAAAATTCCGAACTAACCAAGGAATGTATGAACCCACCCACACCTATAACATGCAGTGTCCTCACTGTAAAAAGAAAAGAGAATGTGGGAAGGAAGTCTAAAACCTAGTGGGAGTCATTCATAGGTCACTTCATGAACATGGAGTTCCTCCATCAGGGACTCCAAAATGGCTTCATGAAAGTGCTTCAACCGTTGCCCATTGACAGTGAAGGTTTGATTAGTTTCTTCATTTTGAACCTAAACAACACCAAACAAAGGGACATTAGTAATAGTGTGTGGTCCAAAACAGTTGGAACGAATCTTATCATGATGAAATTTTAGCATTGCATTATAGAGGAGGGCCTTATACCCAATTTGGAACTGACGATGAAGGATAAGGCAGTCATGGGAATCCTTGGTTCACTTTTTATAAATCATGGAGTTCTCATACGCATCTATTCTCATTTCCTCCATCTCATGAATCTAAAACTTCCTTTGAGAACCTACACCTAAAAGATTATAATTGCATTGTTTGATGGCCCAGTAAGCCCGGTACTCAATCTCAATAGGGAGGTGACGACTCTTTCCAAAAACAAGCCTATAAGGTGACATTCCAATTGGGGTTTTAAAAGCAGTATGGTATGCCCATAATGAATCATCAAGTCTAAGACTCCAATATTTTCTATTGGGTTGAACCTTTTTTTCAAGAATTTGTTTTACCTCTCTATTTGACACCTCGACTTGACCATTGGTCTATGGGTGATATGCAGTAGACACTCGATGAACGACACCATATTGGTGCTAAAGTGATTGCATTGTTCGGTTGCATAAATGAGAACCCTGGTCAACGATGATGAACCTAGGTAATCCAAACCTATATAAGATTTGGGTTCTAAAAAATTCTACAACTTCCTTAGAATCATCAGTCCTTGTAGCTCGTGCCTCTACCCATTTTGACACGTAATCAACTTCCAGAAGAATGTACAAGTTTCCAAAGTAATTGGGAAATATCCCTATAAAGTCAATACCCTAAACATAAAAAATATCATGAAAGAGAAATGGTTGTTGTGGAATTTCATTTCTTTTAGAGACGTTAACTATTCTTTGAAAACGAGGACAAGATTTACAAAAATCATGGCCATCCTGAAAAAGTGTTGGCCAAAAGAGACTAAAATCAAGAACTTTGTGAGAAATCTGTTGGGGACCAAAGTGGACCCCCTAAGAAAGAGTGTGGAAGAATATAAGGATAGAATGAAACTAGCTATCAGAAACACAAAACCTAATGAATTGATCACTATATGTGCACCGGAGGTAGGGGTCATCCCAAATGTACCAACGAGACTCATATTTTAGACGACTAGCTTGGTTTTTGTTGAAATCAGTAGGAATGAAAGATGATACCAAATAATTTACAATTTTGGCATACGAAAGAAAAAAATCTTGCACTAGGTACAATTACTCATCAAGAAACATATCATTTATAGGAATACAAGGGGATGAGTCAATTTATGAGGATGGGGTAATCATACTGATATGGCCAGCCACCACATTCTCTACTTATTTTTATCTCTAATTTCTAGATTGAATTATTGAAGGATGAGCATATAGTGAATGAGACATGGTTTGGATTCCAGTTTCTTAAGGAGATACTGGAGGTCTTCATGGTCTGAGAACACAATGACTTTGGACCCCAAAAGGTATGACCTAAATTTGTCCAAGGAAAACACAATGGAAAAGAATTATTTTTTAGTTGTAGTGTAGTTTGCTTGGGCAGGGTCCAAAGTACGTGAGGCATAAGTAATGACATGTGGATATCGATCGATCCTTTGTGATAAGAATTCCCCAACTCCATAGTTCGAGGCATCACACATGAGATCAAATGGTAAATCCCACCAAGGTGGTTGGATTACCGGGGGTGATGTTAGATTTCATTTTAACTTATTAAAAACTTCTTCACATTTTTTATAAAAAACAAATTATATTTCTTTTTGGAGTAATCGGGAGATGGGGAGTGAAATTATACTAAAGTCACGAATGAAACGATGGTAAAATCTAACATGACCTAGGAAAGGCCGCACATCCCATACATTTTTAAGGAATGATAAGGAAGAAATGACATCCAATTTTGATTTATATACTTGGATACCATCCCTAGAAATGAAATGCCCCAAAACTATACCTTGTCTCACCATGAAATGACATTTCTCATAATTTAATACAAGATTATTTTCAATAAAGCGACACAAGACTAAACCAATACTACTCAAATATTCATCAAAAGAGGATCCATATACAGTGAAATCATCCATGAAAACTTCCATACAATTTTAAAAGCAATCCAAAAAAATACTAACCATACATCGCTAGAAAGTACCCGAAGCATTGCATATACAAAATGACATCCTAATATAGGAAAATGTGTCAAAGGGGCAAGTAAAGGTTGTCTTTTCCTGATCCTTAGGGGAAATATGGATCTGAAATCATCCTGAATACCCATCAAGAAAATAGTAATGGGACTTCCCCACTAGCCTCTCTAGCATTTGGTCAATGAATGGTAATGAGAAATGGTATTTTCTAGGTTTATTCGAATATAGTCTACGTAGACAAACCAACTATTTTGTACATGAGTTATAACCAATTAATTATTTTCATTTTTGATTACTGTAAGATTGATTTTTTTAGAAACTACTTGAATAAGAATGACCCACTGGCTGTTAGAGATGGGGTAAATTATTCTAGTAGCTAATAATTTTATTACCTACTTTTTAACTACATCTAAGAGGTTTGGGTTCAGTCAATATTGTGCCTGACTCAATAGTTTATCCTTATCATTTAAAAAAATATGATGTGTAAAAATTGATGGGATAATACCAGGAATAACCTCAAGTGTCCATCCCAATGCTTGTTTATACTCCCTCAAAATTTCAAGCAATCATAATTCATGCTCAAGAGGGAGTGAACTAGAAATGATGACGGGAAACTTGTTTCAATTATCAAGATATAAATATTTTAAATCTTGAGGTAGTTGTTTTAGTTCTAAAACAGTAGACAAATGTCTATGGGATGCCATGCAGTTTGGCCTATTTCCTTATGGATTATCTCTAGGGCCTCCAAATCACCTCCTCATATAATGAATTCATCAAAACAGGTAACATTTCCCTTTTTAACAGTGATAAAAAAAATAAATTAATCAAACATGAAGTGAAAATTATTATTATTTTTATAATCTTAAATACAAAAAAAGTTTATCACAGTGGTGTAAGGGTGGAAATGAAATAGTGAATCGCGATGCGATCACACCCCCACACCTAAACATTTGCACTCCTGGGAAAAGTCTTATATCCTAACCAAGTCTCATTCATAAATAAAAGGTGATAAAAGTTCCAAGATTATTCTGAAATGAAATTCATCATGTATCATTTATGAAATAAATTTTCCTATCATTTTTCTTCTCTCACATTCAAATTTGTTAAACTTCATTTTTTTACCCATGCAACATGTCACAACCTACCTCACTTAGAAATTTTATCTCTCCACTCAAAGAACATATGAAAGTGGAGTTATTATCTTTTCCTAGAGTTCATGTGATCTTACTATATGCTCGCCAAGATTCAAAGTTCTCTACCGGAAGAAACTAGTGTGCTACTCAAGAGGACTTCCAATAGGTTGTTCTGAGGTTCAAGGGTTGATATGATTTAATGTATAAAAAAGTCTGAGGTATAATAGGAGTGTTTAATCACTTAAGTGAAAAACATGTAAAAATTCATAACGTGTTCACAATGAATATACACACTCATCCCCTCACAAAGTGTATCACCTCCAACTCACTATCCCCATTGTCCATTTGTGTGGGTCATAGACGATCAGTGAATAGTAATGAATAAACTTCCTCTTTTCTCCATTAGTTTTTTCTTTTAATTATGTTTTTTTATAGAACTATTTTCTTTTTTTTTATAAATTTCATTGGAGATAAAGAGGGAAAATTTGTAAAACAATGATACAATATGGATTATGAACCCACTACCTAAGGAAAATGTAGGAACCCTTTCTATCAATCCATAACAATGATTCATTCCTGATAATTCCCATGGAAACACCCTAACCCTCACAATTTATGAAAGTAAAACAAGAATGTACACAAGAGATGGGTAGTTAGGGATAAATAAGCTTGTAATGTGGCTACCTAATAGTAATTTCATGGTCTCTAAGTCTTAATAAGGGTAAAATGTTAAGGTGGAAAAAATAGAGGTTAATTGTACAAAGGGATTTTAAATGAATGATGGCTTCTATTATGTATGTAGAACACTTGAATCTTATGGATTCAAACAGAATCAAGGAAATTTCTAGTTTCTCTACATGACCTGAAACTCTCAAGAAAGTGATTAAAAGGAAGAATATGCAATAAAGGGATTTGAATGTCTCTCGGGTAAGGGATTAAAATATTGGTCAGTGCTAATGAGGAATGGGTTTCAAAAATCCATTAAACACCTAAGAATGATTTGAAAATATAAATTCTAGAAAAATATTCCATATCAACATTAATTTTAAAAACAATTTTCCAAAAACAATGGAATTTTCCACACAATCGACTTAAGAATGAAAAATGATTTGGAATTCTTTTAAAGAAGGCATCTTTTTCCATGATAAAATTAACATTCCGACACAAAATCGAGGGATAAAACAAGAGGGCAAGTGATAATACTATTCAAAAAGTGAGAAAAGAAAAAAATGATGAAAATTACTAACTAACCCAGAAATGTACCCATCCCACCACACCTAGAACATGTAGTGTCCTCACTGTAAAAAGAAAAGAGAATGTGGGAATGAAGGATAAAACATGGTGGGTTTTATTCATAGGTCACTTCATGAACATGGAGTTCCTCCATCAGGGACACCATAATGACTTCATAAAAGTAATTAGCCGCTGCCCATTGACAGTGAAGGTTTTCTTGGTTTCTTCATTTTGAACCTGAACAACACCAAACAGAGAGAAATTAGTAACAATGTATGGTCCAATCCAGCAGGAACAAAGATTATCGGGATGTAATTTCAGCCTTGCATTATAGAGGAGTACCTTTTTCCCAATTTGGAACTAATGATGAAGGATAAGGCAGTCATGGGCATCCTTGGTTCACTCCTTATAAATCATGGAGTTTTCATATGCATCTCTTCTCATTTCCTCTAGCTCAAAAAAATGTAACTTCCTTTGAGCTCCTTCTCCAGAAATATTAGAATTGCATTGTTTGATGGCCTAGTTGGCCTGGTAATCAATCTCAAAAGGGAGGTGAAATTTTTTCAAAAAACAAGCCTATAAGGTGACATTATAATTGGGGTTTTAAAATTAGTACGGTAAGCCCATAATGAATCATCAAGTCTAAGACTCTAATCTTTTCTATTAGGTTGAACCATTTTTCAAGAATTTGTTTTACCTCTTTATTTGACATCTGGACTTGACCATTGGTTTGTGGGTGATATAAAGTAGACACTCGATGACCAAACCCATACCGATGCAAAAGTGATTACATTGTTCAGTTGTTGAAATGAGAACCTTGGTCACTGATGACGAACCTAGGTAATCCAAACCTACAAAAGATTTGGGTTCTCAAAAATTATACAACTACCTAATAATTATCAGTCCTTGTAGCTCATACCTCTACCCATTTTGAAACGTAATCAACTACCATAAGAATGTAAAAGTTTCCAAAGGAATTGGGGAATGGACCCATAAATTCAATACCCCAAACATAAAAAATGTCATGAAAGAGAAATGGTTGTTGTGGCATTTCATTTATTTTAGAGACATTACCCATTCTTTGACAATGAGGACAAGATTTACAAAAATCATGGGCATCCTAAAAAAGTGTTGGCCAAAAGAGACCAAAATCAAGGACTTTGCGAGCAGTCCATTGGGGACCAAAGTGGACCCCATAAGCAAGAGTGTGGTAGAATCTAAGGACAAACTAAAACTCGCTATCAGGAACACAAAGCCTAAGTACTTGATCACTACATGTGCGCCAAAGGTAGGGGTAATCCCAAATGTACCAACAAGACTCATGTTTTAGATGACTGGCCTGGTTTTTGTTGAAATCAGTAGGAATACAATATGCTACCAAATAATTTAAAATTTTGGCATACCAAGGAATAGAATATTTCACTTGGTATAATTACTCATTAGGAAACATATCATTTATAGGAATACAGGGGGATGATTCAATGTTCGAGGATAGGGGAATTCTACTGATATGGTCAACCACCATATTCTATACTTATTTTTTTATCTCTAATTTCTAGATTGAATTCTTGAAGGAGGAGCATCCAGTGAATGAGACGTGGTTTGAATTATAGTTTCTTAAGGAGATACTAGAGAGATACATGGTCTGAGAACACAATGACTTTGGACCCCAAAAGGTATGACCTGAATTTGTCCAAGGTAAACACAATGAAAAAGAATTATTTTTCAGTTGTGGTGTAGTTTGCTTGGGCAAGGTCCAAAGTATGTGAGGCATAGACAATGACATGTGGAGCTCGATCGACCCTTTGTGATAATACTACCCCAACAACATAGTTAGAGGTGTTACACATGATCTCAAATGGTAAATCCCACTGAGGTGGTTGGATTACTGGGGGTGACGCAAGACTCCATTTTAACTTATTAAATGATTCTTCACATTCTTTATCAAAAACAAATTATTTTTATTTTTAGAGTAATTGGGAGAGGGGGAGTGTAATTTTACTAAAGTCACGAATGAAATGATGGTAAAATCTAGCATGACCTAGGAAATGCCTCACATCTCATACATTTTTAGGGAATGGTAAGGAAGAAATGACATCCACTTTTGATTTATCTAATTGGATACCATCCCCAGAAATGACATGACCCAAAACTATACCTTGTTACACCATGAAATGAAATTTCTCATAATTTAATACAAGATTCTTTTTAATATAGCGATGTAGGACTAAACCATGACTACTCAAATATTCATCAAAAGAGGATCCATAAATAGTGAAATCATCCCTGAAAAATTCTATGAAATTCTATAGGTAATCCAAAAAAATACTAACCATACATAGATGAAAAGTACTCAGAGCATTGCACAGACCAATTGTCATTATTCTATAGGAAAATGTGCCCAATGGGCAAGTGAAGGTTGTCTTTTCCTGATCCTTAGAGAAAATATGGATATGAAATTATCCATAATACCTATCAAGAAAATAGTAACGATAATTCCCTGCTAGCCTCTCTAGAATTTGGCCAATGAATGACAATGGGAAATGGTCTTTCCTAGTGTGTTGGTTTAGTCGGTGATAGTCTATGTAGACACGCCAACTATTCTGTACATGATTTGGAACCAATTCATTATTTTCATTTTTGATTACTGTAAGACTAGTTTTTTTAGGAACTACTTAAACAGAATTGACCCATTGGCTGTCAGATATGGGGTAAATAATTCTAGCAACCAATAAATTTTTTTACTTCCTTTTTAACTACATTTAAGAGGTTTGGGTTCAGTCGACATTGTGTCTGCCTCACTTGTTTATCCTCATCATTTAACAAAATATGATGTGTAAAAATTGATGGTATAATACCAATAATGTGTTCAAGTTTCCATAAAAACTATTTTTATTACTCTCTCAAAAGCTCAAGCAGTCACAATTCATGCTTAGGAGGGAGTGAACTAGCAATGATGATGGTAATCTTGTTTCCATTCTCAATATATGAATATTTTAAATCTTGAGGCAATTGTTTTAGTTCCAATTGAGATAGTTTTTTGGATTGATGGGAGTGTGTGTGAAAGTGAGAGGTCACTAATCTCATATAACTGCTTAATGGTACCATCCTCAAATGAGGAATGAGCTTTTACAAGCTTATTAGTATCATCGATGGTCATTGGATCTTTAGTGTTTAAGATATTATCAATTAATAAACATGCATGGCACTTTTCTAGACCACTACAACAATCACTGCATGATTCATTACCAAGAATTTCAATCAATGATGAAAACTCATAAAGGGGATTAGGGGAATGAAAATAAGTGTTTTCATGGGAAGGGAGTACATCAATTGAATTTACTGAGAGAGAGGAATGTTCTTATGAGGGGTTCTTCATGGCATCAAGGATGTTGAAATGGACTATGTCACCACCAAATTCCATAGATAACGTACCATTATGGACATTAATTATGGTTTTGGAGGTTTTCAAAAAGGGTCTCCCAATATAATTAGGGCATGCCCATTCATCCTATCATCTTCCATTCTTAGCACATAAAAATAAGCAGGAAAAATTAAAAATTTCACCCTCAGAAGAATATACTCTAACACACCAGAAGGGTGTACTGTACTCTGATTTGCTAGCTGAATGACTATTCCATTGGGCTTCAGTTCATTGACCTGTAAAGAATAGTAAATGGATTGAGTTATCACATTAATAAAGGTTCTCAAATCAATCATATCATTAGAAAAAGAATACTCCCCTTTGGTGCACGGACTTGAGAATGTTCCAAGATCATTGCACTTGGTGGGAAGTGATGGCTCTATCAATGATGAGACATTCCTCCCCAATCTCACCTTCTCATCACCTCTAAGTCTCCTTTGGTGTGTACACATATCCTTTAGAAACTTGGAATATCTAGGAATTTGATTCATGATATCAATCAAAAGAATGTTAACCTACACTTTTTTAAAAGTTTCAAATATTTCCTTATCAATTTCAGTTTCCTTTTATTTTATTGGTTGGGTGGACCTTTTGGGAAATTAAAGAGGAATGGTTGGGATAGATGATTCATCAATAGACACACTATTTCCTTAGGAAGGAATTCTCTCAGGACAAATATTTTCTTCTCTTGGACTATTTTCAGCAGTTGGGATGGTGGTTTCTGTAGGAGGGGATGACTCTAAAGGAGTTGTTGTTTTGATTTTATGTTGTTTCCCACTCCTAAGGGTTATGGCACTAACATATCCCTTATCTCTAGGGTTAACTCCTGGTTGAGAGGGCAGTTTACCCGACCCATGACTTAGAATTTCCCCCACAAAGTTAGCTAGCTGGCCTAATTGGGTTTTTAGGTCTTGTATGGCTGCTTGGGTGGTTTGTTGGAACTGGTGATTATTTTCATCCATTTGTTTCATCATATCTTCCAGGTTAGTCTTAGGTTTTGGAGGGGGTGGTTAGAACGTCCTTTATAGTGGTTGGGTATTTCTAGGTTATGGTGGTGGATGACTACTCTTCCTCGATTGGTTCCATTGTTGTTGAGGTTGGTTTGAATACCCCCTTGCCTATATGCTTTGTTTTATTTCCACCTAGATTTGGATGGATAGTATGGTTCTTGCCTAAAGGGTTGGTTATAGGGGCGACCTCAAAGGATTGCCTCACAACTCTTAGAAGTTTCTCTCAATTGGGGGAATTGTTCCGAGTAGTGGGTGTCAAAAGAACATATACCACAATGGATGGGAGGAGGATATTGGGATTTCCCTTGAGAAAGTGTGAGTTGTTGAATAATGGTACTTACCTCTTCAAACTTTGTGTCCACCTTCTTCTCGAATTCAGTACTTTTCACCTCATGGACACCTCAAATGGGTACACTAGACCTTGAACCAAATTATTGAGTGTTCTATGCCATGTTCTCAATTAGTTTCCTTGCAACGATTGGGGTTTTATCCACTAGTTCACCACCTTCAACAGCATCAATCATGTTACGATCAATTAGAATTAAACTTTCATAAAAATAATGTATTAAAAGTTGATTGCTTATTTGGTGGTGTGGACAACTTGAAAATAATCTTTTAAATCTTTCCCAATATTCATGAAGTGTTTCCCCTTGATGTTGTCTTACACAACATATTTCTCTACTTATTGTTTCGGTTCAAGATTCTGGGAAATATTTTCAAGAAAAAGGCTTTTCATGTCCACCCAACCTCTTATTGGGGAATTAACAATTATAACCAATGTTTTTCTGTATCTTATAAAGAAAAGGGGGATGCTCTAAGATTTACTTGTTCTTCATTCACATTTGCAGGTTTTAAGGTTGAACACACAATATGTAATTCTTTTAAGTGCTTATGTGGATCTTCTCCAGTGAGTCTATGAAATCTTGGCAATAAGTGAATTAGACCAGATTTCAGTTCAAAATTAGGTGCCTCACCTTGTATTTGAATATAGGTTGGTTGGATATCAATATAAGATGAGGATAGTTCTTTTAATGTCCTATTATATTCATCCATGCTATGAAATTTTATTTCAGTTTTGATGTCGAATCTAGAAGAAGAAGTAGAAGGATCAAGAAGAGTGTCGATGTTTTGTGTGTCCTCCTTCAAAGGGTTATCTTCTGTGTCTCAGTGTCACTAACGTAAGATCCTCTCTAGTTCGGGTTCGAATGGAGGTAGGCATCCAAAATTATAATTTTTCATGCAAGTAACCTACAAAAGAAATAAATTAGAAAAATATATAGGTAAAGGTATAAGATAAAACAAATAAATATTCACAAAATTTATAAATATCTTATAAAAAACGCACTAAAAACCGAAGCGCTCCCTAGAAACAATGAAAAAATTTGACCATGTTGTCATGAAACATCAAATTGATTATGTCTTTAAGGTTTATTTATAGTCTATAGAAGACCTAAGGTCATCTATCAAGGATCATTGTTAATTTATAGTATGTATTTTTAATAAATATAACTAAAAGTGGGGGTGATTTTGAAAACCATTTAAAGGAAATAACTTAATCAAAATATTTTAAAAGTTGAAAGACAAAGTGGATTTTGAAAAATATGAGATAAAGGTGTAGTTGTTATTTCACTACACACATTTCAATTTCATTTTTCATAGATATTCATTCAAGTACGAAGTAATTATTTGGTTGAAATTAATTGGAATCCTGATGAATTCCTAAGCTTTTATTTCAATGCTTAAAGAACCAAACCTTGACGTAGCAATCATATTGTTAAGGTACATAACTTATGCATAGAATAATAGATTCCAAAGAATATTGAAATCTCAAGAAGGTGGGTATGAAAAGGATTCTTGTACTGTCTAATTGGAACAACACAAATCATGCACTCAAAACCTCACACTGATCGGTTAGAAATTAAGAGCATAATAATCACATGTATCAAAAAAAGCATTAAAATATGAAATAATGTAAGATACATGGAATGAAATGTTTAAACACCTAAATTACTCCAAAAAAATAACTAATATATGCATTAGAACTCCCTTGACATGTGTGTATCTCCCTCACAACAAACGCCCACCATTTACCCCGACATCGAGAGGAGGAGGAATCTTAGGTGCATTTCCTTCTTCATTTCAGATCTCCCTATGAAGATAGGGATCTCCTGTACCTCAAAGGGGATGAAAGGAATCATCTAAAACTTCAATTTTTTAGAACTTTACTCTCTTTGTCTAACTTTCAAATGAGGTACTCGTGGTGCCTTTTATAGCCAAAATGGGACATGGTTTTGAGAACCCTATTTTTGAGATACCACTTTTGTCTTGGTTCTGGACTAGTAGAAATCTATATCATGATTTTTTGAAAGATAAGAGTTGTTTACTGGCATCTTGAATATCTCCATGTCAAATTTGGAGGCCATAAATCATATGGACTGGGAGATATGGTCAAAAGACCAAACCAAAATTTTGAATTCAGGCAGATTCTGTCCCCTAGATAGAAAGGTTTGGATGAACCAACAGATGAACGAATTGGTCATTGGTTCCTTGAGATGTGTTGTATCACATGAAGTTTTAGAATGGGCCAAGATTTTCAGCCCATTTAGAGTCAGATAATTCTTGTAATACTCAAAATAGTGTATAGATATCCATGGGATTCCATACAGTTTGGACCATTTCCTTCTTGATCATCTCAGGGGCCTCTAAATCACCTCCTCCTTTAATGAATTCATCAAAACAAGTAACATTGTTCTTTTTAACAGTGATAAAAAAATCAAACATGAAGTTAAATTTGTCATTATTTCTATAATTTTTAATACAAACCAATTTTCCACAGTGGTGTAAGGGTGAAACGAAACAGTGAATCATAGTGCGATCACACCCCCATAACTAAACATTTTCACTCCTAGACAAAGTCTTATATCCTAACCAAGTATCATTCATAAATCAATGGTTATAAAGGTTCCAAGATTCTTATAAAATGAAATTCATCATGTTTTATATATGAAATCAATTTTCCTATCATTTTTCTTCTCTCAAATTCGAATTTGTTCAACTTAATTTGTCCACCCATGAAACATGTGTCATCCTACCTCACTTATAAATTTTCCATATTCACTCAAGGAACATATGGAAGTGGTGTTATTCTCTTTTTCCAGAGTTCATGTGATCTTTCCATATGCTTTACAATATTTTAATTTATCTACCAAAAAAACTAGTGTGCTACTCAAGAAGACTTCCAACAGGTTTTTATGAGGTTCAAGGGTTGGTAGGATTTAATGTATAAAAAATTATGTGGTAGAAGATGAGTGTTTAATCTCTTAAGTATTTTTTTTTCAAAATTCAAAATGTGTTAACAATGAATGTACACACTCATCCCCTCAAAAAGTGTATCACTACCAACTCACTATCCCCATTATCCATTTGGGTGGCTAACAACCGATCAGTGAATAATAATGAATAAACTTCCACTTTTCTCCATTAGTTTTTTTTTATTTTTGTTCTATTTTTTTTTAATTTTTTTTTTATAATTTTCATTGGATATAAAGAGGGAAAATTTGTAAAACAATGATACAATATGGATTGTGAACCCACTGCCCAAGGAAAATGTAGGCACCCTTTCTATCAATCCACAATAATGATTCATTCCTGATAATTCCCATGGAAACACCCTCTCCCCCACACTTACTGAAAGTAAAACAAGAATGTACACAAGATATGGGTAGGTAGTGATAAATAATCTTGTAATGTGGCTACCTAATAGGCATTTAATGGTCTCTAAGGTGTAATAAAGGTAAAATGTCAAGGTTTCCAAAAATAGTAGTTAATTGTACAAAGGGATTTTCAATGAACAATGACCTCTATCATGGGTGTAGTACACTTGAATCTTATGGATTCAAATAGAATCATGGAAAGTTCTAGTTTCTATACATGACCATATATTATTAAGAAAGTGATTAAAAGGAAGAATATGCAATAAAGGTCTTAAAATGTCTCTTGGGTAAGAGATTATCAGTGCTAATGAGGCATGGGTTTCAAAAATCCATTAAACACCTAATAATGATTTGAAAATATAAATTCTAGAAAAATATTCCACATCAATATTAATTTGAAAAACATTTTTCCAAAAACAATGGAATTTTCCACACAATCGACTCAAGAATGAAAAATGATTTGGAATTATTTTAAAGAGGGTATCTTTTTTCTATGATAAAATTAACATTATGACACAAAAGAGAGGGATAAAACAAGAGGGAAAGTGACAATACTATTAAATAAGTGAGAAAATAAAAAAATGATTAAAATTACTAACTAACCTAGAAATTTACCCATCCCCCACACCTAAAACATGCATGTCCTCATTGTAAAAATAAAATAGAATATGAGAAGGAAGGATAAAACCTAGTGGGTTTCATTCATAGGTCACGCCATGAACATGGAGTTCCTCCATCGGGGAATCCAGAATGTCTTCATGAAAGTGATTTAGCTGCTTCCCATTGACAGTGAAGGTTTTCTTAGCTTCTTTATTTTGAACCTAAACAACACCAAACAGGGAGACATTAGTAATAGTGTATGGTCCAAACTAGTGGGAATGAAGCTTATCAGGATGAAATTTCAGACTTGCATTTTAGAGGAGGAACTTATTTCCAATTTGGAATTGACGATGAAGGATAAGGTGGTTATGGGAAGCCTTGGTTCTCTCTTTATAAATCATGGAGTTCTCATATGCATCTCTTCTCATTTCCTCCAGCTCATGAATCTACAACTTCCTTTGAGAACCTATTCCATAAAGATTAGAATTGCATTGTTTGATGGACCAGTAAGCTCGGTGCTCAATCTCAACAGGGAGGTGATAACTCTTTCAAAAAACAATCCTATAAGGTGACATTCCAATTGGGGTTTTAAAAGTAGTACGATAAGCCTATAATGAATCATCAAAGTCTAAGACTCCAATATTTTTTATTGGGTTGAACCGTTTTTTCAAGAATTTTTTTTACCTATCTATTTGACACCTCATCTTGACCATTGGTTTATGGGTGATATGCAGCAGACACTCGATGTCCGACCCCATACCGACGCAAAAGTGATTTCATTGTTCAGTTGCAGAAATGAGAACCCTAGTCACTAATGATGAATCTAGGTAACCCAAACCTACACAATATTTGGGTTCTCAAAAATTATATAACTTCCTTAAAATCATCAGTCCTTGTAGCTCGTGCCTCTACCCATTTTGACACATAATCAACTACCATAAGAATGTAAAATTTTTCAAAGGAATCAAAAAATGGCCTCATAAAGTCAATACCCCAAGCATAAAAATGTCATGAAAGAGAAATGGTTCTTGTTACATTTCATCTCTTTTAGGGACATTACCCATTATTTGAGAATGAGGACAATATTTACAAAAATCATGGGCATCCCGAAAAAGTGTTGGCCAAAAGAGACCAAAATCAAGGACTCTTTGAGCAATCCGTTGGGGACCAAATTGGACCCCACAAGCAAGAGTATGGTAAAATCTAAGGACAAACTGAAACTCACTATCAGGAATACAACGCCTAAGGAATTGATCACTACATGTGTGCCGGAGGTAGGGGTCATCCAAAATATACCAACGAGACTTATGTTTTAGATGAATGACTTGATTTTTGTTGAAATTAGTAGGAATTCAAGATGCTACCAAATAATTTAAAATTTAGGCATAACAAGGAATAACATCTTGCACTCGGTATAATTTATCATCAGGAAACATATAATTTATAAGAATACAGGGGGATGAGTCAATGTTCGAGTATGGGAAAATCCTACTGATATGGTGAGCCACCACATTCTCTACTCCCTTTTTATCTCTAATTTCTAGATTGATTTCTTGAAGGAGGAGCATCCAGCGAATGAGATATGGTTTGGCTTCCAGTTTCTTAAGGAGATACTGGAGGGCTACATGGTCTGAGAACACAATGACTTTGGACCCTAAAAGGTATGACCTGAATATGTTCAAGGAAAACACAATGGAAAGGAATTCTTTTTCAGTTGTGTTTTAGTTTTCTTAGGCAGGGTCCAAAGTACGTGAGACATAGGCAATGAAATATGGATCTTGATTGACCCTTTGTGATAATATTGCCCCAACTGCATAGTTAGAGGAGTTACACATGATCTCAAATGATAAATCCCATCAAGGTGGTTGGATTACTGGGGGTGATGTGAGACTCCATTTTAACTTATTAAAAGCTTCTTCACATTCTTTATCAAAAATAAATTCTTTTTATTTTTGGTGTAATCAGGAGATGGGGATTTCAATTTTACTAAAATCACGAATGAAAAGATGGTAAAATCTAGCATGACCTAGTAAATACCACACATACCGTACATTTTTAGGGAATGTTAAGGAATAAAGGACATCCAATTTTGATTTATCTACTTGGATACCATCCCCAGAAATGACATGCCCCAAAACTATACCTTTTCGCACAATGAAATGACATTTCTCATAATTTAATACAAGATTATTTTCAATACAGTGACGTAGGACTAAACCAAGACTTCTCCAACATTCATCAAAAGAGGATCCATAAACAGTGAAATCATCCATGAAAACTTCCATGTAATTCTAAAGGTAATTTGAAAAAAATACTAACCATACATCGCTGGAAAGTACTCGAAGCATTGAATAGACCAAATGGCATACTTCTATAGGCAAATGTGCCATAGGGGAAAGTGAAGTTTGTATTATACTAATCCTTATAATCAATATGGATATGAAAGTATCCAAAATACTCATCAATAAAATAGTAATGGGACTTCCCCACTAGCCTCTCTAGCATTTGGCCAATTAATGGAAATGGGAAATGATCCTTCTTAGTGTGTTGGTTTAGTCGGTGATAGTCTATGCAGACACACCAACTATTCTGTACATAAGGTTTAACCAATTCATTATTTTCATTTTTGATTACTGTAAGACAAGTTTTTTAGGAACTACTAGAACAAGACTGACCCATTGGCTGTCATAGATGGGGTAAATGATTCCAACAACCAATAATTTTGTTACTTCCTTTTTAACTACATGTAAGAGGTTTGGGTTGAGTCGACATTGTGCCTACCTCACTGGTTTAGACCCATCATTTAACAAAATATGATGTGTACAAATTGATGGGATAATACTAGGAATGTCCACAAGTGTCCATCCCAATGCTTGTTTATACTCCCTCAAAAGTTTAAGCAATCAAAATTCATGCTCAGGAGGGAGTGAACTAGCAATGATGATGGTAATCTTGTTTTAATTCTCAAGATATGAATATTTTAAATCTTGAATAAGTTGTTTTAGTTAAAATTCAGATGGATTTTGGATTGATGGGAGTGTGTGTGAAAGTGAGAGGTCACTAATCTCATCTAACTGCTCAATGGTACCATCCTCAGATGAGGAATTAGCTTTTAAAAGATTATCAGTATCATCGATGGTCATTAGATCCTCAGTGTTCAAGAAATTATCAATTAATAAACATGCATGACACTTTTCTAGACCACTACAACAATCAATGCATGATTCATTACCAAGAATTTCAATAAGGGATGAAAACTCAGAAAGGGGATCAGGGGAATTAAATGAAGTGTTTTCAGTGTTAGGATGTACATCAATTGAATTTATTGAGAGCGAGGAATGTTCTTATGAGGGGTTCTTCATGGAATCAAGGATGTTGAAGTGGACCATGTCACCACCAAATTCCATAGATAATGTACCATTATGGAAATTAATTATGGTTTTACTGGTTTTCAAAAAGTGACTCCCCAATATAACTGGGACATGTCCATTCATTTTATCATCTTCCATTTTTAGCACATAAAAATCAGTAGGAAAAATTAAAATTTTCACCCTCACAAGAACATCATATAACACACCAGAAGGGTGTGTTGTACTCTGATTTACTAGCTAAACGACTATTCTAGTGGGATTCAGTTTACCAACCTATAAATAAGAGTAAATAGAGTGAGGCATCACATTAATAGAGGCGCCCAAATCAAGCATAACATTATAAAAATAATACTACCCTATGGTGCATGGAATTGAGAATGTTCCAGGATCATTGCACTTGGTGGAAAGTGATGGATTTATTAATTCTAAGATGTTCCTCCCCAATCCCACCTTCTCATCACCTCTAAGTCTCCTTCATCATGTACATATCTCCTTTAGAAACTTGACGTATCATGGAATTTGCTTCACGACATCAATCAAAGGAATGTTAACCTGCACTTTTTTTTGAAAGTTTCTAGTATTTCCTTATCAATTTCAGTTTCCTTTTTTTTCTTAGTTGGGTGGACCTTTGGGGAAATGGAATAAGAATAGTTAGGATAGATGACTCATCAATAGACACACTCTTTCCTTTGGAAGGGATTCTCTTAGGACAAGTATTTTCTTCTCTTGGACCATTTTCAGCAGTTAGGATGGTGGTTTCCATAGGAGGGGGTGACTCTAAAGGAGTGTTTATTTTTATTTTAAGTTGTTTCCAACTCCTAAGGGTTATAACACTAAAATTTCCATTATCTTTATGATTAACTGATGGTTTAGAGGGTAGTTTACCTGACCCATGACTTTTAATTTCCCCTACAGAGTTAGCTAGCTGGCCTAATTGGGTTTTTAGGTTTTGTATGGATTCTTGGGTGGTTTTTTGGAACTGGAGATTGTTGGAAGCCATTTGTTTCATCATATCTTCTAATATAGGATCGGGTTTTGGAGGGGGTGGTTGGAATGGACTTTGTAGTGGTTGGGTATTTATGGGTGGTGGTGGTGGATGACTACTCTTCCCCGACTGGTTCCATTATTGTTGAGGTTGGTTTGAATACCCCCTTGCCTATAATCTTGGTTTTCTTTCCACCCAGAGTTGTATGGATAGTATGGTTCTTGCCTAAAGGGTTGGTTATAGGGGCGACCTGGAAATATTTCCTCACAACTCTCAAAATTTTCTCTCAATTGGTGGCAATGTTCAGATTAGTGGGTGTCAGAATAACATATACCAAAATGTATGGGAGGAGGATATTGGGATTTACCTTTGTAAAGAGTGAGTTTTTGAAGAATGCTACTTACCTCTTCAAAATTTGTGTCCACCTTCTTCTCAAATTTAGTTATTTTCACCTCATGGACACCTCGAATGGGTACAATGGACCTTGAACCAAACTGTTGAGTGTTATGTGTCATGTTTTGAACTAGGTTTCTTTTAGTGATTGGGGTTTTATCTACTAGTGAACCACTTGTAGCAACATCAATCATGTTACAATCAATTGGAATTAAACCTTTATAAAAATACTGTATTAAAAGTTGATCACTTATTTGGTGGTGTGGAAAACTTGAACATGATATTTTAAATATTTCCTAATATTTATGAAGTATTTCCTCGTGATATTGTCTTATTCTACATATTTATTTCCTTATTGTTCCAGTTTAAGAGTTTGGGAAATATTTTTCAAGAAAAAGGCGTTTCATGTCCACCCAGCCTCTTATTGGGGAATTAACAAATATAACCAATATTTTTATGTATCTTCTAAAGGAAAGGGGAATTATCCAAGATTTACTTGTTCTTTATCCACATTAGCATGTTTTAAGGTTGAACACACAATATGAAATTATTTTAAGTGCTTATGTGGGTCTTCTCCAGCGAGTCTATGAAATCTTGGAAATAAGTGAATTAGACCGGATTTTAGTTTAAAATTTAGTTCCCCGCCTTGTATTTGAATATAGGTGGGTTGGATATCAACATCAAGTGAGGCTAGTTATTTTAATGTATTATTATTTTCATCCATGTTATGAAAGTTTATTTCAGTTTTGATGTCGGTTCTAGAAGAAGAAGTAGAAGGATCAAGAAGAGTGTCGATGTTTTGTGTGTCCTCCTTCAAAGGGTTCTCTCCTGTGTCTCGATGTCACTAACGTAAGATCCTCTCCGGTTCAAGTTCGAATGGTGGTAGGTCTCCCAAATTAGAACAATTCATTCAAAGAACCTACAAAAATAAATAAATAAGAATAAAAATAGATAGGTAAAGGTATAAGATAAACAAAATAAATATTCACAAAATTTATAAATATCTTATAAAAAACGCACTAAAAACCGAAGTGCTCCCTAGAAACGGTGCCAAAATTTGACCGTGTTGTCATGAAAAGTCAAATTGATTATGTTTTTATGGTTTATTTATAGTCTAGGGTAGACCCTAGGTTATCTATCAAGGAGAATTTCTAGTTTATAGTATGTATTTTTAATAAAGATTACTAAAATAGGGGGTGATTTTGAAAAGAGTTTAAAGGAAATAACTTAATAAAAATAGTTTTAAAGTTAAAAGACCAAGATTATTTTTTAAAATATTAGATAAAGGGGTAATTTTGATTTCACTTCAAACATTTAAAGTTCATTTTTCTTAGATATTCATTCAAGTTTGAAGTAATTCTTTGGTTTAAATTAATTGGAATCCCGATTAATTACTAAGCTTTTATTTCAATGCTTAAAGAACCAAAAATTGACATAACAATTGTATTGTAAAGGTGAAAAACTTATTCATGGAATAATAGATTCTAAAGAAGATTGAAATCTCAAGAATGTGGGTATAAAAAGGATTCTTGTGTTGTCCAATCAGAACAACACAAATCACGCACTCAAAACCTCACACCGATCGATTATAAATTAAGAGCATAATGATCACATGTATCAAAACAAGAATTAAAATATGACATTATATAAGATACATGGAATAAAATGTTTAAACACCCAAATTACTCCAATCCAGTAGCTAATATATGCATCATAACTCCCTTGACATGTGTGTAGCTCCCTCACAAAGAATACCCACCGTTTAGCCCGACATCGAGAGGAGGAGGAAGCTTGGGTGCATCCCCTTCTTCATTTCAGCTCTCCCTATGAGGATATGGAGCTCCAATAACTCCAAGTGGATGAAAGGACTCCTCTGGAACTTCAATTTTTCTTCACTTTACTCTCTTCATCAAACTTTCAAATGAGGTGCCCATGGTGCCTTTTTATAGCCAAAATGGGACATGGTTTTGAGAACCCTATTTTTGAGATACCACCTATGTCTCAGTTTTGGACTAGTAGAAAGCCATATCACAACTTATATGAAAGATAGTAGTTTTTTTCCAGCCTCTGGACTATCTCCATGTCAATGTTGGTGGCCATTAGACATCTGGATTGGGAGATACGATCAAAAGACCGAACCAACCTTTTGAATTTGGGAAGATTCTATCCCCTAGATAGAATGGTTCAGATGGGCCATCAAATAGAAGAATTGGTCTTAAGTTCCTTGATATGAGTTGTAGAACATGAAGTTTTGAAATGGAAAAAAATTTTCATCCCATTTTGAGGCATTTAATTCTCTTAATACTCAAAACAGTTGACAGATATCCATGGGATGCCATGCAGTTTGGCCCATTTCCTTCTGGATCATCTCTGGGGCCTCTAAATAACCTCCTCCTAAAATGAATTCATCAAAAAAAGTAACATTGAACTTTTTAAGAGTGATAAAAACATAATAAATTAATCAAATATGAAGTTAAATTTGTTATTATTTCTATAATTTTCAATACAAAATAAGTTTAGCACAATGGTGTATGGGTGAAAATGAAACAGTGAATCACAATGCGATCAATCGCCTACCTAAATGCTTTCTAGTAATTTTCATGGCCTCCATCTAAATTATAATAAAAGAAATATGAATATTTTAAACTATAATTTTATTTCAATTAGACATTCCAAGTTCAATGGTAAGGGATATCAAGGCTTGATAAAATAGTGGGAGATTTAATAAAAATTTAATTAATATTATTTCCTACATAATTTGTAATCAAGAAAAGTACTAATAATCTACTATTTTAAAATATAAAATAATAGAAATTTCACCATCCAAATTATCCCTAAAATCTATTTTGGAGAAATACCATCTCCACACTAGAAGTATATTCTATGAGTGGTTTAGGTACCTTCGGGTTGTGCTGCACCATGAACGAAAATCTTATGTGATAGAATCCTAAATACTAGATCTGTATGAGAAGGAGGTCAGAGATGAAGAGTTCCTTGTATATGAAAAGAATTTGAATGATATGGTCAACATTAAATGTTTGATACTATCATCTATGTATAGTTAACTCATGAAGTCACATGAAAACATGGATGCTTATAACATGCTCGAGTATCTCTGTGGTCATTACCAAGAGAGATCTATAGAGGAATTCTTAGAGATCTCCAAGGATCCTTTTTAGATCAATATTGGATAGGGTTCACTAGACGGGCCTTACATAGTCAATATCATTAGATACATTGATCACCTAGAGGTTATAGGGTTTAAACTCCTTAATTAATTGCACGCTGATCTCATTCTTACATCAATCCCTCAGAGTTTCTCTAGCTTTGTCATATATTTTAATATTAAAAACATTAAGAAGTATCTCATATACCTACTTACTATTCTTCACCAAGTTGATGAGGATATGAAGCTCTAAAATCCTTCCATCCTTATAGTGAATAAACATAAAGTCCAAGAAAATATCTCTAAGCCCAAATATTCTTTGCAATTCCCTTCCAAGAAGAGAAATATAAAGGGGTAATCTAGGGAGTAGGATGTTTTATATTTCACATGTGGAAAAAAGGTCCACTGGAAGAAAAACCACACCTAGCACAAGAAGAAATGGTAAGATTTAGATGCATTTATTATCGAGTTAAATTGATTTGTTTCTATAAATTTGGTATTAGATACAACTTGTGGTGCTCACAGATGTATTCAAATATAGGAACCATGTAGATTCATAAAAATTAATAGAGGGGAGGTAAATCTGTGAGCATCCAATAAAGATAAACTTATTACTATAGCTATCAGTGACTACCACATCACGTTACCAATGAGAATTGTATTGGTTTTGAAAGGTTATTATTTTGTACTACTTGTTACCAAAAACATTATATATATATCCAGACTTGATACATATGGATATATTTTCAATTATGGGAATTAACATGGCTTATTTTATAAAGATATCATTTGTTATGGTAAGGCACATTTAAATAATAGTTTTTATGTGTTGGATTAACCAAACCAAGTAATGACAATTGATAATGAAACTAATTCACACGACTCATACCACACCCAACTTTGGCACCACTGACCAGGTCATGTAAACAATTTTTTTTTTGAATAAATTACATCAAGATGAGTATTTAGATTCTTTTTAACTAAAATAACTTGATGTATGTCATGCATGTTTACAAGGTAAAATGACCAAATCCCTATTTAGCGGAAAAGGTGAAAGGGACAAAGAGATTCTTAAATTAGTTCATATTGATGTTTGTGGACCATTTCTAGTTTAAGCTATGGGTGGGTACTCATACTTCATAATTTCTAATAATGAATTATGTTGATATGGATATGTCTAATTAATGAGGTATAAGTTAGATTACTTTGAGAAATTCAAGGAATACAAGAATAAAGTTGAGAACCATCTTGGTAAGAATATTAATAAACTCTAATCAGACCATGGTAGAGGATATATTAATCAAGATTTCAATGATTATTTATAAGAGTTTGTGATCCTATCCCAACTCACTCTTCCTTATACACCTTAGTGGAATGGTACAAGTGAAAGGAAGAACCACACCTTGTTGGACATGTTGAGATAAATGATGATTCATTCAAGTATTCCATTATCCTTTTGGGGATACATGTTAAAAACAACAATATACATACAAACATGAGTTCCAACTAAAGCGACAGATGGTATTCTATACCAATTGTGGAATGGAAAGAAACCCATGTTTTCATACTTACATGTGTGGGGATGTGAAACATTTGTTAAGTCCTATTTAGGTAAAAAACTCAAACCCCAATGCACAAAGTGTATCTTTATAAGACATCATAAGGAAATAAAAGTATAATACCTATAAAATCCTTCAGAAAAAAGGTTATGGTTGACATACATTCCATATTCCTTGAGAAGGATCATATCTCTAAAATAGATAGTGAGAGTGAGATAGAATTTGATGAATTCCATGCTTAAGATACGCAAGTTTTGGCACAAGAAAAAATTTCACAAAGCTCAATGTAAGAAGTTATTCTAGAGACACAAATACTATATAGGAGTACAAGATTGGTTAGATGACTAGAATGTTATGGTTTCTAGTCACCAAGGATGATGACTCATTATTAGTTGATAATAATGATCCTCTAAAATACTAGGAAGCAGTAAACAATATAGATGTTTCCAAGTTGTAGAAATCCATAAATTCTAAAATGGATTCCATGTACCAAAACCACATCTAAATTTTAATAGATCCTATAATGCATATAAATCCAATTTTTTATAAATGGACATTCAATGAGAAACTAGACATGGATGTTAAATTCAGAACCTATAAGGCATGACTAGTTATAAAATGGTTTAAACAATGTCAATCCATTGATTATGATGAAACCTTTTCACTAGTTTCTATACTGAAATCCATTATAATTCCACTTTCCATTGTGGCCTTCCATGACTATGAGATTTGAAAAATGGATGTCAAAACAACCTTCCTTAATAAAAACCATCAGGAAGATGTCTTTATGACAATATATATCGTGATAGATCTAAGTGGATGCTCAACCTAAGTCAAGGTATATATATTTACAAGATACTAAAGAGATTCAATTCGAAACAATCAAAAATGGGATTATTATAGCATCATATGCCATTCATTTTTCCAGGAAAATGTGTCCTCAAAAAAATAAGGAAAGAAAAAGGATGTAAGGGATTCTATACACGTCATTAATTGGGTCATTCATGTATGATATGCTGTGTACTAGGATATATATTGCCTATGCCTTGAGTGCGGTAGCCATATATCAAGATAACCCAGGTGAATTCCATTTGATGACAATCAAGACTATCCTTAAGTATCATAGGTATAATAATGATATGTTTATGGTCTATGGAGGATATAAAGAACTAATCATCATAGGATATGTAGGTTCTAGTTTATAAATAGATTAAGATGATATGAAGTCACAGAAGGGATACATATTCACTTTGAATGGAGGTGTTGTGAGATGAAAGAGCTTAAAGAAGGTTATGGTTGTAGATTTTATAGTAGAGTCCAAGTATATTATGGATTCTAAGGCATATAAAGAAGAAATTTTGGTATGTAACTTCATCTAAGATCTTTATGTGGTACCTAGCAGCAAAGACCCTATCACACTCTATTGTAATAATACTGTGGTGGTGGCTCTCAAAAAAGTGACTAAGTCAGTAGAAAAATCTCATACTTCAGAAGTATCATCTCTTGAAGGGTTTTTCTCAAAGAGGTGTGGTTGAAATGATTATTATTTACATGGAAAACAATGTGATAAACTCCTTGAATAAATATTTAGCTTAGCATAAACATGACTATCATGTGAGGTCGAGCAGACTAAAATTTGTAGGTAGTTAGCTCTAGTCCATGTCAGAGTTTGTTGGAGTTGGTAATCTAGAACCAACTTATTATACTTTAATTACATGTATATTTAAATATTTGAATATTAATGAGATATCTCATTACATATTGTTCATAGTTTTTTTGACTTTAATGTAATAATGTCCTAGAGTATCTGTCATATTGATAAGGTCATATTAGTTCTCTGCTATGATGAGAACCTTGAAATACTATGAAGATATTCTTAAATATTGTTCTAAAGTCATATAACATACTATGATGAGACACGTAGACTATATATTGTCAGGTGTGAGTACTCATAATAGAACAATACTTCTTCTAATGAAGTTTACACCTAGTAATATTCAAGATGATAGATTATGAGAACATACCTGTTAGTAGTAATTCCACATGTTTTGGTGTCATAGGATATTCTTATCTATGTGTGTGTGTAATGGTCCTTATACTTTAAGATTATTATTAATGCACATTGCAACTCACTCACTTAAACGTGTTTCATAAACCAGGATGATATAGTTCATGGTGACTTTGGATACGCTGGGTGTGTCACAAGTGACATGTTATTAATGAATAAGTCGAGGAAGGATTTTCCACCTCCATATTTATGGAAATTGATATCTCAAACCATTTATTAGAATAGAACCATCACATTAAATTCTATTCCAATTGTGTAATGATGTGTTTATTTTATACAGTCAAAGAAAGATGTATCGAGCATATAGGTTGATGACACAAATGTGCAACCTACTTGATGAGATATTACAATAAAGGGATTATATTACACAGTATGCATTCATTTGTGGTTGTCTATTTTGAGTCATTAAGTTATTTATCTTGGGTTCCTTAACCCATTGCTCAAAAGTAATCTTGGATTTTAGTAAATCTTGTCTAATGCCAACTAAAATGAATTATAGAGGGTCACACACTAAGTATTTCCTTTGATATCAATTTAATTATATTTTTATTTAATTAATGGAATATATATTATTCTCAAGACCAAGGAATAATTTTATTCATGTTTTATTAATTACAAATGTTTTATTAATGAATTAAATATTTAATTAAATATTTATTCAAAAGTTGGTAAATAATATTTATCATTTTGTGAGATAGCGCACAATATAAAATAATAATAATAATAATAATATATAGAATGGGGTTTTTATAACTATTATTATATTATTTAAGGGTCGATACACAATTAAATAATATTTTAACCTAAACCACAACTCTATAAATAGATGTTTATGTCTATTTTGTAGGGTTAATTGAAAATTAAGAATAGAGAATCATTACGAACAATAAAATTCTCTCTCTCAAATTCTTCCTCTCATATTCTCATGAATAATAAGAACTTTGAAAAGCCCGAAGGATCTTATATTGATCAATACGAATAACACAAGATAATTAATTCGCTATGCCGACACCTGAAAATCAATTGGCATTGATCAAAGATAAAAAAATCATATGTGGATCACTACTAGATAGATTATATAGTTGGATCCTACTAATTCAATAAAGTTAATCTGAGAAAGGCTTTTCATAAGATCAACATCATCATCAAAGAAAGTTCCTAAGTCGATGTAACCATTTCTCCTGATCTTAAATAAATTAATTATAAATTCAATTTAAAAATATTTTATCTGGGTTATAGGTTTTCTTTATGTTGATATTTAATGGAAATATTTAATTGTCCATGATGTTCATTTAATGTAGAATATTGTGAATAATCTACCAAATTGACAATATTTTAGTTGTTATTCATCTATCGAGGTGTTTCTGCTGTGTATGGAACCTTCAGATACCAATAATGACATGTACATATATCTTCCCCCACTCACCCACTACTTTGAGATTATATAGGATAAATATTTATAGGAGATGGATGAAGACAAGTATTTCCTCCAAAATATATGGTATGAGATAGATAGAGATGAGTAGTTCCTATAGTATCCCAAATGCAAGAACATGATAAATAGGATGGTTAGATATGTATAGTTCCTCCAACATCCTTAGTATATATATGCGATGGTGGTAATTCACCTGAGTGTAGAAATCCCTTCTTTCCCATAACATAGGGATCTAGTTGTATGATGATTCTCAGGATATTATCTATACTCCTTACCCATTACTTTGGGATTAGGAGTAACTTATATACACCTGTATCCCAGAAGATATATATGTCCTATAATATTATAGTATATAGATTTATCCATAGATATGTGTATCACCTATAGTGTCTAGACATTTATATGTTTCTATATCTAGAGAAGTGTATTTTCTCAAGTTGTAAATGTGTATTACTTCCAGTACTTTTAAGATAGTTGGAGGTAAAAATTTCCTTTAGTGTTTCCAAGATAGGTGGATATGTGTATTTACTTCACCATCTCATGATTAGTGAATTTAGGGAAAATTACCAAGATAAGAATCTATGATGGATGTATGATCAGTTATTATTCTCTAATCTATTGTATAAGTAAGACTTGTTATTTGGTGAGTGCTATAAAAGTGTGATATGGGTAACTGAATATGGTTTGATTATGATTCTGTCTATATTATTGGTGTTTTAGGGATATCAAATGTCTAGACCTTGATTATCATTTATATATGATGTCACTATATGTATTTTTTTGGTATATTTCTTGAGATAACCATACTAGATATTCTTATACTGACATATGCATGTGCACAAGCATGATTTGTTTTACATTGGGTCCATAAAGATCAACTGATGTGAAGGATGGATGACTATGGATCATGGGGATGGTGGTAGATTTGAATAGTTGGAAGAGTGGAGATCATTATGGTAACCAACCTCAGACCATAAATATTTGATATTTCATCTACCCAGATGTGTTAGTTATATTAAGTGGTTCCAGTTGACATTGCCATAGGGGGGACCTTCTTGGTGAGTGCTCTGAGGAGAACCATCGAAGCTTCCTGGTTTCACGTGACTATGGGTAGGACCTCTATGAATAATGATTTTATATTTATTACTGTGAGGGGGGAATTAATGGTTGATATATTTAGTGTCACAAGGAGGACCTTCATTATGGGTACTATGGGGAGGACCACCAAAGTAATTGATTATGGTGTTGCGGGGAGGACCTTCATAGATAATGCTATGGGGAGGGCCTCTAGATTTTTTTTCATCATAGTACCATGAGAAAAAACTCCAGGACCATGGTTTCCCTCACCCATTGAGAAGGAATCATAAGATTTGGTCATTGATGGCCGACTCATCAGTATTTGATCATTTTGGATGTGAGTGGCTCAATATGGTCCTCGATCCATTGTCCAGATATACCGATAAGCCTAAGAGATTCTAGTGTCGACATGGATAGAAATTTTATCCTGCATCATGGATTTAACCTAAAAATCCTTCCTTATAGATTCTTTTTTCTCGGTGAATGAGGTTGAAATCTCGATCATAATCAGGGTCATGTAAGATAGACAACAACCTTCATGAGTAAGAGCCCTGTGAGGAGGATCCTCAGTTTCTATTAGGATATGATGATGAGATTTATGGGTGTTTATGGGAACCTGGGTGTAAACCTACTTCTTATATATATAATATATCTTCCCTCGATGATCCCTCATATTGGGTTCCCTAGTTTTTACAATAAGGAATGAGATCTCAAAGATAGCCACCTCAAAATATTTTTGAGGGACCAGATCTATGTGGTGCTAGAAATGACGATGACTAGTGATTTACATCTTGGAAATATTTCAAACAATAGTAGTAATAAAATTGATGTCCTCCTATACCTCCATATGATAAGAGAGACAGGTGTTGTTGTGTTTCAAGGACAGACTCCCGAAGCGATTGGATGTGGATATAAGGGCCACTTGTTTCCCAACATCCTGTTATTGGTAAAACAACCTACGAGGATTCATCTCTTAGAAATTTTCATGAGATAAATACAAGGATAAGATATATACATTGAGGTGATACTTGCGTATGAGGTAATCCAATGCCTAAAAATGGTGGCTTTGGGTTGGGGTATGATGGGCAATGACCTTCATTACAACCGAGGCTTGCATTCATGGTACCACATACTAGAAATGTTCTAGTACCTTGGTTGATTTTTTTGTCTTATCCTATCCAGGTAATCATATGTTTTTCATTGAATTATGTTAAAATACAATTTCTCTTAAAGGGTGATCTAAAAGGATAAAATTAGAAACAAATGACTTGTTAGTGTACTATCATAAGAAAAGGTGCATGATCAATCAATCTCTTTCACGGGTAAAGGATTTCATGAAAAGTAAACTATTTACATTCCATTATGTGTTCCAAAACATAGTTTATGTTTATTTATAGAACTTATTTCCATATGCAAGTATTCATTGAGATATTCCAATGATGCTTCAAATTGCACATCGAGGATGAGAGGATGAGAGATTGGCTCATCCCTTGAGGAGTCTTATTGCCTAGTTTAGAATATCTTATAGGCTTACGACATATTTGTGAAATCCACCTCAATAAAAATATTGGTTACCTTGTTCATGGAATTGATCAATTAATTCCATGAATTGATGTGAACATTTTAATGTATCAAAGGTTTTCTATATTATCCCTTATTGATTCGTTATACTACGGTTTAAAGCTATACAGTTGGGAACTCTGAAATTTATCACCATCCAGGGAAGTAGTAGGTGTTTTGGAGTTGGGATCAGATCCATGAGAAGGGATTCCTATGTATCCCTATGGATGGAATCATAACCCATATATTTTGGTGCTTTTTAACAGGACACATCATACCTTTTAAGGTTGTATAAAAAGGACTATTTTGGTTCTATTTAAAGTCATACATCCATGAACAAAGAAGTACCTTTTAAGGTCATGCATTTGGGACCAATGATGAGGAAATAAAATAAAATTTATATCATTTCAAATTAATTAAACATTTACATCTCACAATAACTCTCATAATTCTAGAACCCAAAGGTTTAGTTTCTTTGGAGACCGACCAGAGAAATTTTTTATTATAAACATTTCTTCACAATGTCACCATAATAGACCCATTTATAAAAAAATATTAGGTTATAATCATCTTCATAAACCAATGAATGGAAATAATTAGAAAGGTGATATAATTCAATTCCAACCAATAAATTTAATTATTTATTTTCCCACTTAAAACTAGTAAAGAGTTAGGTAGGGTTGATGTAAAGGGAAAGTATGACAATATGTTTGAGAGACTAAGAGAAAGAAATCAAAAACAAGAAAAAAACTATAAATAATGTGAGAAAAATAGTGATGAGGAAATATTGAACAAGAAATAGGTGAGTGATAAATGATGATGTTCATATAAACAAGTAGTTCAATAGGGAAGAAGGCTAGGTAAATGAATTGTTATCAAACAATAGAATATAAAGGGGAATTTTGATGGACTAATAACTCTTAAATTTCCTCAATCAAGTAAAAGTGTACCAAACCAATATCCACTGAAATGATTGTATACTGACTTTGTTAAGTATTATACAATAAAAGGTTAATCCCCATAGATTTTTAGCTATGAAACTCAATACTATATCATAGGATGATTAAATGAATCACCTAGACCGAACTATCTATCAACCTGGAAATGTATGTCTTTTTTGATTTCAAAATTTCTCATAAGAATATTTTAAAATAGAAATATTTTTAAAATTTAAAAAATAGTGAAAAAGATCAACTGTTATTGATTCTTGATCATTAAAAATGTTAATTCTAGGAATAATGACAAGAAGGAAAGTGATCTAGCAAGAAATGATGTCATAATCAAAGAGAATTAAGAGTAATAGAATAATCTAATTCACCATGCACAATTTATTCAAAAAACATTTTAAAAATAATAATTTTAAACAATGAATTCATTTAAATGGAAGTATAAATAGAAAACAGACAACTAAAACAGGAATAGGTTCAATAAAATAAATTAAATCTCCTCCTTCGAGTCAATCATGATCCTATCCAACCTCCATTGCCACAAATATGATCTACCTGGTTCATGATCCATGATACCACAGTCTCTAATGGTATTATTTTTCAATCCCCATTACATTCAGAGCGTGTCTCCAGCTAAGAACATTTCATGAAAAAACTCTAGCCAGCTCATAGTCAGTTACTCTATGCACATCTTATAGGTCACCACATAGTGCACTTGTCAATACTCATCATACTCCTCATGTGAATCAAGATTAACCTCAAACTAAATTCAATCCTCCCACACATGGGTAGGATTTAACTTCATATAGGTTGGTAAAATATCTTCCAGAAAACACTAGAAGCTTCCGGTGAATCTCACCAACTTTGAGATCAACTCCCCCTTGTCTCTGATTTTTAAATTTTGATTTCCCATTTTAATTTTATAGTTCACAGACCTAATATTCAATGAGGATAAAAAGGAATTCATACCAAAATACATAGTAAGTCATTTGAAATGAGATCTAGGTCACAAATGGTATTTTTTATTTATTCAATAATTTTTAAACATAGAAATTAATTCTAATAATTGATTTTCAAAATTAAATAAAGTACTATTGAAAGAATTAATTTCAATATGAAACCTATTTCAAAATTAATTAAAAATATATCAAAATTAAAATTTTATTAAAACCAACAAAAATATAGGTTCTTAAAACACATAAAATTTAAAACTAAGAACCTTAGAACATTTAATAACAAAATAACTCATTATCATTAAAATATTCAATGAATTCTAAATCTAACAAAAAATTGACCAATCCTAAAAAATGAACCATATGAGCACATGTTGACATTAAATATTCAATTAATTCATCCCATGGATGTGTCAAGGTTTATTAAAAACATTCCACACCAAATTCTCTCATACTTGGAAAATTACTTATCCTTAAAAAATCCATTTATCAGGTTCAGTGAAATAAAAACATTTTCAATATTGAATGACTAAAATTACACAAAGAATGAGTTTTCAAAAAGATTACCTCCATGGATCCTATCAATTTCTAAATGTTATTAACCTCTTAAAATTAAATGGTTTTAGTGTAAAGTTTATTTACTTACAAAAATGATTGAAATTGAAAGTTTTGAAAAGAATTAATCATACTACAATTTGAATCCAAATAAATATTCTAAACTTATTTTTACCTCTATATGAATAGACACATAAATTATGTGTTTGAAATAATTTAGACACACCATTTTATGGGTATAAAGTGAATAATTAATGGAATAAATAACCCATCCAATCGTAAAAAAATCCAGATTAGGATTTTCATTTTATAGCCCATTTAGATGCATATATTATAAGTTTAATTCAAATAAAAAAGTTAGAAGTCAATAATAATTGTAAAAAATACCCCTACAATTTTTCCAAAATATTTTTTTTAATAGGGAAATTAAATGATGTTCTCAATTAAATAAAAGGAGTAATAGAGAAATTAATATCCTCAAAGTGGAAAAAATATCATTCAAACTTAAAATTTTTATTCACCCACTTTAAATGAAACACCACTGGAAAATAGGTCTATACCCACGGTTTTCCAAAACTGTGGGTATAGGGATAATAGGTGAACCTATACCCACAGTTTTGAGTATAGGACACCTATACCCACGGTTGTGCCAAAAACCGTGGGTATAGTTTTCTTTTAAGACCTATACCCATGGTTTTGTAGAAAACCGTGGGTATAGGGTATTTTCCGAAGGCCTATACTGACGGTTCTTGAAAACAGTAGGTATTTCCGGTTTTTTTTTGAAGGCCTATACCCACGGTTCTCCAGAACCGTGGGTATAGCTTTCCCATGTTATGGCGGGGAAAATAATTAGGCGGGATGCGAAAAAATTTGGCGGCAATTTTTTTTTCACATATTTATATATATATGCAGATATATGTATATATAATAGGTACAAATTTCAGGTCGTTTGGTCTGTTGGTCGAGGCTCAGTAGTATAAGTAATCACTGGTCTAGGTATCAAAACCCAACGGGGGCTTTTATTGAATTTGAATACTAAATAATAATATATATAAAAATATGTATGAAAATACAAAAGATAAAAATCCCAGCTCGATTAGTGAATCGCTCTTGATTCTTTGCCCAAGTCCCTGGATCGATTCCCCGTGAGCGCCTTTTTTGAATTTAAATACGTAAGATTAATATATATAAGCAGATAGATGTTCATATAAAAGATAATAATCACATCTTGGTTGGTGGTGCGGTCGCGATCCTTCGCGCGAGTCCTGGGATCAAAACCCCGCCGACTCTTTTTTTGAATTTATATACGTAATATTAATATATATAAGCAGGTAGATAAATACATAACAGAATAAGATTCCAGCTCAGTTGGTTGCGGCGCGGAGTTCCAGCTCAGTAAGTGTCCTTCCTACATTCACTCAAAGAATCTCATTTATCTAAGTAAACTCCCTCACACTTAATTTCCAATAGAAAAAATATTTTAAAATAGATGTACAAATTAAATGAAAATTTCAGAAAGTCACTCAAAGAATCTCATTTATCTAATTAAACTACCTCACACTTAATTTCCAATAGAAAAAATATTTTAAAATAGATTTACAAATTAAATGAAAATTTCAGAAAGCAGAAAACGACAAGAACTTCCCTGAACATGGCGCTTAAATAATTTTAATACCGAAAAAACAACCCCTTTGTGTTCTACCAAAAAATATCAACCCATTTCCCTATAAGAACAAGAATAAAGAACATAAGAATTAATGAATAAAAATCAATAGAAGAATATGACAAGTGGCAAGATTGGGAGGGAAGTGATTCAAGTTATCTCAATAAATATTGTAGCATTTTCCCTTGAATAACATTTGAAATTATGCTCTTGAAGATCAGTGTAAGGGCCTTGCGGTAGGTCAATCGATCTTGAGTGCACATGGAACCATAAGAAGAAATTGATCATAAGAATAAAATTAGATTGATCTCACCAAGTGATCATACCAAGATTGTCTGATTGATTATAAAAAGAGTGGAAATCGACTGTAAGAAGGAAATCAATCACATGTTGAACCCAATTACCACACATAAAAATTTACAAAGTCCTGAACTTGTTGTAATATGAAATGAATATTGAATATAATAAGGAAATTAGTTAAATGAAGAAAATCTGATCGAATTTGGACTTTTATTTTTATTTTTTTTATTTTTTATTTTTTTTTAAAAGGTAGGGGCCGGGAAACAATGTGGGTGATGGCCCAGCCCCCGAGTGGTTACGCGGTCAGGCATACAGTGGCCCGAGAACCCCCTACCTTCCCCAGGCCCACCCAAGGGGTGAAGCCCAGTTCCCCAACGGGGGCCGACGCCGCGTAAACTCTTGGGTAACCGGCGTGCAATCGTGCACCGCGTGTGGTGAACATGCTTTTTATAGCATACCCCCTGACAGGGTTCGAACCCCCAACCTCCCCTGAGGGAAGCGGAGCCTTCGACCACTCCACCACGCCCACGGGGGCAAACGTGTTGTATGGGTAACGAGGTATAGGGTTGTCCTGCCCACCTGCGCGCCGCACGCCCCCAGCTAGGCCCAAGGTGGCCAACCCTTGGGCTTGGGCCAGTTCCCACGGAGTCGAGGGGACGAGAGGTTCGCTGACAAATGGTGCGCGTTGCCTTTGTGAGGACTCGAACCCGGAACCTCAGCGACGGGTCGCCACCGCCTTGAACCAACTCACCCAGCCCCCGCGGGCAAACGTGTTGTATGGGTAACGAGGTATAGGGTTGGCCTGCCCACCTGCGCGCACCATTTGATTTTTTGATAAAGGAATAGATTTAACTTTCAAAGAAACTAACTATGAGAAAACCTATTTGAATATAAATAAAATATAAAAAACCACACATTGAAAATTCACATGGTCTCAGATTGACCATAATAAGTGACTGTTCGCATAAATACAACTGACTGTAGAAAGTAACTATGAGAGATAAAGTGACACAATAAGGCATAGAACATAATATACATTATTATTATTAAATATAATAAAAAAAGGAACATGGGTAAGATCCAAAGAATCATTGAGTTTATGATCTTCAATTAGACTCAGAGAAATCTAAGAATAAATGAAAAAAGTAACAACCAAGCCCTTTGGATTTATCTCAAAGAAACATTTCATTATCTATCCATTGACCAATAAGGATCTATTCTCCTCACATAAAAACTTGATAGATCCATTAACCAACACTCTAAAGATGATAAAAGGTCTTGACCACTTAATCTTCAACTTCACTGGGTTATATCTTTGTCAATTCTAAAATTTTTATAATACTCCATCATTATCTTAGATAGCTCACTTAACTCAATAATTATCCTCACCCTAGTAGTTTTAGAATCATAATTCAATGATTTTATAGCCCAACATGATTTATAATGAAGTTGCATAGAAAAATGACATGTTTTACTAAAAAATAAGTCTATAAAGAGACATTCCTATAGGAGTTTTAAATGTAGTTATATAGAATCAAAAATCCGTATCAATATTTAAAGGAAAACATTTACTCGATCTATAAACAGTTTTCTCCATATTTTTTTAAGTTCCCTATTCGAGAGCTCATATTTTCCACTTGACTGTGGGTGGTAAACAATTCCATTTTTATGATCACAACCATATTTACCCATTAAATATTTAGACTTAAAATTCTTGAATTGAGTTCCATTTTTAGTGATTAAAATACCAAACACTCTAAACCTAAAAAGATATTATTTTTAATGAATTTTACAACACTACCTACTTGATTATTAGAAAGTTCCATTACCTCGACCCATTTAGACACAGTCTACATCTACAAGAATGTACCCATTCCTATGAGAGTATGGAAATTATCCCATAAAATATAAGTCCCAAACATCAATAATTTCAACCTCTAAGATTCCTTTTTTGTGGTAGCCCCTACTTCCTACCTACACTTCCTATCCTCCAACACCTATCACAAGGCATTGCAAGAATTTTGGATTTCTTAAACATAGTGGTCCAGTGGAAATCAACTTGAAGCACTTTTGGGTAGTCCTATCCCCTCATGGTGTCCACCCCCATGGTATCGAGTAAAAACTCTAGAGAATTGGTAAAATTTATTCCTTAGTCCCACATCTCCACAAAATACCATCAACACATCTCCTAAATCATAAAAGATCATACCAAAAGTAGTATTTCATATTTGAGATAAATTTATTTCTTTAGTTTTATGTGAAACCCTTGTAAAAGACTCATACAACTAGAAAATTAACATAATCAAAAAACCAAGAAGCCTAAACAAATGTTATATCCAATAGTTTCTTATCTGGGAAGGAAGAATTAATCTCCTTTAGATCAATATTTTTTATACTAGACAACCTAGAAAAGTGATCCACCATAATATTTTCAGCACTAATTTTATCTATAATATCTAATTATAATTCTTTAAAAGGGAGAATCCATATAAAAAATATTGGATTAACCACTTTTTCCCCAATGAATACTTCAAGGATGAATGATTAGTAAAAAAAATCAATTTTAAATCCATCAACCACTACCTAAATTTTTCCAGAGAAAACACAAAAACTAGTAATTATTTTTTCAGTAGAGGTGTAATTCCTTTGAGAAAAATATAGTAACTAAATAACATAATACATTGTATGTGTCCTATTTTCTTTCCTTTTACCCAATACCTCCCCCATGAATATATCACTAGCATCACACATTATTTCAAATAGAAACTTCCAATCAAGGGAAGTAATGATGTGTGATGAAGTTATTTTATCTTTAATTAAATTGAAAGATTCTAAACAATTATCATCAAAATAAAAAGTTTCATCCTTTACCAATAGTGAACAATGGTGTTTTGTGATTTTTGAAAAATTCTTTATGAATCTTTGGTAGAAATTGGTATACCCCAAGAAGCTTCTTATACCTTTCACATTTTCCAGAGGGGTAGTCTTTGAATGACCTTAATTTTAGAATTATCATCCTTAATTCCACTATTAGAGAATTTAGGATCAAGAACTATTCCTTAAGTGACCATAAAATGAAAATTTCTCAATTAAACCCAATTTGGGTCTCAAGAAAACTTCCCAAAAATAATTCTAAATTATGCAATAAGCTATCAAAAGTGTTTCCAACTATGGATAAATATTTCATAAACGCCTCTATAGTTCTCTCAACCATGTATGAGAAAATAGAAATCATGTACCTTTGAAAGGTGTCTAGGTCACTACATAGGCTAAAGGTAATTCTATGGCAAGAAAATATCCCAAATGGAGAGGTTAAAGTGGTCTTCATGGGATACTGGAATTTGGTAGTAACCAAAATAGCAATCAAGAAAATAGAAAAATTCATTACTAGTCAACCTCTCAAGAATCTAATCTAATAATGACCTTATAAAATGATATTTCTTAGTCACCAAGTAAATTTTTCTATATTATATACAAAATCTCAATTTGGTCACTATCCTAGTTTGAATTTGTTTATTTTTCTCATTAGTGATGACTATGACACCTCCCTTTATGGGAATAACCTTAAAAGAGATGACCCAAGCACTATCAAAAATCAGAAATATGTTTTGAGTATCTAAAAATTTAATTACCTCATATCTCACCACCCATTTAATGTTAGGATTGAGTCTCCTCTGGACTTATACCCTTGGTTTATGATTATACTCTATAATAATTTTATACATGAATTAATAATGGTTGATTCCATTGATATCATAAATGGTTTTTCTTAAAACATACTTATACTTATTCAAAACAATCAATAACATTTCCTATTGAATTTCATTAAGTTCAATAGAAATGAAGATATTCAGTGTGAATCTATATCCTAAAAATGAATATTTCAAATGATTTGGAAACATGTGGTACTTCTTAACTATAAGGGAGAGTCTTTGGCCTAAGTGGATCAAGGTATTCATTGTGTCTTTAAAATAAAAAATGATAGCTAGACAAAACCCATTCCTCACTATTGTCTTTAGTGGAAAAATCACAACACTCAGAACTCATATCTTAAGTAAATATTTTTTCCTCAGAAAAATCATCTAAATAATCCAAAAATTTCCCCTCATACTCATAAAAATGTTCATCAACATCACACACATCAATTTCAAAACAAATTTCTTCAATAGATGACTTACTTCATAGTTTTTCCATGAAAATTAATAAATCCTCCTCAAGAAGATAAAAATAGTCCTCATGTTTCAACATCTCCACTCTAGTTTAGTTCTCATAAAGTATAAGTTCCTTGGGATTTTTGAAAACATTAAATTCTTTAGTTTACTAACTAAATTTGAAAACCAATTTCCCTTAAGATAAATTAATCATAACTCTTATTATAGAAAGGAAATTCATACACAGAATGACCAGGGATTCCTTATTACACTCCATATCTAAGATGAGAAAACCAGTAGGTTAAAAGAACTTTCCAACCCCCATAAGAATACCATATACCCTAACCATAGTGTGTGTGATGAAATAGTCAGTTATTTGTATCAAAATAGTGGTAGGCTTCAGTTTTCCCAATCTCAACAGTTGAAATAGCTAGCAAGGAATCAAATTGAAACATGCAACAAGGAGTAAGGAATCAAATTGATACTTTCACAAAGGTCACATAAGCAATTTATTTGACCATTGTTCTTTAATGTATAATAAATAATAAACCTCTCTATATCATTGAGTTTTGGGGGGAATTTATTTTAAATAACAACACTACACTCTAAGTGAGTTTGTATATAGAAAAATCCTCAAGTAATTTATTATTTGAAATAATTATTTTAGATAGATTTTAAATATAAATGTATATTAATTAAATCTTGAATAAATGGGATGTTTTATTGGGTATTATTGAAAAGACTAAGAAACTTGATAAGTTTAGGTTTTTTAATTTTCTATTTCATTTTTTGAGTGAATGGGATGGGTGGGGTATAATTATTCAAGACCGTGGCCACACCCTTAGTTTCTTCTTGAATATTTTCCTTTCCTTTGTCATTTTTCTTTTTTAAATATTTTTCTTTTTTTTAAGTGAAATAGGTGGATTTTATTTTTAGAGTCGTATTCCACAATTAATTATTTTGTAAGTTGTAGATTTTGGTTTTTGGTTTCTTCCATCATTTCATTTTCAATTATCTTTAGGTTTATTCTAGGTTCCTCCTAAGTTTTTAGACCACTTATTATTATTATTTCCATGATTTTTTCTCTCAATTTCACCTATTTTGTACTTGGTAACTTACCATTTTATCTTCCTCTTAATTATCTAACCATGTGACTAATTTGTGTTTGCAGATTATTCATGTAAGTTTTAAAAGTAGTTCATTATGATTCTATATTAGAATTATGTCTTACATCTTGATCATACATACAATTTATCATTTTCTACATGAGAACTTATAAATTGGTTTTTTGAATTGGATGACTCTACCCTATGTTTATTTTGAAACTATTTCCTAGGTTTTTGTTGAAAACTAGGAGAAAAATCTTGTATAACTATTCTATGCACATTTCAAGAGAGGTATGGGTGATTACTATAGCCTTGGTTATAGGTAATTGAGAAATAATCATCCCTATTCTATATTATAAGGCTATATTTATTGAAATTACCATTTTTATAGATTTGGGTAGGCATATCAAATTTTGGAAAATAAGAGTCAAAATAACTAAACATGACACAGTGATGGCATTATTCCCTAAGTGAATTTTCATTGGAAATCATAATATCATGTGGATGGGTTTACTGAAAAGAATTTTTGTATTTTTGTGTATGTTTCTACAAGAACATTTGTGTTATAATTTTTTTGAATGTGTATTGAAAATCCATTTAATCTCTTTAGTTATTTTATCAAACAATTATCCTCTAGAGAACTGATAAAAAATTATTTGATTATAAGGGATCATACCATTATAAAAAGTTTACATGATAAAATATTGAGAAACTTTATAGTTAGGAAATTATTTAAGAAGTCCCCTAAATATATCCCAAGTTTCATGGAATAACTCACCCTAATATTTCGCAAAACCAGTGATCTTATGTCTGATTTTAATTGTCAACCTCCTAGGGTATAATTTCATAAAAAAATCATTAAATACCTATTCTAAAGTTTAAAACATATCCTTTTATAACTATTGAAACCATATTCTTTCCCTTGGGATAGAATGAAAAAACTCTCATTTTCAGATCATCCCCACTCTTCCCTCAAAGTGGTAGATGTTTCACCACACTGTAGAAATCCCTAAATAAGTCTATAAAATCTTCATTGGTAATTCCACTAAAGGATGGTATTATGGAAAACTGAGACTATTTAATCTCATAATTTCTAGACTGAGGTGTCAACCTAATGCATGAAGGATTACTTCAAACCATGAGTAACTGAAACTCCCTAATCCTATGTCTCTCAATGAATTTTTATCTAGGATAATGTGGAATAACATTTTCTTAGTAATCCAATACCTCCCTATTATATTTCATTTTGTATTTATTTTTTAGAGAAATCAAATGTTTTTCAATTTTATGAATTAAAGGTTCCATGTTTTTAGATTTTTTTTTGTGTTTGTATGCGCACAGTACATTTTAGAACATATTTTTTCTATTTTTTTTTAAAAACATATTTCATGACTCTTTTAAAATTTTTATCAGGATTCTTTTTTAACTTTTCTGATCATGCCTTATTCAAAAATGACACCAAAAACTTTCTCTACTTTTCATTAAACCAAAAAATTTAATTACTTATTTTCCTATTTAAAATTAGTATAGAGTTAGTTAGGGTTGATCCATGGGAAAGGAATGATAATAAGTTTGAGTGACCAAGGGAAATAAAAAGAAAAAAAGAAAAAAAAACTTGGAAGAAAGTGAAAAAATAGTGATGAACAAATATTGATTAAGAAACCAAGGAGTGAGAAATGATGATATGTATAGAGATAAGAAGTTCAAGAGTGAATAAGGCCCGGTAAATGATTGACTAATAGAAATTTTTATTAACTAATAACTCTCAAATATCATCGATTGAGTAAAAGTATACTGAACCAATATACATTAAAAATATTTTATTCTTAATTTGTTAAGTATCAAACAAGTGAAGGTTAATCCCCATAGCTTGTTATATATGAAAATCAATACTATCACAAAGGATGAGTGAATGAATCACCTAGAACAAACTGTCACTCACCCTTGGTGTGCTTCCCTTCATTTGATTTCAAAATTTCTTATCAAAATATTTTAAAGTTGAAATTTTCTTAACAATTTCAAAATAGTGAACAAGATCAACTATCATTAATTTTTTTATCATTAAAAATGTTACTGCTAGGAGGAATTACAAGAAGGAATGTGATTCAATAAGAAATTATGAAATGATCAAAGAGAATTAAGAGTAAGAGAACAATATAATTAACTATTCATAGTTTAGACAATAAACATTTTATAAACAAGAATTTTCAATAATGAATTCATTATAATGGAAGTAAAAACAATAGATAGATAACTAAAACAGGAATAGGTTTAAGGAAAGAAATAAAATCTCCTTCACTGAGTTGATTATCATCCTCTCCAATCTCTCTTGTAATAACTATGATCTACCTGGTTTATGATCTGTGATCCGCCAGTCTCCAATGGTATAATGTGTTGATCCCCCTTGCCTTAGAGCATGTCTCTAATTAATCACAATTCACCTGGTCTCTATCTTATATTCAGTTGCCTTATTCACATATCCTAGTTTTCTATGTGGTTAACTTTTCACGGATCCTCCTCCTCCTCATATAACTCATACTGAACCCCAAAATAAATTTTCTCCTCCTAGATGTGGGTAGGACTCACCTCTATGTAGCTTGGTTTAAGATATTCTAGAAAACTCTAAAAGCTTAAATAACATCTCCCCATATTGAATATCAACCCCCCTTTACCTTCAATTTTCCAATTTTTATTTTCTATTTTAATTTTAAGGCTCGCAGACCTAAGGTTCAATAAGGATGAAAATAAAGCTAGAAAAAAATACATAGTAATTCATTTAAAAATGAAAGTTAGGTCAAAAATAGGGTTTTTAAATTATTCAATAATTTTTATACATTAAAATTAATTCCAAAAATGGAATCTCAAAATTAGATAAAGGGATATTGAAATAATTAATTTCAAGGGGAAACTCATTTAAAAATCACTTCAAAAATATATTAAAGTGAAACATTTATTAAAACTAATAAAAAAATAGGCTTCTAAAACATGTAAAATTTAAAAACAAGAACCCTAGTACATTTAAGAACCATATCACTTATTATCCTTAAAATAATAAATGAATTTCAAATCTAATAATAAGTCAAAAAATCATAAAAAATACACTATATCAGATTATTTTGACATAAAATCTTCAATTAATTCCTCCCATGGATGTGAAAAAGTGTATAAAAAATAGGCCACATCAAAAGGGGTGATCTCAAACACCCATTAAGGGAAAAAATTATCAACATGACATCAAAGGTTATACAATAAGTATAAAAAACATGAGCATGTGAGAAGTATCTTATTAAAAGAGACATGAACCAATAAAAGTTATCCATGTAATCTCAAATGATCAAACACATACCACAGAATAAGAGTGAAGAATCAAGAAAAAACAATCACATGCCATAGATCTTATCAAAGGCATATAACATAAAAATGTGGTATTAGCATAAGCAAAGGAAATTACAAAATTGTGTACATATCCATGCACAATTATATCTACTCACAGTCTTTGAAAGCTTATCTAAACCATAAATACACTAACACATATTCATTATTAGCACAGATAAATGAAAATACACTCACACACAATATTTGTGAGAATAGATAAATAAAAATACACCCACTCATAGTATTTTTGAGCATAACTAGCCACAATACACTCAAACACAGTCTTTTTGAGTATAGATAATCATAAATACAATCACACATAGTCATGTGAACATAATTAACCACTATTATGTCCAAACACAATCATTATATCATGATATAAAAATCTTTAAACAATGCATTGGAGGGAGATTTAAGACCCCATACATCACATAATGATAATACTTATTCATGCATGCTACAAAAAATCAATCATATATCAAATCCTGAAGAACCCATGGAAAGAAAATAGATTTCTTAACATTCCAAAATGGTATCAAATAAAATGACCTCAATAGTTAGATCAATTGAAAACAAAAAATAAATTACCGAAAATGAGTTTTTCAAAAGATAATTTAGATTGTGATTTAAGAAAAATTACTCCAAAGGATATATACACTTTGGGGGAAAATAGGAAAATAAAATCAGAATCATTAAAATAGTTTTCATAATACATGTTTAACTTTATAAAAAATTAATTTATGATTCACTTTCAAAATTTTCTTTTAAGAAGTTGACATGATATTTTTTAAAAATTATTTGGAAATAAATATAAAAAATGGAACCTTGAAAAATACATAAATGTTTTCTAGGGGAAATATGGAGTGAAAAATAAAACATATGATCATGGAAGGAAAAAACTTTAATATTTTAAAATAAATTTATTTAAACCCATATCATAAAAAGGGTAATAAATATTATTTTTGAAATAAGATAAATATAAATAGGAATATCATATGAAATAATACATATTTATATTTCAAAATAATGAAGGAGAAAATTTTCATGTAGAAATAATATGGACATAAAATGAAAATGGTTTCTTAGAAAGAATGAAAATTATTCTTAACAATGTTATACTTTTATGAGAAAGAAATTCATCATAGAAGGATCTTTTAATTAAAAAAATTCATTTTAACTAGATAGGAATAGAAATTACCATATAATAAAATCTTAGTTTGGAATAACCCAAGCATGGAAGAAATAATTTCAAGAAGAAACATTATAACTCAGAGAAAGGAGATTTGAGTTATCAACATCCGTTGAAACTTTGGTATATTTTGAATAAAAAATACATTAAAGGAGAGAACATTAAATGGATTTTTAAAACTCTTAAATTTCATTAGAGGTATGATTAAAGGAATCCATAGGTAATTATATACACAAAACAAAATAAAACAAGTGGTGAATATGATATATGTCTGAAAGAATAAAAAGTGAGATGAGAAAAACCTTATAACTTGGGTAATATTTGAATTAAAAGAACATGAAATATAGATTGTGAAATGGAAATTTAAATCACATTATTAAGGGTTATTTGTGATTAAATAATTCAATTGGTCATTAATTACACCATGTAAAGAAGAATAGGTGTAAAATATGAAATCATTCCTCAATGAAGGAAAGTTGTGATGAAAACCTTTACCTTAACTCTCAGCTTTTACAAATTCACTTTAACCTCCTGTATAATAAAAAACCACATTAATAACTTATTTTATAACCTTATTTATATCTAGAACATTTTACACTCTTTAATTATAATAATTCATTAGTTAGTTTTTATTTATTTTGTCATCATTGGATGTTGGTAACTTTTGATTGTTTCACACTTGATTCAAAATAGCGACGATGAACACCAATATTTGATACCAAGTTAATTATTAATAAATTATAAAATATATTTAAAAAATTATTTTTAAATTATTTGTGCATCCCCATGTTCATTTTATGGAATCCATGGGCATGGTTTGAGAGAACGAGATCCATTATGAGCATATTTCAGGTAATTTACTGATATCAACAGATTACTTTATAATGTTTAAAATTTTTTGTGTCATACTTTTACAATAATATTAATTACATATATTAATAATTAATATCATATATATTCATAAATATATTTTATAATCATCCATGTAAGGTGGTGATGAAAATGAAACACATCGTCTATGGAGGTAGTAGTCCGCTTGTACGCACGAGCGACATTTTCATATTTGAAGGAATGAGAGGGAAGGAAGGTAGGTAATGATTTAGATTTATAGAATCTTAATTATTTTATAAATATTTTATTTACTCATTAAATACATTCTTATCACTAACCATGTTATGTGGTTATGAAAAATGAAATACATCATTCATAGAGGTGGTAGCTCACACATATTCATGGATGACATATTAATTTTTCTAAGGAAAAGGGAGGAAGGTAGGTAATTATTATTCCATCAATATAATAGAAATTAAATATACTAATGATACTGATTTTATTATTTTATTATGTCATAATATACTTTTATATAGAATAATAATACTTAAATGAATAGAAATGAAAATGAGTGATTTGGGAATTTTTACATTACTCCTTCGAATAACTCCATTGTAAATTGGATTAAACCTTTACGATGTGGTCCTTTGAGGAGAATATAATATCTAGGATGTGAATATGAGTTTTGGGAAGGGATTTTTTCATATTTTTTTTAACTAATGGGATTATGGTGTGTGGAGAATTGGGGCAGTGAATGGATCCTTTTATAAGTGAGAGGACCGAAAATTTTATAATAAGAGGTGCACTATTCAAGGAAAGTGGCTAAACAAGTGTGAAATAATGGAGAATGGTATGAATTGAGGTTGGTAAATCCCTAAAATACCCATTTAAAGACACACTTTTAAAAAATATTTTGGTCTTTTTCTCCTTAGATTTAACCCCTTTACCATTTTTTACTTTTACTCTGCTAACTAATTTTTACCTTAGTAAATTATTTTTTATGCCTAAAAATAAAATGGATGTTATTAAAAAATATGGACCTTTTTATTCCAAATATGGAATAAATTTTATTATATACAATTTCTAAAAGTGATAAAAATTAATTGTAAATCAATAAATGTTTAACGCATTAAAAACAATTTTAGAGAATAATATAACATAAGTTCTAAAATGTAAAATATTGGTTTTCAAAATAAATTTAATATTTTTAAATATAGAATTTTACTTATAAAATATATATTTGTTCAAGAAAAATGTTTAATAAATTTTAATTTATTCTTATTCCCTAATGAAAACATAAACATCACAATATTTGTAAAAAAAATATTTTTCATTATTCACTAAAAAATCAATCTTTTCAAAAAAACCCAGAAAACTCATCACAAGCTGATATTTTTATGATGAATCCAAAAATGAAGTTCATTATTTAAAATTATAATTCTAAAATTTTGTAATTTTACTTTTAAATGGAAACTTAAAATATCATGAACTTGTTTTTATAGGAAAATCACTTTTTCAAATATTAACTTCCTTTATTCTTATTTTTTATAAATTGATAATTAAATTATTGTTAACATATTATTTATATAAAAATATAATTTATCATTATTTAAAAATAATATATTTAATTTACTAAAATATAAATTCATAGAAATATAAAAAGATAATTTTTAGAAAAATGAAAATTTATACATAAAATGATCTTATTAGTTACTTAGATATACTAATTGAATTTCATCAGTGCATTAGTATTAAAAATAAAATTTATTATTTATTTAAAGTTGAAATGTGAAATGCATAAATTATATTTCATATATATAAATTACTTATTATATTAATAATTACATGTTTATATCATCTTAATTTCTACTTACACAACCCTTCAAGATCTCTATGTAATACCCAAGGATATGATATGATATGGTGGTATTCATGAGTGGCAGTTCAGATAGTATGGATCTCATGGAAATTTCAATGATATTAAACTTATCTAACAAATGATTTCTCATAAACCATAATTGTTGATGTTTTCCTTGGGCTTGGTCTAAGGAAAACCCTGGGGATGCTACCTCTATTCCAAGATCAGATAAATAAGCTTCATAAATAATAATTATACTACTGGATTCCATTTCTTCTTCTTCAATATATATTTCACAATGTAATAAATTTTGTTTATACCAGCTAATTTAATGTCTACATTATAGTGATATTATTTAATAATTAAAATTTTATCTTAATAAAATTTATTACGATTCATATTATTTCAATGTTTCATGTGAAAAAATATATTTGAGATAATATTTATTAATAAATTACTACTAAAATCTTAGGGCATTAAACCACCATAAATAAATTGAATTCTTATAATTTTAATCATCATTCACTAATGAAAATAGTTAAGTGAATTTATAAGTTAGACAATAATTAAGACAAAATTCCCAACTCACTATCATGGATACAACTATAGAACTCATTTTTTCCTTTTTAATAGGTATATATCAAAATTATTAACCTTTTTCTCTAAACACAACTTCTTAATTTTCTATAAGTCTTAAAATTTTCTAGAAACATACCTTTCATAGATTTATTTTCATGATCTTGTTTCCAACTAAACACTAAAACCAAACTGGTTATGATATTATAAAATGAAATCAAAGTAAATGATCATATGAATTTTAAAACTAAATCCTAAGATGTCTTCTCCCATGGCACCTTCATTTAAACCTATGATAATTTTCAGTTCAAATACGATATAATTTGATCAAACTATAACTCCTTCAATGTAACCTAGGATATCCATAGTTATATTTCTATTTGGTTCTATAACCTAACTCTTTATATATTACTTCATTAAATTCTATTTAAATAATTTATAATGGTTCATAAAGGGAATGTGAATTACCAAAGAATATCCCTCTGGAGTCTAAAACCAGTTGTATAATTAGAACTACTTTTCATGCACCTTGTAAAGATCAATTTAATACTAAAATATCCTTTTTAGGTTTATTACCCCTAGGTGAATCTGTGCTAGAGTTTTCATCCATTTTTTTGTATCCAAACTAGGATTTCATTACATGGAAACCATACACTCTATGCCTTACCAATATTTTAGGTTGTTTTCCTACATCTAGGATTATACCTTGGGGTTTTTACTAATTCTCTCTCGTATTAAACTCAAAAAATTACTATACTAATCCATAAAAATAACTAAACCCAACTCTGATACCAACTGATGTGGCATGATAACATTTATATCATTTCACATTAATTAAAAATTACATCTTATAATAATCACATAATTAAAAAACCCAAAGTTTTAATGTCTTTGGATGTTAACTACATAAAATTTTTATTGTGATCATTTCTATATAATCACATTATACTAAATCCCCTTCTAGACATCTCCTAGGTCATACTCATTTTCATAACATAAGGAATAGAAAACATAAGAAAAGGGTGAGTTCAAATGCTCTATAAAGAAAAAACTTATAATTTTTTATCGAGGGTTAGATCCTAAGCATAAAAAACATGAGCGTGGGAGAAATATTTGATTAAAAAAAATACTTAGACCAATAAGTGTTTTCCATGTAATATCAAATGGTCAAACATATACCATGGAATAAGAGTTTGGAATCATGAAATAATAATCACGTGCCATAGAGAATATCAAAGGCGTATAACATAGAAATGTGGAATAATCATAATCATAGTCTATTATAACATTGTGTATATATCCATTCCCAATTATATCCATGCAAAATCTTTGTTAGAATATATAAATAGAAAACACACTCACTCATAGTATTTAAGAGCATAAATAACTACAAATACACCCAGGAACAATCTCTGTGAGAATAAATAACCTCAAATACACTCACTCATAGTATTTTTGAGCATAAATAACCACAAATACACTCATTAATAGTCTTTTTGATCATATTTAACCAGAAATACACTCCTGAACATGTGAACATAACTGACCATAATTATTTCCACACATGAAGTCATTATCTCATGATATAAAGATCCTTAAATAATTAATTATAGGGATATATAGGACATACAGGCGTTTGGGGTTCGACATGACGAGGGGCCCTCACCCGCAGATGCTGATCAGGACAGCCCAAGGGAGGGGCAGGCTATTAGGGAGGTCCCTTGTGATCCTTCTGAAGCATTACCGGAGGTCACTCCATTAACAGCAGAGGAAGTAGTTCTGAAGGATGATATCAAAGGTCTTATCACCAGTGAGGATGCACAACGAATGGATTCGAGAAACATCCGTAACCATCTTCAATTCATGGGATGTGGTCTTAAGCAAATAGAAGTTCCAGTTAAGACAAAGTAGGTCCCACATGTATCCTATTATGATGATAATCTCAAAGCAGGGGGGACAATCGAGGTCTCTCAGAATCGTTTTTCAGTGCTGGATGAAGATCACTGCATTACAATGAGGAAACAATATGGGGGGGATCATGGAAAAGAAACTCTAGTTAGAATAGAATCACCTCAAGAGAAAATGGTTGAGAATTCAGACCATGATGAGTCCAAGGAACTGGCCTTAGAGGAGGACTTTTTTAGATCCTCTATACAGAAGGGCAAGAACAAAACCATGGATTTAGACAACTTCATTTCAAACAATCAAAGGGCGCGTAGAAGGAAGGATTACTCCAACCTCCCTAGTCCTTCAATCAAAAGATCTGCGTGCAATGGAAAGTTTTCACTGAAGGATTCTTCAAAGGTTGGCTCCACAACTTTGAACAGGCCCAAATCCCCTAACCAATAGGAGGTGACTGCCATCACCAAGGACCTTGTTAGGGCAGGATGTGAGGATGCTTCTCCCACTCCTCCTACAGGTGGTGTGAAGTTGGGTGGTCAGGGGAAGCTGTGCGAAGAAGGTTCCAAAGCATATTCTCAGTGCCATATGGCCTCAGTGATAAAACATAGGGATTTAATCCTTCATTCGGATGAAGAAATGGTTTAAGCTACTTTGGATATTAAGGAACTGAAGAAGATGAGACCGATCCAGGTGGCCACTACAAAGGAGCAAGGCGAGTGGGCTGATAAGCAGGCTCGCATCCTGCGTAGAGGCCTCAACATGGGGAATATTATCATGGAGGAATATAAGAAATCATGGGACAAATTGGTACTTCAATTCGAGGGTACCTTTAAAGATCCCCCTGACAATCAGGTGAATTCTATTCCCTGTGTTTTGTTTAGGGAAAATGTTTCCAAACAACTCACTCTCTTCTTTAACAAATCTGTTGTATCCTTTGGTTCTGAACCTATTGAGCTATGAGGGTTCTCACTTTCACCTTAAAAATGATTTTTTGTTTAATAAAAATTAATATTGGATATGGATGAAGAACCCATGGAATGAAAATGGGTTTTAAAACATTCCCAAATGGTATAACATAAAATGACCTCAAGGGCTAAATCAGTTGACACAAAAAAATCAATTACCTAAAAGGATTAATTCACAAGGAAATTTAGATGGTGATTCATGAATCATTAATCTAAATGATATATAAAATTAAAGTATATAGAAGAAAATGGAATCGAAATAAAAAAGGGTTTTTATAAAACATTTTTAACATTAAAAAAAATGAAGTTATGGGTAAATTTCAAAAGTTTATTTCAAGAAGTTGGAATAATTTTTTTTTCAAACATTATTTGGAAATAAATATCAATATTAGAACCTTGAAAAATATATAAAGATTTTCTGGGGGAAATTTAGAGTGGAAAAATAAACATATGACCATATAAGAAAAAACCTTCAATATTCTAAAACATCTTTGTTAAAACCCACATCATAAAAAGAGTAATAAAACTTCCTTTTGAAAATTTATTAATAGAAATATAAAGACCAAAATAATAATACATATTTATATTTTAAAATAATAATATATAATATTAGTGGGAAGAAAAAATACATTCATAGAAGAAAAAGGGCATATTAGCAAGGATTTAATTTATTCTTAACAAAGTTATATTTTTTTGAGAAATAAATTCATCATGAAAGAATATTTGAATTAATAAAGTCATTTTTACTGGATAGGATGATAAATTATCATATAATAACAATTTAATGTGGAATAACTCAAGAATAAAAGAAATAATTTCAAGAAGAAACATTATAAATCAAAAAAGGGGATTAGAGTTATTGATATTTTTCCAGCTTTGGTATCTTTTGAATTGAAAATAAATTAAAGGATAGAAATTAAAATTGATTTTTAAAACCCTTAAATTTAATTAATGTTATTATAAAATGAATCCATATGGTAGTATATACACCACAAAAAATAAAACAAGTGGTGAATATGACTTACGACACAAAGAATGAAAACTCAGACGATAAAAACCCTTACAACTTGGGGTAATATATAAATTAAAATAACATGAAAGAGAGATTGTAAAATAGAATTACAAATAAAATTATTAAGTTTTATTTATGATTAAATAATCCAATGAGGTAGTAATTACACCATGTAAAGTAAAAATATGTGAAAAATATGAAATCATGCCTTAATGAAGGGAATTTGAGATGAAAACCCTTACTAAAATCTCAAATTCTATGAATGCACATTAACCTAAAATATAATAAAAAAATATCATAATATATTATTTAAGAACTTATTAATATATATAACCTTTTAAATTTTTTAAAAATAATCATTAATTATACATTAATTAGTTAGTTATCATTTATTTTCATCATTAGATGTTGGTATTTTTTGATTTTTTCGCACATGTTTCATAATGGTGATGTTAAATACCTTTATTTGATACCAAGTTCATCATTAAAAAAAATTAAAAAATGAATTTAAATCATTTTTTTCAATTATTTATGCATTACCAAGTTCATTTGATGAAAAATATGGGCATGGTTTGAGGGAATGAGATCCATGACAGGCTTGTTTTGGGTAATTTATCGATATCAATGGATAATTTTATAATGATTCTATATTTTTGTATAATATTTTTTAAAAAATATTTATCATATATATTAATACTTAATATCATATATATTCATCAAATATATTTTATAACCATCCATGTAAGGAGGTGATGAAAATGAAAAACGTCATCCAAGGAGATGGTAGTCCACATGTATACACGAGCGACGATTTCATTTTATAATAAATGGGAGGGAAGGAATGAAAATAATGATTTATCTTTATATAATATTAATTATGTAAAAAATATAATTATTAACTAAATATATTCTTATAACCAACCATGTGAGGTGATTATGAAAAACAAAATATGTGGTTCATGGAGGCGGTAGTCCGCACGTACACATGGATGACATATTATTTTTTCTAAGGAGAAGGGAGGAAGGTAGGTAATGATTGTTACATAAATATAATCACACCTAATTATACTAATGATAAATATTTTATTATTTTATAATGGTATAATATACTTTTAGGTACAATAAGAATAATTAAATAATAGAAATTAAAAAGAGGGATTTTAGGATTTTTACCTCACTCCTTGGAATAAATCTTTTGTAAATCAGATTAATATTTTGAGGGATGGTCCTTTGAGGAGAATTTAAAATATAGTAAATGAATAGGAGTGTTAGGGAGGGATTTGGAAAGATTTAGGCTGAACTATTGTGATTGTGGTCTGAGGAGAAGTGAGGTGGTGAATGGATCCTTTTATAAGTAAGGGGAGTGAATTTTTTGTAATAAAAGTTGCACTATTCTTGGAAAGTAGACCCAAAAGTTAATAATAATTGATATTGGGATGAGTTAAATATCATAAAACCCTCAAAAACTCATTTTATGACATGTTTTTTAACCTATATTATGTATTTACCCCTTAGATTTAACACTTTTACCTTTTTAACTATTATTGCAATAACTAATTTTTACATTAGTAATTTATTTTTTATGCCTAAAAAGAAAATTGACCTTATTACATAAATTATAAATTATAATAAAAAATCAAAAAAATATTTTATCAGATATTTTTTTTAAAATTGATAAATTTTAATTCTAAAATAATAATTATTTAGTATATTAAAATTTTTTAGTGAAAAATATAATGTAAATTCTAAAATGTAAAATATAGGTATGTAAATTAAACATAATATTTTTAGACTTATAATTTTACTAATAAAATATATATTTTTTCAAGAAAAAGGTTTCATAAATTTTAAGTTATTCTTATACCCTAATGATTTCATAAAAGTCATAGTATTTGTATAAAAGGTATTTTGTACTATTCACATAAAAAATAATCGTTAAAAAAAGGCTAAAAATTTATCCTAATGACCTTGGAAAATGATATTTCTTAGTGACCATGTAAATTTTTCTATATTATATACAAAATCTCAATTTGGTCACTATCCTAGTTTGAATTTGTTTATTTTTGTCATTAGTGAGGACTATGACACCTCGCTTTATGGGAATAACCGTAAAAGGGATGACCCAAGCACTATCAAAAATCAGAAATATGTTTTGAGTATCTAACAATTTAATTACCTCATCTCTCACCACCCATTTCATGTTAGGATTAAGTCTCCTATGGACTTATACCCTTGGTTTATGATTATACTCTATAATAATTTTATATATGAATTAATAAGGGTTGATTCCATTGATATCATAAATGGTTTATCTTATATCATACTTATACTTATTCAAAAAAATCAATAACCTTTACTCTTTAATTTCATGAAGTTCATTAGAAATGATGATATTCAGCGTGAATCTATATCCAAAAAATGAATATTTCAAATGATCTGGAAGTGGTTTAAGCTCAAAATGTATTACTTCTTAACTATAAGGGAGAGTCTTTGTCATAGGTGTATCAAGGTATTCATTGTGTATTTAAAATAAAAAATGATAGCTAGACAACACCCATTCCTCACTAGTGTCTATAGTGGAAAAATCACAACACTCAGAACTCATATCTTAAGTAAATATTTTTTGCTCAGAAAAATTATCTAAATGATACAAAACTTTTCCCTCATACTCATAAAAATGTTCATCAACATCACACACATCAATTTCAAAACCAATTTCTTCAATCAATGACTTACTTCATAGCTTTTCTGTGAAATTTAATAAATCCTCCTCAAGAAGATAAAAACAGTCCTTATTTTTCAGCATCTACACTCTAGTTTAGTTCTTATAAACTGTAGGTTACTTGGGACTTTTAAAAACATTAAATTCGTTGGATTACTAAGTAAATTTGAAAACCAATTTCCCATAAGATACATTAATCATAACTCTCATTATAGAAAGTAAATTCATACACAGAATGACCAGGGCTTCCTTGTTACACTCCATATCTAAGATGAGAAAACCAGCAGGTTAAAAAAACTTTCCAACCCCCACAAGAAGACCATATACCCTAACCATAGTGTGTGTGATGAAATAGTCATTTATTTGTAGCATAATAGTGGTAGGATTCATTTTTCCCAATCTCAACAGTTGAAATGGCTAGCAAGGAATCAAATTGAAACTTGCACCAAGGAGTAAGGAATAAAATTGATACTTTCACCAAGGTCACATAAGCAATTTATTTGACCATTGTTCCTTAATGTATAATAAATAATAAACCTCCCTAGATCATTGAGTTGTGGTAGGAATTTATTTTAAATAACAACACTACACTCTCAGTGAGTCTGTATATAGAAAACTCCTCAAGTGATTTCTTATTTGAAATAATTATTTTGAGATATTTTAAATATTAAGGTTTATCAATTAAATCTTGAATATATGGGATGTTTTCTTCGATATTATTTAAAAGACTAAGGAACTTGATAAGTTTAGGTTTTTTAATTTTCTATTTCAATTTTTAAGGGAATGGGATGGGTGGGGTATAATTATTGAAGACCGTGGCCACACCCTTAGTTTCTTCTTGAATATTTTCCTTTCCTTTGTCATTTTTCATTTTTAAATATTTTTCTTCTTTTTTATCAAGTGAAATAGGTGGATTTTATTTTTATCATTGTATTATACAATTAATTATTTTGTAAGTTATAGATTTTGGTTTTTAGTTTCTTCTATCATTTCATTTTCAATTACCTTTAGGTTTATTCTTGGTTCATATTAAGTTTTTAGACCACTCCTTATTAATATTTCCATGATTTTTCTCTCAATTTCACCTATTTTGTACTAGGTAACTTACCATTTTATCTTTCTCTTAATTCTCTAACCATGTGACAAATTTATGTTTGCAGATTATTCATGTAATTTTGGAAAGTAGTTCATTATGATTCTATATTATAATTCTATCTTAAATCTTTATCATACATACAATTTATCATTTTATACATGAGAAATTATAAATTGGTTTTTGAATTGGATGACTCTACCCTCTGTTTATTTTGAAACTATTTCCTAGGTTGTTGTTGAAAACTAGGAGAAAAACCTTGTATAACCGCTCTACGCACATTTAAAGATAGGTTTGAGTGATTATTATAGCCTTGGTTATAGGTAATTGAGAAATAATCATCCCTATTCTATATTCTAAGGCTATATTTATTGAAATTACCATTTTTATAGATTTGGGTAGGCATATCAAAGTTAGGACAATAAGAGTCAAACTCACTAAACATGAAAAAGTGATAACATTATTCCCTAGGTGAATTTTTATTGGAAATCATAATATCATGTGGATGGGTTTATTGAAAAGAATTTTTGTATTTTGGTGTATGTTTCTCCTTCTAGAACATTTGTGTTATAATTTTTTTGAATGTGTATTGAAAATCCATTTAATCTCTTTAGTTATTTTATCAAAAAATTATCCTCTAGAGAACTGATAATAAATTATTTGATTATAAGGGATGATACCATTATAATAAGTTTACATGATACAATATTGAAAAAATTTATAGTTAGGAAATTATTTAAGAAGTCCCCTAAATATGTCCCAAGTTACATGGAATAACTCACCCTAATATTTCACAAAAACAGTGATCTTATGTCTGATTTTAATTGTCAACCTCCTAGGGTACAATTTCATAAACAAATCATTAAATACCTATTCTAAAGTTTTAAACATATCCTTTTATAACTATTGAAACCATATTCTTTCCCTTGCGATAGAATGGAAAAACTCTCATTTTTAAATCTTCCCCACTCTTCCCTCAAAGTGGTAGCTGTTTCACCACACTGTAGAAATCCCTAAATAAGTCTATAAAATATTTATTGGTAATTCCATCAAAGGATGGTATTATGGAAAACCGAGTCTGTTTAATATCATAATTTATAGACTGAGGTGTCATCCTAATGCATGAAGAATTACTTTAAACCATGAGCAACTGAAACTCCCTAATCCTATGCCTCTCAATGAATTTTTATCTAGGGTAATGTGGAGTAACATTTTCTTAGTAATCCAATACCTCCCTATTATATTTCATTTTGTAGTTATTTTTTAGAGCACTCAAATAATTTTCAATTTTAGGAATTAAAGGTTCCATGTTTTTATTTTTTTTGTATGTGTACAGTACGTTTTAGAACATATTTTTTCTATTTTTTTTTTGAAAACAGATTTGATGACTCTTTTAAATTTTTTATCATGATTCTTTTTTAACTTTTCTGATCACGCCTTATTCAAAAATGACAGCAAAAACTTTATCTACTTTTAATTAAACCAAAAAATTTTGTTACTTATTTTCCTATTTAAAATTAGTATAGAGTTAGTTAGGGTTGATCCATGGGAAAAGAATGATAATAAGTTTGAGTGACCAAGGGAAAGAAAATGAAAAAATGAAAAAAACTAGTGAGAAAGTGAAAAAACAGTGATGAAAAAATATTGATGAAGAAAACAATGAGTGAGAAATAATGATATTTATAGAGATAAGAAGTTCAAGAGTGAATGAGTCTAGGTAATTTATTGACTAATAGAAATTTCTATTGACTAATAAATCTCAAATATCATCAATTGAGTAAAATTATACTGAACCAATATCCATTGAAAATATTTTATTCTTAATTTGTTAAGTATCAAACAAGTGAAGGTTAATACCTATAGCTTTTCATATATGAAAATCAATACTGTCACAAAATACGAGTGAATGAATCACCTAGAACAAACTGTCACTCACCCTTGGTGTGATTCCCTTCATTTGATTTTGAAATTTCTTATCAAAATATTTTAAAGTAGAAATTTTCTTAAAAGTTTCAAAATAATTAACAAGATCAACTATCATTAACTTTTTATCATTGAAAATGTTATTTCTAGGAATAATTACCAAAAGGAATGTGATCCAACAAGAAATTATGACATGATCAAAGAGAATTAAGAGTAAGAGAACAATATAATTTACTATTCACAGTTTAGAAAACAAACATTTTATAAAAAATAATTTTAAATAATGAATTCATTAGAATGGAAGTAAAAACAATAGATAGATAACTAAAATAGGAATAAGTTTAAGGAAAGAAATAAAATCTCCTTCACTGAGTTGATTATCATCCTCTCCAAGCTCTCTTGTCCTAACTATGATCTACCTGGTTTATGATCTGTGATCCTCCAGTCTCTAATAGTATAATGTGTTGATCCCCCTTACCTTTAGAGTGTGTCTCTAGTTATGCACAATTCACTTGGTATCTAGCTTATAGTCAGTTTCTTAATTCACATATCCTAGTTTTATATGTGGTTCACTTTTCACTGACCCTCCTCATATAACTCATACCAAACCCCAAACTAAATTTTCTCCTCCTAGATGTGGGTAGGCCTCACCTCTATGTATCTTAGTTTAAGCTCTAATAGAAAACTCTAAAAGATTCTATAACATCTCCCCATATTTGATCTCAACCCCCCCTTACCTTCAATTTTACAATTTTTATTTTCCATTTTTATTTTAAGGCTCTCAGACCTAAAATTCAATAAGGATGAAAATAAAGTCTGAACATAATACATTATAATTCATTTAAAAATGAGATTCAGGTCACAAATAGGGTTTTTAAATTATTCAATAATTTTTAAACATTAAAATCAATTCCAAAAATTGATTCTCAAAATTAGATAAAGGGATATATAAAGAATTAATTTAAAGAAGAAACTCATTTAAAAATTACTTCAAAAATATATTAAAGTGAAAAATTTATTAAAACTAATAAAAAATTGGCTCTTAAAGCATGTATAATTTAAAACCAAGAACCCTAGTACATTTAAAAACCAAATCACTCATTATCCTTAAAATAATAAATGAATTTTAAATATAATAATATGTTGAAAAATCATAAAAAATACACTATATCAGATTATTTTGACATAAAATATTCAATTAATTCCTCCCATGGATGTGAAAAAGTGTATAAAAAATAGGCCACATTGAAAGGGGTGATATCAAACGCTCATTAAGGGAAACAATTATCAACATGACCTCAAATGTTATACAATAATTATAAAAAACATGATCATGTGAGAAGTATCTTATTAAAAGGGAAATGAACCAATAAGAGTTATCCATGTAATCTCAAATGATCAAAACATACCACAGAATAAGATTGAAGAATCAAGAAAAAACAATCACATGCCATGGATCTTATTAAAGGTATATAACATAAAAATTTGGTATTAGGAAAATCAAAGGGAATTACGAAATTGTGGACATAGCCATTCAAAATTATATCTACTCACAGTCTTTGCAAGCTTATCTAAACCATAAATACACTCACATATATTCATTATTAGCATAGCTAAATTAAAATACACTCACACACAGTATTTATGAGAATAGATAACTAAAAATACACCAGCTCATAGTATTTTTGAGCATAAATAGCCACAATACACTCACACAAAGTCTTTTTGAGCATAGATAATCATAAATACAATCACACACAGTCATGCGAACATACTTAACCACTATTATGTCCAAACACAATAATTATATCATGATATAAAAATCCTTAACAAATGCATTGTAGGGAGACATAAGACCCCATACATCACATAATGATAATACTTATTCATGCATGCTGCACAAAATCAATCATATATCAAATCATGAAGAACCCATGAAAAGAAAATAGATTTCCTAATGTTGGTCGGAGTGGACACTCAAGAGGGGGGGGGGTGAATTGAGTTCCAATTAAAAATTTCTGTTAAAAATATTTATATTAAAATCCCCCAATTTAAAACAAGTCAAACTGTAGTGAATTTATACAGACTAGAAAGGTTCAATTAGTTTCTCAAAGATTGATTAGGTCTTAGTTAATTTAATCAGGAGATTAAATTGACTTTTGAAACTAACTTACTGGTTCACAATAAGTATAAACACTTGCTAATTTAACTATCAAAGTAAATTTAAAACAAATTGATTTTCAAAGTAATTAGCAGCGGAATAAAAAAAATATATTATACTTTAAACTTAATCTAAAAGACACAGTAGATATAACCAAGAGGTTTAGTCTCAAGTCGAGACTTAGTCCTCTCAAACAATTTATATAAATTTGATCCACACCCTGGATCTTTGTAAAAAACAGTACAGAGACTGTCTAGGTACTAAGACCTCCACCGCAGTTCTACGTGGGAAAAAACACAATAGCACACAGGCTATCCAGGTCACACTTGACCTCTTCCATAATTCATAGTAGGATAAAGTAATGTGTACGAAGTTTGGAGTGAGGATTTAGTATCCTCCAGTTCAGTCCAGGAGTCAGTGTGTAAATACACTGCTCAAAAATTAAATGAATAAACACAATAGATCTAAATATATAGAGATGAGTTTAGAGTGCTCTATGTGTTATGAGTGAAGCTATGGACTCCTTGGATTGATGTAAATGAAGATCTGAGTCCTCTGGTTTTTGTCTGAAAAATAGAGGGTCGTTTTCTTCAAGTTCAGTTTGAACAGATTGAGTTCATGGAGAGCTTTCATTGTAGTTCTTCACTCCTTGAGTAAGGTATATATTGTGTTCTCTTTAGCAAGAATGGCTTCATGTATGTTCAGTAATCTTCAAGTATGGAAGTAGGCTTTCTGTATGGACCACCTTTCAGTATTCTTTTTCTCGTTGTATGTACTCTTCATGCAACTACTTTTCTATACTCTTTTCACTTCACTTTTCGTGCCCAGTCGTTGTCCTTCCTTTTATAGCTTTCAGATCCGTCAATGGGAATGATTACCTTTTCATGGGTACTAGGTACGGTTTCCTGACATGCCAAAAACTATCATTAAAAAAAAATTGCATTAAAAATATCAAATATTACCGTTGCTTAATAAATAAATAATTTTGAGAGTATAGAGTTTGACTGGACAGTCTTTCATTTGTAGCCTTCTGTCAGTATAAGTGTATTGGTGTACTTTGTATAGCAGTGAGCTCCTATTGGTAGCTCTTTGATCTTGTACGGTAGATCTTAGTATCGGTAGCTGTTACTCAGTGTATCAGTAGCTCTGTATACCGGTGACTCCTTCTATCGGTAGCTCTTGGTCTATCGGTAGCTCGCTTGTCTATTAGTATCTTGATGTAACGGTGACTGTTTGTATCAGTGAACTTTGTATCGGTATCTTGTGCATATCGGTAGCTCCATTCTGTACCAATGAAGTGTATATCAGTAGAATTCTTCTATCGGTAGCTCAACTTCTATCGGAAGCTGTCTGTATTGGTGGACTTGATCTATCAGTGGTATGTGCTTACCGGTGGACTTATACAAACCGGTAACTCTGCGTATCAGTGAAATTTGCTTATCGGTGACTATGTATATCGGTAGAAGAAGTATCGGTATATTTGTATCAGTAGCTACAAGCATATCAATGACTAACACTTATATATTTTATGCAAAACATATCCGATTAAGTTAGAATTATTTCAAAAGTCATATAAACATAGATAAACATTGATTAACATATTTCAAGTATTATTTTAATATAATTATAAACTTGATCATAGATTGAAAGAATTAATTATATATGTTTGTCGGAGTGGACACTCAAGAGGGGGGTTAATTGAGTTCCAATTAAAATTTCTGTTTAAAAATCATTTACCAAATTCCCCCAAATAAAACACAGAATTAAGCTGTAGTGAATTTATATCAAAGTAAAGGTTATGTTAGGTTCTCAAGGGATTTATTATTTCCCAGTTAATCAAATCAGAATAGTTGATTAACTTTTGAAACTAACTTACTGATTTATAACTAACATAAACACTTGCGAGTTTAATTATCAAAGTGACTTTAAAACACTTTTTGGTTTTAAAGTAGTTTGTAGCGGAATAAAAATAACTTTGAAAAGAAATAAGCACAACAGATATAACCAAGAGGTTCAGTCTCAAGCTGAGACTTAGTCCTCTCAAAACTTTATATAAAAGTGATCCACACCCTGGATCGGGGATTGCAATAGTATACAACAGTCCAGGTCTAAGACCTCTACCACTGTTATTCGTGGGAAACAAACACAACAGCAAACCATCTGTCTAGGTCACGCATGACCTCTACTACTATCCCAGTGGGAAATAAAAGATTTAAGAGTTTGAGTGAGGATTTACAGATCCTCCATTTAAAGTTCAGGAGACAGTGTGTGTGTAAAAATACAGCAGATGACACACACTGCTCGAAAAGAAAATAATAAATCACAGAGGAAAAGATGTAGAGTTTAGAATGGATCTAGTGATTTCAGTGCAGCTCTGGACTCCTTTGGATTGATCATAATTGGTTCTGAGTCCTCTTCTGGTTTTTGTCTGATAAACAGAGTGTCGTCTGCTTCCTTGACTTCTAGGTGTAGAGACAGAGGAGAAAGTAGTCGATGAAGATCTTGTGTTGATGTTCTCTTTTTCATTCTTGGATTTTCACAGGTATACAGGAATGTATGAGCTCTTCGTGTAAGTTCAGTCGTCTCTTTTCATGCACACGTTTCAGCACCTTCTTATTTTTTTGTCATGCTCTTATTTGTTTTTCCAACCTCTTCTTTTAGCAGCAGGAGAATCTCTCATTTAAAGCACGAGATCTGACAACAGAAGTGATTTCCTTTTTGTAGGTACGAGGTATGGTTCCCTGACATCCAACAACACACATTAAATAAATGTCAGTGTATTAAAATATACCTGATATGACCGTTGGTTAGTTTAAATAATGATAAAGAAATGAAAGCAGCATCGGGTTCTGTCTCTGGAACGGTAGCCTTGGCTATCAGTAGGTAGGTGTCACAGTAAGTGTCACGGTAGGTCTGAGTATCGGTAGACTTCATTTGTAATGGTAGAATTTCTGTCGGTAGACTTGATTGCATCGGTAGTGGTAGACTTTCTTGTATCGGTAGCTGTAGACTTGTCTTGTATCAGTAGCAGTAGACTTGTCTGTATCAGTAGCGATAGACTTGTCTGTATCAGTAGCGGTAGACTTGTCTGTATCAGTAGCGGTAAGTCCCTATCGGTAGCTTCCTTGATGTATCGGTAGACTTTGATGTATTGGTAGACTTGTGTAACAGTGACTAATCTGTACCGGTAGCTCTCACATAGCGGTAGACTTAACTGTATCAGTAGCTCTGTTCTGTTTAAGCATTCTATTGGCAGAATGAGTTAAGTCAGAGTATACATACATCCAGTAACCGAAAGTCTAATACTAAACATAAAATAATAGAGCATTTCTTAACCAAATTCTTTGATTATAATATACTTATCATAACATATAAATATGTGTCTGAAGTACACAAATACTAAAGTATTTATCTACAACAAGAATTATCAAACTATAAGTAAGCAATATTGAGATTATCAACATGTAATAAAGCATAATTGGGATTATCAAAATATAGTAAAGCAACTATATTCCTAGAGGGTTCAACAATCTCCCCCTTTTTGATAATCACAACTTATTCCAAAATGAAAAGAATTACAAACAGAGAAGAATTATAATTAGAGGAAAAAGATTGCTTTTATTAAAACAAAGCTTCCATATTCCCCCCCCTTTCAAATGTACTACAAGATTCTCATAGGTCTCATTTTCCCCCTTTGTGTTTTTCCCCTTTGTTAACTCTTAGGACTCATGTTTTTCTCCCCCTTTGTGATTAACAAAAAGAAGGTATCAGAGAAAAGATAAAGACTAGCAAAGTAATAGAAACATAGTACAGTAGAGAAAGTAAGAGGTATTTCATTAATGGACAAGAGATACACTGATAAAATCAGAAGGTCAAAAAGACAAGTGAATCCTATCAAAAAGATATAGAATAAATAAATATTCCTCTTGAACAAGAGTCTTTCCCTTAGGATCAGAAGAGGGTGCAGGGTCAGATTCAGTAGAAGGCTTAGGAATAACTGAAAGAACAACTGGAGGGTCAGCCACTGAAACTATTCCGGATCTGAAATCTGTGCTCTTCTGTGGGATCATGGGTATCAAGCTGCGAATAGCCTGAGTTGGAGTCAACTGAGGTGTAATCCCAGAGGCAGAAGTAGGAAGAGTAGGAGGTACAATCACAGGTCTGGCATCCACATGCAAGAAGGGTAGCAACAGGTTCCTGAAATCCATAATAATACTCCCTCATCTCTCCATTGCAGACACAAAATCATCTCTATTTTCAATGAATTTATCCAAGGCAGGAGTAAGCTCCCTGATCTTTCTAACTTTTTCTCTGAAGGCCTAAGTCACTGGAGGCAACTTCATATTTTACAACAAGAGCTTGAAATGGTTGGTCATTTGATGCTTGGTATATACCTTCTCAAAATAAGCATCCACCTTATTTTTAATTGCCTCTTGAGAAGTAGTAGCTGCCCATAGGTGATCACGAACAAAACTACTAACTTCCCTAGTGGTAGCAAGGATCTGAGTATCCGAGGAGCCACTGGTACTGGCCTTAGCCAACTCTTCCTGAATAACAGTTCTGATCTGGTCAAGGTTCACAGTGGAGCTGGATGAGGGAAGGGGTTTAACTGAGAAAGCTACTATCTCCTTGAAAGATTGTGTCAGATTACTAACCACCTTCTGGACAAGTTCATCTTGAATGTTCAAGTGTTCTTTGACTGATTTCTTAAAAGCCTCAAAAACTTCCACAAATTTCTTGACTACTTCTTTGATATATATGATATCAGTGTGCACTTGGGTTTGAGAGATGTTCATTGCAGTCAATGAAGCAATCGATTGTCTTAGAGCCACTACAGCTCCTGTCCAACTCTCAATTTGAGTATGGCATACTTTAACTTCATCCATAATTCCTTTCACTGGACTAACAACAACACATCCCATAGATAGCTCTAGGGATTTCTCCACACTTCTCATTTCATAAACCAGACTTGTCTTCAAATCTGCCACTGACTCTCTCAGTGCTTCTTTCAATTCAGCCTTTAAGGACTCAAGGTCCTCCTTAGTTGCCACATTTTCAGCCACTGCAGGTAGGGTAACATATTCTCTTTGGGGTTGGTCTTCCTCATCCGAATCTCCATAGGAAAGTCCAAGAACCATATATCCTGGATCTGATGTCCAACCTTCAATGTCACACAAAACAGATACTGAACCAAGATGCTCCCCCTCACTTGGAATATTCTCCTGAGGTATCTCCTCCAACTGTTCTGCTTGATGTAATTCTATAATTTCCTCTACAACTGCAGTAGATTCAATATCCATTTTCGCTGATGGATCAAGAACTCTCTCAACAACAGATGCTACTTCTACTTCCTGATCAGGCACTATTTTGACTGTACTGTCTATCAGAGGGCTCAAACTGAGCTCTTCTTCTTCATTTTCCTCATCATTTGCTTCACCAGAAGCTTCCTTTTCTCCATTAATGACACGATCGGATTCAGTTGCCTCATCCTCTTCAGAGGTGTCCTTAACAACATACTGACATGCTTCTTCTTCTTCTTCTTCCTCAGTCTCAGTATCATTGTCCTTCAAAATAGTTTCTCTCCTTGGTAGTTCTTTTAGAGGGCTAGCTGATCCATAGGAAATGGTTTGAGACATAGGACTAGGAGGTAAATCAGGGTCTCCTCCTTCCTCAATTGATGTCTCTTCCTCCTCAGCTTCATCATCACTGTAGACTGGTTCTGGATCATTTGGTCCAAGACTAGGATCTCTCACATTCTTTGGTCTAGAGGGATGGTCCTTTGATGTGAACTTATCATATATTCTTCCTTCATCATTCAACCATGATTTTCTCCAAGGATTCCAGCTGACTTTCATATATTTAAAGACAGTCCTGGTGATGCAGAAGTTATCCTTAACTACTATCATTTCATCCTGAGGTCCAGCCACCTCCTTTGCTTTCATCATAACAAAAATCAACTTTGAGAAGAACAATGCATTTGACTTAGACTTCGGTCTAGTCATATCCTCAATCTGAATCATAATCAATATACACAGATTTATCTTAACTCCATGCTTCAATAGATGTAACAAATAAATGTCCTGGAATCTTAGTATAGAAAAGTCTCCTCTCCTTGGACTAACTACATGTTGAATAAACTTGAAAAGAAGTTTATCTTCCCCTGCCATCTCTGCAGCTATGATTTTTCTAGGGGTCCCATTCCTTGTCAGCTCTAACAAAGCATATTCATACTTAAACAAGTCACTAGTTGAGGGTATGGATTTTGAATAAACAGAATAATCACCTTAATGTGGAACTTTTAAGTTACCCGCCCATTCAACCGAAGTAAAGGAAAATTCGTGACCATTTACATAAGAAAACATCTTGTTTTCTTATTCGGACTTCTCAAAACGAACGAACTCATAGAACTGTTTCACCAATCCTGGATAATAAGGTCCATTGTTTTTTGTGAAGCACTCGAGACAATCTTGTTTTTTAAAGACCTTAAGAACCAAGGAATTTCTCTCCATGAGCCATTCTACACACACCTCTTTCTCAACGACAATCTCTCGCCTTGAGAGATGCGGGTTTACTGGATTCCTTCGAGCTACACTTTCACCGCTTCCACTGGCATCAACATTGGTCACCTTCTGTCTTTTCACTTGCGGCTCATCACTACCATCTGTAACCTGAGGTCTCTTAACGTGGGCCATTACAGATCTGAGGTTTAGGGTTTTTCAGCTTGAGAGGTTGAGGTTGGAGGGATTCGAATAGACGAGTTTTCGGTGAGATTGAGTGAAGTATAATATCGGGTTTAATATCATTTAGGATTCACAAATAAAATAAATTCCTTTTTTTTAAAAAAATGGTTTGAAGTCTCGACTTTACATTAGTTTAAAACAACGCAAGATGTACTGGTAAAGTCTCCTGACGGTGAGGTCTTATAATGGTGAGGTCTCCTAACAGTGAGGTTTCTCTAACGGTGAGGATTCTCTAATGGTGAGGATTCTCTAACGGTGAGGATTCTCTAATGGTGAGGATTCTCTAACAGTGAGGATTCTTTAACGGTTTAAGAGTAAGTTATCATTCATAATTCGTATCTAATGAAACTTAATCTTTCTGAACTTAAAGGCTTAGTGAAAATATCAGCTAATTGAAGTTCAGTGCCTATAAATTCAAGAGTTATATCACCTATTCGATAATGATCTCTTAGAAAGTGGTGTCTAACGTCAATGTGTTTAGTTCTAGAGTGAGACACAAGGTTCTTTGAGATGTTTATCACACTAGTGTTGTCACAGTTAATTGAAACATGTTTAAAATCAAATCCCTAGTCCAATAAAGTGTGTTTCATCTACAGAATCTGTGCACAACAACTACCAACAGCTATATACTCTGCTTCAACAGTAGATAATGCAACTGAGTTTTGTTTCTTACTACACCATGATACTAGGGACTTTCCAAGTAAATGACATGTTCCAGATGTGCTCTTTATATCTAACTTGCATCCAGCAAAGTCAGCATCTGAATAACTTATTAAATCAAATGATTGTTCTTTTAGATAAAACAAACCTAAATTTGAAGTATACTTAAGATATTTGAAAATCCTTTTAACAGCAAGTAAGTGTGACTCTTTAGGGTTAGATTGAAATATAGCACACATACATACACTAGACATAATATCAGGTCGACTAGCAGTAAGATAAAGTAAACTCCCAATCATACCTCTATAATTAGTTTGATCTACTGGTTTACCAGTTTCATCAATATCCAATTTACAGGTGGTACTCATAGGTGTATCACTTCCCTTAATACTATCCAAACCAAAACATTTTAATAAATCCTTAGTATATTTACTTTGATTTAAAACAATACCATATTTAGTTTAAATGATTTGAAATCCAATAAAGTACTTAATCTCTCCCATTAAGCTCATTTCAAACTCATTTTTCATAACCTTTGAAAAATCAGTACATAAAGAATTTTTTGAAGATCCAAAAATAATATCATCAACATAGATTTGTACTATTAAAAAATCTTTTGAAATTATTTTTATAAAAAGAGTGGGATCAACAATTCATTTTTTAAATCCTTTTGAAATAAGAAAATTTGTAAGTCTTTCATACCAAGCTCTTGGAGCTTGTTTTAAACCATATAAAGCTTTAGAAAGTTTAAAAACATGATTTTAAAAGTGAGGATTTGAAAAACCAGGTGGTTGTTCTACAAAAACATCTTCAACAATAAAACCATTTAGAAAATCACTTTTCACGTCCATTTGATATAACTTGAAATTCAGATGTGATGTAAAGGCAAGTAAGATCCTAATTGCCTCTAATCTAGCTACAGGTGAAAAGGTTTCCTCATAGTCAATTCCTTCTTCTTGATTGTAACCTTGTGCAACTAGTCTAGATTTGTTTTTAATGATATTTCTAGATTCATCAACTTTGTTTCTAAACACCCACGTTGTGCCTATGGTCAAAGTGTCTTTAGGTCTTTCTACTAGTTCCCAGACTTTATTTCTTTCAAATTGATTTAGTTCTTCTTGCATAGCTATTACCCAAAATTCATCATTGATAGCATCATTTATATTTTTAGGTTCTAACTGTGAAAGAAAAGCTTGATGTTCAACCTGATTTCTTAGAGAAGCTATAGTCTGTGTTCCTCTATCAAGATTTCCTACAACAACATCTAAAGGATGGTTCTTTAGAATCCTAGTTGGTCTTGAAAAGGTAGGGCTAGAGATTTCAGGTTCATCAACAGGTTGGGAGTTAACAGAAGCAAGTTCTGGAAAATTTCCAGAACTGGACGTTTTAACTATAGGTCCACTGTCTTTATCATTAAGGTTCAAAATAGAGAGATCATCTTCAAGATTTTCAAGAGAGGTCTTAGGTTCATGTGGATCAGTTTCATCAAATTTTATGTGAACAGATTCCTCCACACATTTGGTTCTCTTATTGAAAACTCTATAGGCTTTACTAGAAATAGAGTAACCTAGGAAAATTCCTTCATCACTCTTAGACGCAAACTTATCAAGATTATCTTTAGTATTAAGAATAAAGACTTTGCAACCAAAAACTCTAAAGTAGTTAACCTTAGGTTTCCTATGGTTCCATAACTCATAAGGGGTCTTCTTAAGAACAGGTCTGATCAAGACTCTATTGATAATATAACAAGCTGTATTGACAGCTTCATCCCAAAAATAAATAGGTAGTTCATACTCATTGAGCATGGTTCTAGCAATTTCCTGAAGAGTTGTATTCCTCCTTTCTACTACACCATTTTGCTGAGGTGTCCTAGGGGCAGAGAAATTGTGACTATAGCCATTGTGTGAGCAGTAGGATTCAAACTCATGATTTTTAAACTCACGACCATGATCACTTCTCAAGGTTTTAATCTTAAGTCCACTAAGGTTCTCTACAGAATTGGAATATTTAACAAAGTAAGAACAAGCTTCACTTTTGTGAGCTAGAAAATATACCCAAGTATACCTAGAATAGTCATATACTAGAACATAGACATAGTGCTTCCCATTTAAACTAGAAACTCTAGAAGGTCCAAAAAAATCCATGTGAACCAACTTGAGAGGTTGAGAAGTTGACACTTCTTTCTTTGATTTGAAAGAAACTTTATGTTGCTTTCCCTTTTGACAGTGATTACAAACTTTATCTGCTGGGAATTCAAGTTTTGGTAGGTCTCTAATTAAGTTCTTCCTAGTAAGTTTTCTAAGTGAATGTACATTGCAGTGTCCTAATCTTCTGTGCCAAAGCCAAGAATCTTTATGAAAAGCATTTAAACAAGTAATATTTTTCATAGCTAAAGAATTTAAATCAACAGCATAAACATTTTCATTTCGCAGGGCAGAAAATACTAAAGCATTTTTAGAATAAACATTACAAGAATCATTTTCAAATTTAACATTGAAACCATCATCACATAACTGAGAAATACTTAGTAAATTATATTTAAGTCCATCAACAAATAGAACTTTAGAAATTAATACTAAGTCAGTGTTACCAATCTGGCCTAAGCTGATGATTTTTCCTTTAGAATTATCACCAAAAGTGAAAAAACCTCCATCAACTCTGACTAATATTTTAAAGCATGAGAAGTCTCCTGACATATGTACTGAACATCCACTGTCCAAGTACCAGGTCTTTCTACAGGATCTCTTTAAGCAGGTTCCCTACAAAACAGATTTAGACAGGAAATGATTTTGGTACCCAGATTTTCTTGGGTCCAGAAAGGTTAGCCAATAAAACTTTAGGTACCCAAATTTGTCTTATGGGTCTCATAAAATGTGTAGAATCAAAATATTTTGAAAGATAAACTTTATTAGATCTGTAACTATGAATATAACTAGTTGAAGCATATGAACCTCCAGAATTTTAACTATCTAAATTCTGTCCAGATTTAGGAATAAATTTAGTTTTGGTAAATTTTCTTTGTCCAGGTTGGTATCCAATGCCAGTAGTATATCTAGGTGCAATCTGCTTACCTAGAATTTTAGTAAGAGTATCTTTTCCATTTGTGAATTTTTCTAAATCCTTTCTAAGTTTCTCATTTGACAATTTCAGTTTAGTTTTTTCTTTAAGTAATCGAGCATTCTTTTTCATTTCTATGTCAAGATCAGATTTATGATTAACGGTTAAAGCATACTGTTTCTTTAAACCTTTGTATTTGTCTTTCAGCTCATTATAGGTTTCTTCCAACATATCACAATATTCAAATAGTTCAGATTTTGACATATTTTCAGAATCAGAATCATCTCCAGAATAATAAGAATTTAAAGCATGAGTTTTAGATGTTACCTCAGAGGTGTTTGTCATAAAACACATGTTTTCCTTATTTCTGATTTCAGCTTCAGAAGCTTCAGATTCACTGGAGATATCCTCAGAAGCACTCCAAGTATCCTTTATGGATTTCTTATACTTATTATCCTTATACTCATATTTCTTCTTGTATTTCAGTTTTGGACAATCTTCTTTTATATGTCCTTTTCTCTTGCACTCATAGAAAACAACTTCATCAGATTTGTCAGATTTATTCCAGTCCTTTTTCCAGTGTTTCCTTTTGTCATACTTACCTTTGTAATATGATTTTCTGAAAAACATATTTTTCCTATAAAACTTCTTAAATATTCTGGCTATGTGGTCCATTTCTGCATCACTGTCAGATGCACTTTCACTTTCTTCACAGCTTGAGCTATCACTTACAGCTTGAAGTTTCTCCTTATTCTTTGAAGTAGATGTCTTGAAGGCAACTGACTTCCTTTTTGGTTCATCTTCTTCTTATTTGTTTACTTTAAGCTCTTATTCATAAATAATCAACTTAATAATAAGTTCTTTAACTGGAAGTTCACCAATATCACAAGATTCTCTAATTGAAACAGAAGTGCCCCTCCGTCTTTCAGGTAGGCATCTCAAAATTCTCATGATCTGCTCCTTTGATGGAACATCCTTTCCCAGTGAGATCATTGTGTTGAAAATTTCGTTAAACCTGAGATACATATCAGAAATGGGTTCATCAAGTTTCATCTTAAAATTATCATATTTAATAGTATATGTGTTTAATCTCATTTCCTTAACGTTGGTTGTTCCCTCATGAGAAACACTTAAGGTATCCCAAATTTCATGTGCAGTCTTACAAGAAGATATTCTATAAAATTCCTCATCTTTTAAAGCACAATACAGATCATTCACAGCTTTGCAATTATTATTGTAGGCTATCTTAGTAGCTTCATTCCAAGTATATCTAACAGTAGTAGGAATTTTATATTCTGATTCTATGGCAGTCCAAATATCAAAACCCATGCTTTCTAAATGAAATTTCATCTTAATATTCCACTGAACATAGTTGTTTCCATTGAAAAATGGTGTTCTATTAGTAGCAACACCTTCAAGTCTGTTATCCATGATAACTAGGTTAAAATAAAAAATTTTAAAGAGATAAAAATTTAGAAATAACATAAATTTTAAGAACTTTAAAATACAACTAAAATCACAGTTGAAAAACAGAGTACTTCAGAAAATATTTTAATCCCTTTGATACCAAATATTGGAGTGGACACTCAAGAGGGGGGTGAATTGAGTTCCAATTAAAATTTCTGTTTAAAAATCATTTACCAAATTCCCCCAAATAAAACACAGAATTAAGCTGTAGTGAATTTATATCAAAGTAAAGGTTCTATTAGGTTCTCACGGGATTGATTATTTCCCAGTTAATCAAATCAGAAGAGTTGATTAACTTTTGAAATTAACTTACTGATTTATAACTAATATAAACACTTGCGAGTTTAATTATCAAAGTGACTTTAAAACAGTTTTTGGTTTTAAAGTAGTTTGCAGCAGAATAAAAATAACTTTGAAAAGAAATAAGAACAGTAGATATAACCAAGAGGTTCAATCTCAAGCTGAGACTTAGTCCTCTCAAAACTTTATATAAAAGTGATCCACACCCTGGATCGGGGATTACAATAGTATATAACTGTCCAGGTCTAAGACCTCTACCACTATTATTCGTGGGAAACAAACACAACAACAAACCAGCTGTCCAGGTCACACACGACCTCTACCACTATCCCAATGGAAAATAAAATATGTAAGAGTTTGAGTGAGGATTTACAGATCATATAGTTAAAGTTCAGGAGACCGTGTGTGTGTAAAAATACAGCAGATGACACACACTGCTCAAAAAGAAAATAATAAATCACGTAGGCAAAGATGTAGAGTTTAGAATGGCTCTAGTGATTGAAGTGCAGCTCTGGACTCCTTTGGATTGTTCAGAATTGGTTCTGAGTCCTCTTCTGGTTTCTGTCTGAAAAACAGAGTGTCGTCTGCTTCCTTGACTTCCAGGTGTAGAGACACAGAAGAAAGTAGTCGATGAAGTTCTTGTGTTGATGTTATCTTTTTCGTTCTTGGCTTTTCACAGGTATGCAGGAATGTATGAGCTCTTCGTGTAAGTTCAGTCGTCTCTTTTCATGCACACATTTCATCACCTTCTTATTTTTTTGTCACGCTCTTATTTGTTTTTCCAACCTCTTCTTTTAGCAGCAGGAGCATCTCTCATTTAAAGCATGAGATCCGGAAATAGAAGTGATTTCCTTTTTGCAGGTACGAGGTACGGTTCCCTGACATCCAACAACACACATTAAATAAATGTCAGTGTATTAAAATATACCTGATATGACCGTTGGTTAGATTAAATAATGATAAAGAAATTAAAGCAGCATCGGGTTCTGTCTCTGGAATGGTAGCCTTGGATATCGGTAGGTAGGTGTCACAGTAAGTGTCATGGTAGGTCTGAGTATCGGTAGACTTCATTTGTAATGGTATACTTTCTTTCGGTAGACTTGATTGCATCGGTAGCGGTAGAATTTCTTGCATCGGTAGCTGTAGACTTGTCTTGTATCACTAGCGGTAGACTTGTCTGTATCAGTAGCGATAGACTTGTCTGTATCAGTAGCGGTAGAATTGTCTATATCAATAGCAGTAGACTTGTCTGTATCAGTAGCAGTAAGTCCCTATCGGTAGCTTCCTTGATGTATCAGTAGACTTTGATGTATTGGTAGACTTGTGTAACGATGACTAATCTGTACTGGTAGCTCTCACATAGTGGTAGACTTAACTGTATCAGTAGCTCTGTTCTGTTTAAGCATTCTATTGGAAGAATGAGTTAAGTCAGAGTATACATACATCCAGTAACCAAAAGTCTAATACTAAACATAAAATAATAGAGCATTTCTTAACCAAATTCTTTGATTATAATATAATTATCATAACATATAAATATGTGTCTGAAGTACACAAATACTAAAGTAAGTATTTATCCACAACAAGAATTATCAAACTATAAGTAAGAAATATTGAGATTATCAACATATAATAAATCAGAATTGGGATTATCAAAATATAGTAAAGCAACTAGATTCCTAGAGGGTTCAACAATATAGATACACATTATTTGGGATTATCAAAGTATGTGAAAGCATAATTAGGATTATCAAAACAGGAGAGGTCAAAAATCTCCCCCCTTTTGATAATCACAACTTATGATATTAACTTATGATTTTATAGTCTCAAAATAATTAGGACTATATCAGAGGATAGTGCATTAAAGTATCATAGAAAAAAATGTATTATAAAACACATATAACAAAGCGAAAATAGGAAACAAATGTATCAGATAGAAATGAATTAAACTCATAAATTTCTCCCCCTTTATCATAAAAGCTATTATGACCAGATATGTTTCCCTTAGACAATATTTCTCCCCCTTTGTGATAATCAAAAAGTGGGACAAGAAGGAAAAAAACATAAAATAGATGGTAAAATAAATTAAGTTCATATATATCCCTTGGAGAAAACAAATTACAAAGAGAAATAGAAATAAAACAAAAAGAAATACATGTGATTCCTATCAAAAAATCCTAGCCACTGATCAATCCACATCCTCAGCATGAGATTTTCCCTTGGAATCAGAAGAAGATTCAGGTGAGGTGGATGCAGGTGCAGGCTTAGGAATTCCAAAGATGACCAGAGGTGGCTGAGCGACTAAAACTGTTCCTGGTCTGTACTGTGTAGCTCTCTGAGTGATCATCAAAGTAAGGCTTTTGATGGCTTGGGATGGAGTCATCTGAACATGAGAAGTAGTATAGGAAAAGGTAGGTAAAGATGGAGGTATAATCACTGGCCTAGCATCGACATGCAATAAAGGAAACAAAAGATTTATGAAATCCATAATGATTCCTCATCCTCTCTCCATAGAAGATATGAAATCATCCTTGTTCTCCATAAATTTGTCCAGTGCAAAGGTCAATTCTCTGAGCTTGCTGACATGTTCCCTGAAGTCTTGATTGACTGGTGGGAGATTCATGTTTTCTAACATAAGCTTGAAATGGTTGTTGAGCTGATGCTTGGTATAAACCCTTTGGAAATAGTAGTCTACCTTGTCTTTCACCTCTTTCTGAGAGTCAGAAGCTTATCTCATATAGTCTTGGACTATCTTCATTATTTCTCTAGCTAAATATCGAGTATAAGTGACCACTTTGGTCAGATCGGATGAGTCCACAGAGCCACTGGTTGGTGCTGAACCAAGCTCCTCCTTCATCACAACTTTAATCTGATCCAAATCCACTGAAGGTCTAAAGGTAAGAGAACCAATAGAAAAGGTTACTATTTCCTTGAAGTTTTTAGTCAACCCACTGATAAGATTTTTCACTTGGGAATCCTGTGTGCTAACATGATATTTCATGGAGGTTTTAAAACCTTCAAAGACTAATACCATCTGGCTCACAACACTTTTTACATAAGCTAATTCCTTGTCTTCTTGAGGTCTAGAACTCATATAAGATTCTAAAGAGAGAACAAATTTCTTTAGAACTTCAACATCCTCTTCTAGTCTAGATACTTGAGTCTAGCAAGATGTAACTTCATCCACTATTTCTGCCACAAAGGTAGAGACATTACAGCTAAGAGAGTGTTCAAAATACTTTTCCAAATTACTCATCTCTTCAATAAATCAGTGCTTTAACTTGGCAACAGAGGCACTAAAAGACTCTTTTAGAACATTATTCAAGGATTTAAGATCAACCTTGGTGATCATATCAGCAGGTGAAACCACAACAGGTGCTATTTCAGATACTATACTGGTTACTGAGTCATTTATAATCGATTGAATGGATAACACCAGTGAAGCTTCCATTTTCCTTATCTCTTTCACAAAACTGATTTTGAGATCAGACTTTAGCTTTTCCAGATCATGCATTCTGACCACATCTTCAGGTAACAACTCAGTCTGAATATCATAATTAGTTTTTGGTCTATTGAGGGATGTCTCATTATCAGAATCTCGATAATCCAATCCACAAACCACAAAACCTGGGACTTCTGTCCAATCCTCAATCTCAACTGCTACTGAAACACTGCCAAATCTGATTGGATGCTCCCCCTCAACTAGTGCATGATATTGTACAAAAACAACATTCTCAACAGGTCTCTATTCCTCAGAAGAATATTCTATAATCAATTCCATCTCTGTAACAGTAGGAGGTTCCTCAGGAATAGGTAAAGGTCTATCAACTTCATCAAATTCCTCAACAGGCATTAGGGAATGTCCAATCAGTGGACTAAGGATCAAACTAGTAGAAATAGATGCTTCACTTGCATGAATTTCTTCTTCATTTTATTGAGATGTCTCTTCCTGATCTGCTTTCTGTTGGTCTTACTCATCAATAGGTGTTTCTTCTTCTAGTAAAGCTTCCTTTATTGAAGATATAATTTCATCAACAAGACTTGGGGGCAAGTCCGAATTCCTTCCATAAGCCATAGAAGTCTCCTCTTCATCAGTCTCATCACTATACTCAGGTTCTTCTTCATCAGGTCCTAGACCAGGATCCCTCACATCCTTAGGCCTTGAAGGATGATCCATAGGATTGAACTTATCATATATCTTCTTTTCATCATTAAACCACTCTCTTTTCCATGTATTCTAGTTTATCTTAATGTATTTGAAAATTGTGTTTGTGATATAAAAATTATTCTTTACTACCACTGTCTCATCTTGAGACTCAACTACCCCTTTCACTTTGATCATCACTGAGATCATCTTGGCAAATAATAAGGCATTTGTTTTTGACTTTGGTCGAATCATATCCTCCATTTGAGTCATCAGTAGTCTTCATAGATTCACTTTCACACCATGTCTCAAAAGATGTAGCAAATAGATATCCTGATATCTTAAATTAGCAAAGTCCCCTCTTCTTGGAATTAAAACATGCTGAACAAACTTGAACATCAATCTGTTTTCTCCATCCATTTCAGCATCCACCACCTGTCTTTGCTTTCCACTACTAGTGAGCTCCTCTAAAGCAGTCTCATAATAAAACATGTCACTTGTAGGTGGTACTGATCTCAAGAAATATCCAGGAACACCTTCGTGTGGAACCTTCAGGCATTCAGCCCACTCAACGGATGAAAAAGATATCTCCTTTCCATTCACAAGTGAAATCATTCGGTTCTCATCTTCTAACTTCTCAAAGCTTACAAATTCATAGAACTGTTTCACTAGCTTCGGATAGTAGAGGCCATCTTTGTTCAAGAATCAATCTACCCACTTTTGATCTTCCAAAACCTCGAGAACTAATGATCTACTAGACACCAGCCATTCCACACACAACTCTTTTTCGATCACAATAAATATTTTTTGTAAGTGTGGGTTCACTAGTCGCCTTCCTGACCTTGTTCTACTGACACTTCTACTTCCTTCTTGATTTGTCTTCTTCTTCTTCACATTCATCTTACTAACATCATCTCTGACAGAGGGAATTTTGGTTTTTTTCCATTTTTGGCTTGAGAAACTTAGGGTTTTCGAGAGATTCGGGAGCTAAGGCTTGAGGGAAAATGGTTTGATGTGGATCGAAAAGTGATTAAGGCTTAGTTTTATCATTTAGGAATTATAAAATACGTAATTAAAATATAATAAGTATAAGCGATTCAGATTCTGGTGGTAGACAGAAGTTTAAAACAGTGCACATCGGTAGGGTATATCGGTGAGAATTCCTAACCGTGAGGTTAATCTATCAGTGAGGTCCATCAGTGAGGTATCACATTGGTGAGGTACATCGGTGAGGTATCACATCGGTGAGGTATCACATCGGTGAGGTACGTCGGTGAGGTATCACATCGGTGAGGTACGTCGGTGAGGTATCACATCGGTGAGGTATGTCGGTGAGGTATCACTTCGGTGAGGTATCACATCGGTGAGGTACATCGGTGTGGTATCACATCAGTGAGGTTAATAATTCCTAAATCATGTCTAATGTAACTTAACTTATCCGAACTTAAAGGTTTAGTAAAAACGTCTGCTAATTGATGTTCAATACCTATAAATTCAAGAGTAATATCACCTTTTTGGTAATGATCTCTTAAGAAATGGTGCCTTACACCAATGTGTTTGGTCCTAGAGTGAGACACATGGTTCTTTGAAATGTTAATTGCACTAGTATTATCACATTTAATAGAAACATGCTTAAAATCATATCCATAGTCCAAAAGAGTGTGTTTCATCCATAGAATTTGTGCACAACAACTACCAGTAGCTATATACTCTACTTCGGCAGTAGATAGAGCTACATAATTCCGTTTCTTACTACACCATGATACTAAGGATTTTTCCAATAAATGACATGTTCCAGATTTGCTTTTTCTATATAACTTGCAACTAGCAAAGTCAGCATCTGAATAACTCATTAATTCAAAAGATTGTCCTTTTGGATAAAACAAACCTAAATTTGAAGTATGTTTAAGATACTTAAAAATTATTTTAACTACAAGTAAATGTGATTCTTTAGGATTATCTTGAAATCTTGAACACATGAACACACTAAACATAATATCTGGTCGACTAATAGTAAGGTAAATTAAGCTTCCAATCATACCTCTCTAATTGGTTTGATCCACTGGTTTCCTAGTTTCATCTACATCCAATTTACAGACAGTACTCATAGGTGTATCACTTTCCTTAATATTATCCAAACCAAAACATTTTAAAAGATCCTTTGTATATTTAATTTGATTCAAAACAATACCATTTTATTTTGAAAAACTTGAAATCCAAGAAAATATTTGAGTTCTCCTATTAAAATCATTTCAAATTCATTTTTCATACTCTTTGAAAAACCAGTACATAAATAATGTTTAGAAGATCCAAAAATAATATCATCAACATAGATTTTTACTATCCAAATATCTTTAGAAATTATTTTAATAAAAATATTTGGATCAAAAATCCCTTTAGTAAAACCTTTTGAAATAAGAAAATTACTAAGTCTATCACACCAAGCTCTTGGAGCTTGTTTTAAACCATATACAACTTTAGATAGCCTGAAAACTCGATTTGAAAAATGAGGATTAGTAAATCCTGGTGGTTGTTCAACAAAAACATATTCAATTATAAAACCATTTAGAAAAGCACTTTTAACATCCATTTGATATAACTTGAAATTCATATGAGCAGCATAGGCAAGTATAATCCTAATAGTTTCTAATCTAGCTACAGGGGAAAATGTTTCCTAATAGTCTATACCTTCCTCTTGACTATATCCTTGTGTAACTATCCTAGCTTTGTTTCTAACTACATTTCCAGACTCATCAACTTTGTTTCTAAAAACCCATTTAGTGCCTATGGTCAAGTTGTCCTTAGGTCTGTCAACTAATTCCCAGACTTTGTTTCTTTCAAATTGATTAAGTTCTTCTTGCATATCCATTACCCAAAATTCATCATTGATTACATCATTGATATTTTTAGGTTCTAACTGTGAAAGAAAGGCTTGATGTTCAACCTGATTTCTTAAAGAAGCTCTAGTTTGTGTCCCTCTATCAAGATTACCAACAACAACATCTAAATGATGATTATTTAGAATCCTAGTTGATCTAGTAAAGGTAGGACTAGAAATCTCAGATCTTCTCTAAGTTTGGGTTCTATAGAAGAAAATTATAGAATATGTCCAGAACTGGATGTCTTTACGATAGGCTCATTAGTTTTATCATTAAGGTCCAGAACAAACAAATCTTCTTCAAGATTTTCAAGAGAAGACTTAGGTTCATGTGGATCAGTTTCATCAAACTTGATATGAAAAGATTATTCCACACACTTGGTTCTTTTATTAAAGACTCTATAGGCTTTGATAGATATAGAATAACCAAGAAAAATCCCTTCATCACTTTTGGGTGCAAACTTTTCAAGATTATCCTTGGTATTAATAATAAAGAATTTGCAACCAAAGACTCTAAAGTAACTAACCTTAGGTTTCCTATTATTCCACAACTCATAAGGGGTCTTCTTGTGGACAAGTCTGATCAAGACACTATTGATAATATAACAAGCTGTATTCATAGCTTCAACCCAAAAGTAAATTGGTAGGTCATACTCATTAAGCATTTTTCTTTCAATCTCTTGAAGGGTTTTATTCCTCCTTTCTACTACACCATTCTGCTGAGGTGTCTTAGGGGCAAAAAAGTTGTGACTATAGCCATTGTGTGAGCAATACGACTCAAAATCATGATTTTCAAACTCACGAACATGATCACTTATCGGGGTCTTAATCTTAAGTCCACTAAGGTTTTCTATAGACTTGGAGTATTTAGTAAAGTAATAACAAGCTTCACTTTTGTGAGCTAAGAAGTATACCCAAGTATATCTAGAAAATTCATCTACTAAGACATAGACATAGTGCTTCCCATTTAAACTAGAAACTCTAGAAGGTCCAAACAAGTCCATGTGAACCAACTCGAGAGTTTGAGAAGTTGAAACTTCTTTCTTTGATTTAAAAGAAACTTTATGTTGCTTTCCCTTTTGATAGGGATTACAAACTTTTCCTGATGGGAATTCAAGTTTGGGTAAGTCTCTAACTAAGTTCTTCCTAGTCAGTTTTATAAGTGAGTGAACGTTGCAATGCCCTAATCTTCTGTGCCATAACCAATATTCTTTATGAAAAACATTTAAGCAAGTAATGTTCTGTTTAGCTAAAGAATTCAAATCAACAGCGTAAACATTTTCATTTCTCAAGGCAGAAAATACTAAAACATTCTTAGAGTTAAAAAAATTACAAGAATCATTTTCAAATTTAACATTGAAACCATCATCACATAACTAAGAAATACTTAACAAATTATATTTAAGTCCATCAACAAATAAAACTTTAGAAATTAAAACTGAATCAGTGTTACCAATCTAGCCTAGGCCGATGATATTTCCTTTAAAATTATCACCAAAGGTGAAATGGCCTCCATCAACTTTGATTAAACTATTAAAGAATGAGTAGTCTCCAGTCATATGCCTTGAACATCCACTGTCCAAGTAATATACCTTCTTATGAGAACTCTTCAAGCAGGTTTCCTACAAAACAGGTTTAGATGGAGAATGATTTTGGTACCCATATCTTCTTGGGTCCAGACAGGTTAGCAATCAAAGCTTTAGGTACCCAGATTTGTCTTATGGGTCTCATATAATTTACAGAATCAATAGATTTTGAAAGATAAAATTTATTTGATCTATAACCATATAAATAACTAGTTGAAGCAGACAAATTTCTAGAACTAGAACTAGCAGCATTCTATCCAGATTTTGGAATAAATCTAGTTTTAGTGAACTGTCTCTGTCCGGGCTGATAGCCTATTCCAGTAGTATACTTTGGCGACACTTGCTTTCCTATAATTTTAGTGAGAGTATCTTTTCCATTTGTGAAATTTTCTAAGTCCTTTCTCAGTTTCTCATTAGACATTTTCAGTTTAGTATTTTCTTTTAACAGTTGAGCATTCTTTTCCTTTTCAATCTCAAAGGTAGATTTAACAGTGCTAGATAAAGCATGCTGTTTCTTTAAGGATTTGTACTTATCCTTAAGTTCATTACATGTCTCTTATAGTATATTACCATATTCAAATAATTCTTCACTAGACATATTTTCAGATTCAGAATCAGAATCAGAATCAACTCCAGAATAGTATGAATTTAAAGGAGTATCTAGTGTTACCTCAGATGTGTTTGTCATAAAACACATGTTAGTATGATTATTTTCAGAGTCAGAAACTTCAGATTCACTTGTGCTATCTTCTGAAGCACTCCAGGTAGCTTTCATATATTTCTTATACTTGTTGCCCTTGTAGTCATATTTCTTTTTGAATTTCAATTTTGGACAGTATGCTTTTACATGTCCTTTCCTCTTGCATTCATAGCAGATAATCTCATCACTTTTATCAGACTTCTTCCAGTCCTTCTTCCAATGACCTTTGTTATCATATTTTACTTTATAATTTGATTTTCTGAAGAATTTCTTCTTTCTATAGAACTTCTTAAATCTTCTGGCTATTTGAGCCATCTCAGCATCACTGTCAGATTCTGAACTTTCACTTGTTGATCTTTCAATTTGTATGTATACTTTCTCCTTGTCCTTGCTCCTTGAGGCAATAGACTTAAAATCCACTGACTTCCTTTTAAGTGTTTCATATTCTTCCTTATTCACCTTGAGTTCTTCATCATACATCATTAGCTTACCAATTAATTCTTTAACAGGCAGTGTGCTAATGTCGCACGATTATTTAACGGAAACAGATGTGCCTCTCCATCTTTCTGGTAAACATCTTAATATTCTCATGATCTGTTCTTTTGCAGGAACAAATTTACCAAGAGATCTCATGGTGCTAAAAATTTCATTGAACCTGAGATACATATCAGAAATAGGTTCATCACGCTTCATTTTAAAATTATCATATTTAATAGTATAGCTGTTCAGTCTCATTTCTTTGACATTGGTTATTCCCTCATGGGAAATAGCCAACGTGTCCCAAATTTCATAAGAAGTTTTACAAGCAGATATTCTATCAAACTCTTCATCTCCTAGAGCACAATATAAGACATTCATAGCTTTACAATTATTATTGTAAGCTTTTTTAGTAGCTTCATCTCAAGTAGTTCTTTCAGTTTCTGGAATCTTATATTGAGTTTTTATGGCGGTCCAGATATCAAATCCCATACTCTCTAAATGAATTTTTATTTTAAGCTTCCACTGGGCATAATTTGTACCATTAAAGAAGGGTGGTCTGTTGGTAGCAGCACCTTCTAGCCTATTATCCATAGATAGAGTTTAGCAACAAAAATATTTAAAGATATAAAATTTAGAACTAACAGAAATTTAAGATCTTTAAGATGAAACTAAAATCACAGTTGAAAAACAGAGTGTTTTGAAAAACCTTGACAAACAAAAACAACCTCTGATACCAAATTTTGGTCAGAGTGGACACTCAAGAGGGGGGGGGGGGGGGGTGAATTGAGTTCCAATTAAAAATTTCTGTTAAAAATATTTATATTAAAATCCCCCAATTTAAAACAAGTTAAACTGTAGTGAATTTATACAGATTGTAAAGGTTTAATTAGTTTCTCAAATATTTATTAGGTCTCAGTTAATTTAATTAGGAGATTAAATTAACTATTGAAACTAACTTACTGGTTCACAATAAGTATAAACACTTGCTAATTTAACAATCAAAGTAACTTTAAAACAAATCAAATTTAAAAGTAATTAGAAGCGGAATAAACAATATATATTATACTTTAAACTTAATCTAAAAGACAAAGCAGATATAACCAATAGGTTCAGTCTCAAGCCAAGACTTAGTCCTCTCAAACAATTTATATAAATTTGATCCATACCCAGGATCAGGGTAAAAAATAGTACAAATACTATCCAGGTACTAAGACCTCTACCACAGTTCTACGTGGGAACAAAAACAATATCACACAAGCTATCCAGGTCACACTTGACCTCTTACACAATTCATAGTGGGGTAAAGTAATGTGTATGAAGTTTGGAGTGAGGATTTAGTATCCTCCAGTTCAGTCCAGGAGTCAGTGTGTAAATACACTGCTCAAAAATTAAATGAATAAACAAAATAGAGCTAAATATATATATATGAGTTTAGAGTGCTCTATGTGTTGTGAGTGAAGCTCTGGACTCCTTGGATTGACGTAAATGAAGCTCTGAGTCCTTTTCTAGTTTTTGTCTAAAAAATATAGGGTCATTTTCTTCAAGTTCAGTTTGAATAGCTTGGTGCATGAAGTGCTTTCATTGTAGTTCTTTATTCCTTGAGTAAGGTGAAACTTGTGTTCTCTTCAGGAAGAATGGTTTCGTGTATGTTCAGTAATCTTTGAGTATGGAAGTAGGCTTTATATATGCACCAACTTTCAGCATTCTTTTTCATGTTGTATGTACTCTTCATGAAACTACTTTTCTACACTCTTTTCACTTCACTTTTTATGCCCGGTCATTGTCCTTCCTTTTATAGCTTTCATCTTCGGCAATGGGAATGATTACCTTTTCATGGGTACTAGGTACGGTTCCCTGACATACCAAAAACTATCATTAAATAACATTAATTGCATTAAAAACATCAAATATTACCATTTCTTAATAAATAAATAATATTGAGATTATAGAGTTTGACTGGCCAGTCTTTCATTAGTAGCCTTTTGTTGGTATAAGTGTAATGGTGGACTTTGTATAGTAGTGAGATTCTATAGGTAACTCTTTTATCTTGTACGGTATCTCTTAGTATCGTTAGCTGTTACTCCGTGTATCAATAGCTCTGTATACCGATGACTCCTTTTATCGGTAGCTCTTAGTCTATCGGTAGCTCTCTTGTCTATCAGTAGCTTGATGTAACTGTGACTATTTATATTGGTGAACTTTGTATCAATAGTTTGTGCATATCGGTAGCTCCATTCTGTACCAGTGAAGTGTATATCAGTAGACTTCTTCTATCGGTAGCTCAGCTTCTATCGATAGCTGTCTGTATCGGTGGACTTGATCAGTCAGTGGTATGTACTTATCGGTGGAATTATACAAACCGGTAGCTCTGTGTATCGGTGACCTTTTCTTATCAGTGACTATGTCTATCGGTAGAATAAGTACCAGTAGATCTGTATCAGTAGCTACAAGCATATCAATGAATAACACTTATATGTTTTATGCAAAACATATCCGATTGAGTGAGAATTATTTCAAAAGTCATATAAACATAGATAAACATTGATTAACATATTTCAAGGATTATTTTAATATAATTATCAACTTGATCATAGATTGAAAGAATTAATTATATAGATACACATTATTTGGGATTATCAAAGTATGTGAAAGCATAATTGGGATTATCAAAATAGGTGTGGTCAACACTTAACATTCCAAAATGGTATCAAATAAAATGACCTCAATAGTTAGATCAATTGAAACCAAAAAATAAATTACCCAAAATAAGTTTTTCAAAAGATAATTTAGAGGGTGATTTAAGAAAAATTACTCTAAAGGAGATATACACATTGGGGGAAAATAGGAAAATAGAATCAGAATCATTAAAATATTTTTCATAATACATGTTTAACATTATAAAAAATAAAGTTACGAGTCACTTTCAAAATTTTCTTTCAAGAAGTTGACATGATTTTTTTTAAACATTATTTGGAAATAAATATCAAAAATGGAACCTTAAAAAATACATAAAAGTTTTCTAGGGGAAATATGGAGTAAAAAATAAAACATATGATCATGGAAGGAAAAACCTTTAATATTTTAAAATACATTTGTCTAAACCCATATCATAAAAAGGGTAATAAATATTATTTTTGAAATGAGAAAAATATAAATATGAATATCATAAAAAATAATACATATTTATATTTCAAAATAATGAAGGAGAACATTTTCATAAAGAAATAATATATACATAAAATTAAAATGGTTTATTAGAAAGAATGAAAATTATTCTTAACAATATTATACTTTTATGAGAAATAAATTCATCATAGAAGGATCTTTGAATTAAAAAAAATTATTTTAAATATATAGGAATAGAAATTACCATATAATAAAATATTAGTTTTGAATAACCAAAGCATGGAATAAATAATTTCAAGAAGAAATATTATAACTTAGAGAAAGGATCATTGAGTTGTCAACATCCCTTGCAACTCTGGTATATTTTTAATCGAAAATACATTGAAGGAGAGAACTTTAAATGAATTTTTAAACCTCTTAAATTTCATTAAAGGTATGATTAAAGTAATACATAGGGAATTATATACATAAAACAAAATAAAACAAGTGGTGAATATGACCCATGTCTGAAAGAATGAAAAGTGAGATGAGGAAAACCCATACAACTTGGGTAATATATGAATTAAAATAACATGAAATATAGAATGTGAAATGAAAATTTAAATCAAAATATTAAGGGTTATTTATGATTAAATAATTCAATGGGTCATTAATTACACCATTTAAAGAATAATAGGTGTAAAATATGAAATCATTCCTCAATGAAGGGAAGTTGTGATGAAAACCTTTACCTTAACTCTCAGCTTCTACAAATGCACTTTAACCTCCTGTATAATAAAAAACCAAATTAATAACATATTTTATAACCTTATTTATTTATATAACATTTTAAACTTTTTAATTATAATAATTCATTAGTTATTTATTATTTATTTTGTCATCATTGGATGTTGGTAAATTTTGATTGTTTCAGACTTGATTCATAATAGCGATGATGAACACCATTATTTAATACCAAGTTCATTATTAATAAATTATAAAATACATTTAAAACATTTTTTTTAAAATTATTTTTTCTTCCCCATGTTTATTTTATGTAATCCATGGGCATGGTTTGAGAGAACGAGATCTATTATGAGCCTGTTTTAGGTAATTTACTGATATAAACAGATCACTTTATAATGTTTATAAATTTTTGTGGCATACTTTTAGAATAATATTAATTACATATATTAATAATTAATATCATATATATTCATAAATATATATTATAATCATCCATGTAAGGTGGTGATAAAAATGAAGCACACCATCTATGGAGGTAGTAGTCCGCTTGTACGCACGAGCGACATTTTCATATTCTAAGGAATGAGAGAGAAGGAAGGAAGCTAATGATTTAGCTTTAAAAAATCTTAATTATGTTATAAATATTTTATTTACTCATTAAATACATTCTTATCACTAACCATGTTATGTGATGATGAAAAATTAAATACATCATTCATAGAGGCGGTGGCTCACACATATTCATGGATGACATATTAATTTTCATAAGGAAAAGGGAGGAAGATAGGTAATTATTATTCCATCAATATAATAGAAATTAAATATACTAATGATACTTATTTTATTATTTTATTATGCTTAATATAATTTTATATAGAATAAGAAGACTTAAATGAATAGAAATGAAAATGAGTGATTTTGGAATTTTTGCATTACTCCTTAGAATAACTCCATTGTAAATTGGATTAAACATTTACGATGTGGTCCTTTGAGGAGAATATAACATCTAGGATGTGAATATGAGTTTTGGGGAGGGATTTGGTTATATTGTTTTCTAACTGAGGGAATTGTGGTGTGTGGAGAATTGTGGCAGTGAATGGATCCTTTTATAAGTGAGAGGACCAGCAATTTTATAATAAGAGGTGCATTATTCAAGGAAAGTGGCTCAAAAAGTGGGAAATAATGGAGAATGGTATGAATTAAGGTTGTTAAATCTCTAAAATAATCATTTAAAGACACGTTTTTAACAATTTATTTAGTCTTTTACCTCTTAGATTTAACCCATTTACCATTTTAACTTTTTCTATGGTAACTAATTTTTACCTTAGTAAATTATTTTTTATAATTAAAAATAAAATGGACCTTAATAAAAAATTTGGAAATTTTGATTCCAAATATGGAATCAATTTTATTAGATACAATTTCTAAAAGTGATAAAAATTAATTCTAAATCAATAAATGTTTAACGCATTAAAAACAATTTTAGAGAATAATATAACATAAATTCTAAAATGTTAAATATAGGTTTTCAAATTAAAGTTAATATTTTTAAATATAAAATTTTACTTATATAATACATATTTGGTCAAGAAAAAAGTTTAATAAATTTTAATTTATTCTTATTCCCTAATGAAATCATAATATTCACAATATTTGTAAAAACAATATTTTTCATTATTCACTTAAAAATCAATCTTTTTAGAAAAACCCAAAAAACTAATCCTAAGCTGATATTTTTATGATGAATCTAAAAATAAAGTTCATTATTTCAAATTATAATTCTAAAATTTTGTAATTTTACTTTTAAATGGAAACTTAAAATATCATGAAGCTGTTTTTATAGGAAGATCACTTTTTCAAATATTAACTACTTTTATTCTTATTTTCTATAAATTACTAATTAAATTATTGTTAACCTATTATTTATATAAAAATATAATTTATAATTATTTAAAAATAATATATTTAATTTTCTAAAATATAAATTCATAAAAATATAAAAAGATAATTTTTAGAAAAATGAATTTTTAAACATAAAATGATCTTATTAGTTACTTAGATATACTAATTGAATTTAATTAGTGCATTAGTATTAAAAATGAAATTTATTATTAATTTAAATTTGAAATGTGAAATGAAAAAAATATATTTCATATATATAAATTACTTATTATATCAATAATTACATGTTTAAATCATCTTAATTTCTACTTAGACAACCCTTCAGGATCTCTATGTAATACCCAAGGATATGATATGATATGGTGGTAGTCATGAGTAGCAGTTCAGATAGTATGGATCTCATGGAAATTTCAATGATATTAAACTTATCTAACAAATGATTTCTCATAAACCATAATTGTTGGTGTTTTCCTTAGGCTTGGTCTAAGAAAAACCCTAGTGATGCTACCTCCATTCCAAGATCAAATAAATAAGCTTCATAAATAATAATTATACTAATGGATTCCATTTCTTCTTATTCAATATATATTTCACAAGGTAATCAATATTTTTTATACCAGATAATTTAATGGTTATATTATAGTGATATTATTTAATAATTAAAATTTTATCTTAATAAAATTTATTATGATTCATATTATTTCAATGTTTCATGTGAAAAAATATATTTGAGATCATATTTAATAATAAATTACTACTAAAATCTTAGGGCGTTAAAACCCCCTAAATAAATTGTATTCTCCTAATTTTAATCATCATTAACTAATGAAAATAGTTAATGGAATTTAAAATATAGACAAGAATTAAGACATAATTCCCAACTCACTGTCATGGATGCAACAATAGAACTCATTTTTTCCTTTTTAATAGGTATATATCAAAATTATTACCCTTTTTCTCTGAACATAACTTCTTAATTTTCTATAAGTCTAAAAGTTTTCTAGAAACATACCTTTCATAGATTTATTTTCATAATCTTGTTTCCAACTAAACTCTAAAACCAAAATGGTTATGATATTATAAAACGAAATCAAAGTAAACGATCATATGAATTTCAAAACTAAATCCTAAGATGTCTTCTCCCATGACACCTTTATTTCAACCTATGATAATTTTCATTTCAACAATGATATAATTTGATCAACCTATAACCACTTCAATGTAACCTAGGCCATCTATAGTTATATTTCTATTTGTTTCTATAACCTAACTATCTATATATTTCTTCACTACATTCTATTTAAATACTTTATAATGGTTCATAAAGGGAATGTAAATTACCAAACAATATCCCTCTCGAGTGTAAAACCAGTTATATAGTTAAACCTACTTTTCATGCACCTTACGAAGATCGAGTTAATAATAAACTAACCTTTTTTAGGTTTATTACCCCTAGGTGAATCTGTTCCAGAGTTTTCATCCACGTTTTTGTATCCAAACATGGATTTCATTGCATGGAAACTATACACTCTATGCCTTACCAATATTTTAGGTTGTTTTCCTACATCTAGGATTATCCCTAGGGGTTTTTACTAATTCTCTCTAGTCTTAAACTCAAAAAAGTACTAAACTAATCCAAAAAATAACTAAACCCAACTCTGAAACCAACTGAGGTGGAATGATAACATTTATATCATTTCACATTAATTAAAAATTAGATCTTCTAATAATCACATAATTTCAAAACCCAAAGTTTTAATGTCTTTGGATGTTAACTACATAAAGTTTTTACTGTGATCATTTCTCTATAATCACATCACACTAAATCCCCTTCTAGATATCTCCTAGGTCATACTCATTTTCATAACACAAGGAATGGAAATCATAAGAAAAGGGTGAGTTCAAATGCTCTGCAAAGAAAAAACTTATAATTTTTTATCAAGGGTTAGATTATAAGCATAAAAAACATGAGCGTGGGAGAAATATTTGATTAAAAAAAAACTTGGACTAATAAGTATTTTCCATGTAATCTCAAATGATCAAACATATACCATGGCATAAGAGTTTGGAATCATGAAATAATAATCACGTTCCATAGAGAATATCAAAGGCGTATAACATAGAAATGTGGAATAATCATAATCATAGTCAATTATAATAGTATATATATATCCATTCCCAATTATATCGATGCACAATCTTTGTGAGCGTATCTAAATAGAAAACACACTCACTCATAGTCTTTAAGAGCATAACTAACTACAAATACACCTAGGCCCAATATTTGTGAGAATAAATAACCTCAAATACACTCACTGACAGTCTTTTTGAGCGTAAATAATCACAAATACACTCATTTGTAGTCTTTTTAATCACATTTAACCAAAAATACACTCATGAACATGTGAACATAACTGACCATAATTATGTCCACACATGAAGTCATTATCTCATGATATAAAGATCCTTAACCAATTAATTAGAGAGATATATTAGGCATCATCCATCACATAATGATAATTCTTATTCATGTGTTCTACAAAAATCATTAATATATCAAATCATGGAGAACCCATGGAATGAAAATGGTTTTTAAAACATTCCCAAATGGTATAACATAAAATGACCCCAAGGGATAAATCAGTTGACAAAAAAAATTCAATTACCTAAAAGGATGAATTCCCTAGGGAATTTAGTGCATGATTCATGAAGAATTAATCTAAATTATTTATAAAATTCAAGTATATAGAGGAAAATGGAAGCGAATTAAAGAAAAGGGGTTTTTATAAAACGTTTTTAACATTAAAAAAATGAAGTTATGGGTAAATTTCAAAATTTTAATTCAAGAAATTGGAATGAAAACTTTTTCAAACATTATTTGGAATTAAATATCAATATTAGAACCTTGAAAAATACATAAAGATTTTTGGGGGGAAATTTTGTCTAGAAAATTAAACATATGATCATAGAAGAAAAAACCTTTAATATTCTAAAATACCTTTGTTGAAACCCACATCATAAAAAGAGTAATAAAAATTCTTTATAAAAATTGATTAATAAAAATATAAAGATCAAAATAAATAATACATATTTATATTTTATAATAATAATAGATAATATTAGTGGGAAGAAAAAATATAGGCATAGAAGAAAAAGGGCATACTAGCAAGGATGAGAATTATTCTTAACAAAGTTATATTTTTTTGAGAAATAAATTCATCTTGTAAGAAGATTTAAAATAATAAAGTAATTTTACTGGATAGGACGATAAATTATCATATAATAAAAATTTAATGTGGAATAACTCAAGAATGAAAGAAATAATTTCAATAAGAAACATTATACCTCAAAAAAGGGGATTTGAGTTATCGGCATCTTTTCCAGCTTTGGTATCTTTTGAATCGAAAATATATTAAAGGATTGAAATTGAAATTGATTTTTAAAACCCTTAAATTTAATTAATGTTTTTATAAAATTAATACATATGGTATTATATACATCACAAAAAATAAAAAAAGTGGTGAATATGACTTACATCTCAAAGAATGAAAACCGAGACGAGAAAAACCCTCACAACTTGGGTAAAATATGAATTAAAAAAACATTAAAGAGAGATTGTAAAATAGAATCATAAATATAATTATTAAGTGTTATTTATGATTAAATAATTCAATGAGGTAGTAATTACACCATGTAAAGTAAGAATATGTGAAAAATATGAAATCATGCCTTAATGAAGGGAATTTGAGATGAAAACCCTTACTAAAATCTCAACTTCTAGGAATGCACATTAACCTAAAATATAATAAAAAAAACTATCATATTATCTTATTTAAGACCTTATTAATATATATAACCTTTTAAATTTTTTAAATATAATCATTCATTATACATTAATTAGTTAGTTATCATTTATTTTCATCATTGGATGTTGGTATTTTTTGATTTTTTCGCACATGTTTAATAATGGTGATATTAAACACCTTTATTTGATACCAAGTTCATCATTAAAAAATTATAAAATGCATTTAAATAATTTTTTCAATTATTTATGCATTACCAAGTTTATTTGATGAAAACTATGGGCATGGTTTGAGGTAATGAGATCTACGACAGGCTTGTTTTGGGTAATTTATCGATATCAATGGATAATATTATAATGATTTTATATTTTTGTATAATATTTTTTAAAAAATATTTATCATGTATATTAATACTTAATATAATATATATTCATCAAATATATTTTATAATCATCCATGTAAAGAGGTGATGAAAATGAAATACGTCATCCAAGGAGGTGGTAGTCCACACGTATACATGAGCGACAATTTCATTTTATAATAAATGGGAGGGAAGGAAGGAAAATAATGATTTATCTTTATATAATATTAATTATGTAAAAAATATAATTATTAACTATATATATTCTTATAACCAACCATGTGAGGTGATTATGAAAAACAAAATAGGTGGTTTATGGAGGCGGTAGTCCGCACGTACACATGGATGACATATTAATTTTTCTAAGGAGAAGGGAGGAAGGTAGGTAATGATTGTTACATAAATATAATCACACCTAATTATACTAATGATAAATATTTTATTATTTTTTAATGGTATAATATAATTTTAGGTACAATAAGAAGAATTAAATAATATAAATGAAAAGGAGGGATTTGAGGATTTTTACCTCACTCCATGGAATAACTCTTTTGTAAATGAGATTAATATTTTGAGGTATGGTCCTTTGAGGAGAATATAAACTCTAGGAAATGAATAGGAGTGTTGGGGAGGGATTTGGAAAGATTTAGGCTGAACTATTGTGATTGTGGCCTGAGGAGAAGTGGGGTGGTGAATGGATCCTTTTATAAGTAAGAGGAGTGACTTTTTTTGTAATAAGAGTTGCACTATTCAAGGAAAGTGGACCCAAAAATTAATAATAATTGATATTGGGATGAGATAAATCTCATAAAACCCTCAAAAACTCATTTTATGACATGTTTTTTAACCTATATTATGTATTTACCCCTTATATTTAACCCTTTTATCTTTTTAACTGTTATTGCGATAACTAATTTTTACATTGGTAATTTATTTTTTATCCCTAAAAAGAAAATCGACCTTATTACATAATTTATAAATTATAATAAAAAATAAAAAAATATATTTTATCAGATGGAATTTCTAAAATTAGTAAATGTTAATTATAAAATAATTATTATTTAATGTATTGAAAAGTTATAGTGGAAAATATATTGTATGTTCTAAAATGTAAAATATAGGTATGTAATTTAAAGTTAATATTTTTAGACTTATAATTCTACTAATAAAATATATATTTTTTCAAGAAAAAGGTTTTATAAATTTTAACTTATTCTTATACCCTAATGATTTCATAAAAGTCACAGTATTTGTAAAAACGGTATTTTGTACTATTCACCTAAAAAATAATCTTTAAAAAAAGGCTAAAAATTTATCCTAATGACCTTGGAAAATGATATTTCTTAGCGACCAAGTAAAATTTTCTATATTATACAAAAAATCTTAATTTGGTCACTATCCTAGTTTGAATTTATCTATTTTTCTCATTAGTGATGACTATGACACCTCCCTTTATGAGAATAACCTTAGAAGGGATGACCCAAGCACAATGAAAAATCAGAAATATGTTTTGAGAATCTAATAATTTAATTATCTTATCTCTCACCACCCATTTCATGTTAGGATTGAGTCTCCTCTGGACTTATATCCTTCGTTTATGATTATACTCTATAATAATTTTATATATGAATTAATAAGGGTTTATTCCATTGATATCATAAATGGTTTATCCTATAACATACTTATAATTATTTAAAACAATCAATTAACTTTCCTCTTGAATTTCATGAAGATCAATAGAAATGATGATATTCAGTATGAATCTATATCCTAAAAATGAATATTTCAAATGATCTGGAAGTTGTTTAAGCCCAACATGTGGTACTTCTTAACTACAATGAAGAGTCTTTGTCCTAGGTAGATCAAGGTATTAATTGTGTCTTTAAAATAAAAAATTATAGCTAGAAAACACCCATTCCTCACTATTATCAATAGTGGAAAAATCACAACACTCAGAACTCATATTTTAAGTAAATATTTTTCCTTAGAAAAATCATCTAAATGATCCAAATTGTTTTCCACATACTCATAAAAATGTTCATCAACATCACACACATAAATTTAAAAACAAATTTCTTAAATCTATGAATTACTTCATAGCTTTTCCATGAAATTTAATAAATCCTCATCAAGAAGATAAAAATAGTCCTCATGTTTCAGCATCTACACTGTAGTTTAGTTCTTATAAAGTGGAGGTTCCTTGGGATTTTTGAAAACATTAAATTCCTTGGTTTACTAACTAAATTTGAAATCTAGTTTCCCTTAAGATACATTAATCACAACTCTAATTATAGAAAGTAAATTCGTACACAGAATGACCAGGGATTCCTTATTATACTCCATATCTATGATGAGAAAACCAGCAGGTTAAAAAAACTTTCCAACCCCCAGACCATATACCCTAACCATAGTGTGTGTGATGAAATAATTAGTTAGTTGAATCACAATAGTGGTAGGCTTCAGGTTTCCCAATCTTAATAGTTGAAATAGCTATAAAGGAATCAAATTGAAACTTTCACCAAGGAGTAAGGAAGGTCACCTAAGCAATTGAGTTGACCATTGTTCCTTAATGTAAAATAAATAATAAAACTTTCTAGATCATTGAGTTGTGGTGGAAATTTATTTTAAATAACAACACTACACTCTCAGTGAGTCTGTATATAGAAAAATCATCAAGTGATTTATTATTTGAAATAATTATTTTGAGAGATTCTAAATATGAATGTATATCAATTAAATGTTGAATAAATGGGATGTTTTCTTGGATATTATTGAAAAGACTAAGGAACTTGATAAGTTTAGATTTTTGAATTTTCTATTTCAATTTTTGAGGGAATGGGATGGGTGGGGTATAATTATTCAAGACTGTGGCCACACCCTTAGTTTCTTCAAGAATATTTTCCTTTGTCATTTTTCATTTTTAAATATTTTTCTTCTTTTTTTTCAAGTGAAATAGGTGGATTTTATTTTTAGCATTGTATTCCACAATTAATTAATTTGTAAGTCGTAGATTTTGGTTTTTAGTTTCTTCCATCATTTCATTTTCAATCTTTATGTTTATTATAGGTTCCTCCTAAGTTTTTAGACCACTCCTTATTTTTATTTCCATGATTGTTTCTCTCAATTTCACCTATCTTGTACTAGGTAACTTACCATTTTATCTTCCTCTTTATTTTTTAACCATGTGACTAATTTGAATTTGAAAATTATTGATGAAATTTTTGGAAGTAGTTCATTATGATTCAATATTATAATTATGTCTTGCATCTTGATCATACATACAATTTATCATTTTCTACATGAGAACTTATAAATTGGTTTTTGAATTTGATGACTCTACCCTATGTTTATTTTGAAACTATTTACTAGGTTGTTGTTGAAAACTAGGAGAGACATCTTGTATAACCACTATATGCACATTTCAATAGAGGTTTGGGTGATTACTATAGCCTTGGTTATAGTTAATTGAGAAATAATCATCCTTATTCTTTATTATAAGGCTATATTTATTGAAATTACCAGTTTTATAGATTTGGGTAGGCCTATCAAAGTTAGGACAATAAGAGTCAGAATTAGTAAACATGACACAGTGATGGCATTATTCCCTAAGTGAATTTTCACTGGAAATTAAAATATCATGTGGATGGGTTTATTGAAAATATTTTTTGTATTTTTGTGTATGTTTCTCCTTCTAGAACATTTGTTTTATAATTTTTTTGAATGTGTATTGAAAATCCATTTAATCTCTTTAGTTATTTTATCACAAAATTATCCTCTAGAGGACTGATAAAAGTTTATTTGATTATATGGGATGATACCAAAATAAAAAGTTTACATGATGAAATATTAAGAAAATCTATAGTTTGGACATTATTTAAGAAGTCCCCTAAATATGTACCAAGTTTCATGGAATAACTCACCCTAATATTTCAAAAAACCAGTGGTCTTATGTCTGATTTTAATTATTAACCTCCTACGGTATAATTTCATAAAAAAATAATTCAATACCTAATATAAAGTTTCAAACATATCCTTTTATAACTATTGAAACCATATTATTTCCCTTAGGATAGTATGAAAAAACTCTCATTTTCAGATGTTCCCCACTCTTCCCTCAAAGTGGTATCTGTTTCACCACAATGTAAAAATACCTAAATAAGTCTATAAAATCTTCATTGGTAATTCCATTAAAGAATGGAATTATGGATAACCAAGTCTGTTTAATCTCATAATTTATAGACTGAGGTGTCAGCCTAATGCATGAAGGATTACGTTAAACCATGATCAAATTTAACTCCCTAATCGTATGCCTCTCAATGAATTTTTATCTAGGATAATTTGTAATAACATTTTCTTAATAATCCAATACCTCCCTATTATATTTCATTTTGTATTTATTTTTTAGAGCACTCAATTGTTTTTCAATTTTAGGAATTAAAGGTTCCATGTTTTTAGATTTTTGTATGTTTTTATGGGCACAATATTTTTTAGAACACATTTTGTCTATTTTTTTTTGAAAATAGATTTAATGACTCTTTTAAAATTTTTATCATGATTCTTTTTTAACTTTTCTGATCACGCCTTATTCAAAAATGACACCAAAAAATTTCTCTACTTTTCATTAAACCAAAAATTTTTGTTACTTATTTTCTTATTTAAAATTAGTATAGAGTTAGTTAGGGTTGATCCATGGGAAAGGAATGATAATAAGTTTGAGTGACCAAGGGAAAGAAAAAGAAAAAAAGAAAAAAAAACTAGCAAGAAAGTGAAAAAATAGTGATGAAGAAATATTGTTTAAGAAACCAATGAGAAAGAAATTATGATATGTATAGAGATAATAAGTTCAAGAGTGAATAAGTCCAGGTAAATGATTTACTAATAGAAATTTTTATTGACCAATAACTATAAAATATCATCAATTGAGTAAAAGTATACTGAACCAATATCCATTGAAAATATTTTATTCTTAATTTTTTAAGTATCAAACAAGTGAAGGTTAATCCCCATAGCTTGTCATTTATGAAAATCAATACTGTCATAAAGGACGAGTAAATGAATCACCTAGAACAAACTGTCACTCACCCATGGTGTGCTTCCCTTCATTTGATTTCAAAATTTCTTATCAAAATATTTTAAAGCATAATTTTTCTTAATAGTTTCAAAATAGTGAACAAGATCAACTATCATTAATTTTTTATCATTTAAAATGTTATTGTTAGGACGAATTACAAGAAGGAATGTGATACAACAAGAAATTATGACATGATCAAATAGAATTAATAGTAAGAGAACAATATAATTAACTATTCACAGTTTGGACAACAAACATCTTATAAACAATAATTTTAAAAAATAAATTCATTAGAATGGCAGTAAAAACAATAGATAGATAAAAAAAAATAGGAATAGGTTTAAGTAAAGGAATAAAATCTCCTTCACTGAGTTGATTATCATCCTCTCCAAGCTCTCTTTTCATAACTATGATCTACCTAGTTTATGATCTGTGATCCTCTAGTCTTTAATGGTATAATGTGTTGATCCCCCTTTCCTTTAGAGTGTGTCTCCAATTAATCACAATTCACCTAGTCTATATCTTATAGTTACTTGTTTTACTCACATATCCTAGTTTTCTATATGGTTCACTGTTCACTGATCCTCCTCCTCCTCATATAACTCATACTGAACCCCAAACTAACTTTTCTCCTCCTAGATGTGGGTAGGACTCACCTCTATGTATCTTGGTTTAAGCGCTTCTAGAAAAGTCTAAAATCTTCTGTAACATCTCCCCATATTCGATCTCAACCCCCCCTTCCTTGAATTTTCCAATTTTTATTTTCCATTTTAATTTTAAGTCTCGCAGACCTAAGATTCAATAAGGATGAAAATAAACCCAAAACAAAATACATAGTAATTCATTTAAAAACGAGAGTCAGGTTACAAGTAGGGTTTTTAAATTATTCAATAATTTTTAAACATTAAAATTAATTCCAAAAATTTATTCTCAAAATTAGATAAGGGGATATTGAAATAATTAATTTCAAGAGGAAACTCATTTAAAAATTACTTCAAAAATATATTAAAGTGAAAAATTTATTAAAACTAATAAAAAAATAGGCTCTTGAAACATGTATAATTTAAAACCAAGAACCCTAGTACATTTAAGAACCAAATCACTCATTATCCTTAAAATAATAAATGAATTTCTAATCTAATAATAAGTCAAAAAATCATAAAAAATATACTATATGAAATTATTTTGACATAAATTATTCAATTAATTCCTCCCATGGATTGGAAAAAGTGTATAAAAAATAGGCCATATCAAAAGGGGTGAGCTTAAATGCTCATTAAGGGAAGGAATTATCAACATGACATCAAAGGTTATACAATAAGTATAAAAAACATGAGCATGTGAGAAGTATCTTATTAAAAGGGACATGAACCAATAAGAGTTATCCATATAATCTCAAATGATCAAACACATACCACAGAATAAGAGTGCAGAATCAATAAAAAAAATCACATTCCATGGATCTTATTAAAGGCGTATAACATAAAAATGTGGTATTAGAAAAAGCAAAGGAAATTATGAAATTATGGACATATCCATTCACAATTATATCTACTTACAGTCTTTGCAAGCTTTTCTAAACCATACATACACTCATACATATTCATTATTAGCATATCTAAAATAAAATACACTCACACACAGTATTTGTGAGAATAGATAACTAAAAATAAACCCACTCATAGTATTTTTGAGAATAACTAGCCACAATACACTCACACATAGTCTTTTTGAGCATAGATAATCATAAATAAAATCATACACAGTCATGTGAACATACTTAACCACTATTATGTCTAAAAACAATCATTATATCATGATATAAAAATCCTTAACCAATACACTGGAGAGAGATATAAGACCCCATACATCACATAATGATAATACTTATTCATGCAAGCTGCACAAAATCAATCATATATCAAATCATGAAGATCCCATGGAAAGAAAATAGATTTCTTAACATTCCAAAATGGTATAAAATAAAATGACCTCAATAGTTAGATCAATTGAAACCAAAAAATAAATTACCCAAAATGAGTTTTTCAAAAGATAATTTAGAGGGTGATTCAAGAAAAATTACTCCAAATGAGATATACACTTTGGGGGAAAATAGGAAAATAGAATCCGAATCATTAAAAAAGTTTTCATAATACATGTTTAACATTATAAAAAATAAAGTTACGAGTCACTTTCAAAATTTTCTTTCAAGAAGTTGATATGATTTTTTTAAACATTATTTGGAAATAAATATCAAAAATGGATCCTTGAAAAATATATAAAAGTTTTCTAGGGGAAATCTGGAGTGAAAAATAAAACATATGATCATGGAAGGAAAAACCTTTAATATTTTAAAATACATTTGTGGAAACCCATATCATAAAAGGGTAATAAATATTTTTTTTGAAATGAGATAAATATAAATATGAATATCATATGAAATAATACATATTTATATTTCAAAATAATAAAGGAGAACATTTTCATGAAGAAATAATATGGACGTAAAATGGAAATGGTTTATTAGAAAGAATAAAAATTATTCTTAACAATGTTATAATTATATGAGAAAGAAATTCATCACAAAAGGATCTTTGAACTAAAAAAATTCATTTTAACTAGATAGGAATAGAAATTACCATACAATAAAATCTTAGTTCGGAATAACCCAAGCATGGAAGAAATAATTTCAAGAAGAAATATTATAACTTAGAGAAAGGATAATTGAATTATCAACATCCATTGCAACTTTGGTATATTTTGAATCGAAAATACATCGATGGAGATAACTTTAAATGGATTTTTAAACCTCTTAAATTTCATTCAAGGTATAATTAAAGGAATCCATAAGAAATTATATACACAAAACAAAATAGAATAAGTGGTGAATATGACATATGTCTGAAAGAATGGAAAGTGAGACGAGAAAAACCCTCAATACTTGGATCATATATGAATTAAAAGAACATGAAGTATAGATTGTGAAATGGAAATTTAAATCACATTATTATGGTTTATTTATGATTAAATAATTCAATGGGTCATTAATTACTCCCTGTAAAGAAGAATAGGTGTAAAATATGAAATCATTCCTCCATGAAGGGAAGTTGCGATGAAAACCTTTACCTTAACTCTCAGCTTATACAAATGCACTTTAACCTCCTGTATAATAAAAAACCACATTAATAACTTATTTTATAACCTTATTTATATCTATAACATTTTACACTCTTTAATTATAATAATTCATTAGTTAGTTATTATTTATTTTGTCATCATTAGATGTTGGTAAATTTTGATTGTTTCACACTTGATTCATAATAGTGACGATGAACACCATTATTTGATACCGAGTTCATTTTTAAGAAATTATAAAATACATTTAAAACATTTTTTTAAAATTATTTGTGCATCCCCATGTTCATTTTATGGAATCGATGGGCATGGTTTGAGGGAACGAGATCCATTATGATCTTATTTCAGGTACTTTATTGATATCAACAGATTACTTTATAATGTTTATAAATTTTTGTGTCAAACTTTTAGAATAATATTAATTACATATATTAATAATTAATATCATATATATTAATCAATATATTTTATAATCATCCATGTAAGGTGGTGATGAAAATGAAACACATCATCTATTGAGGTAGTAGTCCGCTTGTACACACGGGCAACATTTTCATATTCTAAGGAATGGGAGGGAAGGAAGGTAGGTAATGATTTAGCTTTATAGAATCTTAATTATGCTATAAATATTTTATTTACTCATTAAATACATTCTTATCACTAAACATGTTATGTGGTGATGAAAAATGAAATACTTCATTCATAGAGGCAGTAGCTCACACATATTCATGGATGACATATTAATGTTTCTATGGAAAAGGGAGGAAGGTTGGTAATTATTATTCCATCAATATAATAACAATTAAATATACTAATGATACTGATTTTATTATTTTATTATGTCATAATATAATTTTATATAGAATAAGAAGACTTAAATGAATAGAAATGAAAAGGAATGATTTGGTAATTTTTACATTACTCCTTCGAATAATTTATTGTTAATTGGATTAAACATTTATGATGTGGTCCTTTGAGGAGAATATAATATCTATGATGTGAATATGAGTTTTGGGGAGGTATTTGGTCATATTTTTTTCTAACTAAGGGAATAGTGGTATGTGGAGAATTGGGGCAGTGAATGGATCCTTTTATAAGTGAGAGGACCGACAATTTTATAATAAGAGGTGCACTATTCAAGGAAAGTGGCTAAAAAAGTGGGACATAATGGAGAATGGTATGAATTTGGGTTGGTAAATCCCTAAAATACTCATTTAAAGACACGTTTTTAACAATTTTTTGGTCTTTTACCCCTTATATTTAACCCCTTTACCATTTTAACGTTTTCTGTGGTAACTAATTTTTACCTTAGTAAATTATTTTTTATGCCTAAAAATAAAATGGACCTTATTAAAAAATTTGGACCTTTTGATTCCAAATATGGAATAAATTTTATTAGATACAATTTCTAAAAGTGATAAAAATTAATTCTAAATTAATAAATGTTTAACGCATTAAAAACAATTTTAGAGAATAATATAACATAAGTTCTAAAATGTTAAATATAGGCTTTCGAATTAAAGTTAATATTTTCAAATATAAAATTTTACTTATAAAATACATATTTGGTCAAGAAAAAATTTGAATAATTATTAATTTATTCTTATTCCCTAATGAAATAATAAAATTTATAATATTTGTAAAAACAATATTTTTCATTATTCACCTGAAAATCAATCTTTTCAGAAAAACCCAAAAAACTCATCATAATCTGATATTTTTATGATGAATCCAAAAATGAAGTTCATTATTTCAAATTATAATTCTAAAATTTTGTAATTTTACTTTTAAAAGGAAACATAAAATATCATGAACCTGTTTTTATAGGAAAATCACTTTTTCATATATTAACTGATTTTATTATTATTTTCTATAAATTACTAATTAAATTATTGTTAACCTATTATTTATATAAAAAATATAATTTATCATTATATAAAAATAATATATTTAATTTCTTAAAATATAAATGCATAAAAACATAAGAAGATAATTTTTAGAAAAATGAATTTTTAAACATAAAATGATCTTATTAGTTACTTAGATATACTAATTGAATTTCATCAGTGCATTAGTATTAAAAATGAACTTTATTATTTATTTAAAGTTGAAATGTGAAATGCATAAAATATATTTCATATATATAAATTACTTATTATATTAATAGTTACATGTTTATATCATCTTAATTTCAACTTACACAACCATTCAAGATCTCTATGTAATACCCAAGGATATGATATGATATGGTGGTAGTCATGAGTGGCAGTTCAGATAGTATGGATCTTATGGAAATTTCAATGATATTAAACTTATCTAAAAAATGATTTCTCATAAACTATAATTTTTGATGTTTTCTTTGGTATTGGTCTAATGAAAACCCTAGTGATGCTACCTCCATTCCAAGATCAGATAAATGAGTTTGATAAATAATTATTATACTAATGGATTATATTGCTTCTTATTCTATATATATTTCACATTGTAATAAATTTTGTTTATACCTGCTAATTTAATGGCTATATTATAGTGATATTATTTAATAATTAAAATTTTATCTTAATAAAATTTATTACGATTCATATTATTTCAATGTTTCATGTGAAAAAATCTATTTGAGATAATATTTAATAATAAATTACTACTAAAATCTTAGGGCGTTAAACCCCACTAAATAAATTGTATCGTCATAATTTTAATCATTATTCACTAATGAAAATAGTTAAGGGAATTTATAAGATAGAAAATAATTAAGACATAATTCCCAACTCACTATCATGGATACAACTATAGGACTCATTTTTTACATTTTAATAGGTATATGTCAAAATTATTAACCTTCTTCTCTAAACACAACTTCTTAATTTTCTATAAGTCTTAAAATTTTCCAGAAACATACCTTTCATAGATTTATTTTCATGATCTTGTTTCCAACTAAACACTAAAATCAAAATGGTTATGATATTATAAAACAAAATCAAAGTAAAGGATCATATGAATTTTAAAACTAAATCCTAAGATGTCTTCTCCCATGAAACCATCATTTAAACCTATGATAATTTTCGGTTCAACTATTACATAATTTGATCAACATATAACCCCTTCAATGTAACCTAGGATATCCATATTTATATTTCTATTTGGTTCTATAACCTAAATATCTATATATTAATTCATTATATTCTTTTTAAATACTTTATAATGGTTCATAAAGGGAATGTGAATTACCAAAGAATATCCCTCTAGAGTGTAAAACCAGTTGTATAGTTAGACCTACTTTTCATGCACCCTATGAAGATCCAGTTAATACTCAACGAACCTTTTTTAGGTTTATTACCCCTAGATGAATTTGTTCCAGAGTTTTCATCCACTTTTTAGTATCCAAACAGGGATTTCATTCCATGGAAACCATACACTCTATACCTTACCAATATTTTAGTTTTTTTCCTACATCTAGGATTATCCCTAGCGGTTTTCACTAATTCTCTCTAGTATTAAAATCAAAAAATTACTAAACTAATCCTCAAAAATAACTAAACCCAACTCTGATACCAACTGAGGTGGCATGATAACATTTATATCATTTCACATTAATTAAAAATTACATCTTATAATAATCACATAATTCAAAGACTCAAAGTTTTATTGTCTTTGGTTGTTTGATACATAAAATTTATATTGTGGTCATTTCTCTATAATCACATCATACTAAATCCCCTTATAGACATCTCCTAGGTTATACTCTTTTCCATAATATAAGGAATGGAAAACAAACGAAAAGGGTGAGTTCAAACGCTCTGTAAAGAAAAAACATATAATTTTTTATCAAGGGTTATATTATAAGCATAAAAAACATGAGCGTGGGAGAAATATTTGATTAAAAAATACTTGGACCAATAATTGTTTTCCATATAATTTCAAATGATCAAACATATACCATGGCATAAGAGTTTGGAATCATGAAATAATAATCACGTGCCATAGAGAATATCAAAGGTGTATAGCATATAAATGTGGAATAATAATAATCATAGTCAATTATAACATTGTGTATACATCCATTCCCAATTATATCCATGCACAATCTTTGTGAGCATATCTAAATAGAAAACACACTCACTCATAGTCTTTAAGAGCATAAATAACTACAAATACACCCAATCACAATCTTTTTGAGAATAAATAACCTCAAATAAACTCACTCACAGTCTTTTTTAGCATAAAAAATTACAAATACACTCATTCATAGTATTTTTGATCATATTTAACCACAAATACACTCATGAACATGTGAACATAACTGACCACAATTATGTCCACACATGAATTCATTATCTCATGATATAAATATCCTTAACTAATTAATTGGAGGGATATATAGGACCTCATCTATCACATAATGATAATTCTTATTCATTTGAGCCACAAAAAATCAATCATATTTCAAATTATGAAGAACCCATGGAATGAAAATGGGTTTTAAAACATTCCCAAATGGTATAACATAAAATGACCTCAAGTGCTAAATCAGTTGACATAAAAAATTAAATTACCTAAAAGGATTGATTGACAAGGGAATTTAGAGGGTGATTCATGAAGCATTAATCTAAATTATATATAAAATTCATGTATATAGAGGAAAATGGAAGTGAAATAAAAAAAGGGTTTTTATAAAACATTTTTAACATTAAAAAAATGAAGTTATGGGTATCTTTCAAAAGTTTATTTCAAGAAGTTGGAATGAAAACTTTTTAAAACATTATTTGGAAATAAATATCAATATTAGAACCTTGAAAAATACATAAAGATTTTTCGGGGGAAATTTAGAGTGAAAAATTAAACATATGACCAAAGAAGAAAAAACCTTTAATATTCTAAAATACCTTTGTTGAAACCCACATCATAGAAAGAGTAATAAAACTTCTTATTGAAAATTGATTAATATAAATATAAAGATCAAAATAAATAATAAATATTTATATTTTAAAATAATAATAGATAATATTAGTGGGAATAAAAAATATAGGCATAGAAGAAAAAGGGCATATTAGCAAGGATGCGAATTATTCTTGACAAAGTTATATTTTTTTGAGAAATAAATTCATCATGAAAGAAGATTTAAATTAATAAAGTCATTTTTACTAGATAGGATGATAAATTGTCATATAATAAAAATTTAATGTGGAATAACTCAAGAATCAAAGAAATAATTTCAAGAAGAAACATTATAACTTAAAAATGGGGATTTGAGTTATCGATGTCTTTTCCAGCTTTGGTATCTTTTGAATCGAAAATAAATTAAAGGATAGAAATTAAAATTGATTTTTAAAACCCTTAAATTTAATAAATGTTATTATAAAAGGAATCCGTATGGTAGTATATACATCACAAAATATTAAACAAGTGGTGAATATGACTAACGTCTCAAAGAATGAAAACTGAGACGAGAAAAACCCTGACAACTTGGGTAATATATGAATTAAAATAACATAAAAGAGAGATTGTGAAATATAATTATAAATAAAATTATTAAGTGTTATTTATGATTAAATAATTCAATGAGGTATTAATTACACCATGTAAAGGAATAATATGTGAAAAATATGAAATCATGCCTTAATGAAGGGAATTTGAGATGAAAATCCTTACTAAAATCTCAACTTCTATGAATGCATATTAACCAACAATATAATAAAAAAAAACTATCATAATATCTTATTTAAGACCTTATTAATATATATAACCTTTTAAAATTTTTAAATATAATCATTCATTATACATTAATTAGTTAGCTATCATTTATTTTCATCATTGGATGTTGGTATTTTTTGATTTTTTCACACATGTTTCATAATGGTGATGTTAAATACCTTTATTTGATACCAAGTTCATAATTAAAAAATTAAAAAATTAATTTAAATCATTTTTTTCAATTATTTATGCATTAATAAGTTCATTTGATGAAAAATATGGGCATGGTTTGAGGGAATAAGATCCATGATATGATTGTTTTGGGTAATTTATCGATATCAAGGGATAATATTATAATGATTGTATATTTTTGTATAATATTTTTTAAAAAATATTTATCATATATATTAATACTTAATATCATATATATTCATCAAATTTATTTTATAACCATCCATGTAAGGAGGTGATGGAAATAAAACACGTCATCCAAGGAGGTGGTAGTCCACACGTATACACGAGCGACGATTTCATTTTATAACAAATGGGAGGGAAGGAAAGAAAATAATGATTTATCTTTATATAATATTAATTATGTAAAAAATATAATTATTAAATAAATATATTCTTATAACCAACCATGTGAGTTGATTATGAAAAACAAAATAGGTGGTTCATGGAGGCGGTAGTCCTCACATACACATGGATGACAAATTAATTTTTCTAAAGAGAAGGGAGGGAGGTAGGTAATAATTGTTAAATAAATATAATAACACCTAATTATACTAATTATAAATATATTATTATTTTATAATGGTATAATATACTTTTATGTATAATAAGAAGAATTAAATAATAGAAATGAAAAGGAGGGATTTGAGGATTTTTACCTCACTCCTTGGAATAAATCTTTTGTAAATCGGATTAATATTTTGAGGGGTGGTCCTTTGAGGACAATATAAACTCTAGGAAATGAATAGGAGTGCTGGGGAGGGATTTGGGAAGATTTATTCTGAACTATTGTGATTTTGGTCTGAGGAGAAGTGGGGTGGTGAATGGATCCTTTTATAAGTAAGAGGGGTGACTTTTTTTGTAATAAGAGTTTCAATATTCAAGGAAAGTGGACCAAAAAGTTAATAATAATTGATATTGGGATGAGTCAAATCTCATAAAATCTTGAAAAACTCATTTTATGACATGTTTTTTAACCTATATTATGTATTTACCCCTTAGATTTAACCCTTTTACTTTGTAAATATTATTGTGATAAATATTTTTTACATGAGGAATTTATTTTTTATGCCTAAAAAGAAAATGGACCTTATTACCTATTTTATAAAGTATAATAAAAAATAAAAGAAATGTTTTATCAGATACAATTTTTAAAATTGATAACTGTTAATTCTAAAATAATAATTATTTAATGTATTAAAAATTTTTAGTGAAAAATATAATGTATGTTCTAAAATGTAAAATATAGGTATGTAATTTAAACTTAATATTTTTAGACTTATAATTTTACTACTAATATATATATTTTTTCAAGAAAAAGGTTTTATAAATTTTAAGTTATTCTTATACCCTAATGATTTCATAAAAGTCATAGTATTTGTAAAAACGGTATTTTGAACTATTCACCTAAAAAATAATCTTTAAAAAAAGACTAAAAATTTATCCTAATGACCTTGTAAAATGATATTTCTTAGTGACTAAGTAAAATTGTCTATATTATACACAAAATCTCAATTTGGTCACTATCCTAGTTTGAATTTGTCTATTTTTCTCATTAGTGATGACTATGACACCTCCCTTTATGGGAATAACCTTAAAAGGGTTGACCCAAGCACAATCAAAAATCAGAAATATGTTTTGAGAATCTAATAATTTAATTATCTTATCTCTCACCACCCATTTCATGTTAGGATTGAGTCTCCTCTGGACTTATATCCTTGGTTTATGATTATACTTTGTAATAATTTTATATATGAATTAATAAGGTTTGATTCCATTGATATCATAAATGGTTTATCCTATAACATACTTATAATTATTAAAAACAATCAATAAACTTTCCTCTTGAATTTAATGAAGATCAATATAAATGATGATATTCAGTGTGAATCTATATCCTAAAAATGAATATTTCAAATTATCTGGAAGTGGTTTAAGCTCAACAAGTGGTACATCTTAACTACAAGAAAGCGTCCTTGGCCTAGGTAGATAAAGGTATTGATTGTGCCTTTAAAATAAAAAATGATAGCTAGACAACACCCATTCCTCACTATTGTCTATAGTGGAAAAATCACAACACTCAGAACTCATATCTTAAGTAAATATTTTTCCTTAGAAAAATCATCTAAATGATCCAATTTTTTTTCCACATACTCATCAAAGTGTTCATCAACATCACACAAATTAATTTCAAAACAAATTTCTTAAATCTATGACTTCATAGATTTTCCATGAAATTTAATAAATCCTCCTCAAGAAGATAAAAATAGTCCTCATGTTTCAGTATCTACACTGTAGTTTAGTTCTTATAAAGTGTAGGTTCCTTGGGATTTTTGAAAACATTAAATTCCTTGGTTTACTAACTAAATTTGAAAACCAGTTTCCCTTAAGATACATTAATCACAAGTCTTATTATAGAAAGGAAATTCATACACAGACTGACCAGGGATTCCTTATTACACTCCATATCTAAGATGAGAAAACCAGCAGGTTAAAAAAATTTCCAACCCCCAGACCATATACCCGAACCATAATGTGTGTGATGAAATAATCAGTTAGTTGTAGCACAATAGTGGTAGGCTTTAGTTTTCCCAATATCAATAGTTGAAATATCTAGCAAGGAATCAAATTGAAACTTGCACCAAGGAGTAAGGAAGGTCACCTAAGCAATTGAGTTGACCATTGTTCCTTAATGTAAAATAAATAATAAAACTCCCTAGATCATTGAGTTGTGGTGGGAATTTATTTTAAATAACAGCACTACACTCTCAGTGAGTCTGTATATAGAAAAATCCTCAAGTGATTTCTTATTTGAAATAATTATTTTGAGAGATTCTAAATATGAAGGTATATCAATTAAATCTTGAATAAATGGGATGTTTTCTTGGATATTATTGAAAAGACTAAGGAACTTGATAAGTTTATATTTTTGAATTTTCTATTTCAATTTTTGAGGGAATGAGTTTGGTGGGGTATAATTATTCAAGACCGTGGCCACACCCTTAGTTTCTTCAAGAATATTTTCCTTTCCTTTGTCATTTTTCATTTTTAAATATTTTTTTTCTTTTTTTTTCAAGTGAAATAGGTGGATTTTATTTTTAGAATTGTATTCCACAATTAATTATTTTGTAATTTGTAGATTTTGGTTTTTAGTTTCTTCCATCATTTCATTTTCAATCCATATGTTTATTCTAGGTTCCTCCTAAGTTTTTAGACCACTCCTTATTTTTATTTCCATAATTCTTTCTCTCAATTTCACCTATCTTGTACTAGGTAACTTACCATTTTATCTTCCTCTTTATTTTTTAACCATGTGACTAATTTTTATTTGCAAATTATTTATGAAATTTTTGAAAGTAGTTCATTATGATTCTATATTATAATTATGTCTTGCATCTTGATCATACATACAATTTATCATTTTATACATGAGAACTTATAAATTGGTTTTTGAATTTGATGACTCTACCCTATGTTTATTTTGAAACTATTTCCTAGGTTGTTGTTGAAAACTAGAAGAAACATCTTGTATAACCGCTCTATGCACATTTCAATATAGGTTTGGGTGATTACTATAGCCTTGGATATAGGTAATTGATAAATAATCATCCCTATTCTATATTCTAAGGCTATATTTATTGAAATTACCAGTTTTATAGATTTGGGTAGGCCTATCAAAGTTAGGAAAATAAGAGCCAGAATCAGTAAATATGACACATTGATGGCATTATTCCCTAAGTGAATTTTCACTGGAAATTACAATATCATGTGGATGGGTTTATTGAAAAGATTTTTTGTATTTTGGTGTATGTTTCTCATTCTAGAACATTTGTTTTATAATTTTCTTGAATGTGTATTGAAAATCCATTTAATATCTTTAGTTATTTTATCACAAAATTATCCTCTAGAGAACTGATAAAAATTTATTTGATTATATGGGATGATACCAATATAAAAAGTTTACATGATGAAATAGTAAGAAAATCTATAGTTTGGAAATTATTTAAGAAGTCCCCTAAATATGTACCAAGTTTCATGGAATAACTCACCCTAATGTTTCAAAAAACCAGTCGTCTTATGTCTGATTTTAATTGTCAACCTCGTAGGGTATAATTTCATAAAAAAATCATTCAATACCTAATATAAAGTTTCAAACATATCCTTTTATAACTATTGAATCCACATTATTTCCCTTAGGATAGAATGAAAAAACTCTCATTTTCAGATATTCCCCACTCTTCCCTCAAAGTGGTAGTTGTTTCACCACAATGTAGAAATCGCTAAATAAGTCTATAAAATCTTCATTGGTAATTCCATTAAATAATGACATTATGGAGAATCGAGTCTGTTTAATCTCATAATTTCTAGACTAAGGTGTCAGCCTAATGCATGAAGGATTACGTTAAACCATGGTCAAATTTAACTCTCTAATCCTATGCCTCTCAATGAATTTTTATCTAGGATAATGTGTAATAACACTTTCTTAATAATCCAATACCTCCCTATTATATTTCATTTTGTATTTATTTTTTAGAGCACTCAATTGTTTTTCAATTTTAGGAATTAAAGGTTCCATGTTTTTAGATTTTTTTTATGTTTTTATGGGAAAAATATGTTTTAGAAAATATTTTGTCTATTTATTTTTTTAAAAAATAGTTTTGATGATTCTTTTAAATTTTTTATCATGATTATTTTTTAACTTTGCAGATCATGCCTTATTCAAAAATGACACCAAAAAATTTCTCTACTTTTAATTAAACCAAAAAATTTTGTTACTTATTTTCTTATTTAAAATTAGTACAAAGTTAGTTAGGGTTGATCCATGGGAAGGAAATGATAATAAGTTTGAGTGACCAAGGGAAAGAAAAAGAAAAAAAGAAAAAAAACTAGCAAGAAATTGAAAAAATAGTGATGAAGAAATATTGTTTAGGAAACCAATGAGAAAGAAATTATGATATGTATAGAGATAATAAGTTCAATAGTGAATAAGTCCAGGTAAATGATTTACTAATAGAAATTTTTATTGACCAATAACTATAAAATATCATCGATTGATTAAAAGTATACTGAACCAATATCCATTAAAAATATTTTATTCTTAATTTGTTAAGTATCAAACAAGTGAAGGTTAATCCCCATAGCTTTTCATTTATGAAAATAAATACTGTCACAATGGACGAGTAAATAGATCACCTAGAACAAACTGTCACTCACCCTTGGCGTGCTTCCCTTCATTTGATTTCAAAATTTCTTATCAAAATATTTTAAAGGAGAATTTTTCTTAACAGTTTCAAAATAGTGAACAAGATCAACTATCATTAATTTTTTATCATTGAAAATGTTATTACTAGGAATAATTACAAGAAGGTATGTGATCCAACAAGAAATCATGACATGATCAAAGAGAATTAAGAGTAAGAGAACAATATAATTAGTTATTCACAGTTTAGATAACAAACATTTTATAAACAATAATTTTCAATAATAAATTCATTAGAGTGGCAGTAAAAACAATAGATAGATAAAAAAATAGGAATAGGTTTAAGGAAAGGAATAAAATCTCCGTCACTGAGTTGATTATCATCCTCTCCAAGCTCTCTTTTCATAACTATGATCTACCTAGTTTATGATATGTGATCCTCCAGTCTCCAATGGTATAATGTGTTGATCCCCCTTGCCTTTAGAGTGTGTCTCTAATTAAGTACAATTCACCTAATCTCTAGCTTATTGTCAATTTATTTATTCACATATCCTAGTTTTCTATGTGGTTCACTGTTCACTGATCCTCCTCCTCCTCATATAACTCATACTGAACCCCAAACTAAATTTTCTCCTCCTAGATGTGGGCAGGACTCACCTCTATGTATCTTGGTTTAAGCTCTTCTAGAAAACTCTAAAAGATTCTGTAACATCTCCCTATATTCGATCTCAACCCCCCCTTCCTTGAATTTTCCAATTTTTTATTTTCCATTTTAATTTTAAGGCTCGCAGACCTAAGATTCAATAAGGATGAAAATAAACACAAAACAAAATACACAGTAATTCATTTAAAAATGATAATCAGGTTACAAATAGGGTTTTTAAATTATTTAATAATTTTTAAACATTAAAATTAATTCCAAAAATTTATTCTCAAAATTAGATAAAGGGATATTGAAAGAATTAATTTCAAGAGGAAACTCATTTAAAAATTACTTAAAAAATATATTAAAGTGAAAAATTTATTAAAACTAATAAAAAAATAGGCTCTTGAAACATGTATAATTTAAAACCAAGAACCCTAGTACATTTAAGAACCAAATCACTCATTATCCTTAAAATAATAAATGAATCTCTAATCTAATAATAAGTTTAAAAATCATAAAAAATATACTATATCAAATTATTTTGACATAAAATCTTCAATTAATTCCTCCCATGGATGGGAAAAAGTGTATAAAAAGTAGGCCAAATCAAAAGGGGTGAGCTCAAATGCTCATCAAGGGAAGGAATTATCAACATGACATCAAAGGTTATACAATAAGTATAAAAAACATGAGCATGTGAGAAGTATCTTATTAAAATGGACATATACCAATAAGAGTTATCCATGTAATCTCAAATGATCAAACACATACCACAGAATAAGAGTGCAGAATCAATAAAAAACAATCACATGTCATGGATCTTATTAAAGGCGTATAACATAAAAATGTGGTATTAGCAAAAGCAAAATAAATTATGAAATTATGGACATAGCCATTCACAATTATATCTATTTACAGTCTTTGCAAGCTTTTATAAACCATACATACACTCACAAATATTCATTATTAGCATAGCTAAAAGAAAATACACTCACACACAATATTTGTGAGAATAGATAACTAAAAATAAACCCAGTCATAGTATTTTTGAGCATAACTAGCCACAATACACTCACACATAGTCTTTTTGAGCATAGATAATCATAAATAAAAGCATACACAGTCATGTGAACATACTTAACCACTATTATGTCTAAAAAGAATCATTATATCATGATATAAAAATCCTTAACCAGTGAATTTGAGAGAGATATAAGACCCCATACATCACATAATGATAATACTTATTCATGCACGCTGCAAAAAATAAATCATATATCAAATCATGAAGATCCCATGGAAAGAAAATAGATTTCTTAACATTCCAAAATGGTATCAAATAAAATGACCTCAATAGTTAGATCAATTGAAACCAAAAAATAAATTACCCAAAATGAGTTTTTCAAAAGATAATTTAGAGGGTGATTCAAGAAAAATTACTCCAAATGAGATATACACTTTGGGGGAAAATAAGAAAATAAAATCAGAATCATTAAAAAAGTTTTCATAATACATGTTTAACATTATAAAAAATAAAGTTATGAGTCACTTTCAAAATTTCTTTCAAGAAGTTGACATGATTTTTTTAAACATTATTTGGAAATAAATATCAAAAATGGAACCTTGAGAAATATAGAAAAGTTTTCTAAGGGAAATATGGAGTGAAAAATAAAACATATGATCATGGAAGGAAAAACATTTAATATTTTAAAATACATTTGTAGAAACCCATATCATAAAAGGCTAATAAATATTATTTTTGAAATGAGATAAATATAAATATGAATATCATATGAAATAATATATATTTATATTTCAAAATAATGAAGGAGAAAATTTTCATGAAGAAATAATATGGACGTAAAATGAAAATGGTTTTTTAGAAAGAATAAAAATTATTCTTAACAATGTTATAATTTTATGAGAAAGAAATTCATCCCAAAAGGATCTTTGAACTAAAAAAATACATATTAACTAGATAGGAATAAAAATTACTATACAATAAATTCTTATTTTGGAATAACCCAAGCATGGAAGAAATAATTTCAAGAAGAAACATTATAACTTAGATAAAGGATAATTGAGTTATCAACATCCATTGTAACTTTGGTATATTTTGAATCAAAAATACATCAAAGGAGAGAACTTTAAATGGATTTTTAAACCTCTTAAATTTCATTAAAGGTATAATTAAAGGAATCCATAAGAAATTATATACACAAAAAAAAATAGTACAAGTGGTGAATATGACATATGTTTGAAAGAATGGAAAGTGAGATGAGAAAAACCCTTACTACTTGGATCATATATGAATTAAAAGAACATAAAGTATAGATTGTTAAATGGAAATTTAAATCACATTATTATGGTTTATTTATGATTAAATAATTCAATGGGTCATTAATTACTCCATATAAAGAAGAATAGGTGTAAAATATGAAATCATTCCTCAATGAAGGAAAGTTGCGATGAAAACCTTTACCTTAACTCTCAGCTTATACAAATGAACTTTAACCTCCTGTATAATAAAAAACCACATTAATAACTTATTTTATAACCTTATTTATATCAATAAAATTTTGAACTCTTTAATTATTATAATTCATTAGTTCGTTGTTATTTATTTTGTCATCATTGGATGTCGGTAAATTTTGATTGTTTCACACTTGATTCATAATAGCGATGATGAACACCATTATTTGATACCAAGTTAATTTTTAAGAAATTATAAAATACATTTAAAACATTTTTTTTTAAAATTATTTGTGCATCCCCATGTTCATTTTATGGAATCGATGGGCATGGTTTGGGAGAACAAGATCCATTATGATCTTGTTTCAGGTACTTTATTGATATCAACAAATTACTTTATAATGTTTATAAATTTTTGTGACATAATTTTAGAATTATATTAATTACATATATTAATAATTAATATCATACATATTCATCAATATATTTTATAATCATCTATGTAAGGTGGTGACGAAAATGAAACACATTGTCTATTGAGGTAGTAGTCCGCTTGTACGCACAAGCGACATTTTCATATTCTAAGGAATGGGAGGGAAGGAAGGTAGGTAATGATTTAGCTTTATAGAATCTTAATTATGCTATAAATATTTTATTTACTCATTAAATACATTCTTATCACTAACCATGTTATGTGGTGATGAAAAATGAAATACATCGTTCATAGAGGCAGTAACTCACACATATTCATGGATGACATATTAATTTTTGTAAGGAAAATGGAGGTAGGTAGGTAATTATTATTCCATCAATATAATAGAAATTAAATATACTAATGATACTGATTTTATTATTTTATTATGTCATAATATACTTTTATATATAAGAAGAAGACTTAAATGAATAGAAATGAAAAGGAGTGATTTGGGAATTTTTACATTAATCCTTCGAATAATTTATTGTAAATTGGATTAAACATTTATGATGTGGTCCTTTGAGGATAATATAATATCTATGATGTGAATATGAGTTTTGGGGAGGTATTTGGTTATATTTTTTTTCTAACTAAGGGAATAGTGGTGTGTGGAGAATTGGGGTAGTGAATGGATCCTTTTATAAGTGAGAGGACCAACAATTTTATAATAAGAGGTGCACTATTCAAGGAAAGTGGCTAAAAAAGTGTGAAATAATGGAGAATGGTATGAATTTGGGTTGGTAAATCCCTAAAATACCCATTTAAAGACACGTTTTTAACAATTTTTTGGTCTTTTACCCCTTAGATTTAACCCCTTTACCATTTTAACGTTTTCTGTGGTAACTAATTTTTACCTTAGTAAATTATTTTTTATGCCTAAAAATAAAATGGACCTTATTAAAAAATTTGGACCTTTTGATTCCAAATATGGAATCAATTTTATTAGAAAAAATTTCTAAAAGTGATAAAAATTAATTCTAAATTAATAAATGTTTAACGCATTAAAAACAATTTTAGAGAATAATATAACATAAGTTCTAAAATGTTAAATATAAGCTTTCAAATTAAAGTTAATATTTTTAAATATAAAATTTTACTTATAAAATACATATTTGGTCAAGAAAAAAGTTTAATAATTATTAATTTGTTCTTATGCCCTAATGAAATCATAAAATTTATAATATTTGTAAAAACAATATTTTTCATTATTCACCTGAAAATCAATCTTTTCAGAAAAACACAAAAAACTCATCATAAGCTGATATTTTTTATGATAAATCCAAAAATGAAGTTCATTATTTCAAATTATAATTCTAAAATTTTCTAATTTTACTTTTAAAAGAAAACCTAAAATATCATGAACCTGTTTTTATAGGAAAATCACTTTTTCATATATTAACTAATTTTATTATTATTTTCTATAAATTACTAATTAAATTATTGTTAACCTATTATTTATATAAAAAATATAATTTATAATTATATAAAAATAATATATTTAATTTCTTAAAATATAAATGCATAAAAACATAAGAAGATTTTTTTTAGAAAAATGAATTTTTAAACATAAAATGATCTTATTAGAAACTTGGATATACTTATTGAATTTCATCAGTGCATCAGTATTAGAAATGAACTTATTATTTATTTAAAGTTGAAATGTTAAATGCATAAAATATATTTCATATATATAAATTACTTATTATATTAATAATTACATGTTTATATCATCTTAATTTCTACTTACACAACCATTCAAGATCTCTATGTAATACCCAAGGATATGATATGATATGGTGGTAGTCATGAGTGGCAGTTCAGATAGTATGGATCTTATGGAAATTTCAATGATATTAAACTTATATAACAAATGATTTCTCATAATCTATAATTTTTGATGTTTTCTTTGGTCTTGGTCTAAGGAAAACCCTAGTAATGCTACCTCCATTCCAAGATCAGATAAATGAGTTTCATAAATAATAATTATACTACTGGATTCTATTACTTCTTATTCTATATATATTTCACAATGTAATCAATTTTGTTTATACCTGCTAATTTAATGGCAATATTAGAGTGATATTATTTAATAATTAAAATTTTATCTTAATAAAATTTATTACGATTCATATTATTTCAATGTTTCATGTGAAAAAAACTATTTGAGATAATATTTAATAATAAATTACTACTAAAATCTTAGGGCGTTAAACCCCACTAAATAAATTGTATCCTCATAATTTTAATCATCATTCACTAATGAAAATTGTTAAGGGAATTTATAAGGCAGACAAGAATTAAGACATAATTCCCAACTCAATGTCATGGATATAACTATAGAACTCATTTTTTACTTTTTAATAGGTATATATCAAAATTATTAACCTTCTTCTCTAAACACAACTTCTTAATTTTCTATAAGTATTAACATTTTCCTGAAACATACCTTTCATAGATTTATTTTCATGATCTTGTTTCCAACTAAACACTAAAACCAAAATGGTTATGATATTATAAAACAAAATCAAAGTAAAGGATCATATGAATTTTAAAACTAAATCCTAAGATGTATTCTCCCATGAAACCTTCATTTCAACCTATGATAATTTTCGATTCAACTATGAAATAATTTTATCATCCTATAACCCCTTCAATTTAACCTAGGATATCCATATTTATATTTCTATTTGGTTCTATAACCTAACTATTTATATATTAATTCATTACATTCTATTTAAATACTTTATAATGGTTCATAAAGGGAATGTGAATTACCAAAGAATATCCCTCTAGAGTGTAAAACCAGTTGTATAGTTAGACCTCCATTTCATGCACCTTATGAAGATCCAGTTAATACTCAACAAACCTTTTTTAGGTTTATTACCCCTAGGTGAATTTGTTCCAGAGTTTTCTTCCACTTTTTTGTATCCAAACAGAGATTTCATTGCATGGAAACCATACACTCTATGCCTTACCAATATTTTAGTTTTTTTTACATCTAGGATTATCCCTAGGGGTTTTCAATAATTCTCCCTAGTATTAAGCTCAACAAATTACTAAACTAATCCACAAAAATAACTAAACCCAACTCTAATACCAACTGAGGTGGCATGATAACATTTATATCATTTCACATTAATTAAAGATTACATCTTATAATAATCACATAATTCCAAAACTCAAAGTTTTATTGTGTTTGGTTGTTTAATATATATAATTTATATTATGATCATTTCTCTATAATCACATCATACTAAATCCCCTTCTAGACATCTCCTAGGTCATACTGATTTTCATAATATAAGGAATGGAAAACAAAAGAAAAGGGTGAGTTCAAACGCTCTGTAAAGAAAAAAATTATAATTTTTTATCAGGGGTTATATTATAAGCAGAAAAAAACATGAGCGTGGGAGAAATATTTGATTAAAAAAATACTTGGACCAATAAGTGTTTTCCATATAATTTCAAATGATCAAACATATACCATGATATAAGAGTTTGGAATCATGAAATAATAACCACGTGCCATAGAGAATATCAAAGGTGTATAACATAGAAATGTGGAATAATAATAATCATAGTCAATTATAAAATTGTGTATATATCCATTCCCAATTATATCCATGCACAATATTTGTGAGCATATCCAAATAGAAAACACACTCACTCATAGTCTTTAAGAGCATAAATAACTACAAATACACCCAGGAACAATCTTTTTGAGAATAAATAACCTCAAATACACTCACTCACAGTCTTTTTGAGCATAAAAAATTATAAATACACTCATTCATAGTATTTTTGATCATATTTAACCACAAATACACTCATGAACATGTGAACATAACTGACCACAATTATGTCCACACATGAATTCATTATCTCATGATATAAATATCCTTAACTAATTAATTGGAGGGATATATAGGAACTTATTGATAATATAATGATAATTCTTATTCATCTGATCCACAAACAATCAATCATATTTCAAATTATGAAGAACCCATGGAATGACAATGGGTTTTAAAACATTCCCAAATGGTATAACATAAAATGACCTCAAGTGCTAAATTAGTTGATACAAAAAATTCAATTACCTAAAAGTATTGATTGAATAGGAAATTAAGAAGGTGATTCATGAAGCATTAATCCAAATGATATATAAAATTCAAGTATATAAGGAAAATGGAAGCGAAATAAAAAAAGTGTTTTTATAAAACATTTTTAACATTAAAAAAATGAAGTTATGGGTAACTTTCAAAAGTTTATTTCAAGAAGTTGGAATGAAAACTTTTTCAAACATTATTTGGAAATAAATATCAATATTAGAACCTTTAAAAATACCTAATGATTTTTTGGTGGAAATTTAGAGTGAAAAATTAAACATATGACCAAAGAAAAAAAAACCTTTAATATTCTAAAATACATTTGTTGAAACCCACACCATAAAAAGAGTAATAAAACTTCTTATTAAAAATTGATTAATATAAATATAAAGATCAAAACAAATAATAAATATTTATATTTTAAAATAATAATAGATAATATTAGTGGGAATAAAAAATATAGGCATATAAGAAAAATGGCATATTAGCAAGGATGTGAATTATTCTTGACAAAGTTATATTTTTTTGAGAAATAAATTCATCATGAAAGAAGATTTAAATTAATAAAGTCATTTTTACTAGATAGGATGATAAATTATCATATAATAAAAATTTAATGTGGAATAACTCAAGAAGCAAAGAAATAATTTCAATAAGAAACATTATAACTTAAAAAAGGGGATTTTAGTTATCAATATCTTTTCGAGCTTTGGTATCTTTTGAATTGAAAATACATTAAAGGATAGAAATTAAAATTGATTTTTAAAACCCTTAAATTTAATTAATGTTATTATAAAAGGAATCCATATGGTAGTATATACATCACAAAATATTAAACAAGTGGTGAATATGACTAACATCTCAAAGAATGAAAACTGAGACGAGAAAAACCCTTACAACTTGGGTAATATATGAATTAAAATAACATGAAAGAGAGTTGGTAAAATATAATTATAAATAAAATTATTAAGTTTTATTTATAATTAAATAATTCAATGAGGTAGTAATTACACCATGTAAAGGAATAATATGTGAAAAATATAAAATCATGCCTTAATGAAGGGAATTTGAGGTGAAAATCCTTACTAAAATCTCAACTTCTATGAATGCATATTAACAAAAAATATAATAAAAAAAATATCATAATATCTTATTTAAGACCTTATTAATATATATAACCTTTTAATTTTTTTTAAATATAATCATTCATTATACATTAATTAGTTAGTTATCATTTATTTTCATCATTGGATGTTGGTATTTTTTGATTTTTTCACACATGTTTCATAATGGTGATGTTAAACACCTTTATTTGATACCATGTTCATAATTATAAAATTATAAAATGCATTTAAATCATTTTTTTCAATTATTTATGCATTACCAAGTTCATTTGATGAAAACTATGGGCATGGTTTGAGGGAATAAGATCCATGATAGGCTTGTTTTGGGTAATTTATCGATATCAATGGATTATTTTATAATGATTATATATTTTTGTATAATATTTTTTAAAAAATATTTATCATATATATTAATACTTAATGTCATATATTTTCATCAAATATATTTTATAACCATCCATGTAAGGAGGTGATGAAAATAAAACACGTCATCTAAGGAGGTGGTAGTCCACACGTATACATGAGCAACGATTTCATTTTATAACAAATGGGAGGGAAGGAAGGAAAATAATTATTTATCTTTATGTAATATTAATTATGTAAAAAATATAATTATTAAATAAATATATTCTTATAACCAACCATGTGAGTTGATTATGAAAAACAAAATAGGTGGTTTATGGAGGCGGTAGTCCGCACGTACACATGGATGGCATATTAATTTTTCTAAAGAGAAGGGAGGAAGGTAGGTAATGATTATTACATAAATATAATCACACCTAATTATACTAATGAATTTTTTTTTATTATTTTATAATGGTATAATATACTTTTAGGTATAAGAAGAATAATTAAATAATAGAAATTAAAAGGAGGGATTTTAGGATTTTTACCTCACTCCTTGGAATAACTCTTTTGTAAATCAGATTAATATTTTGAGGGATGGTCCTTTGAGGACAATATAGACTCTAGGAAATTAATAGGAGTGCTGGGGAGGAATTTGGGAAGATTTATGCTGAACTATTGTGATTTTGGTATGAGGAGAAGTGGGGTGGTAAATGGATCCTCTTATAAGTAAGAGGAGTGACTTTTTTTGTAATAAGAGTTTCACTATTCAAGGAAAGTGGACCCAAAAGTTAATAATAATTGATATTGGGATGAGTCAAATCTCATAAAACCCTGAAAAACTCATTTTATGACATGTTTTTTAACCTATATTATGTATTTACCCCTTAGATTTAACCCTTTTACCTTTTTAACTATTATTCTGATAACTATTTTTTACATCAGAAATTTATTTTTTATGCCTAAAATGAAAATGGACCTTATTACCTATTTTATAAATTATAATAAAAAATAAAAGAAATGTTTTATCAGATACAATTTTTAAAATTGATAACTGTTAATTCTAAAATAATAATTATTTAATGTATTAAAAAGTTTTAGTGAAAAATATAATGTATGTTCTACAATGTAAAATATAGGTATGTAATTTAAACTTAATATTTTTAGACATATAATTTTACTAATAAAAAATATATTTTTTCAAGATTTTTTTAATAAATTTTAAGTTATTCTTATACCATAATGATTTCATAAAATTCACAGTATTTGTAAAAACGGTATTTTGTACTATTCACCTAAAAAATAATCTTTAAAAAAATGCTAAAAATTAATCCTAATGACCTTGGAAAATGATATTTCTTAGTGACCAAGTAAAATTTTCTATATTATATACAAAATCTCAATTTGGTCACTATCCTAGTTTCAATTTGTCTATTTTTCTCATTAGTGATGACTATGACACCTCCCTTTATGGGAATAACCTTAAAAGGGATGACCCAAACACAATGAAAAATCAGAAATATGTTTTGAGAATCTAATAATTTAATTATCTTATCTCTCACCACCCATTTCATGTTAGGATTGAGTCTCCTCTGGACTTATATCCTTGGTTTATGATTATACTCTGTGATAATTTTATATATGAATTAATAAGGGTTGATTCCATTGATATCATAAATGGTTTATCATATAACATACTTATAATTATTCAAAACAATCAATAAACTTTCCCCTTCAATTTCATGAAGATCAATAGAAATGATGATATTCAGTGTGAATCTATATCCTAAAAATGAATATTTCAAATTATCTGGAAGTGGTTTAAGCTCAATATGTGGTACCTCTTAACTACAATAAAGAGTCTTTGGCCTTGGTAGATCAAGGTATTAATTGTGTCTTTAAAATAAAAAATGATAGCTAGACAACACCCATTCCTCACTATTGTCTATAGTGGAAAAATCATAACACTCAGAACTCATATCTTAAGTAAATATTTTTCCTTAGAAAAATCATGTAAATGATCCAATTTTTTTTCCACATACTCATCAAAATGTTCATCAACACCACACACATCAATTTAAAAACAAAGTTCTTAAATATATGACTTACTTCATTGCATTTCCACGAAATTTAATAAATCCTCATCAAGAAGATAAAAATAGTCCTCATGTTTCAGCATCTACACTGTAGTTTAGTTATTATAAAGTGTAGGTTCCTTTGGATTTTTGAAAACATTAAATTCCTTGGTTTACTAACTAAATTTGAAAATCAGTTTCTCTTAAGATACATTAATCACAACTCTTATTATAGAAAGGAAATTCATACACAGAATGAACAGGGATTCCTTATTACACTCTATATATAAGATGAGAAAAACAGCAGGTTAAAAAAACTTTCCAACCCCCAGACCATATACCCTAACCATAGTGTGTGTGATGAAATAATCAGTTAGTTGTAGCACAATAGTGGTAGGCTTCAATTTTCCCAATCTCAATAGTTGAAATAGCTAGCAAGGAATCAAATTGAAACTTGCACCAAGGAGTAAGGAAGGTCACCTAAGCAATTGAGTTGACCATTGTTCCTTAATGTAAAATAAATAATAAAACTCCGTAGATCATTGAGTTGTGGTGGGAATTTATTTTAAACAACAACACTACACTCTCAGTGAGTCTGTATATAGAAAAATCCTCAAGTTATTTCTTATTTGAAATAATTATATTGATATATTCTAAATATGAAGGTATATCAATTAAATCTTGAATAAATGGGATGTTTTCTTGGATATTATTGAAAAGACTAAGGAACTTGATAAGTTTAGATTTTTGAATTTTCTATTTCAATTTTTGAGGGAATGGGATGGGTGGGGTATAATTATTCAAGACTGTGGCCACACCCTTAGTTTCTTCAAGAATATTTTCCTTTCCTTTGTCATTTTTCATTTTTAAATATTTTTATTCTTTTTTTTCAAGTGAAATAGGTGGATTTTATTTTTAGCATTGTATTCCACAATTAATTATTTTGTAAGTTGTAGATTTTGGTTTTTAGTTTCTTCCATCTTTTCATTTTCAATCTTTATGTTTATTCTAGGTTCCTCCTAAGTTTTTAGACCACTCCTTATTTTTATTTCCATGATTTTTTCTCTCAATTTCACCTATATTGTACTAGGAAACTTACCATTTTATCTTCCTCTTTATTTTTTAACCATGTGACTAATTTGTATTTGCAAATTATTTATGAAATTTTTGAAAGTAGTTCATTATGATTCTATATTATAATTATGTCTTTAATCTTGATCATACATACAATTTATCATTTTCTACATGAGAACTTATAAATTAGTTTTTAAATTTGATGACTCTACCCTATGTTTATTTTGAAACTATTTCCTAGGTTATTGTTGAAAACTAGGAGAAACATATTTTATAACCGCTCTATGCACATTTAAATAGTGGTTTGGGTGATTACTATAGCCTTGGTTATAGGTAATTGAGAAATAATCATCCCTATTCTATATTCTAAGGCTATATTTATTGAAATTACCAGTTTTATTGATTTGGGTAGGCCTATAAAAGTTAGGACAATAAGAGTCAGAATCCGTAAACATGACACAGTGATGACATTATTCCCTAAGTGAATTTTCACTGGAAATTACAATATCATGTGGATGGGTTTATTGAAAAGATTTTTTGTATTTTGGTGTATGTTTCTCCTTCTAGAACATTTGTTTTATAATTTTTTTGAATGTGTATTGAAAATCCATTTAATCTGTTTAGTTATTTTATCACAAAATTATCCTCTAGGGAAATGATAAAAATTTATTTGATTATATGGGATGATACCAATATAAAAAGTTTACATGATGAAATATTAAGAAAATCTATAGTTTGGACATTATTTAAGAAGTCCCCTAAATATGTACCAAGTTTCATGGAATAACTCACCCTAATATTTCACAAAACTAGTGGTCTTATGTCTGATTTTAATTGTCAACCTCATAGGGTATAATTTCATAGAAAAATCATTCAATACCTAATATAAAGTTTCAAACATATCCTTTTATAACTATTGAAACCATATTATTTCTCTTAGGATAGAATGAAAAAACTCTCATTTTCAGATGTTCCCAACTCTTCCCTCAAAGTGGTATCTTTTTCACCACAATGTAAAAATCCCTAAATAAGTCTATAAAATCTTCATTGGTAATTCCATTAAAGAATGGAATTATGGAGAACCGAGTGTGTTTAATGTCACAATTTCTAGACTGAGGTGTCAACCTAATGCATGAAGGATTACGTTAAACCATGATCAAATTTAACTCCCTAATCGTATGCCTCTCATTGAATTTTTATCTAGGATAATGTGTAATAACATTTTCTTAATAATCAAATACCTCCCTATTATATTTCATTTTGTATTTATTTTTTAGAGAACTCAATTGTTTTTTCAATTTTAGGAATTAAAGGTTCCATGTTTTTAGATTTTTTTTATGTTTTTATGGGAATAATATGTTTTAGAACATATTTTTTCTATTTATTTTTTTTGAAAATATATTGGATGACTCTTTTAAAATTTTTATCATGATTCTTTTTTAGCTTTGCTGATCATGCCTTATTCAAAAATGACACCAAAAAATTTCTCTACTTTTCATTAAACCAAAAAATTTTGTTAATATTTTCTTATTTAAAATTAGTATAGTGTTAGTTAGGGTTGATCCATGGGAAAGGAATGATAATAAGTTTGAGTGACCAAGGGAAAGAAAAAGAAAAAAAGAAAAAAAACTAGCAAGAAAGTGAAAAAATAGTGATGAAGAAATATTGTTTAGGAAACCAATGAGAAAGAAATTATGATATGTATAGAGATAATAAGTTCAATAGTGAATAAGTCCAGGTAAATGATTTACTAATAGAAATTTTTATTGACCAATAACTATAACATATCATCAATTGAGTAAAAGTATACTGAACCAATATCCATTGAAAATATTTTATTCTTAAGTTTTTAAGTATCAAACAAGTGAAGGTTAATCCCCATAGCTTGTCATTTATGAAAATCAATACTGTCATAAAGGACGAGTAAATGAATCACCTAGAACAAACTGTCACTCACCCATGGTGTGCTTCCCTTCATTTGATTTCAAAATTTCTTATAAAAATATTTTAAAGCAGAATTTTTCTTAATAGTTTCAAAATAGTGAACAAGATCAACTATCATTAATTTTTTATCATTGAAAATGTTATTGCTAGGAAGAATTACAAGAAGGAATGTGATCCAATAAGAAATTATGACATGATCAAAGAGAATTAAGAGTAAGAGAACAATATAATTAACTATTCACAGTTTGGACAACAAACATCTTATAAACAATAATTTTAAAAAATAAATTCATTAGAATGGAAGTAAAAACAATAGATAGATAAAAAAATAGGAATAGGTTTAAGGAAAGGAATAAAATCTCCTTCACTGAGTTGATTATCATCCTCTCCAAGCTCTCTTTTCATAACTATGATCTACCTAGTTTATGATCTGTGATCCTCTAGTCTTCAATGGTATAATGTGTTGACCCCCCTTTCCTTTAGAGTGTGTCTCTAATTAATCACAATTCACCTAGTCTATATCTTATAGTCACTTGCTTTACTCATATATCCTAGTTTTCTATGTGGTTCACTATTCACTGATCCTCCTCCTCCTCATATAACTCATACTGAACCCCAAACTAACTTTTCTCCTCCTAGATGTGGGTAGGACTCTCCTCTATGTATCTTGGTTTAAGCGCTTCTAGAAAAGTCTAAAATCTTCTGTAACATATCCCCATATTCGATCTCAACCCCCCCTTCCTTGAATTTTCCAATTTTTATTTTCCATTTTAATTTTATGTCTCGCAGACCTAAGATTCAATAAGGATGAAAATAAACCCAAAACAAAATACATAGTAATTCATTTAAAAACGAGAGTCAGGTTACAAGTAGGGTTTTTAAATTATTCAATAATTTTTAAACATTAAAATTAATTCCAAAAATTTATTCTCAAAATTAGATAAGGGGATATTGAAAGAATTAATTTCAAGAGGAAACTCATTTAAAAATTACTTCAAAAATATATTAAAGTGAAAAATTTATTAAAACTAATAAAAAAATAGGCTCTTGAAACATGTATAATTTAAAACCAAGAACCCTAGTACATTTAAGAACCAAATCACTCATTATCCTTAAAATAATAAATGAATTTCTAATCTAATAATAAGTCAAAAAATCATAAAAAATATACTATATGAAATTATTTTGACATAAATTCTTCAATTAATTCCTCCCATGGATTGGAAAAAGTGTATAAAAAATAGGACATATCAAAAGGGGTGAGATTAAATGCTCATTAAGGGAAGGAATTATCAAATTGACATCAAAGGTTATACAATAAGTATAAAAAACATGAGCATGTGAGAAGTATCTTATTAAAAGGGACATGAACCAATAAGAGTTATCCATGTAATCTCAAATGATCAAACACATACCACAAAATAAGAGTGCAGAATCAATAAAAAAAAATCACATTCCATGGATCTTATTAAAGGAGTATAACATAAAAATGTGGTATTAGAAAAAGCAAAGGAAATTATAAAATTATGGACATATCCATTCACAATTATATCTACTTACAGTCTTTGCAAGCTTTTCTAAACCATACATACACTCATACATATTCATTATTAGCATATCTAAAATAAAATACACTCACACACAGTATTTGTGAGAATAGATAACTAAAAATAAACCCACTCATAGTATTTTTGAGCATAACTAGCCACAATACACTCACACATAGTCTTTTTGAGCATAGATAATCATAAATAAAATCATACACAGTCATGTGAACATACTTAACCACTATTATGTCTAAAAACGATCATTATATCATGATATAAAAATCCTTAACCAATACATTGGAGAGAGATATAAGACCCCATACATCACATAATGATAATACTTATTCATGCAAGCTGCACAAAATCAATAATATATCAAATCATGAAGATCCCATGGAAAGAAAATAGATTTCTTAACATTCCAAAATGGTATAAAATAAAATGACCTCGATAGTTAGATCAATTGAAACCAAAAAATAAATTACCCAAAATTAGTTTTTCAAAAGATAATTTAGAGGGTGATTCAAGAAAAAATACTCCAAATGAGATATACACTTTGGGGGAAAATAGGAAAATAGAATCCGAATCATTAAAAAAGTTTTCATAATACATGTTTAACATTATAAAAAATAAAGTTACGAGTCACTTTCAAAATTTTCTTTCAAAAAGTTGATATGATTTTTTTAAACATTATTTGGAAATAAATATCAAAAATGTAACCTTGAAAAATATATAAAAGTTTTCTAGGGGAAATCTGGAGTGAAAAATAAAACATATGATCATGGAAGGAAAAACCTTTAATATTTTAAAATACATTTGTGGAAACCCATATCATAAAAGGGTAATAAATATTTTTTTTTGAAATGAGATAAATATAAATATGAATATCATATGAAATAATACATATTTATATTTCAAAATAATGAAGGAGAACATTTTCATGAAGAAATAATATGGACGTAAAATGGAAATGGTTTATTAGAAAGAATAAAAATTATTCTTAACAATGTTATAATTATATGAGAAAGAAATTCATCACAAAAGGATCTTTGAACTAAAAAAATTCATTTTAACTAGATAGGAATAGAAATTACCATACAATAAAATCTTAGTTTGGAATAACCCAAGCATGGAAGAAATAATTTCAAGAAGAAATATTATAACTTAGAGAAAGGATAATTGAATAATCAACATCCATTGCAACTTTGGTATATTTTGAATCGAAAATACATCGATGGAGAGAACTTTAAATGGATTTTTAAACCTCTTAAATTTCATTCAAGGTATAATTAAAGGAATCCATAAGAAATTATATACACAAAACAAAATAGAACAAGTGGTGAATATGACATATGTCTGAAAGAATGGAAAGTGAGACGAGAAAAACCCTCAATACTTGGATCATATATGAATTAAAAGAACATGAAGTATAGATTGTGAAATGGAAATTTAAATCACATTATTATGGTTTATTTATGATTAAATAATTCAATGGGTCATTAATTACTCCCTGTAAAGAAGAATAGGTGTAAAATATGAAATCATTCCTCCATGAAGGGAAGTTGCGATGAAAACCTTTACCTTAACTCTCAGCTTATAAAAATGAACTTTAACCTCCTGTATAATAAAAAACCACATTAATAACTTATTTTATAACCTTATTTATATCTATAACATTTTACACTCTTTAATTATAATAATTCATTAGTTAGTTATTATTTATTTTTTCATCATTAGATGTTGGTAAATTTTGATTGTTTCACACTTGATTCATAATAGCGACGATGAAAACCATTATTTGATACCGAGTTCATTTTTAAGAAATTATAAAATACATTTAAAACATTTTTTTGAAATTATTTGTGCATCCCCATGTTCATTTTATGGAATCGATGGGCATGGTTTGAGGGAACGAGATCCATTATGATCTTATTTCAGGTACTTTATTGATATCAACAGATTACTTTATAATGTTTATAAATTTTTGTGTCAAAATTTTAGAATAATATTAATTAAATATATTAATAATTAATATAATATATATTCATCAATATATTTTATAATCATCCATGTAAGGTGGTGATGAAAATGAAACACATCATCTATTGAGGTAGTAGTCCGCTTGTACGCACGAGCAACATTTTCATATTCTAAGGAATGGGAGGGAAGGAAGGTAGGTAATGATTTAGCTTTATAGAATCTTAATTATGCTACAAATATTTTATTTACTCATTAAATACATTCTTATCACTAACCATGTTATGTGGTGATGAAAAATGAAATACGTCATTCATAGAGGCAGTAGCTCACACATATTCATGGATGACATATTAATGTTTCTATGGAAAAGGGAGGAAGGTTGGTAATTATTATTCCATCAATATAATAACAATTAAATATATTAATGATACTGATTTTATTATTTTATTATGTCATAATATAATTTTATATAGAATAATAAGACTTAAATGAATAGAAATGAAAAGGAGTGATTTGGTAATTTTTACATTACTCCTTCGAATAATTTATTGTAAATTGGATTAAACATTTATGATGTGGTCCTTTGAGGAGAATATAGTATCTATGATGTGAATATGAGTTTTGGGGAGGTATTTGGTCATATTTTTTTCTAACTAAGGGATTAGTGGTATGTGGAGAATTGGGGCAGTGAATGGATCCTTTTATAAGTGAGAGGACCAATAATTTTATAATAAGAGGTGAACTATTCAAGGAAAGTGGCTAAAAAAGTGGGACATAATGGAGAATGGTATGAATTTGGGTTGGTAAATCCCTAAAATACTCATTTAAAGACACGTTTTTAACAATTTTTTGGTCTTTTACCCCTTATATTTAACCCCTTTACCATTTTAACGTTTTTTGTGGTAACTAATTTTTACCTTAGTAAATTATTTTTTATGCCTAAAAATAAAATGGACCTTATTAAAAAATTTGGACCTTTTGATTCCAAATATGGAATAAATTTTATTAGATACAATTTCTAAAAGTGATAAAAATTAATTCTAAATTAATAAATGTTTAACGCATTAAAAATAATTTTAGAGAATAATATAACATAAGTTCTAAAATGTTAAATATAGGCTTTCGAATTAAAGTTAATATTTTCAAATATAAAATTTTACTTATAAAATACATATTTGGTCAAGAAAAAATTTGAATAATTATTAATTTATTCTTATTCCCTAATGAAATAATAAAATTTATAATATTTGTAAAAACAATATTTTTCATTATTCACCTGAAAATCAATCTTTTCAGAAAAACCCAAAAAACTCATCATAATCTGATATTTTTATGATGAATCCAAAAATGAAGTTCATTATTTCAAATTATAATTCTAAAATTTTGTAATTTTACTTTTAAAAGGAAACATAAAATATCATGAACCTGTTTTTATAGGAAAATCACTTTTTCATATATTAACTGATTTTATTATTATTTTCTATAAATTACTAATTAAATTTTTGTTAACCTATTATTTATATAAAAAATATAATTTATCATTATATAAAAATAATATATTTAATTTCTTAAAATATAAATGCATAAAAACATAAGAAGATAATTTTTAGAAAAATAAATTTTTAAACATAAAATGATCTTATTAGTTACTTAGATATACTAATTGAATTTCATCAGTGCATTAGTATTAAAAATGAACTTTATTATTTATTTAAAGTTGAAATGTGAAATGCATAAAATATATTTCATATATATAAATTACTTATTATATTAATAATTACATGTTTATATCATCTTAATTTCTACTTACACAACCATTCAAGATCTCTATGTAATACCCAAGGATATGATATGATATGGTGGTAGTCATGAGTGGCAGTTCAGATAGTATGGATCTTATGGAAATTTCAATGATATTAAACTTATCTAAAAAATGATTTCTCATAAACTATAATTTTTGATGTTTTCTTTGGTATTGGTCTAATGAAAACCCTAGTGATGCTACCTCCATTCCAAGATCAGATAAATGATTTTCATAAATAATTATTATACTAATGGATTATATTGCTTCTTATTCTATATATATTTCACATTGTAATAAATTTTGTTTATACCTGCTAATTTAATGGCTATATTATAGTGATATTATTTAATAATTAAACTTTTATCTTAATAAAATTTATTACGATTCATATTATTTCAATGTTTCATGTGAAAAAATCTATTTGAGATAATATTTAATAATAAATTACTACTAAAATCTTAGGGCGTTAAACCCCACTAAATAAATTGTATCCTCATAATTTTAATCATTATTCACTAATGAAAATAGTTAAGGGAATTTATAAGATAGAAAATAATTAAGACATAATTCCCAACTCACTGTCATGGATACAACTATAGGACTCATTTTTTACATTTTAATAGGTATATGTCAAAATTATTAACCTTCTTCTCTAAACACAACTTCTTAATTTTCTATAAGTCTTAAAATTTTCCAGAAACATACCTTTCATAGATTTATTTTCATGATCTTGTTTCCAACTAAACACTAAAATCAAAATGGTTATGATATTATAAAACAAAATCAAAGTAAAGGATCATATGAATTTTAAAACTAAATCCTAAGATGTCTTCTCCCATGAAACCATCATTTAAACCTATGATAATTTTCGGTTCAACTATTACATAATTTGATCAACCTATAACCCCTTCAATGTAACCTAGGATATCCATATTTATATTTCTATTTGGTTCTATAACCTAACTATCTATATATTAATTCATTATATTCTTTTTAAATACTTTATAATGGTTCATAAAGGGAATGTGAATTACCAAAGAATATCCCTCTAGAGTGTAAAACCAGTTGTATAGTTAGACCTACTTTTCATGCACCCTATGAAGATCCAGTTAATACTCAACGAACCTTTTTTAGGTTTATTACCCCTAGATGAATTTGTTCCAGAGTTTTCATCCACTTTTTAGTATCCAAACAGGGATTTCATTCCATGGAAACCATACACTCTATACCTTACCAATATTTTAGTTTTTTTCCTACATCTAGGATTATCCCTAGCGGTTTTCACTAATTATCTCTAGTATTAGAATCAAAAAATTACTAAACTAATCCTCAAAAATAACTAAGCCCAACTCTGATACCAACTGAGGTGGCATGATAACATTTATATCATTTCACATTAATTAAAAATTACATCTTATAATAATCACATAATTCAAAGACTCAAAGTTTTATTGTCTTTGGTTGTTTGATACATAAAATTTATATTGTGGTTATTTCTCTATAATCACATCATACTAAATCCCCTTATAGACATCTCCTAGGTTATACTCTTTTTCATAATATAAGGAATGGAAAACAAACGAAAAGGGTGAGTTCAAACGCTCTGTAAAGAAAAAACATATAATTTTTTATCAAGGGTTATATTATAAGCATAAAAAAACATGAGCGTGGGAGAAATATTTGATTAAAAAATACTTGGACCAATAATTGTTTTCCATATAATTTCAAATGATCAAACATATACCATGGAATAAGAATTTGGAATCATGAAATAATAATCACGTGCCATAGAGAATATCAAAGGTGTATAGCATATAAATGTGGAATAATAATAATCATAGTCAATTATAACATTGTGTATACATCCATTCCCAATTATATCCATGCACAATCTTTGTGAGCATATCTAAATAGAAAACACACTCACTCATAGTCTTTAAGAGCATAAATAACTACAAATACACCCAAGCACAATCTTTTTGAGAATAAATAACCTCAAATACACTCACTCACAGTCTTTTTTAGCATAAAAAATTACAAATACACTCATTCCTAGTATTTTTGATCATATTTAACCACAAATACACTCATGAACATGTGAACATAACTGACCACAATTATGTCCACACATGAATTCATTATCTCATGATATAAAGATCCTTAAATAATTAATTGGAGGGATATATAGGACCTCATCTATCACATAATGATAATTCTTATTCATTTGAGCCACAAAAAATCAATCATATTTAAAATTATGAAGAACCCATGGAATGAAAATGGGTTTTAAAACATTCCCAAATGGTATAACATAAAATGACCTCAAGTGCTAAATCAGTTGACATAAAAAATTAAATTACCTAAAAGGATTGATTGACAAGGGAATTTAGAAGGTGATTCATGAAGCATTAATCTAAATGATATATAAAATTCATGTATATAGAGGAAAATGGAAGTGAAATAAAAAAATGGTTTTTATAAAACATTTTTAACATTAAAAAAATGAAGTTATGGGTAACTTTCAAAAGTTTATTTCAAGAAGTTGGAATGAAAACTTTTTAAAACATTATTTGGAAATAAATATCAATATTAGAACCTTGAAAAATACATAAAGATTTTTCGGGGGAAATTTAGAGTGAAAAATTAAACATATGACCAAAGAAGAAAAAACCTTTAATATTCTAAAATACCTTTGTTGAAACCCACATCATAGAAAGAGTAATAAAACTTCTTATTGAAAATTGATTAATATAAATATAAAGATCAAAATAAATAATAAATATTTTTATTTTAAAATAATAATAGATAATATTAGTGGGAATAAAAAATATAGGCATAGAAGAAAAAGGGCATATTAGCAAGGATGTGAATTATTCTTGACAAAGTTATATTTTTTTGAGAAATAAATTCATCATGAAAGAAGATTTAAATTAATAAAGTCATTTTTACTAGATAGGATGATAAATTATCATATAATAAAAATTTAATGTGGAATAACTCAAGAATCAAAGAAATAATTTCAAGAAGAAACATTATAACTTAAAAATGGGGATTTGAGTTATCGATGTCTTTTCTAGCTTTGGTATCTTTTGAATCGAAAATACATTAAAGGATAGAAATTAAAATTGATTTTTAAAACCCTTAAATTTAATTAATGTTATTATAAAAGGAATCAGTATGGTAGTATATACATCACAAAATATTAAACAAGTGGTGAATATGACTAACGTCTCAAAGAATGAAAAATGAGACGAGAAAAACCCTCACAACTTGGGTAATATATGAATTAAAATAACATAAAAGAGAGATTGTGAAATATAATTATAAATAAAATTATTAAGTGTTATTTATGATTAAATAATTCAATGAGGTATTAATTACACCATGTAAAGGAATAATATGTGAAAAATATGAAATCATGCCTTAATGAAGGGAATTTGAGATGAAAATCCTTACTAAAATCTCAACTTCTATGAATGCATATTAACCAACAATATAATAAAAAAAACTATCATAATATCTTATTTAAGACCTTATTAATATATATAACCTTTTAAAATTTTTAAATATAATCATTCATTATACATTAATTAGTTAGCTATCATTTATTTTCATCATTAGATGTTGGTATTTTTTGATTTTTTCACACATGTTTCATAATGGTGATGTTAAATACCTTTATTTGATACCAAGTTCATAATTAAAAAATTATAAAATTAATTTAAATCATTTTTTTCAATTATTTATGCATTACTAAGTTCATTTGATGAAAAATAAGGGCATGGTTTGAGGGAATAAGATCCATGATATGATTGTTTTGGGTAATTTATCGATATCAAGGGATAATATTATAATGATTGTATATTTTTGTATAATATTTTTTAAAAAATATTTATCATATATATTAATACTTAATATCATATATATTCATCAAATTTATTTTATAACCATCCATGTAAGGAGGTGATGGAAATAAAACACGTCATCCAAGGAGGTGGTAGTCCACACGTATACACGAGCGACGATTTCATTTTATAACAAATGGGAGGGAAGGAAAGAAAATAATGATTTATCTTTATATAATATTAATTATGTAAAAAATATAATTATTAAATAAATATATTCTTATAACCAACCATGTGAGTTGATTATGAAAAACAAAATAGGTGGTTCATGGAGGCGGTAGTCTTCACATACACATGGATGACAAATTAATTTTTCTAAAGAGAAGGGAGGGAGGTAGGTAATAATTGTTACATAAATATAATAACACCTAATTATACTAATTATAAATATATTATTATTTTATAATGGTATAAAATACTTTTATGTATAAGAAGAAGAATTAAATAATAGAAATGAAAAGGAGGGATTTGAGGATTTTTACCTCACTCCTTGGAATAACTCTTTTGTAAATCAGATTAATATTTTGAGGGATGGTCCTTTGAGGACAATATAAACTCTAGGAAGTGAATAGGAGTGCTGGGGAGGGATTTGGGAAGATTTATTCTGAACTATTGTGACTTTGGTCTGAGGAGAAGTGGGGTGGTGAATGGATCCTTTTATAAGTAAGAGGGGTGACTTTTTTTGTAATAAGAGTTTCACTATTCAAGGAAAGTGGACCAAAAAGTTAATAATAATTGATATTGGGATGAGTCAAATCTCATAAAATCTTGAAAAACTCATTTTATGACATGTTTTTTAACCTATATTATGTATTTACCCCTTAGATTTAACCCTTTTACTTTGTAAATATTATTGTGATAACTATTTTTTACATGTGGAATTTATTTTTTATGCCTAAAAAGAAAATGGACCTTATTACCTATTTTATAAATTATAATAAAAAATAAAAGAAATGTTTTATCAGATACAATTTTTAAAATTGATAACTGTTAATTCTAAAATAATAATTATTTAATGTATTAAAAATTTTTAGTGAAAAATATAATGCATGTTCTAAAATGTAAAATATAGGTATGTAATTTAAACTTAATATTTTTAGACTTATAATTTTACTACTAATATATATATTTTTTCAAGAAAAAGTTTTTATAAATTTTAAGTTATTCTTATACCCTAATGATTTCATAAAAGTCACAGTATTTTTAAAAACGGTATTTTGAACTATTCACCTAAAAAATAATCTTTAAAAAAAGACTAAAAATTTATCCTAATGACCTTGTAAAATGATATTTCTTAGTGACCAAGTAAAATTGTCTATATTATACACAAAATCTCAATTTGGTCACTATCCTAGTTTGAATTTGTCTGTTTTTCTCATTAGTGATGACTATGACACCTCCCTTTATGGGAATAACCTTAAAAGGGTTGACCCAAGCACAATCAAAAATCAGAAATATGTTTTGAGAATCTAATAATTTAATTATCTTATCTCTCACCACCCATTTCATGTTAGGATTGAGTCTCCTCTGGACTTATATCCTTGGTTTATGATTATACTCTGTAATAATTTTATATATGAATTAATAAGGTTTGATTCCATTGATATCATAAATGGTTTATCCTATAACATACTTATAATTATTAAAAACAATCAATAAACTTTCCTCTTGAATTTAATGAAGATCAATATAAATGATGATATTCAGTGTGAATCTATATCCTAAAAATGAATATTTCAAATTATCTGGAAGTGGTTTAAGCTCAACATGTGGTACTTCTTAACTACAAGAAAGTGTCTTTGGCCTAGGTAGATAAAGGTATTGATTGTGCCTTTAAAATAAAAAATTATAGCTAGACAACACCCATTCCTCACTATTGTCTATAGTGGAAAAATCACAACACTCAGAACTCATATCTTAAGTAAATATTTTTCCTTAGAAAAATCATCTAAATGATCCAATTTTTTTCCACATACTCATCAAAATGTTCATCAACATCACACAAATTAATTTCAAAACAAATTTCTTAAATCTATGACTTACTTCATAGATTTTACATGAAATTTAATAAATCCTCCTCAAGAAGATAAAAATACTCCTCATGTTTCAGTATCTACACTGTAGTTTAGTTCTTATAAAGTGTAGGTTCCTTGGGATTTTTGAAAACATTAAATTCCTTGGTTTACTAACTAAATTTGAAAACCAGTTTCCCTTAAGATACATTAATCACAACTCTTATTATAGAAAGGAAATTCATACACAGACTGACCAGGGATTCCTTATTACACTCCATATCTAAGATGAGAAAACCAGCAGGTTAAAAAAAGTTCCAACCCCCAGACCATATACCCGAACCATAATGTGTGTGATGAAATAATCAGTTAGTTGTAGCACAATAGTGGTAGGCTTTAGTTTTCCCAATACCAATAGTTGAAATATCTAGCAAGGAGTCAAATTGAAACTTGCACCAAGGAGTAAGGAAGGTCACCTAAGCAATTGAGTTGACTATTGTTCCTTAATGTAAAATAAATAATAAAACTCCCTAGATCATTGAGTTGTGGTGGGAATTTATTTTAAATAACAACACTACACTCTCAGTGAGTCTGTATATAGAAAAATCCTCAAGTGATTTCTTATTTGAAATAATTATTTTGAGAGATTCTAAATATGAAGGTATATCAATTAAATCTTGAATAAATGGGATGTTTTCTTGGATATTATAGAAAAGACTAAGGAAATTGATAAGTTTATATTTTTGAATTTTCTATTTCAATTTTTGAGGGAATGAGTTTGGTGGGGTATAATTATTCAAGACCGTGGCCACACCCTTAGTTTCTTCAAGAATATTTTCCTTTCCTTTGTCTTTTTTCATTTTTAAATATTTTTTTTCTTTTTTTTTCAAGTGAAATAGGTGGATTTTATTTTTAGAATTGTATTCCACAATTAATTATTTTGTAAGTTGTAGATTTTGGTTTTTAGTTTCTTCCATCATTTCATTTTCAATCCATATGTTTATTCTAGGTTCCTCCTAAGTTTTTAGACCACTCCTTATTTTTATTTCCATAATTCTTTCTCTCAATTTCACCTATCTTGTACTAGGTATCTTACCATTTTATCTTCCTCTTTATTTTTTAACCATGTGACTAATTTTTATTTGCAAATTATTTATGAAATTTTTGAAAGTAGTTCATTATGATTCTATATTATAATTATGTCTTGCATCTTGATCATACATACAATTTATCATTTTCTACATGAGAACTTATAAATTGGTTTTTGAATTTGATGACTCTACCCTATGTTTATTTTGAAACTATTTCCTAGGTTGTTGTTGAAAACTAGAAGAAACATCTTGTATAACCGCTCTATGCACATTTCAATAGAGGTTTGGGTGATTACTATAGCCTTGGATATAGGTAATTGATAAATAATCATCCATATTCTATATTCTAAGGCTATATTTATTGAAATTACCAGTTTTATAGATTTGGGTAGGCCAATCAAAGTTAGGACAATAAGAGTCAGAATCAGTAAATATGACACATTGATGGCATTATTCCCTAAGTGAATTTTCACTGGAAATTACAATATCATGTGGATGGGTTTATTGAAAAGATTTTTTGTATTTTGGTGTATGTTTCTCATTCTAGAACATTTGTTTTATAATTTTCTTGAATGTGTATTGAAAATCCATTTAATATATTTAGTTATTTTATCACAAAATTATCCTCTAGAGAACTGATAAAAATTTATTCGATTATATGGGATGATACCAATATAAAAAGTTTACATGATGAAATAGTAAGAAAATCTATAGTTTGGAAATTATTTAAGAAGTCCCCTAAATATGTACCAAGTTTCATGGAATAACTCACCCTAATGTTTCACAAAACCAGTCGTCTTATGTCTGATTTTAATTTTTAACCTCCTAGGGTATAATTTCATAAAAAAATCATTCAATACCTAATATAAAGTTTCAAACATATCCTTTTATAACTATTGAATCCACATTATTTCCCTTAGGATAGAATGAAAAAACTCTCATTTTCAGATGTTCCCCACTCTTCCCTCAAAGTAGTAGTTGTTTCACCACAATGTAGAAATCGCTAAATAAGTCTATAAAATCTTCATTGGTAATTCCATTAAATAATGACATTATGGAGAATCGAGTCTGTTTAATCTCATAATTTCTAGACTAAGGTGTCAGCCTAATGCATGAAGGATTACGTTAAACCATGGTCAAATTTAACTCCCTAATCCTATGCCTCTCAATGAATTTTTATCTAGGATAATGTGTAATAACACTTTCTTAATAATCCAATACCTCCCTATTATATTTCATTTTGTATTTATTTTTTAGAGCACTGAATTGTTTTTCAATTTTAGGAATTAAAGGTTCCATGTTTTTAGATTTTTTTTATGTTTTTATGGGAAAAATATATTTTAGAAAATATTTTGTCTATTTATTTTTTTTAAAAATAGTTTTGATGATTCTTTTAAATTTTTTATCATGATTATTTTTTAACTTTGCAGATCATGCCCTATTCAAAAATGACACCAAAAAATTTCTCTACTTTTCATTAAACCAAAAAATTTTGTTACTTATTTTCTTATTTAAAATTAGTACAAAGTTAGTTAGGGTTGATCCATGGGAAAGAAATGATAATAAGTTTGAGTGACCAAGGGAAAGAAAAAGAAAAAAAGAAAAAAAACTAGCAAGAAAGTGAAAAAATAGTGATGAAGAAATATTGTTTAGGAAACCAATGAGAAAGAAATTATGATATGTATAGAGATAATAAGTTCAATAGTGAATAAGTCCAGGTAAATGATTTACTAATAGAAATTTTTATTGACCAATAACTATAAAATATCATCGATTGATTAAAAGTATACTGAACCAATATCCATTAAAAATATTTTATTCTTAATTTGTTAAGTATCAAACAAGTGAAGGTTAATCCCCATATCTTGTCATTTATGAAAATAAATACTGTCACAATGGACGAGTAAATGGATCACCTAGAACAAACTGTCACTCACCCTTGGCGTGCTTCCCTTCATTTGATTTCAAAATTTCTTATCAAAATATTTTAAAGGAGAATTTTTCTTAACAGTTTCAAAATAGTGAACAAGATCAACTATCATTAATTTTTTATCTTTGAAAATGTTATTACTAGGAATAATTACAAGAAGAAATGTGATCCAACAAGAAATCATGACATGATCAAAGAGAATTAAGAGTAAGAGAACAATATAATTAGTTATTCAGAGTTTGGATAACAAACATTTTATAAACAATAATTTTCAATAATAAATTCATTAGAGTGGAAGTAAAAACAATAGATAGATAACAAAAATAGGAATAGGTTTATGGAAAGGAATAAAATCTCCGTCACTGAGTTGATTATCATCCTCTCCAAGCTCTCTTTTCATAACTATGATCTACCTAGTTTATGATATGTGATCCTCCAGTCTCCAATGGTATAATGTGTTGATCCCCCTTACCTTTAGAGTGTGTCTCTAATTAAGCACAATTCACCTAATCTCTAGCTTATTGTCAATTTCTTTATTCACATATCCTAGTTTTCTATGTGGTTCACTGTTCACTGATCCTCCTCCTCCTCATATAACTCATACTGAACCCCAAACTAAATTTTCTCCTCCTAGATGTGGGCAGGACTCACCTCTATGTATCTTGGTTTAAGATCTTATAGAAAACTCTAAAAGCTTCTGTAACATCTCCCTATATTCGATCTCAACCCCCCCTTCCTTGAATTTTCCAATTTTTTATTTTCCATTTTAATTTTAAGGCTCGCAGACCTAAGATTCAATAAGGATGAAAATAAACCCAAAACAAAATACACAGTAATTCATTTAAAAATGATAATCAGGTTACAAATAGGGTTTTTAAATTATTTAATAATTTTTAAACATTAAAATTAATTCCAAAAATTTATTCTCAAAATTAGATAAGGGGATATTGAAAGAATTAATTTCAAGAGGAAACTCATTTAAAAATTACTTCAAAAATATATTAAAGTGAAAAATTTATTAAAACTAATAAAAAAATAGGCTCTTGAAACATGTATAATTTAAAACCAAGAACCCTAGTACATTTAAGAACCAAATCACTCATTATCCTTAAAATAATAAATGAATCTATAATCTAATAATAAGTTTAAAAATCATAAAAAATATATTATATAAAATTATTTTGATATAAAATCTTCAATTAATTCCTCCCATGGATGGGAAAAAGTGTATAAAAAGTAGGCCACATCAAAAGGGGTGAGCTCAAATGCTCATCAAGGGAAGGAATTATCAACATGACATCAAAGGTTATACAATAAGTATAAAAAACATGAGCATGTGAGAAGTATCTTATTAAAATGGACATGAACCAATAAGAGTTATCCATGTAATCTCAAATGATCAAACACATACCACAGAATAAGAGTGCAGAATCAATAAAAAACAATCACATGTCATGGATCTTATTAAAGGCGTATAACATAAAAATGTGGTATTAGCAAAAGCAAAATAAATTATGAAATTATGGACCTATCCATTCACAATTATATCTATTTACAGTCTTTGCAAGCTTTTCTAAACCATACATACACTCACAAATATTCATTATTAGCATAGCTAAAAGAAAATACACTCACACACAATATTTGTTAGAATAGATAACTAAAAATAAACCCACTCATAGTATTTTTGAGCATAACTAGCCACAATACACTCACACATAGTCTTTTTGAGCATAGATAATCATAAATAAAACCATACACAGTCATGTGAACATACTTAACCACTGTTATGTCTAAAAACAATCATTATATCATGATATAAAAATCCTTAACCAGTGAATTTGAGAGAGATATAAGACCCCATACATCACATAATGATAATACTTATTCATGCACACTGCAAAAAATAAATCATATATCAAATCATGAAGATCCCATGGAAAGAAAATATATTTCTTAACATTCCAAAATGGTATCAAATAAAATGACCTCAATAGTTAGATCAATTGAAAACAAAAAATAAATTACCCAAAATGAGTTTTTCAAAAGATAATTTAGAGGGTGATTCAAGAAAAATTACTCCAAATGAGATATACACTTTGGGGGAAAATAAGAAAATAAAATCAGAATCATTAAAAAAGTTTTCATAATACATGTTTAACATTATAAAAAATAAAGTTATGAGTCACTTTCAAAATTTTCTTTCAAGAAGTTGACATGATTTTTTTAAACATTATTTGGAAATAAATATCAAAAATGGAACCTTGAGAAATATAGAAAAGTTTTCTAGGGGAAATATGGAGTGAAAAATAAAACATATGATCATGGAAGGAAAAACCTTTAATATTTTAAAATACATTTGTGGAAACCCATATCATAAAATGGTAATAAATATTATTTTTGAAACGAGATAAATATAAATATGAATATCATATGAAATAATATATATTTATATTTCAAAATAATGAAGGAGAAAATTTTCATGAAGAAATAATATGGACGTAAAATGAAAATGGTTTTTTAGAAAGAATAAAAATTATTCTTAACAATGTTATAATTTTATGAGAAAGAAATTCAGCCCAAAAGGATCTTTGAACTAAAAAAATACATATTAACTAGATAGGAATAAAAATTACTATACAATAAAATCTTAGTTTGGAATAACCCAAGCATGGAAGAAATAATTTCAAGAAGAAACATTATAACTTAGATAAAGGATAATTGAGTTATCAACATCCATTGTAAATTTGGTATATTTTGAATCAAAAATAGATCAAAGGAGAGAACTTTAAATGGATTTTTAAACCTCTTAAATTTCATTAAAGGTATAATTAAAGGAATCCATAAGAAATTATATACACAAAAAAAAATAGTACAAGTGGTGAATATGACATATGTTTGAAAGAATGGAAAGTGAGAGGAGAAAAACCCTTACTACTTGGATCATATATGAATTAAAAGAACATGAAGTATAGATTGTGAAATGGAAATTTAAATCACATTATTATGGTTTATTTATGATTAAATAATTCAATGGGTCATTAATTACTCCATATAAAGAAGAATAGGTGTAAAATATGAAATCATTCCTCAATGAAGGAAAGTTGCGATGAAAACCTTTACCTTAACTCTCAGCTTATACAAATGAACTTTAACCTCCTGTATAAGAAAAAACCACTTTAATAACTTATTTTATAACCTTATTTATATCAATAAATTTTTTCACTCTTTAATTATAATAATTCATTAGTTCGTTGTTATTTATTTTGTCATCATTGGATGTTGGTAAATTTTGATTGTTTCACACTTGATTCATAATAGCGACGATGAACACCATTATTTGATACCAAGTTAATTTTTAAGAAATTATAAAATACATTTAAACCATTTTTTTTAAAATTATTTGTGCATCCCCATGTTCATTTTATGGAATCGATGGGCATGGTTTGAGAGAACAAGATCCATTATGATCTTGTTTCAGGTACTTTATTGATATCAACAAATTACTATATAATGTTTATAAATTTTTGTGTCATAATTTTAGAATAATATTAATCACATATATTAATAATTAATATCATACATATTCATCAATATATTTTATAATCATCTATGTAAGGTGGTGACAAAAATGAAACACATTGTCTATTGAGGTAGTAGTCCGCTTGTACGCACGAGCGACATTTTCATATTCTAAGGAATGGGAGGGAAGGGAGGTAGGTAATGATTTAGCTTTATAGAATCTTAATTATGCTATAAATATTTTATTTACTCATTAAATACATTCTTATCACTAACCATGTTATGTGATGATGAAAAATGAAATACATCGTTCATAGAGGCAGTAGCTCACACATATTCATGGATGACATATTAATTTTTGTAAGGAAAAGGGAGGTAGGTAGGTAATTATTATTCCATCAATATAATAGAAATTAAATATACTAATGATACTGATTTTATTATTTTATTATGTCATAATATACTTTTATATATAATAAGAAGACTTAAATGAATAGAAATGAAAAGGAGTGATTTGGGAATTTTTACATTAATCCTTCGAATAATTTATTGTAAATTGGATTAAACATTTATGATGTAGTCCTTTGAGGATAATATAATATCTATGATGTGAATATGAGTTTTGGGGAGGTATTTGGTTATATTTTTTTTCTAACTAAGGGAATAGTGGTGTGTGGAGAATTGGGGTAGTGAATGGATCCTTTTATAAGTTAGAGGACCGACAATTTTATAATAAGAGGTGCACTATTCAAGGAAAGTGGCTAAAAAAGTGTGAAATAATGGAGAATGGTATGAATTTGGGTTGGTAAATCCCTAAAATACCCATTTAAAGACACGTTTTTAACAATATTTTGGTCTTTTACCCCTTAGATTTAACCCCTTTACCATTTTAACGTTTTCTGTGGTAACTAATTTTTACCTTAGTAAATTATTTTTTATGCCTAAAAATAAAATGGACCTTATTAAAAAATTTGGACCTTTTGATTCCAAATATGGAATCAATTTTACTAGAAATTTTTTCTAAAAGTGATAAAAATTAATTCTAAATTAATAAATGTTTAACGCATTAAAAACAATTTTAGAGAATAATATAACATAAGTTCTAAAATGTTAAATATAAGCTTTCAAATTAAAGTTAATATTTTTAAATATAAAATTTTACTTATAAAATACATATTTGGTCAAGAAAAAAGTTTAATAATTATTAATTTGTTCTTATACCCTAATGAAATCATAAAATTTATAATATTTGTAAAAACAATATTTTTCATTATTCACCTGAAAATCAATCTTTTCAGAAAAACACAAAAAACTCATCATAAGCTGATATTTTTATGATAAATCCAAAATTGAAGTTCATTATTTCAAATTATAATTCTAAAATTTTCTAATTTTACTTTTAAAAGAAAACATAAAATATCATGAACCTGTTTTTATAGGAAAATCACATTTTCATATATTAACTCATTTTATTATTATTTTCTATAAATTACTAATTAAATTATTGTTAACCTATTATTTATATAAAAAATATAATTTATAATTATATAAAAATAATATATTTAATTTCTTAAAATATAAATGCATAAAAACATAAGAAGATATTTTTTAGAAAAATGAATTTTTAAACATAAAATGATCTTATTAGAAACTTGGATATACTTATTGAATTTCATCAGTGCATCAGTATTAGAAATGAACTTATTATTTATTTAAAGTTGAAATGTGAAATTCATAAAATATATTTCATATATATAAATTACTTATTATATTAATAATTACATGTTTATATCATCTTAATTTCTACTTACACAACCATTCAAGATCTCTATGTAATACCCAAGGATATGATATGATATGGTGGTAGTCATGAGTGGCAGTTCAGATAGTATGGATCTTATGGAAATTTCAATGATATTAAACTTATATAACAAATGATTTCTCATAATCTATAATTTTTGATGTTTTCTTTGGTCTTGGTCTAAGGAAAACCCTAGTGATGCTACCTCCATTCCAAGATCAGATAAATGAGTTTCATAAATAATAATTATACTACTGGATTCTATTACTTCTTATTCTATATATATTTCACAATGTAATCAATTTTGTTTATACCTGCTAATTTAATGGCAATATTATAGTGATATTATTTAATAATTAAAATTTTATCATAATAAAATTTATTACGATTCATATTATTTCAATGTTTCATGTGAAAAAAACTATTTGAGATAATATTTAATAATAAATTACTACTAAAATCTTAGGGCGTTAAACCCCACTAAATAAATTGTATCCTCATAATTTTAATCATCATTCACTAATGAAAATAGTTAAGGGAATTTATAAGGCAGACAAGAATTAAGACATAATTCCCAACTCAATGTCATGGATAAAACTATAGAACTCATTTTTTACTTTTTAATAGGTATATATCAAAATTATTAACCTTCTTCTCTAAACACAACTTCTTAATTTTCTATAAGTATTAACATTTTCCTGAAACATACCTTTCATAGATTTATTTTGATGATCTTGTTTCCAACTAAACACTAAAACCAAAATGGTTATGATATTATAAAACAAAATCAAAGTAAAGGATCATATGAATTTTAAAACTAAATCCTAAGATGTCTTCTCCCATGAAACCTTCATTTCAACCTATGATAATTTTCGATTCAACTATGAAATAATTTTATCATCCTATAACCCCTTCAATTTAACCTAGGATATCCATATTTATATTTCTATTTGGTTCTATAACCTAACTATTTATATATTAATTCATTACATTCTATTTAAATACTTTATAATGGTTCATAAAGGGAATGTGAATTACCAAAGAATATCCCTCTAGAGTGTAAAACCAGTTGTATAGTTAGACCTCCATTTCATGCACCTTATGAAGATCCAGTTAATACTCAACAAGCCTTTTTTAGGTTTATTACCCCTAGGTGAATTTGTTCCAGAGTTTTCTTCCACTTTTTTGTATCCAAACAGAGATTTCATTGCATGGAAACCATACACTCTATGCCTTACCAATATTTTAGTTTTTTTTACATCTAGGATTATCCCTAGGGGTTTTCAATAATTCTCTCTAGTATTAAACTCAAAAAATTACTAAACTAATCCACAAAAATAACTAAACCCAACTCTGATACCAACTGAGGTGGCATGATAACATTTATATCATTTCACATTAATTAAAAATTACAGCTTATAATAATCACATAATTCCAAAACTCAAAGTTTTATTGTGTTTGGTTGTTTACTACATAAAATTTATATTATGATCATTTCTCTATAATCACATCATACTAAATCCCCTTCTAGACATCTCCTAGGTCATACTGATTTTCATAATATAAGGAATGGAAAACAAAAGAAAAGGGTGAGTTCAAACGCTCTGTAAAGAAAAAACTTATAATTTTTTATCCGGGGTTATATTATAAGTAGAAAAAAACATGAGCGTGGGAGAAATATTTGATTAAAAAAATACTTGGACCAATAAGTGTTTTCCATATAATTTCAAATGATCAAACATATACCATGATATAAGAGTTTGGAATCATGAAATAATAACCACGTGCCATAGAGAATATCAAAGGTGTATAACATAGAAATGTGGAATAATAATAATCATAGTCAATTATAAAATTGTGTATATATCCATTCCCAATTATATCCATGCACAATATTTGTGAGCTTATCTAAATAGAAAACACACTCACTCATAGTCTTTAAGAGCATAAATAACTACAAATACACCCAGGAACAGTCTTTTTGAGAATAAATAACCTCAAATACACTCACTCACAGTCTTTTTGAGCATAAAAAATTACAAATACACTCATTCATAGTATTTTTGATCATATTTAACCACAAATACACTCATGAACATGTGAACATAACTGACCACAATTATGTCCACACATGAATTCATTATCTCATGATATAAATATCCTTAACTAATTAATTGGAGGGATATATAGGACCTTATTTATAATATAATGATAATTCTTATTCATCTGATCCACAAAAAATCAATCATATTTCAAATTATGAAGAACCCATGGAATGAAAATGGATTTTAAAACATTCCCAAATGGTATAACATAAAATGACCTCAAGTGCTAAATCAGTTGATACAAAAAATTCAATTACCTAAAAGTATTGATTTACTAGGAAATTAAGAAGGTGATTCATGAAGCATTAATCCAAATGATATATAAAATTCAAGTATATAGAGGAAAATGGAAGCGAAATAAAAAAAGTGTTTTTATAAAACATTTTTAACATTAAAAAAATGAAGTTATGGGTAACTTTCAAAAGTTTATTTCAAGAAGTTGGAATGAAAACTTTTTCAAACATTATTTGGAAATAAATATCAATATTAGAACCTTTAAAAATACATAATGAATTTTTGGAGGAAATTTAGAGTGAAAAATTAAACATATGACCAAAGAAGAAAAAACCTTTAATATTCTAAAATATATTTGTTGAAACCCACATCATAAAAAGAGTAATAAAACTTCTTATTAAAAATTGATTAATATAAATATAAAGATCAAAACAAATAATAAATATTTATATTTTAAAATAATAATAGATAATATTAGTGGGAATAAAAAATATAGGCATATAAGAAAAAGGGCATATTAGCAAGGATGTGAATTATTCTTGACAAAGTTATATTTTTTTGAGAAATAAATTCATCATGAAAGAAGATTTAAATTAATAAAGTCATTTTTACTAGATAGGATGATAAATTATCATATAATAAAAATTTAATGTGGAATAACTCAAGAATCAAAGAAATAATTTCAATAAGAAACATTATAACTTAAAAAAGGGGATTTGAGTTATCGATATCTTTTCGAGCTTTGGTATCTTTTGAATTGAAAATATATTAAAGGATAGAAATTAAAATTGATTTTTAAAACCCTTAAATTTAATTAATGTTATTATAAAAAAAATCCATATGTTAGTATATACATCACAAAATATTAAACAAGTGGTGAATATGACTAACATCTCAAAGAATGAAAACTGAGACGAGAAAAACCCTTACAACTTGGGTAATATATGAATTAAAATAACATGAAAGAGAGTTGGTAAAATATAATTATAAATAAAATTATTAAGTTTTATTTATGATTAAATAATTCAATGAGGTAGTAATTACACCATGTAAAGGAATAATATGTGAAAAATATAAAATCATGCCTTAATGAAGGGAATTTGAGATGAAAATCCTTACTAAAATCTCAACTTCTATGAATGCATATTAACAAAAAATATAATAAAAAAAATATCATAATATCTTATTTAAGACCTTATTAATATATATAACCTTTTAAATTTTTTTAAATATAATCATTCATTATACATTAATTAGTTAGTTATCATTTATTTTCATCATTGGATGTTGGTATTTTTTGATTTTTTCACACATGTTTCATAATGGTGATGTTAAACACCTTTATTTGATACCAAGTTCATAATTAAAAAATTAAAAAATTAATTTAAATCATTGTTTTCAATTATTTATGCATTACCAAGTTCATTTGATGAAAACTATGGGCATGGTTTGAGGGAATAAGATCCATGATAGGCTTGTTTTGGGTAATTTATCGATATCAATGGATTATTTTATAATGATTATATATTTTTGTATAATATTTTTTTAAAAATATTTATCATATATATTAATACTTAATGTCATATATTTTCATCAAATATATTTTATAACCATCCATGTAAGGAGGTGATGAAAATAAAACACGTCATCTAAGGAGGTGGTAGTCCACACGTATATACGAGCAACAATTTCATTTTATAACAAATGGGAGGGAAGGAAGGAAAATAATTATTTATCTTTATATAATATTAATTATGTAAAAAATATAATTATTAAATAAATATATTCTTATAACCAACCATGTGAGTTGATTATGAAAAACAAAATAGGTGGTTTATGGAGGCGGTAGTCCGCACGTACACATGGATGGCATATTAATTTTTCTAAAGAGAAGGGAGGAAGGTAGGTAATGATTATTACATAAATATAATCACACCTAATTATACTAATGAAAGATATTTTATTATTTTATAATGGTATAATATACTTTTAGGTATAAGAAGAAGAATTAAATAATAGAAATTAAAAGGAGGGATTTTAGGATTTTTACCTCACTCCTTGGAATAACTCTTTTGTAAATCAGATTAATATTTTGAGGGATGGTCCTTTGAGGACAGTATAAACTCTAGGAAATGAATAGGAGTACTGGGGAGGGATTTGGGATGATTTATGCTGAACTATTGTGATTTTGGTCTGAGGAGAAGTGGGGTGGTGAATGGATCCTCTTATAAGTAAGAGGAGTGACTTTTTTTGTAATAAGAGTTTCACTATTCAAGGAAAGTGGACCCAAAAGTTAATAATAATTGATATTGGGATGAGTCAAATCTCATAAAACCCTGAAAAACTCATTTTATGACATGTTTTTTAACCTATATTATGTATTTACCCCTTAGATTTAACCCTTTTACTTTTTTAACTACTATTCTGATAACTATTTTTTACATCAGAAATTTATTTTTTATGCCTAAAAAGAAAATGGACCTTATTACCTATTTTATAAATTATAATAAAAAATAAAAGAAATGTTTTATCAGATACAATTTTTAAAATTGATAACTGTTAATTCTAAAATAATAATTATTTAATGTATTAAAAAGTTTTAGTGAAAAATATAATGTATGTTCTACAATGTAAAATATAGGTATGTAATTTAAACTTAATATTTTTAGACATATAATTTTACTAATAAAAAATATATTTTTTCAAGATTTTTTTTAATAAATTTTAAGTTGTTATTATACCATAATGATTTCATAAAAGTCACAGTATTTGTAAAAACGATATTTTGTACTATTCACCTAAAAAATAATCTTTAAAAAAAGGCTAAAAATTAATCCTAATGACCTTGGAAAATGATATTTCTTAGTGACCAAGTAAAGTTTTCTATATTATATACAAAATCTCAATTTGTTCACTATCCTAGTTTCAATTTGTCTATTTTTCTCATTAGTGATGACTATGACACCTCCCTTTATGGGAATAACCTTAAAAGGGATGACCCAAACACAATGAAAAATCAGAAATATGTTTTGAGAATCTAATAATTTAATTATCTTATCTCTCACCACCCATTTCATGTTAGGATTGAGTCTCCTCTGGACTTATATCCTTGGTTTATGATTATACTCTGTGATAATTTTATATATGAATTAATAAGGGTTGATTCCATTGATATCATAAATGGTTTATCCTATAACATACTTATAATTATTCAAAACAATCAATAAACTTTCCCCTTCAATTTCATGAAGATCAATAGAAATGATGATATTCAGTGTGAATCTATATCCTAAAAATGATTATTTCAAATTATCTGGAAGTGGTTTAAGCTCAATATGTGGTACCTCTTAACTACAATAAAGAGTCTTTGGCCTTGGTGGATCAAGGTATTAATTGTGTCTTTAAAATAAAAAATGATAGCTAGACAACACCCATTCCTCACTATTGTCTATAGTGGAAAAATCATAACACTCAGAACTCATATCTTAAGTAAATATTTTTCCTTAGAAAAATCATGTAAATGATCCAATTTTTTTCCACATACTCATCAAAATGTTCATCAACATCACACACATCAATTTAAAAACAAAGTTCTTAAATATATGACTTACTTCATTGCATTTCCACGAAATTTAATAAATCCTCCTCAAGAAGATAAAAATAGTCCTCATGTTTCAGCATCTACACTGTAGTTTAGTTCTTATAAAGTGTAGGTTCCTTTGGATTTTTGAAAACATTAAATTCCTTGGTTTACTAACTAAATTTGAAAACCAGTTTCTCTTAAGACACATTAATCACAAATCTTATTATAGAAAGGAAATTCATACACAGAATGAACAGGGATTCCTTATTACACTCTATATATAAGATGAGAAAAACAGCAGGTTAAAAAAACTTTCCAACCCCCATACCATATACTCTAACCATAATGTGTGTGATGAAATAATCAGTTAGTTGTAACACAATAGTGGTAGGCTTCAATTTTCCCAATCTCAATAGTTGAAATAGCTAGCAAGGAATCAAATTGAAACTTGCACCAAGGAGTAAGGAAGGTCACCTAAGCAATTGAGTTTACCATTGTTCCTTAATGTAAAATAAATAATAAAACTCCGTAGATCATTGATTTGTGGTGGGAATTTATTTTAAATAACAAAACTACACTCTCAGTGAGTCTGTATATAGAAAAATCCTCAAGTGATTTCTTATTTGAAATAATTATATTGAGATATTCTAAATATGAAGGTATATCAATTAAATCTTGAATAAATGGGATGTTTTCTTGGATATTATTGAAAAGACTAAGGAACTTGATAAGTTTAGATTTTTGAATTTTCTATTTCAATTTTTGAGGGAATGGGATGGGTGGGGTATAATTATTCAAGACTGTGGCCACACCCTTAGTTTCTTCAAGAATATTTTCCTTTCCTTTGTCATTTTTCATTTTTAAATATTTTTATTCTTTTTTTTCAAGTGAAATAGGTGGATTTTATTTTTAGCATTGTATTCCACAATTAATTATTTTGTAAGTTGTAGATTTTGGTTTTTAGTTTCTTCCATCATTTCATTTTCAATATTTATGTTTATTCTAGGTTCCTCCTAAGTTTTTAGACCACTCCTTATTTTTATTTCCATGATTTTTTCTCTTAATTTCACCTATATTGTACCAGGAAACTTACCATTTTATCTTCCTCTTTATTTTTTAACCATGTGACTAATTTGTATTTGCAAATTATTTATGAAATTTTTGAAAGTAGTTCATTATGATTCTATATTATAATTATTTCTTGCATCTTGATCATACATACAATTTATCATTTTCTACATGAGAACTTATAAATTAGTTTTTAAATTTGATGACTCTACCCTATGTTTATTTTGAAACTATTTCCTAGGTTATTGTTGAAAACTAGGAGAAACATATTGTATAACCGCTCTATGCACATTTCAATAGTGGTCTGGGTGATTACTATAGCCTTGGTTATAGTTAATTGAGAAATAATCATCCCTATTCTATATTCTAAGGCTATATTTATTGAAATTACCAGTTTTATAGATTTGGGTAGGCCTATCAAAGTTAGGACAATAAGAGTCAGAATCAGTAAACATGACACAGTGATGACATTATTCCCTAAGTGAATTTTCACTGGAAATTACAATATCATGTGGATGGGTTTATTGAAAAGATTTTTTGTATTTTGGTGTATGTTTCTCCTTCTAGAACATTTGTTTTATAATTTTTTTGAATGTGTATTAAAAATCCATTTAATCTGTTTAGTTATTTTATCACAAAATTATCCTCTAGGGAAATGATAAAAATTTATTTGATTATATGGGATGATACCAATATAAAAAGTTTACATGATGAAATATTAAGAAAATCTATAGTTTGGACATTATTTAAGAAGTCCCCTAAATATGTACCAATTTTCATGGAATAACTCACCCTAATATTTCACAAAACTAGGTGTCTTATGTCTGATTTTAATTGTCAACCTCATAGGGTATAATTTCATAGAAAAATCATTCAATACCTAATATAAAGTTTCAAACATATCCTTTTATAACTATTGGAACCATATTATTTCCCTTAGGATAGAATGAAAAAACTCTCATTTTCAGATGTTCCCAACTCTTCCCTCAAAGTGGTATCTTTTTCACCACAATGTAAAAATCCCTAAATAAGTCTATAAAATCTTCATTGGTAATTCCATTAAATAATGGCATTATGGAGAACCGAGTGTGTTTAATCTCATAATTTCTAGACTGAGGTGTCAACCTAATGCATGTAGGATTACGTTAAACCATGATCAAATTTAACTCCCTAATCGTATGCCTCTCATTGAATTTTTATCTAGGATAATGTGTAATAACATTTTCTTAATAATCAAATACCTCCCTATTATATTTCATTTTGTATTTATTTTTTAGAGCACTCAATTGTTTTTTCAATTTTAGGAATTAAAGGTTCCATGTTTTTAGATTTTTTTTATGTTTTTATGGGAATAATATGTTTTAGAACATATCTTGTCTATTTATTTTTTTTGAAAATATATTGGATGACTCTTTTAAAATTTTTATCATGATTCTTTTTTATCTTTGCTGATCATGCCTTATTCAAAAATGACACCAAAAAATTTCTCTACTTTTCATTAAACCAAAAAATTTTGTTAATATTTTCTTATTTAAAATTAGTATAGTGTTAGTTAGGGTTGATCCATGGGAAAGGAATGATAATAAGTTTGAGTGACCAAGGGATAGAAAAAGAAAAAAAGAAAAAAAAACTAGCAAGAAAGTGAAAAAATAGTGATGAAGAAATATTATTTAAGAAACCAATGAGAAAGAAATAATGATATGTATAGAGATAATAAGTTCAATAATGAATAAGTCTGGGTAAATGATTTACTAATAGAAATTTTTATTGACCAATAACTATAAAATATCATCGATTGAGTAAAAGTATACTGAACCAAAATCCATTGAAAATATTTTATTCTTAATTTGTTAAGTATCAAACAAGTGAAGGTTAATCCCCATAGCTTGTCATTTATGAAAATCAATACTGTCACAAAGGACGAGTAAATGAATCACCTAGAACAAACTGTCACTCACCCTTGGTGTGCTTCCCTTCATTTGATTTCAAAATTTCTTATCAAAATATTTTAACGTAGAATTTTTCTTAATAGTTTCAAAATAGGGAACAAGATCAACTATCATTAATTTTTTATCATTGAAAATGTTATTGCTAGGAAGAATTACAAGAAGGAATGTGACCTAACAAGAAATTATAACATGATCAAATAGAATTAAGTGTAAGAGAAAAATATAATTAACTCTTCATAGTTTGGACAACAAACATTTTATAAAAAATAATTTTCAATAATAAATTCATTAGAATGGCAGTAAAAACAATAGATAGATAACAAAAATAGGAATAGGTTTAAGGAAAGGAATAAAATCTCCATCACTGAGTTGATTATCATCCTCTCCAAGCTCTCTTTTCATAACTATGATCTACCTAGTTTATGATCGGTGATCCTCCAGTATCCAATGGTATAATGTGTTGATCCCCCTTTCCTTTAGAGTGTGTCTCTAATTAAGCACAATTCACCTAGTCTCTAGATTATAGTCAATTTCTTTATTCACATATCCTAGGTTTCTATGTGGTTCACTGTTCACTGATCCTCCTCCTCCTCATATAACTCATACTGAACCCCAAACTAAATTTTATTCTCCTAGATGTGGGTAGGACTCACCTCTATATATCTTGGTTTAAGACCTTCTAGAAAACTCTAAAAGCTTCTGTAACATCTCCCCATATTCGATCTCAACCCCCCCTTCCTTGAATTTTCCAATTTTTATTTTCCATTTTAATTTTAAGGCTCGCCGAAATAAGATTCAATAAGGATGAAAATAAACCCAAAACAAAATACATAGTAATTCATTTAAAAATGAGAGTCAGGTTACAAATAGGGTTTTTAAATTATTCAATAATTTTTAAACATTAAAATTAATTCCAAAAATTTATTCTCAAAATTAGATAAAGGGATATTGAAAGAATTAATTTCAAGAGGAAACTCATTTAAAAATTACTTCAAAAATATATTATAGTGAAAAATTTATTAAAACTAATAAAAAAATATGCTCTTGAAACATGTATAATTTAAAACCAAGAACCCTAGTACATTTAAGAACCAAATCACTCATTATCCTTAAAATAATAAATGAATTTCTAATCTAATAATAAGTATAAAAATCATAAAAATATACTATATCAAATTATTTTGACATAAAATATTTAATTAATTCCTCCCATGGATGGGAAAAAGTGTATAAAAAATAGGCCATATCAAAAGGGGTGAGCTCAAATGGTCATTAAGGGAAGGAATTATCAACATGACATCAAAGGTTATACAATAAGTATAAAAAAACATGATCATGTGAGAAGTATCTTATTAAAAGGGACATGAACCAATAAGAGTTATCCATGTAATCTCAAATGATCAAACACATACCACAAAATATGAGTGCAGAATCAATAAAAAACAATCGCATGCCATGGATCTTATTAAAGGCGTATAACATAAAAATGTGGTATTAGCAAAAGCAAAGGAAATTATGAAATTATAGACATATCCATTCACAATTATATCTACTTACAATCTTTGAAAGCTTTTCTAAACCATATATACACTCATACATATTCATTATTAGCTTAGCTAAAAGAAAATACACTCATACATAGTATTTGTGAGAATAGATAACTAAAAATACACCCACTCATAGTATTTTTGAGCATAACTTGCCACAATACACTCACACATAGTCTTTTTGAGCATAGATAATCATAAATAAAATCATACACAGTCATGTGAACATACCTAACCACTATTATATCTAAAAACAATCATTATATCATGATATAAAAATCCTTAACCAATGCATTGGAGAGAGATATAAGACCCCATACATCACATAATGATAATACTTATTCATGCATGCTACACAAAATCAATCATATATCAAATCATGAAGATCCCATCGAAAGAAAATAGATTTCTTAAAATTCCAAAATGGTATCAAATAAAATGACCTCAATAGTTAGATCAATTGAAACTAAAAAATAAATTACCCAAAATAAGTTTTTCAAAAGATAATTTAGAGGGCGATTCAAGAAAAATTACTCCAAATGAGATATACACTTTGGGGGAAAATAGGAAAATAGAATCTGAATCATTAAAAAAGTTTTCATAATACATGTTTAACATTATAAAAAATAAAGTTACGAGTGAATTTCAAAATTTTCTTTCAAGAAGTTGACATGATTTTTTAAAACAAAATTTGGAAATAAATATAAAAAATGGAACCTTGAAAAATATATAAAAGTTTTCTAGGGGAAATATGGAGTGGAAAATAAAACATATGATCATGGAATGAAAAACCTTTAATATTTTAAAATACATTTGTGGAAACCCATATCATAAAAGGGTAATAAATATTATTTTCGAAATGAGATAAATATAAATATGAATATCATACGAAATAACACATATTTATATTTCAAAATAATGAAGGAGAAAATTTTCATAAATAAATAATATGAATGTAAAATGAAAATGGTTTATTAGAAAGAATAAAAATTATTCTTAACAAAGTTATAATTTTATGAGAAAGAAATTCATCCCAAAAGGATATTTGAACTAAAAAAATTCTTTTTAACTAGATAGGAACATAAATTACCATACAATAAAATCTTAGTTTGGAATAACCCAAGCATGGAAGAAATAATTTCAAGAAGAAACATTATAACTTAGAGAAAGGATAATTGAGTTATCAACATCCATTGCAAATTTGGTATATTTTGAATCGAAAATACATCAAAGGAGAGAACTTTAAATGGATTTTTAAATCTCTTAAATTTCATTAAAGGTATAATTAAAGGAATCTATAAGAAATTATATACACAAAACAAAATAGAACAAGTGGTGAATATGACATATGTCTGAAAGAATGGAAAGTGAGACGAGAAAAACCCTTACTACTTGGATCATATATGAATTAAAAGAACATGAAGTATAGATTGTGAAATGGAAATTTAAATCACATTATTATGGTTTATTTATGATTAAATAATTCAATGGGTCCTTAATTACTCTATTTAAAGAAGAATAGGTGTAAAATATGAAATCATTCCTCAATGAAGGGAAGTTGCGATGAAAACCTTTACCTTAACTCTCAGCTTATACAAATGAACTTTAACCTCCGGTATAATAAAAAACCACATTAATAACTTATTTTATAACCTTATTTATATCTATAACATTTTACACTCTTTAATTATAATAATTCATTAGTTAGTTATTATTTATTTTGTCATCATTGGATGTTGGTAAATTTTGATTGTTTCACACTTGATTCATAATAGCGAGATGAACACCATTATTTGATACCAAGTTCATTTTTAAGAAATTATAAAATAAATTTAATTTTTTTTAAAATTATTTGGGCATCCCCATGTTCATTTTATGGAATCTATGGGCATGGTTTGAGAGAACGAGATCCATTTTGATCTTGTTTCACGTACTTTATTGATATCAACAGATTACTTTATAATGTTTATAAATTTTTGTGTCATACTTTTAGAATAATATTAATTACATATATTAATAATTAATATCATATATATTCATCAATATATTTTATAATCTTCTATGTAAGGTGGTGATGAAAATGAAACACATCGTCTATTAAGGTAGTAGTTTGCTTGTATGCACGGGCGACATTTTCATATTCTAAGGAATGGTAGGGAAGGAAGGTGGGTAATGATTTAGCGTTATAGAATATTAATTATTCTATAAATATTTTATTTACTCATTAAACACATTGTTATCACTAAACATGTTATGTGGTGATGAAAAATGAAATACATTGTTCATAGAGGCAGTAGCTCACACATATTCATGGATGACATATTAATTTTTCTAAGGAAAAGGGAGGAAGGTAGGTAATTATTATTCCATCAATATAATAGAAATTAAATATACAACTGATACTGATTTTATTATTTTATTTTGTCATAATATACTTTTATATAGAATAAGAATACTTAAATGAATAGAAATGAAAAGGAGTGATTTGGGAATTTTTACATTACTCCTTCGAATAATTTATTGTAAATTGGATTAAACATTTATGATGTGGTCCTTTGAGGAGAATATAATATCTATGATGTGAATATGAGTTTTGGGTAGGTATTTGGTTATATTTGTTTCTAACTAAGGGAATAGTGGTGTGTGGAGAATTGGGGCAGTGAATGGATCCTTTTATAAGTGAGAGAACCGAAAATTTTATAATAAGAGGTGCACTATTCAAGGAAAGTGGCTAAAAAATGGGAAATAATGGAGAATGGTATGAATTTGGGTTGGTAAATACCTAAAATACTCATTTAAAGACACGTTTTAACATTTTTTGGGTATTTTACCCCTTATATTTAAGCCCTTTACCATTTTAACGTTTTCTGTGGTAACTAATTTTTACCATAGTAAATTATTTTTTATGCCTAAAAATAAAATGGACCTTATTAAAAAATTTAGACCTTTTGATTCCGAATATGGAATCAATTTTATTAGATACAATTTCTAAAAGTGATAAAAATTAATTCTAAATTAATAAATGTTTAACGCATTAAAAAAAATTTTAGAGAATAATATAACATAAGTTCTAAAATGTTAAATATAGGCTTTCAAATTAAAGTTAATATTTTTAAATATAAAATTTTACTTATAAAATACATATTTGGTCAATAGAAAAGTTTAATAATTATTAATTTATTCTTATTCCTTAATGAAATCATAAAATTTATAATTTTTGTAAAAATAATATTTTTCATTATTCACCTGAAAATCGATCTTTTCAGAAAAACCCAAAAAACAAATCATAAGCTGATATTTTTATGATGAATCCAAAAATTAAGTTCATTATTTCAAATTATAATTCTAAAATTTTGTAATTTTACTTTTAAAAGGAATCATAAAATATCATGAACCTGTTTTTATAGGAAAATCACTTTTTCATATATTAACTGATTTTATTATTATTTTCTATAAATTACTAATTAAATTATTGTTAACCTATTATTTATATAAAAAATATAATTTATCATTATATAAAAATAATATATTTAATTTCTTAAAATATAAATGCATAAAAACATAAGAAGATAATTTTTAGAAAATTGAATTTTTAAACATAAAATGATCATATTAGTTACTTAGATATACTAATTGAATTTCATCAGTGCATTAGTATTAAAAATGAACTTTATTATTTATTTAAAGTTGAAATGTGAAATGTATAAAATATATTTCATATATATAAATTACTTATTATATTAATAATTACATGTTTATATCATCTTAATTTCTACTTACACCACCATTCAAGATCTCTATGTAATACCCAAGGATATGATATGATATGGTGGTAGTCATGAGTGGCAGTTTAGATAGTATCGATCTTATGGAAATTTCAATGATATTAAACTTATCTAACAAATGATTTCTCATAAACTATAATTTTTGATGTTTTCTTTGGTCTTGGTCTAAGGAAAACCCTAGCGATGCTACCTCCATTACAAGATCAGATAAATGAGTTTCATAAATAATAATTATACTACTGGATTCTATTGCTTCTTATTCTATATATATTTCACAATTTAATCTATTTTGTTTATACCTCCTACTTTAATGGCTATATTACAGTGATATTATTTAATAAGTAAAATTTTATCTTAATAAAAGTTATTACGATTCATATTATTTCAATGTTTCATGTGAAAAAATCTATTTGAGATAATATTTAATAATAAATTACTACTAAAATATTAGGGCGTTAAACCCCACTAAATAAATTGTATCCTCATAATTTTAATCATCATTCACTAATGAAAATAGTTAAGGGAATTTATAAGATAGACAAGAATTAAGACATAATTCCCAACTCACTGTCATGGATACAACTATAGAACTCATTTTTTACTTTTTAATAGGTATATATCAAAATTATTAACCTTCTTCTCTAAACACAACTTCTTAATTTTCTATAAGTCTTAAAATTTTCCAGAAACATACCTTTCATAGATTTATTTTCATGATCTTGTTTCCAACTAAACACTAAAACCAAAATGGTTATGATATTATAAAAAAAAATCGAAGTAAAGGATCATATGAATTTTAAAACTAAATCCTAAGATGTCTTCTCCCATGAAACCTTCATTTCAACCTAGGATAATTTTCGGTTCCACTATGACATAATTTGATCAACCTATAACCCCTTCAATGTAACCTAGGATATCCATATTTATATTTCTATTTGGTTATATAACCTAACTATTTATATATTAATTAATTACATTCTATTTAAATACTTTATAATGGTTCATAAAGGGAATGTGAATTACCAAAGAATATCCCTCTAGAGTGTAAAACCGGTTGTATAGTTAGACCCACTTTTCATGCACCTTATGAAGATCCAGTTAATACTCAACGAACCTTTTTTAGGTTTATTACCCCTAAGTGAATTTGTTTTAGAGTTTTTATCCACTTTTTTGTATCCAAACAGGGATTTCATTGCATGGAAACCATAAACTCTATGCCTTACCAATATTTTAGTTTTTTTCCTACATCTAGGATTATACCTAGGGGTTTTCACTAATTATCGCTAGTATTAAACTCAAAAAATTACTAAACTAATCCAAAAAAATAACTAAACCCAACTCTAATACCAACTGAGGTGGCATGATAACGTTTATATCATTTCACATTAATTAAAAATTACATCTTATAATAACCAAATAATTCCAAAACTCAAAGTTTTATTGTCTTTGGTTGTTTACTACATAAAATTTATATTGTGATCATTTCTCTATAATCACATCATACTAAATCCCCTTATAGACATCTCCTAGGTCATACTCATTTTCATAATATAAGGAATGGAAAACAAAAGAAAAGGGTGAGTTCAAACTCTTTGTAAAGAAAAAACTTATAATTTTTTATCAAGGGTTAGATTATAAGCTGAAAAAAACATGAGTGTGGGAGAAATATTTTATTAAAAAATATTTGGACCAATAAGTGTTTTCCATATAATTTCAAATGATCAAACATATACCATGGCATAAGAGTTTGGAATCATGAAATAATAATCACGTGCCATAGAGAATATAAAAGGTATATAACATAGAAATTTGGAATAATAATAATCATAGTCAATTATAACATTGTGTATATATCCATTCCCAATTATATCCATGCACAATCTTTGTGAGCATATCTAAATAGAAAACACACTCACTCATAGTCTTTAAGTGCATAAATAACTATAAATACACCCAGGCACAATCTTTGCGAGAATAAATAACCTCAAATACACTCTCTCACAGTCTTTTTGAGCATAAAAAATTACAAATACAGTCATTAATAGTATTTTTGATCATATTTAACCACAAATACACTCATGAACATGTGAACATAACTAACCACAATTATGTCCACACATGAATTCATTATCTCATGATATAAAGATCCTTAACTAATTAATTGGAGGGATATATAGGATCTAATCTATCACATAATGATAACTCTTATTCATTGGAGCCACAAAAAATCAATCATATTTCAAATTATGAAGAACCCATGGAATGAAAATGGGTTTTAAAACATTCCCAAATAGTATAACATAAAATGACCTCAAGTGCTAAATCAGTTGACATAAAAAATTAAATTACCTAAAAGGATTGACTGACAAGGGAATTTAGAAGGTGATTCATGAAGAATTAATCTAAATGATATATAAAATTCAAGTATATAGAGTAAAATGGAAGCGAAATAAAAAAAGGGTTTTTATAAAACATTTTTAACATTAAAAGAATGAAGTTTGGGTAACTTTCAAAAGTATATTTTAAGAAGTTGGAATGAAAACTTTTTAAAACATTATTTGGAAATAAATATCAATATTAGAACCTTAAAAAATACATAAAGATTTTTTGGGGGAAATTTAGAGTGAAAAATTAAACATATGACCAAAGAATAAAAAACGTTTAATATTCTAAAATACCTTTGTTGAAACCCACATCATAAAAAGAGTAATAAAAATTCTTATTGAAAATTGATTAATATAAATATAAAGATAAAAATAAATAATAAGTATTTATATTTTAAAATAATAATAGATAATATTAGTGGGAATAAAAAATATAGGCATAGAAGAAAAAGGTCATATTAGCAAGGATGTGAATTATTCTTGACAAAGTTATATTTTTTTTGAGAAATAAATTCATCATGAAAGAAGATTTAAATTAATAAAGTCATTTTTACTAGATAGGATGATAAATTATCATATAATAAAAATTTAATGTGGAATAACTCATGAATGAAAGAAATAATTTCAAGAAGAAACATTATAACTTAAAAAAGGGGATTTGAGTTATCGATATCTTTTCCAGCTTTGGTATCTTTTGAATCGAAAATACATTAAAGGATAGAAATTAAAATTGATTTTTAAAACCCCCAAATTTAATTAATGTTATTATAAAAGGAATCCGTATGGTATTATATATATCAAAAAATATTAAACAAGTGGTGAATATGACTAACGTCTCAAAGAATGAAAACTGAGACGAGAAAAACCCTTACAACTTGTGTAATTTATGAATTAAAATAACATGAAATAGAGATTGAAAATATAATTATAAATAAAATTATTAAGTGTTATTTATGATTAAACAATTCAATGAGGTAGTAATTACACCATGTAAAGGAATAATATGTGAAAAATATGAAATCATGCCTTAATGAAGGGAATTTGAGATGAAAATCCTTACTAAAATCTCAACTTCTATGAATGCATATTAAACTACAATATAATAAAAAAACTATCATAATATCTTATTTAAGACCTTATTAATATATATAAACTTTTAAATTTTTTATATATAATCATTCAATATACATTAATTAGTTAGTTATCATTTATTTTCATCATTGGATGTTGGTATTTTTTGATTTTTTCGCACATGTTTCATAATGGTGATGTTAAACACCTTTATTTGATACCAAGTTCATAATTAAAAAATTATAAAATGAATTTAAGTCATTTTTTTCAATTATTTATGCATTACTAAGTTCATTTGATGAAAACTATGGGCATGGTTTGAGGGAATAAGATCCATGATAGGCTTGTTTTTGGTAATTTATCGATATCAATGGATAATTTTATAATGATTGTATATTTTTGTATAATATTTTTTTTAAAATATTTATCATATATATTAATATTTAATATCATATATATTCATCAAATATATTTTATAACCATCCATGTAAGGAGGTGATGAAAATAAAATACATCATCCAAGGAGGTGGTAGTCCACACGTATACACGAGCGACGATTTCATTTTATAACAAATTGGAGGGAAGGAAGGAAAATAATGATTTATCTTTATATAATATTAGTTTTGTAAAAAATATAATTATTAAATAAATATATTCTTATAACCAACCATGTGAGGTGATTATGAAAAAACAAAATATGTGGTTCATGGAGGCGGTAGTCCGCACGTACACATGGATGACATATTAATTTTTCTAAAGAAAAGGGAGGAAGGTTGGTAATGATTGTTACATAAATATAATCACACCTAATTATACTAATGATAAATATTTTTTTATTTTATAATGGTATAATATACTTTTAGGTATAAGAAGAAGAATTAAATAATAGAAATGAAAAGGAGGGATTTTAGGATTTTTACCTCACTCCTTGGAATAACTCTTTTGTTAATCAGATTAATATTTTGAGGGATGGTCCTTTGAGGACAATATAAACTCTAGGAAATAAATAGGAGTTCGGGGGAGGGATTTAGAAAGATTTATGCTGAACTATTATGATTTTGGTCTGGGGAGAAGTGGGGTGGTGAATGGATCCTTTTATAAGTAAGAGGAGTGACTTTTTTTGTAACAAGAGTTTCACTATTCAAGGAAAGTGGACCCAAAAGTTAATAATAATTGATATTAGGATGAGTAAAATTTCATAAAACCCTGAAAAACTCATTTTATGACATGTTTTTAACCTATATTATGTATTTACCCCTTAGATTTAACCCTTTTACTTTTTTAACTATTATTGTGATAACTATTTTTTACCTCAGTAATTTATTTTTTATGCCTAAAAAGAAAATGGAACTTATTACCTATTTTATAAATTATAATAAAAAATAAAAGAAATGTTTTATCAGATAAATTTTTTAAAATTAGTAACTGTTAATTCTAAAATGATAATAATTTAATGTATTAAAAAGTTTTAGTGAAAAATATAATGTATGTTCTAAAATGTAAAATATAGGTATGTAAATTAAACTAAATATTTTTAGAATTATAATTTTACTAATAATATATATATTTTTTCAAGAAAAAGGTTTCATAAATTTTACGTTATTCTTATACCCTAATGATTTCATAAATGTTATAAAATTTGTAAAAATGGTATTTTTTACTATTCAACTAAAATTTAATCTTTAAAAAATGGTAAATATTTATCCTAATGACCTTGGAAAATGATATTTCGTTGTGACCAATTAAATTTTTCTATATTATATACAAAATCTCAATTTGGTCATTATCCGAGTTTGAATTTGTTTATTTTTGTCATTAGTGATGACTATGACACCTCCCCTTATGGGAATAACCTTAAAAGGGATGACCCACACACTATCAAAAATCAGAAATATGTTTTGTGTATCTAACAATTTAATTACCTCATCTCTCACCACCCATTTCATGTTAGGATTGAGTCTCTTATGGACTTATACCCTTGGTTTATGATTATACTCTATAATAATTTTATATATGAATTAATAAGGGTTGATTCGATTGATATCATAAATGGTTTATCCTATAACATACTTATACTTATTCAAAATAATCAATTACCTTTCCTCTTATATTTCATGAAGCTCAATAGAAATGATGATATTCAGTGTGAATCTATATCCTAAAAATGAATATTTCAAATGATCTAGAAGTGGTTTAAGCTCGACATGTGGTACTTATTAACTATAAGGGAGAGTCTTTGGCCTAGGTCGATCAAGTTATTCATTGTGTCTTTAAAATAAAAAATGATATCTAGACAACACCCTTTTTTCACTATTGTCTATAGTGGAAAAATCAAAACACTCAGAACTCATATCTTATGTAAATATTTTTTCCTCAGAAAAATCATTTAAATGATTCAAAAATTTTCCCACAAACTCATAAAAATGTTCATCAACATTACACACATCAATTTCAAAACAAATTTCTTCAATCGATGACTTACTTTATAGATTTTCCATGAAATTTAATAAATCCTCATAAAGAAGATAAAAATAGTCCTCATGTTTCAACATCTCCACTCCAGTTTAGTTCTCATAAAGTGCAGGTTCCTTGGGATTTTTGAAAAGATTAAATTCCTTGGTTTACTAACTAAAATTTAAAACCAATTTCCTTTAAGATATATTAATCATATCTATTATTATAGAAAGGAAATTCATACACATAATGACCAGGGCTTCCTTGTTACACTCCATATCTAAGATGAGAAAACCAGCAGGCTAAAAAAACTTTCCGACCCCCATAAGAAGACCATATACCCTAACCATAGTGCGTGTGATGAAACAGTCAGTTAGTTGTAGAAAAATAGTGGTAGGCTTCAATTTTCCCAATATCAACAATTGAAATAGCTAGCAAGGAATCATATTAAAACTTTCACCAAGGAGTAAGGAATCAAATTGATACTTTCACTAAGGTCACATAATCAATTGAGTTGACCATTGTTAGTTAATGTATAATAAATAATAAACCTCCCTATATCATTGAGTTGTGGTGGGAATTTATTTTAAATAACAACACTACACTCTCAGTGAGTCTGTATATAGAAAACTCTTCAAGTGATTTCTTATTTGAAATAATTATTTTGAGAGATTTTAAATATGAAGGTATATAAATTAAATCATGAATAAATGTGATGTTTTCTTGGATATTATTTTAAAGACTACGGAACTTGATAAGTTTAGGTTTTTGAATTTTCTATTTCAATTTTTGAGGAAATGGGATGAGTGGGGTATAATTATTCAAGACCGTGGCCACACCCTTAGTTTCTTCTTGAATATTTTCCTTTCCTTTGTCATTTTTCATTTTTAAATATTTTTCTTCTTGTTTTTCAAGTGAAATAGGTGGATTTTATTTTTAGGATTGTATTCCACAATTAATTATTTTGTAAGTTGTAGATTTTGGTTTTTAGTTTCTTCTATCATTTCATTTTCAATTATCTTTACATTTATTCTAGGTTCCTCTTAAGTTTTTAGACCACTACTTATTATTATTTCCATCATTTTTTCTCTTAATTTCAACTATTTTGTACTAGGTAACATACCATTTTATCTTCCTCTTAATTCTCTAACCATGTGACTAATTTGTGTTTTCATATTATTCATGTAATTTTTGAAAGTAGTTCATTATGATTCTATATTAGAATTATTTCTTGCATCTTTATCATACATACAATTTATCATCTTCTACATGAGAACTTATAAATTGGTTTCTGAATTGGATGACTCTATCCTATGTTTATTTTGAAACTATTTCCTAGGTTAATGTTAAAAACTAGGAGAAACATCTTATATAACTGCTCTATGCACATTTCAAGAGAGGTTTGGGTGATTACTATACCCTTGGTTATAGGTAATTGAGAAATAATCATCCCTATTCTATATTATAAGGCTATATTTATTGAAATTACTATTTTTATAGATTTGGGTAGGCATATCAAAGTTAGGAAAATAAGAGTAAAAATCACTAAACATGACCCAATGATGGAATTATTCCCTAAGTGAATTTTCAGTGGAAATCACAACATCATGTGGATGGGTTTATTGAAAAGAATTTTTGTATTTTGGTGTAAGTTTCTCCTTCTAGAACATTTGTGTTATAATTTTTTTGAATGTGTATTGAAAATCCATTTAATATATTTAGTTTTTTTATAAAAAAATTATCTTCTAGAGAACTGATAAAAAATTATTTGATTATAAGGGATGATACCATTTTAAAAAGTTTACATGACGAAATATTGAGAAAATTTATAGTTAGGACATTATTTAAGAAGTCCCCTAAATATGTCCCAAGTTTCATGGAATAACTCACCCTAATATTTCATAAAACCAAAGATCTTATGTATGATTTTAATTGTCAACCTCCTAGGGTATAATTTCATAAAAAAATAATTAAATACATATTCTAAAGTTTAAAACATATCCTTTTATAAATATTGAAACCATATTCTTTCCCTTGGGATAGAATGTAAAAACACTCATTTTTAGATCTTCCCCACTCTTCCCTCAAAGTGGTAGCTTTTCACCACACTGTAGAAATTCCTAAATAAGTCTATAAAATCTTCATTGGTAATTCCATTAAAGGATGGTATTATGAAAAACTCAGACTCTTTAATCTCATAATTTCTAGACTGAGGTGTCATCCTAATACATGAAGGATTACATTAAACCATGAGCAACTGAAACTCCCTAATCCCATGCCTCTTAATGAATTTTTATCTAGTATAATGTGGAATAACATTTTCTTAGTAATCCAATACCTCCCAATTATATTTAATTTTGTATTTATTTTTTTATAGCACTCAAATATTTTTCAATTTTAGGAATTAAAGGTTCCATGTTTTTAGATTTTTTTTGTTTGTATGCGCACAATACGTTTTAGAACATATTTTTTCTATTTATTTTTTTTTGAAAACATATTTGATGACTCTTTTAAAAATTTTATCCTGATTCTTTTTTAAATTTGTTGATCACTCCTTATTCAAAAATGAAACCAAAAACTTTCTGTACTTTTCATTTGACCAAAAAATTTTGTTACTTATTTTCCTATTTAAAATTAGTATAGAGTTAGTTAGGGTTGATCCATGGGAAAGGAATGATAATAAGTTTGAGTGACCAAGGGAAAGAAAAAGAAAAAAAGAAAAAAATAACTAGCAAGAAAGTGAAAAAATATTGATGAAAAAATATTGATTAAGAAACCAATGAGTGAGAAATGATGATATGTATAAAGATAAGAAGTTCAAGAGTGAATAAGGCCTGGTAAATGATTGACTAATAGAAATTTTTATTGACCAATAAATCTCAAATATCATTGATTGAGTAAACATATATTGAACCAATATCCATTGAAAATATTTTATTCTTAATTTGTTAAGTATCAAAAAAGTGAAGGTTAATCCCCATAGCTTGTTATATATGAAAATCAATACTATCACAAAGGATGAGTGAATGAATCACCTAGAACAAACTGTCACTCCCCCTTCGTGTGCTTCCCTTCATTTGATTTTAAAATTTCCCATCAAAATATTTTAAAGTAGAAATTTTCTTAACAGTTTCAAAATAGTGAACAAGATCAACTATCATTAATTTTTTATCATTAAAAATGTTACTTCTATGAGGAATTACAAGAAGGAATGTGATCCAACAAGAAATTATGACATGATCAAAGATAATTAAGAGTAAGAGAACAATATAATTAACTATTCATAGTTTTGACAACAAACATTTTATAAACAAGAATTTTCAATAATGAATTCATTAGAATGGAAGTAAAAACAATAGACAGATAACTAAAATAGGAATATGTTTAAGGAAAGAAATAAAATCTCCTTCACTGAGTTGATTATCATCCTCTCCAAGCTCTCTTATCATAACTATGATCTACCTGGTTTATGATCTCTGATCCTCCTGTCTCCAATGGTATAATGTGTTGATCCCCCTTTCCTTTAGAGAGTGTCTATAATTAAGAACAATTCACCTGGTCTCTAGCTTATAGTCAGTTTCTTTATTCACATATCCTAGTTTTCTATGTGGTTCACTTTTTACTGATCCTCCTCCTCCTCATATAACTCATACTGAACCCCAAACTAAATCTTCTCCTTCTAGATGTGGGTAGGCCTCACCTCTATGTAGCTTGGTTTACGCTCTTCTATAAAACACTAAAAGATTCTATAACATCTCCCCATATTCGATCTCAACCCCCCTTACCTTTAATTTTCAAATTTTTATTTTCCATTTTAATTTTAAGGCTCGGAGACCTAAGATTCAATAAGGATGAAAATAAATCCAGAAAAAAATACATAGTAATTCATTTAAAAATGAGAGTCTGGTCACAAAGACGGTTTTTAAATTATTCAATAAATTTTAAACATTAAAATTAATTCCAAAAATTTATTCTCGAAATTATATAAAGGGATATTGAAAGAATTAATTTCAAGAGGAAACTCATTTAAAAATTACTTCAAAAATATATTAATTTGAAAAATTTATTAAAACTAATAAAAAAATAGGCTCTTGAAACATGTAAAATTTAAAACCAAGAACCCCAGTATATATAAGAACCAAATCACTCATTATCCTTAAAATAATAAATGAATCTCAAATCTAATAATAAGTCGAAAAATTATAAAAAATACACTATATCAAATTATTTTGACATATAAATCTTCAATTAATTCCTCCCATGGATGTGAAAAAGTGTATAAAAAATAGGCCAGATCAAAAGGGGTGAGATCAAACACTCACTAAGGGAAACAATTATGAACATGACATCAAATGTTATACAATAAGTATAAAAAACATGAGCATGTGAGAAGTATCCTATTAAAAGGGACATAAACCAATGAGATTCATCCATGTAATCTCAAATGATCAAACACATACCGCAGAATAAGAGTGCAGAATCAAGAAAAAACAATCACATGCCATGGATTTTATCAAAGTAATATAACATAAAAATGTGGTATTAGAATAAGCAAAAGAAATTATGAAATTGTGGACAAACCCATTCATAATTATATCTACTCACAGTCTTTGAAAGCTTATCTAAACCATAAATATACTCACACATATTCATTATTAGCATAGTTAAATTAAAATACACTCACACATAGTATTTGTGAGAATAGATAACTAAAACTACACCCACTCATAGTATTTTTGAGCATAACTATCCACAATACACCCACACAAAGTCTTTTTGAGCATAGATAATCATAAATACAATCACACATAGTAATGTGAACATACTTAACCACTATTATGTCCAAACACAATCATTATATAATGATATAAAAATATTTAACCAATGCATTGGATGAAGATATAAGACCCCATACATCACATAATGATAATACTTATTCATGCATGCCACACAAAATCAATGATATATCAAATCATGAGGAACCCATGGAAAGAAAATAGATTTCCTAACATTCCAAAATGGTATCAAATAAAATGAACTCAATAGTTAGATCAATTGAAACCAAAAAATAAATTACCCAAAATGAGTTTTTCAAAAGATAATTTAGAGGGTGATGAAAGAAAAAATACTTCAAAGGAGATATATACTTTGGGGGAAAATATGAAAATATAATCAGAATCATTAAAATAGTTTTCATAATACATGTTTAACATTATAAAAAATAAAGTTACGAGTCACTTTCAAAATTTTCTTTCAAGAAGTTGACATATTTTTTTTAAAAAATTATTTGGAATTAAATATAAAAAATAAAACCTTGAAAAATACATAAAAGTTTTCTAGGGTAAATATGGAGTGAAAAATAAAACATATGATCATGGAAGGAAAAAACTTTAATATTTTAAAATAAATATATTGAAACCCATATCATAAAAAGGGTAATAAATATTATTTTTGAAATGAGATAAATATAAATATTAATATAATACGAAATAATACATATTTATATTTCAAAATAATGAAGGAGAACATTTTCATGAAGAAATAATATGGACATAAAATGAAAATGGTTTATTAGAAAGAAAGAAAGTTATTCTTAATAATGTATACTTTTATGAGAAATATATTCATCATAGAAGGACCTTTGAATTAAAAAATTCATTTTAACTAGATAGGAATAGAAATTACCATATAATAAAATCTTATTTTGGAATAACCCCAGCATAGAAGAAATAATTTCAAGAAGAAACATTATAACTTAGAGAAAAGAGATTTGAGTTATCAACATCCCTCACAACTTTGGTATATTTTCAATCGAAAATACATTGAAGGAGAGAACTTTAAATGGATTTTTAAACCTATTAAATTTCATTAAAGGTATGATTAAAGGAATCTAAAGGGAATTATATACACAAAACAAAATAAAACAAGTGGTGAATATGACACATGTGTGAAATAATGAAAAGTGAGATGAGAAAAACCCTTACAACTTGGGTCATATATGAATTAAAAGAACATGAAATATAGATCATGAAATGGAAATTGAAATCACATTATTAAGGGTTATTTATGATTAAATAATTCAATGGATCATTAATTACACCATGTAAATAAGAATAGGTGTAAAATATTAAATCATTCCTAAATGAAGGGAAGTTGAGATGAAAACCTTTACCTTAACTCTCAGCTTCTACAAATGCACTTTAACCTTCTGTATAATAAAAAACCACATTAATAAATTATTTTATAACCTTATTTATATCTATAACATTTTATACTCTTTAATTATAATAATTCATTAGTTAGTTATTATTTATTTTTTCATCATTAGATGTTGGTAAATTTTGATTGTTTCACACTTGATTCATAACAACGACGATGAACCCCATTATTTGATACCAAGTTAATTATTAATAAATTATAAAATACATTTAAAACATTTGTTTAAATTATTTATGAATTCCCATTTTCATTTTATGGAATCCATTGGCATGGTTTGAGAGAATGAGATCCAATATGAGCTTTGTTTCAGGTAATTTACTGATATCAGCAGATCACTTTATAATGTTTATAAATTTTTATGTCATACTTTTAGAATAATATTAATTACATATATTAATAATTAATATCATATATATTCATCAATATATTTTATAATCATCCATGTAAGGCGGTGATGAAAATGAAACACATTGTCTATGGAGGTAGTAGTCTGCTTGTACACACGAGCGACATTTTCATATTACAAGGAATGAGAGGGAAGGTAAGTAGGTAATGATTTAGCTTTACAGAATCTTAATTATGTTATAAATATTTTATTTATTAATTAAATAAATTTTTATCACTAACCCTGTTATGTGGTGATGAAAAATAAAATATATCGTTCATAGAGGCAGTAGCTCACACATATTCATGGATGACATATTAATTTTTCTAAGGAAAAGAGAGGAAGGTAGGTAATTATTATTCCATAAATATAATAGAAATTAAATATACTAATGATACTGATTTTATTATTTTATTATGTCATAATATACTTTTATATACAATAAAAAGACTTCAATGAAAAGAAATGAAAATGAGTGATTTGGGAATTTTTACATTACTCCTTGAATAACTCTTTTAAATTAGATTAAACCTTTACGATGTGGTCCTTTTAGGATAATATAATATCTAGGATGTGAATATGAGTTTTGGGGATTGATTTGGTTATATTTTTTTCTAAATAAGGGGATTTTGGTGTGTGGAGAATTGGGGCAGTGAATGGATCCTTTTATAAGTGAGAGGACTGACAATTTTATAATAAGAGGTGCACTATTCAAGGAAAGTGGCTCAAAAAGTGCGAAATAATGGATAATGGTATAAATTGAGGTTGGTAAATCCATAAAATACTCATTTAAAGACAATTTTTTAACAATTTTTTGGTCTTTTACCCCTTAGATTTAACCCCTTTACCATTTTAACTTTTTCTGTGGTAACTAATTTTTACCTTAGTAAATTATTTTTTATGCCTAAAAATAAAATAGACCTTATTAAAAAATTCGGACCTTTTGATTCCAAATATAGAATCAATTTTATTATATACAATTTCTAAAAGTGTTGAAAATTAATTCTAAATCAAAAAATGTTTAACAGATTAAATTTTTTTAGAGAATAATATAACATAAGTTCTAAAATATTTAATATAGGTTTTCAAATTAAATTTAATATTTTTAAATATAAAATTTTACTTATAAAATATATATTTGGTCAAGAAAAAAGTTCAATAAATTTTAATTTATTCTTATGCCCTAATCAAATCATAAAATTTACAATATTTATAAAAACAACATTTTTCATTATTCACCTAAAAATCAATCTTTTCAGAAAAACCCAAAAAAATCATTTTAAGATGATATTTTTATGATGAATCCAAAAATGAAGTTCATTATTTTAGATTATAATTCTAAAATTTTGTAATTTTATTTTAAAAATGGAAACTTAAAATACCATGAACCAGTTTTATTGGAAAACCACTTTTTCAAATATTAACTGCTTTTATTCTTATTTTCTATAAATTACTAATTAAATTATTGTTAACCTATTATTTATATAAAAATATAATATATCATTATTTAAAAATAATATATATTATTTTCTAAAATATAAATATATAAAAACATAAAAAGATAATTTTTAGAAAAATGAATTTTTAAACATAAAATGATCTTATTAGTTACTTAGATATACTAATTCAATTTCATCAGTGCATTAGTATTAAAAATGAACTTTATTATTTATTTAAAGTTGGAATCTGAAATGTATAAAATATATTTCATATATATAAATTACTTATTACATTAATAATTACATGTTTATATCATCTTAATTTTTACTTACACAACCCTTCAAGATCTCTATATAACACCCAAGGATGTGATATGATATGGTGGTAGTCATGAGTGGCAGTTTAGATAGTATGGATCTCATGTAAATTTCAATGATATTAAACTTATCTAAAAAATTATTTCTCATATACCATAATTATTGATGTTTTCATTGGGCTTGGTCTAAGGAAAACCCTAGTGATGCTACCTACATTCCAAGATCAGATAAATGAGCTTCATAAATAATAATTATACTACTGGATTCCATTTCTTCTTCTTCTATATATATTTTACAATGTAATCAATATTGTTTATACCAGCTAATTTAATGGATATATTATAGTGATATTATTTAATAATTAAAATTTTTTCTTATAAAATTTATTACGATTCATATTATTTCAATGTTTCATGTGAAACAATCTATTTGAGATAATATTTAATAATAAATTACTACTAAAATCTTAGGGCATTAAAACCCCCTAAATAAATTGAATTCTCATAATTTTAATCATCATTCACTAATGAAAATAGTTAAGGGAATTTATAAGATAGACAAGAATAAAGACATAATTCCCAACTCACTATCATGGATACAATTATAGAACTCATTTGTTCATTTTTAATAGGTATATATCAAAATTATTAACCTTTTTCTCTAAACACAACATCTTAATTTTCTATAAGTCTTACAATTTTCTAGAAATATACCTTTCATAGATTTATTTTCATGATCTTATTTCCAACTAAACACTAAAACCAAAATGGTTATGATATTATAAAGTAAAATCAAAGTAAACGATCATATGAATTTTAAAACTAAATCCTAAGATGTATTCTCCCATAACACCTTCATTTCAAACAATGATAATTTTCGGTTCAACTATGATATAATTTGATCAACCTATAAACCCTTCAATGTAACTAGGATAACCATAGTTGTATTTCTATTTGGTTCTATAACCTAACTATTTATATATTACTTCATTAAATTCTATTTAAATACTTTATAATGGTTCATAAAGGGAATTTGAATTACCAAAGAATATCCATCTGGAGTGTAAAACCAGCTGTATAACAAGACCTACTTTTCATGAACCTTGTGAAGATCGAGTTAATACTCAACTAACCTTTTTTAGGTTTATTACCCCTAGGTGAATCTGTGCCAGAGTTTTCATCCACTTTTTTGTATCCAAATAGGGATTTCATTGCATGGAAACCATACACTCTATGCGTTACCAATATTTTATGTTTTTTTCTTACATCTAGGATTATAACTAGGGGTTTTCACTAATTATCTCTAGTCTTAAACTAAAGAAATTACTAAACTAATCCACAAAAATAACCAAAACCAACTCTGATACCAACTCAAGTGGAATGACAACATTTATATCATTTCACATTAATTAAAAATTACATCTTATAATAATCACATAATTCCAAACCCAAAGTTTTAATGTATTTGGATGTTAACTACATAAAATTTTTATTGTGAACATTTCTCTATAATCACGTCATACTAAATACCCTTCTAGAAATCTCCTAGTTCATACTCATTTTCATAACAAAAAGAATGGAAAACATAAGAAAAGGGTGAGTTAAAATGATCTTTAAAGAAAAAACTTATAATTTTTTATCAAGGGTTAGATTATAATCATAAAAAACATGAGCGTGGGAGAAATATTTGATTTAAAAAATACTTGGACCAATAAGTTTTTTCCATGTAATCTCAAATTATCAAACATATACCATGGCATAAGAGTTTGGAATCATGAAATAATAATCACGTGCCATAGAGAATATCAAAGGCGTATAACATAGAAATGTGGAATAATAATAGTCATAGTGAATTATAACATTGTGTATATATCCATTCCCAATTATATCCATGCACAATCTTTGTGAGCATATCTAAATAGAAAACACACTCACTCATAGTCTTTAAGAGCGTAACTAACTACAAATACACCCAGGAACAATATTTGTGAGAATAAATATCCTCAAATACACTCACTAACTGTCTTTTTGAGCATAAATAACCACAAATACAATCAGTCATACTATTTTTGATCATATTTAACCACAAATAAACTCATGAACATGTGAACATAACTGACCATAATTATGTCCACACATGAAGTCATTATCTCATGATATAAAGATCCTTAACTAATTAATTGGAAGGATATATAGGATATAATCCATCACATAATGATAATTCTTATTCATGTGTGCCACAAAAAATCAATCATATATCAAATCATGAAGAATCTATGTAATAAAAATGGGTTTTAAAACATTCCCAAATGGTATAATATAAAATGACCTCTAGGGCTAAATCAGTTGACATAAAAAATTCGATTACCTAAAAGGATTAATTAACAAGGGAATTTAGAGGGTGTTTCACAAATAATTAATCTAAATGATATATACAATTCAAGTATATAAAGGAAAATGGAAGTGAAATAAAAAAGGGTTTTTATAAAACATTTTTAACATTAAAAAAATGAAGTTATGGGTAACTTTCAAAAGTTTATTTCAAGAAGTTGGAATGAAAACTTTTTCAAACATTATTTGGAAATAAATATCAATATTATAACCTTGAAAAATACATAAAGATTTTTTAGGGGAAATTTAGAGTGGAAAATTAAACATATGACCATAGAATAAAGATCCATTAATATTCTAAAATACCTTTGTTGAAACCCACATAATAAAAAGTTTAATAAAACTTCTTTTTGAAACTTGAGTAATAGAAATATAAAGATCAAAATAAATAATACATACTTATAATTTAAAATAATAATATATAATATTAGTGGGAAGAAAAAATATAGGCATAAAAGAAAATGGGCATATTAGCAAGGATGGGAATTATTATTAACAAAGTTATATATTTTTTTGAAATAAATTCATCATGGAAGAAGATTTGAATTAATAAAGTCATTTTTACAGTATGGGATGATAAATTATCATATAATAAAAATTTAATGTGGAATAAATCAAGAATCAAATAAATAATTTCAAGAAGAAACATTATAACTCAAAAACGAGGATTTGAGTTATCGATATCTTTTCCAGCTTTGGTATCTTTTGAATCAAAAATACATTAAAAGATGGAAATAGAAATTTATTTTTAAAACCCTTAAATTTAATTAATTTTGTTATAAAATGAATCCATATGGTATTATATACAACACAAAAAATAAAACAAGTGGTGAATATGACTTATGTCTCAAATAATGAAAAATGAGACGAGAAAAACCCTCACAACTTGGGTAATATATGAATTAAAATAACATGAAAGAGAGATTGTAAAATAGAATTATAAATAAAATTATTAAGTGTTATTTATGATTAAATAATTCAATGAGGTACTAATTACACCATGTAAACGAAGAATATGTGAAAAATATGAAATCAAGCCTTAATGAAGGGAATTTAAGATGAAAACCCTTACTGAAATCTAAACTTCTATGAATGCATATTAACCTACAATATAATAAAAAAACTATCATAATATCTTATTTAAGACCTTATTAATATATATAACCTTTTAAATTTTTTAAATATAATCATTAATTACACATTAATTAGTTAGTTATAATTTATTTTCATCATTGGATGTTGGTATTTTTTGATTTTTTCGCACATGTTTCATAATGGTGATGTTAAACACCTTTATTTGATACCAAGTTCATCATTAAAAAATTATAAAATGCATTTAAATCATTTTTTTCAGTTATTTATCCATTACAAATTTTATTTGATGAAAACTATGGGCATGGTTTGAGGGAATGAGATCCATGATAGGCTTGTTTTGGGTAATTTATAGATATCAATGGATAATTTAATAATGATTGTATATTTTTGCATAAAATTTTATAAAAAATATTTATCATATATATTAATACTTAATATCATATATATTCACCAAATAATGATTTATCTTTATATAATATTAATTATGTAAAAAATATAATTATTAACTAGATATATTCTTATAACCAACCATGTGAGGTGATTATGAAAAACAAAATAGGCGGTTCATGGAGGCAGTAGTCCGCACCTACACATGGATGGCATATTAATTTTTCTAAGGAGAAGGGAGGAAGGTAGGTAATGATTGTTACATAAATATAATCACACTTAATTATACTAATGATAAATATTTTATTATTTTATAATGGTATAATATACTTTTAGGTACAAGAAGAATAATTAAATAATAGAAATTAAAAGGAGGGATTTGAGGATTTTTATCTCACTCCTTGGAATTAATCTTTTGTAAATCAGATTAATATTTTGAGGGATGGTCCTTTGAGGAGAATATAAACTCCCGAAAATTAATAGGAGTGTTGGGGAGGGATTTGGGAATATTTAGGCTGAACTATTGTGATTGTGGTCTGAAGAGAAGTGGTGTGGTGAATGTATCCTTTTATAAGTAAGTGGAGTGACTTTTTTGTAATAAGAGTTGCACTATTCAATGAAAGTGGACCCAAAAGATAATAATAATTGATATTGGGATGAGTTAAATCTCATAAAACCCTCAAAAACTCATTTTATTACATGTTTTTTAACCTATATTATGTATTTACCCCTTAGATTTTACCCTTTTACCTTTTTAACTATTACTGCGTTAACTAATTTTTGCATTAGTAATTTATTTTTTATGCCTAAAAAGAAAATCAACCTTATTACATAATTTATAAATTATAATAAAAAATAAAAAAATATATTTTATCAGATACAATTTTTAAAATTGATAAATGTTAATTCTAAAATAATAATTATTTAATGTATTTACAAGTTTTAGTGAAAAATATAATTTAAGTTCTAAAATTCAAAATATAGGTATGTAAATTAAACATAATATTTTTAGACTTATAATTTTTCTAATAAAATATATATTTTTTGCAAGAAAAAGGTTTCATAAATTTTAAGTTATTCTTATACCCAAATGATTTCATAAAATTCACAGTATTTGTAAAAATGGTATTTTTTACTATTCACCTAAAAATTAATCTTTAAGAAAAGGTTAAAAATTTATCCTAACATCCTTGGAAAATGATATTTCTTAGTGACCAAGTAAAGTTTTCTATATTATGTACAAAATCTCAATTTGGTCACTATCCTAGTTTGAATTTGTTTACTTTTCTCATTAGTGATGACCATGACACCTCCCTTTATGAAAATAACCTTAATTGGGATGACCCAAGCACTATTAGAAATCAGAAATATGTTTTGAGTATCTAAAAATTTAATTACCTTATCTCTCACCACCCATTTCATGTTAGGATTGAGTCTCCTCTGGACTTATACCCTTTGTTTATGATTATACTCTATAATAATTTTATATATGAATTAATAAGGGTTGATTCCATTGATAACATAAATGGTTTATCCTATAACATACTTATACTTATTCAGAACAATCAATAACCTTTCATATTGAATTTCATGAAGTTCAATAGAAATTATGATATTCAGTGTGAATCTATATCCTAAAAATGAAAATTTCAAATGATCTGGAAGTGGTTTAAGCTCAACATGTGGTACTTCTTAACTATAAGGGAGAGTCTTTGGCCTAGGTGGATCAAGGTATTCATTGTGTCTTTAAAATAAAAAATGATAGCTAGACAACACCAATTACTCACTACTATCTATAGTGGAAAAATCACAACACTTAGAACTCAAATCTTAAGTAAATATTTTTTCCTCAGAAAAATCATCTAAATGATCCAAAATTTTCCCTCATATTCGTCAAAATGTTCATCAATATCACACACATCAATTTCAAAACAAATTTCTTCAATCTATGACTTACTTCATAGCTTTTCCATGAAATTTAATAAATCCTCCTCAATAAGAAAAAAATAGTCCTCATGTTTCATCATCTCTACTCTAGTTTAGTTCTCATAAAGTGTATGTTCCTTGGGATTTTTGAAAACAATAAATTCCTTGGTTTACTAACTAAATTTAAAAACCAATTTTCCTAAAGATATAATAATCATAACTCTTATTATAGAAAGGAAATTCACACACATAATGACTAGGGCTTCCTTGTTACACTCCATATCTAAGATGAGAAAACCAGCAGGTTAAAAAAACTTTCCCACCCCGATAATAAGACCATATAACATAACCATAGTGTGTGTGATGAAAGAGTTAGTTAGTTGTATCACAATAGTGGTAGGCTTCAATTTTTCCAATCTCAACAGTTGAAATAGCTAGCAAGAAATCAAATTGAAACTTGCACCAAGGAGTAAGGAATGAAATTGATACTTTCACCAAGGTCACATAAGCAATTGAGTTGACCATTGTTACTTAATGTATAATAAATAATAAAACTCCCTAGATTCTTGAGTTGTGGTGGGAATTTATTTTAAATAACAACACTACACTCTCAGTGAGTCTGTATATAGAAAACTCCTCAAGTTATTTCTTATTTAAATTAATTATTTTGAGATATTTTAAATATGAAGGTATATCAATTAAATCTTGAATAAATGGGATGCTTTCTTGGATATTATTGAAAAGACCAAGGAACTTGATAAGTTTAGGTTTTTGAATTTTCTATTTCAATTTTTGAGGGAATAGGATGGGTGGGGTATAATTATTCAAGACTGTGTCCACACCCTTAGTTTCTTCATGAATATTTTCCTTTCCTTTGTTATTTTTCATTTTTAAATATTTTTCTTCTTTTTTTTTCAAGTGAAATAGGTGGATTTTATTTTTAGAATTGGATTCCACAATTAATTATTGTTTATGTTGTAGATTTTGGTTTTTAGTTTCTTCTATAATTTTATTTTCAATTATCTTTATGTTTATTCTAGGTTCCTTCTAAGTTTTTAGACCACTCCTTATTATTATTTCCATGATTTTTTCTCTTAATTTCACCTATTTTGTATTTGGTAACTTACCATTTTAACTTCCTCTTAATTCTCTAACTATGTGACTAATTTGTGTTTGTATATTGATCATGTAATTTTTGAAATTAGTTCATTATGATTCTATAATAGAATTATGTCTTGCATATTGACCATACATACAATTTATCATTTTCTACATGAGAACTTATAAATTGGTTTTTCAATTTGATGACTATACCTTATGTTTATTTTGAAACTATTTCCTAGGTTGTTGAAAACTAGGAGAAACATCTTGTATAACCGCTCTACGCACATTTCAAGAGAGGTTTGGGTGATTACTATAGCCTTGGTTATAGGTAATTGATAAATAATCATCCCTATTCTATTTTAAAAGGCTATATTTATTGAAATTATCATTTTTATAGATTTGGGTAGGCATATCAAAGTTAGGACAATAAGAGTTAGAATCACTAAACATGACACAGTAATGGAATTATTCCCTAAGTGAATTTTCATTAGAAATGACAATATCATGTGGGTGGATTTATTGAAAAGAATTTTTGTATTTTGGTGTATGTTTCTCTTTCTAGAACATTTGTGTTATAATTTTTTTGATTGTTTTTTTGAAAATCCATTTAATCTCTTTATTTATTTTCTCAAAAAATTATCCTCTAGAGAAATGATAAAAAAATATTTGATTATAAGGTATGATACCATTATAAAAAGTTTACATGATGAAATATTGAGAAAATTTATAGTTAGGATATTATTTAAGAAGTCCACTAAATATGTCCCAAGTTTCATGGAATAACTCACCCTAATATTTCACAAAACCAGTGATCTTATGTTTGATTTTAATTTTCAACCTCCTAGGGTATAATTTCATAAAAAAATCATTAAATAGCTATTCTAAAGTTTCAAACCTATCCTTTTATAACTATTGAAACCATATTCTTTCCCTTGGGATATAATAGAAAAACTCTCATTTTCAGATCTTCCCCACTCTTCCCTCAAAATGGTAGCTGTTTCACCATAGTGTAGAAATCCCTAAATAAGTCTATAAAATCTTCATTGGTAATTCCATTAAAGGATGGTATTATGAAAAAAACGAGAATGTTTAATCTCATAATTTCTAGAATGAGGTGTCAGCCTAATGCATGAAGGATTACTTTAAACCATGAGCAAATGAAACTCCCTAATATTATGCCTCTCAATGAATTTTTCTCTAGGATAATTTGAATAACATTTTCTTAGTAATAAAATACCTCCCTATTATATTTATTTTTGTATTTATTTTTTAGAGCACTAAATTGTTTTTCAATTTTAGGAATTAAAGGTTCCATGTTTTTATATTTTTTTGTGTTTGTATGTGCACATTACGTTTTAGAACATATTTTTTCTATTTTTTTTGAAAACAGATTTGATGACTCTTTTAATTTTTTTATCATGATTCTTTTTTAACTTTTCTGATCATGCCTTATTCAAAAATGACACCAAAAACTTTCTCTGCTTTTCATTAAACCAAAAAATTTTGTTACTTATTTTCCTATTTAAAATTAGTATAGAGTTAGTTAGGGTTGATCCATGGGAAAGGAATGATAATAAGTTTTAGTGACCAAGGGAAAGAAAATAAAAAAAAAGAAAAAAAAAACGAGAAAGAAAGTGAGAAAATAGTGATGAACAAATATTGATTAAGAAAACAATGAGTGGGAAATGATGATATGTATAGAGATAAGAAGTTCAAGAGTAAATAAGGCCAGGTAAATGATTGAATAATAGAAATTTTTATTGACCAATAACTCTCAAATATCATCAATTGAGTAAAAGTATACTGAACCAATGTCCATTGAAAGTATTTTATTCTTAATTTCTTAAGTATCAAACAAGTGAAGGTTAATCCCCATAGCTTGTCATATATGAAAATTAATACTCTCACAAAGTACGAGTGAATGAATCACCTATAACAAACTGTCACTCACCCTTGGTGTGCTTCCCTTAATTTGATTTAAAAATTTCTTATCAAAATATTTTAAAGTAGGAATTTTCTTAACAATTTCAAAATAGTGAACAAGATCAACTATCATTAATTTTTTATCATTAAAAATGTTATTGCTTGGAAGAAATAGAGAAGGATTGTGATCTAAAAAGAAATTATAACATGATCAAAGATAATTAAGAGTAAGAGAACAATATTATTAAATATTCATAGTTTATACAAAAAACATTTTATAAACAAGAATTTTCAATAATGAATTCATTTTAATGAAAGTAAAAACAATAGATAGATAAATAAAATAAGAATTGGTTTAAGGAAAGAAATAAAATCTCCTTCACTGATTTTATTATCATCCTCTCCATGCTCTCTTGTCATAACTATGATCTACCTAATTTATGATATGTGATCCTCCAGTCTCCAATGGTATAATGTGTTGATCTCCCTTTCCTTTAGAGCGTGTCTCTAATTAAGCCCAATTACCTTGGTCTCTAGCTTATAGTTAGCTGCTTTACTCACATATCCTAGTTTTTTATGTGGTTCACTTTTCACTGATCCTCCTCCTCCTCCTCATATAACTCATAATGAACCCCAAACTAAACTTTCTCCTCCTATATGTAGGTAGGCCTCAACTCTATGTAGCTTGGTTTAAGATCTCCTAGAAAACTCTAAAAGATTCTATAACATCTCCCCATATTCGATCTCAACCCCCCCTTACCTTTAATTTTTCAATTTTAATTTTAAGGCTTGGAGACCTAAGATTCAATAAGGATGAAAATAAAGCCAGAAAAAAAAACATAGTAATTCATTTAAAAATGAGAGTCAGGTCACAAATAAGGTTTTTAAATTATTCAATAATTTTTAAACATTAAAATCAATTCCAAAAATTGATTTTCAAAATTAGATAAAGGGATATTGAAAGAATTAATTTCAAGAGGAAAATCATTTAAAAATTACTTTAAAAATATATTAAAGTAAAAAATTTATTAAAACTAATAAAAAATAGGCTCTTGAAACATGTAAAATTTAAAACCAAGAACCCTAGTACATTTAAGAACCAAATAACTCATTATCCTTAAAATAATAAATGAATTTTAAATCTAATAATATGTCAAAAAATCATAAAAAATACACTATATCATATTATTGTCACATAAAATCTTTAATTAATCCCTCCCATGGATGTGAAAAAGTGTATAAAAAATAGGCCACTTCAAAAGGGGTGAGCTCAAACGCTCATTAAGGGAAAAAATTATCAACATGACATCAAAGGTTATACAATAAGTATAAAAAACATGAGCATGTGAGAAGTATCTTATTAAAAGGGACATGAACCAATAAAAGTCATCCATGTAATCTCAAATGATCAACCACATACCAGAAAATAAGAGTGCAGAATCAAGAAAATACAATCACATGCCATGGATATTATGAAAGGAATTTAACATAAAAATGTGTTATTAGCATAAGCAAAGGAAATTAAAAAATTGTGGACATAGCCATTCACAATTATATCTACTCATAGTCTTTGCAAGCTTATCTAAACCATAAATACACTCACACATATATATTTGTTTTTTAAAAGGTTGGGGCCGAAGCCTCATTTTATTATTAAAGAAAAGAAAAGACCTCTTTTAACTGGGTAGAGGGAGACCCATTACATATCCCGAAGGCCCAGTGGGCATGTAGCCCATTACATAGCCCGTAGTCCCAAATTTTTGGCCTAAGGCCCATTCTATGAATAGTAACCCGGCTGCTACAGTACCCACCGCTGCTACAGTGCCTTGCCGCCACTACAGTATCTTGTCGCTGCTATAATACACACTCACATATTCATTATTAGCATAGATAAATGAAAATACACTCACACACAATATTTTTGAGAATAGATAACTAAAAATACACCCACTTATAGAATTTTTTAGCATAACTAGGCACAATACACTCACACACAGTCTTTTTGAGCATAGATAATCATAAATACAATCACACAGAGTCATGTGAACATACTTAACCATTATTATGTCCAAACACAATCATTATATTATGATATAAAAATCTTTAACCAGTGAATTAGAGGGAGATATAAGACTCCATACATCACATAATGATAATACTTATTCATGCATGCTGCACAAAATCAATGATATATCAAATCATGAAGAACCCATGGAAAGAAAATAGATTTATTAACATTCCAAAATGGTATCAAATAAAATGTCCTCAATAGTTAGATCAATTGAAACCAAAAAATAAATTACCCAAAATGAATTTTTCAAAAGATAATTTAGAGGGTGATTCAAGAAAAAATACTCCAAAGAAGATATACACTTTGGGGGAAAATAGGAAAATAGAATCAGAATCATTAAAATAGTTTTCATAATACATGTTTAACATTATAAAAAATGAAGTTATGAGTCACTATCAAAATTTTATTTCAAGAAGTTGACATGATTTTTTTAAACATTATTTGCAAATAAATATCAAAAAATGGAACCTTGAAAAATACATAAAAGTTTTCTAGGGGAAATATGGAGTGAAAAATAAAACATATGATCATGGAAGAAAAAACCTTTAATATTTTAAAATACATTTGTTGAAACCCATATCATAAAAAGAGTAATAAATATTATTTTTCAAATGAGATAAATATTAATATGAATATCATACAAAATAATACATATTTATATTTCAAAATAATGAAGGAGAACATTTTCATGAAGAAATAATATGGACATAAAATGAAAATGGTTTATTAGAAAGAATGAAAATTATTCTTAATAATGTTATACTTTTATGAGAAATAAATTCATCACAGAAGGATCTTTGAATTAAAAAAATTCATTTTAACCAGATAGGAATAGAAATTACTATATAATAAAATCTTAGTTTGGAATAACCCAAGCATGGATGAAATAATTTCAAGAAGAAACATTATAACTTAGAGAAATTAGATTTGAGTTATCGACATCCCTCACAACTTTGGTATATTTTGAATCAAAAATCCATTGAAGAAGATAACTTTAAATAGATTTTTAAACCTCTTAAATTTCATGAATGGTATGATTAAAGGAATCCATAGGGAATTATATACACAAAACAAAATAAAACAAGTGGTGAATATGACATATGTCTGAAAGAATGAAAAGTGAGACGATAAAAACCCTTAAAACTTGGGTAATATATGAATTAAAAGAACATGAAATATAGATTGTAAAATGGAACTTTAAATAACATTATTAAGGGTTACTTATGATTAAATAATTCAACGGGTCATTAATTACACCATGCAAAGAATAATAGGTGTAAAAAATGAAATCATTCCTCAATGAAGGGAAGTTGTGATGAAAAAGTTTACCTTAACTCTCAGCTTCTACAAACTCACTTTAACCTCCTGTATATTAAAAAACCACATTAATAACTTATTTTATAACCTTATTTATATCTATAACATTTTACACTCTTTAATTATAATAATTCATTAGTTAGTTATTGTTTATTTTATCATCATTAGATGTTGGTAAATTTTTATTGTTTGACACTTGATTCATAATAGCGACGATAAACACCATTATTTGATACCAAGTTCATTATTAATAAATTATGAAATACATTTAAATTTTTTTTAAAATTATTTGTGCATCCCGATTTTCATTTTATATAATCCATGGGCATGGTTTGAGAGAATGAGATACATTATGAGCTTGACTAATGGAATTATAGGTATTTGTGACGGGCTATTTGCGAAGGGATCCCATCGCAAATAGGCTTTTGCAATGGGGCCCCATCACAAATAGCCCATTGCAGAAAACGGCATTGCAAATAAGCATCCGATTATATACATTATATATAAATAAACCTTTTGCGATGGGTCCGTCGCAAATAAACCTATAATTATATACATTATATATATCAAAATCTTTTACAACGGGCCCATCAAAAATACTAATTGTGACGTGCTCGTCGCCCCGTCACAAATACTATTAATAAAAAATTATATTTAAATTATTTTCGATGAGAGACCGTCGCAAAAGGTCCCATCGCAAATACTAAACATAAACAAAAATATTTAATAAAATTTTGATTAATGAAAAAATTATATTAATATTATTAAAATAAAAAATAAAAAAAATTATTATTAGTAAAATAAACAGACATTAAAAAATATAATACTAAAAATATATATTTAATAAAATTATGATTAATAATAAATTAATATTAATTTTATTAAAATAATAAAAAAATAAAAATTATTACAATTCTCAATATTTATAAAAAAAATATAAAAAAAATCATAAAATGTTATTATTATTAGTAAAATAAACAAATATTAAAAAATATAATAATAATAATAAATAATAAAATATTAAAAATAAAAAAATTAAATTATGCTATATTTGTACCAATATAAAAGACAGAAACTGTAAATAGTTCATATTACAATAAATCTTCAATTCAAATGTTTTTAACATAAAAAAATCACTAGGGGGGTCGTCTTCTGGAGGAGGTGGAGGAGATGTAGGAGATGGTGGAGGAAACTCCATCCCTAAACTACGAGTCAGACGACGCATGTACTCCATCTACTCATAATGCTACTATTACTGATGCTGCTGTCATCGATGCATCTCCTCCTCGTGCTGCTGCTACTATTGCTGCCGCCGACACATCTCTTTATGCTGCTTCTACAAACTCTCTATAAACTCAAACTGAGTTCGCAACTGCTCCTGATACTGTGAGGCAGAAGATGATGGCTTTCCACGAGCTCCTCTCGAGTTGGACGCCGACATTGTAGTAGTACTATAATAAGTACCAAGAGTCACCTGAAAACCGATCACTAATTATTACTAATTATTACTATTTATTACTAATTATTACTATTTATTACTAATTATTACTATTATTACTATTATTACTAATTAGTACTAATTATTACAAATTATTATGATTATTACTCATTATTATGATTATTACTCATTATTAAAATTATTACAATTATTACTAATCATTATGATTATTACAATTATTACTAATTATTGCTAATTATTTCTAATTATTGCTAATTATTACAAATTATTACAAATTACTACTAATTATTACAAATTATTACTAATTATTACAAATTATTGCAAATTATTACTAATTATTACTAATTATTACTAATTATTACTAATTATTACTAATTATTACTAATTATTACTAATTATTACTAATTATTACTATTTATTATTATTTATTACTATTTATTACTAATTATTACTAATTCTTACTAATTATTCCTATTTGTTACTAATTGTTCCTATTTGTTACTAATTATTCCTATTTATTATTAATTATTCCTATTTATTACGAATTACTTCTATTTATTATGAATTATTCCTATTTGTTATGAATTATTCCTATTTATTACGAATTATTCCTATTAATTACGAATTATTCCTATTTATTACAAATTATTCTTATTTATTGTGAATTATTCCTATTTATTACGAATTATTACTAATTATTACTAATTATTACTAATTATTCCTATTTATTACTAATTATTCTTATTTATTACTAATTATTCATATTTATAACTAATTATTCCTATTTATTACTAATTATTCCTATTTATTCCTACTTACTACTATTTAATCTTAATTATTCTTAATTATTACCATTTATTACTAATTATTACTATTTATAACTAATTATTACTATTTATTACTAATTATTACTAATTATTACTAATTATTACTATTTATTTCTATTTATTACTAATTATTACTATTTATAACTAATTATTACTATTTATAACTAATTATTAATATTTATAACTAATTATTACTAATTATTACTATTTATCACTAAAATACAGATAACAAAACAATTTAAATCTAATTTAATTACAACTAATCAAAAATAATTAAAATTAACATAAAAAATTAAATAAATACTAAATTAAATAAAATATAAATATCTTTAAACTTGATCTCCTATTGATGTAAGCGCCGTCACAACTTCTCTGTAAAAAAAATTAACTTAGAGAAATTTTCACTTTAAAATTTCAGTTTAGAGAGAGAGAGGAAGTGAGAAATGAGAGGAAGAGAAAGAAAAACGGGGGGGGGGGGGGGGTATAGGTTAGATTAGCTGCGACGGGACTAGTTGCGACGAGCTTACCGTCGCAAAAAGTACTTTTTTGCGACGGGGCCCGTCACAAATACCTTTTCCAGCATTAATTGTTGTCAGTGGTTAAAAGGGTATTTGTGACGGGGCCCATCGCAAAAAGCGACATGCCGACACACCTTTTGCGACGAGACAACATCCCGTCGCAAAAAACCCATTTACCGTCATCGGTATTTGCGACGGGACCCGTCACAAATACCCTCTGGCCGATTACTATTTTCCACGGGGAGATCCCCCCGCCGCAAACAACCTTCCCGCGTTTTGGCGTGCATCCTGCACCAAAGCGCGCATTACCTATTGTGAAGGGACCCCAAATCCCATCACAAATAACACATTAATTGCGACGGGAAAACCCCCTGTCGCAATTAACCTCTGGGATAGACTATTTGCGATGAGATTAATTACCGTCGCAAATACCCCGTTGCAAAAGAATGTTTTTCCCATAGTGCTTGTTTCAGGTAATTTACTGATATCAACATATCACTTTATAATGTTTATAAATTTTTGTGTCATACTTTTAGAATAATATTAATTACATATATTAATAATTAATATCATGTATATTCATCAATATATTTTATAATCATCCATGTAAGGTGGTGATGAAAATGAAACACATCGTCTATGGAGGTAGTAGTCCGCTTGTACGCACGAGCGACATTTTCATATTCTAAGGAATGGGAGGGAAGGAAGGTAGGTAATGATTTAGATTTACAGAATCTTAATTATGTTATAAATATTTTATTTACTCATTAAATACATTCTTATCACTAACCATGTGTAGGGTCCTGAAAAATCCGAAGAGAGGAGTGAGAATTCCACTTAATTTGAGAAAGGATTCTACCCAATTTCTCTAAGAGGATCGGACAAAAACATGAGGAATACTCAGGATTGGAAAAAAGACCAACCGGTCCGCGTACCGGTCCAAAATTGATGGTATGCAGCCGGTTTAGCGAGCCTCCCCCTCCGCGGACTAGCGTCGTCCACGAAACGGAGGGAGGAACCCCTCCGCGAGCGCGGAGTAGAACGAGCGCCAGGCCGATCCACCATCACGAACCGCCCCGCCACGAACTACACCAACTGGCCCATGCCGCGTGCGCCGTCATTTGAGAAATAGAGGTGGAAGTCGTATGCGACGCCATACCTTGTCATTTTCCAAATAGAGGTGGAGTGGTGCACGGCCGCAGAGCAATCCTGCGAATCTCGATTAAAAAAAACTCCTAGTTGACCGAGTCATCCACAGGTAGGGATTCCTTCATGGGTTTCTACAAAAAGTGTTGTGTCCCCATCAATACAGCCTCTTCACGACTCTATAAATAGTCACCGAGGGGCACCAAAAGAAAGGGATGAAAGGACGGGGGAAAAACCGTGGGGAGACGCTGGAGAAATCGCTCCCAGCGGTAAAGTTCTGCGACCATCTGTGGACCCCATATCGTTCGCGGATGCACTCTTCCACGTAGAGGAGAAACCAAACCGTGAACCACCTGTGGAAAGCTCCTCTGCGGCCAGCCCTTAAGCATCCATTTCCTTCACGGACAACTCCTCTGCGTCCAGCTTCTACACGGCCCCATTTCCTTCTTTGACACCTCCTCCGCGGCCAGCCCTTAGCAGCCCCATTTCCTTCACGGATAGCTCCTCTGCGGACACCTCCTCCTTCGGGCCGGGTTAACATTATTTTCTATTGCACCCTTATGCTACTCCAATATCAGTCCTATAAATTCCATGAGTCGAGCTACTCCTCATGAGACCCCTAAAATCCCATTACCTAGCTCCCATGCTAGGTTTATCCAGAAAGGGCCGCCCTTGCGTAAGTCCCACACCAACCATTTCTAGGTATCTCCTACCTAGTCATCCTGACCACATGACGCTAAACTGTATGGCTCTCATCCTATCCATATGACGTTAAAATATATGGAAAAAATCCTCTCTACATGAATATAAACTGTAGCACACCCTATGTTCCAAACATAGGATGCCTCTTAATCCAAACAAGAGATAAATTGTGTGCCAAACATAAGATGCCTAATGCCATTATCACAGTGGCGTAATTTCAAGAGCGTTGGAATCCATTCAAACATTCCATCACTCCACCCCACACTTTGCATGTCCTTCATTCGGATCTCCATTCACTTCCATCTCTGAAGGGACCCCCTAACAGCCAGGTCCCATGCCGCATCAGCTCACCTACCGTCCTGGGCCAACGCCCCAGAAGACTTTGGATGACAATTCGAGTCAGGTCCTGTGTTTCGAACATGGTCAGCAGTCGACCCTCATTTGTTTGTCCCCATTTCAGGATAACGTGATATGGATGCTGTATTTCGAACACGGTCAACAGTTATCCTCTATCGCCATGCCACCCTCATTGCATTCCGAATGTCGGGCATGTAATTCAAACTTTTCATCTCCCCTTGTTCGGACTGCTTCCAACGCCCTAGGAGTTATACCACTTGTGATCTAGCGCATAGGTAAATGCCTCAACCCACCAGTGAGTTGAGATTCCCTCATGACCAGACATGAGGAAGACCATCGGGCCTCCATCCTGGATTAAGTCCCAATCTTCACTTCTCGGGCTTCTCTATGCATAAGCCCCACTCTGCTTCTCACAGACGCACCTTTCGCGACGTGATCGTTAGGTATCTGCTGCCTTTTGTTTCTCACACCGAGCATGAATCACGTGGTCTTAGAGTAAGCAACAACCCTGACACCACCTAACGCGAACTACGAAGACTTTGATCCATGTTAAGGTATGGTACGTAGGAAGCCTCCACGAGGTTCAAGCCCATTACCCATCGGACCCCCAGTCCATCTTCACCTCGGTTCTCCGACACCACCCCCATGCGAACTACGAGGACTTCGATCCATGCCAAGGCATGGTACGTAGGAAGCCTCCGTGAGGTTCAAGCCCAATAATCGGCCATTCCGACCCCCTTCACGTCAGTTCATCCTTTATCCCACATGACGTCAAACTATACTACTGAACTACGTGGATTCTGATTCCTCTCATGGGGATACGTAAGAATCCCATATCACAGGTTCAATCCAAATGCTCAAGTCATTATCTATCCCCCCTAGATGATAATAAAATCCAGAGCACCCAGTTACAAGGCTTTCAACTAGTGACGTCTCAATGAGTCTAGCCTCTTCGGGGTCATTACTTCCAAGAGGGACGGTAAACCTCGGGCCTAAATGATTCTGAACCCCTGCGTTCAGCTGACCATCGCCAACCAGGAGCAATCCGTGGATACTATGCTTGGGTATAAACCAAAGATTCGTGAACATATGAATACATCTTAAATCTATAAGAGAGTCTCAGAATAGGAAATAATTCCCCCCAAAAGGGTGCGATGAGCCCGACTTCCCATCCTCTCGGCCAATGTGAGTTCTTAAGTGTCGCTGGCCAAATCGCCCAACGAATGCCTGCCTTTGGAAAGCAGGCCCACACATCGTCGGATACGGAGCCGTTGGTCATTTCGAAACCTATCCGAAACACCATGTTATGTGGTGATGAAAAATGAAATACATCATTCATAGAGGCGGTCGCTCAAACATATTCATGGATGACATATTAATTTTTCTAAGGAAAAGGGAGGAAGGTAGGTAATTATTATTCCATCAATATAATAGAAATTAAATATACTAATGATATGCATTTTATTGTTTAATTATTCTATAATATACTTTTATATAGAATAAGAAGACCTAAATGAATATAAATGAAAAGGAGTGATTTGAGAATTTTTACATTACTCCTTCGAATAACTCCATTGTAAATTGGATTAAACCTTTACGATGTGGTCCTTTAAGGAGAATATAATATCTAGGATGTGAATATGAGTTTTGGGGAGGGATTTGGTCATATTTTTTTCTAACTAAGGGGATTGTGGTGTGTGGAGAATTGGGGCAGTGAATAGATCCTTTTTAAGTTAGAGGACCGATAATTTTATAATAAGAAGTGCACTATTCGAGGAAAGTGGCTCAAAAAGTTGGAAATAATGGAGAATGGTATGAATTAAGGTTGGTAAATCCCTAAAATACTCATTTAAAGACATTTTTTAAACATTTTTTTGGTATTTTACCCCTTAGATTTAACCCCTTTACCATTTTAACTTTTTCTGTGGTAACTAATTTTTACCTTAGTAAATTATTTTTTATGCCTAAAAATAAAATGGACCTTATTAAAAAATTTAGACCATTTGATTCCAAATATGAAATCAATTTTATTAGATACAATTTCTAAAAGTGATAAAAATTAATTCTAAATCAATAAATGTTTAACGCATTAAAAACCATTTTAGAGAATAATATAACATAAGTTATAAAATGTTAAATATAGGTTTTCAAATTAAAGTTAATATTTTTAAATATAAAATTTTACTTATAAAATACATATTTGGTCCTGAAAAAAGTTAAATAAATTTTAATTTATTCTTATGCCCTAATGAAATCATAAAATTCACAATATTTGTAAAAACAATATTTTTCATTATTCACCTAAAAATCAATCTCTTCAGAAAAACCCAAAAAACTCATCATAAGCTGATATTTTTATGATGAATCAAAAAATTAAGTTCATTATTCAAAATTATAATTCTAAAATTTTGTAATTTTACTTTTAAATGGAAACTTAAAATATCATGAACCTGTTTTTATAGGAAAATCACTTTTTCAAATATTAGCTTCTTTTATTCTTATCTTCTATAAATTACTAATTAAATTATTGTTAACCTATTATTTATATAAAAATATAATTTATCATTATTTAAAAATAATATATTTAATTTTCTAAAATATAAATGCATAAAAACATAAAAATATAATTTTTAGAAAAATGAATTTTTAAATATAAAATGATCTTATTAGTTACTTAGATATAATAATTGAATTTTATCAGTGAATTAGTATTAAAAATGAACTTTATTATTTATTTAAAGTTGAAATGTGAAATACATAAAATATATTTCATACATATAAATTACTTATTACATTAATAATTACATGTTTATATCATCTTAATTTCTACTTACACAACCCTTGAAGATCTCTATGTAATACCTAAGGATATGATATAATATGGTGGTAGTCATGAGTGGCAGTTCAGATAGTATGGATCTCACATAAATTTAAATGATATTAAACTTATCTAACAAATGATTTCTCATAAACCATAATTGTTGATGTTTTCCTTGGGCTTCGTCTAAGGAAAACCCTAGTGATGCTACCTTTATTCCAAGATCTGGTAAATGAGATTCATATATAATAATTATACTACTAGATTACATTAATTCTTATTCTATATATATTTCACAATGTAATTAATTTTTTTTATACCAGCTAATTTAATTACTATATTATAGTGATATTATTTAATAATTAAAATTTTATCTTAATAAAATTTATTACGATTCATACTATTTGAATGTTTCATTTGAAAAAAGCTATTTGAGATAATATTTAATAATAAATTACTACTAAAATATTAGGGTGTTAAACCCCCATAAATAAATTGCATTCTCATAATTTTAATCATTATTCACTAATGAAAATAGTTAAGGGAATTCACAAGATAGATAAGAATTAAGACATAATTTCCAACTCACTGTCATGGATACAACTATATAACTCATTTTTTCCTTTTTAATAGGTATATATCAAAATTATTAACCTTTTTCTCTAAACACAACTTCTTAATTTTCTATAAGTCTTAAAATTTTCTATAAACATACCTTTCATAGATTTATTTTCATGATCTTGTTTCCAAATAAACACTAAAACCAAAATGGTTATGATATTATAAAATGAAATCAAAGTAAATGATCATATTAATTTTAAAACTAAATCCAAAGATGTCTTGTCCCATGACACCTTCATTTCAACCTATGATAATTTTCAGTTCAACTATGATATAATTTGATGAACCTATAACCCCTTCAATGTTACCTAGGCTAACCATAGTTATATTTATATTTGGTTATATAACATAACTATTTATATATTACTTCATTACAATCTATTTAAATACCTTATAATGGTTCATAAAGGTAATATGAATTACCAAAGAATATCCCTATGGAGTCTCAAACCAGTTGTATAGATAGAAATACTTTTCATGCACCTTGTGAAGATCGAGTTAATACTCAACTAACCTTATTTGTGTTTATTAACCATAGGTGAATCTGTGCCAGAGTTTTCATCCACTTTTTTGTATCCAAACAGGGATTTCATTGCATGGAAACCATACACTCTATGCCTTACCAATATTTTAGGTTGTTTTCCTACATCTAGGATTATCTCTATGGGTTTTCACTAATTCTCTCTAGTATTAAACTCAAAAAATTACTAAAATAATCCACAAAAATAACTAAACCCAACTCTGATACCAACAGAAGTGGCATGATAAAATTTATATCATTTCACATTAATTAAAAATTACATCTTATAATAATCACATAATTCCAAAACCCAATGTTTTAATGTCATTGGATGTAACTACATAAAATTTTTATCGTGATCATTTCTCTATAATCACATCTTACGAAATCCCCTTCTAGACACCTCCTTGGTCATACTCATTTTCATTACATAAGGAATGGAAAATATAAAAAAAGGGGGAGTTCAAATGCTCTGTAAAGAAAAAACTTATAATTTTTTATCAAGGTTTAGATTATAAGCATAAAAAACATAAGCGTGGGAGAAATATTTGATTAAAAAAAATACTTGGACCAATAAGTGTTTTCCATGTAATCTCAAATGATCAAACATATACCATGGCATAAGAGTTTGGGATCATGAAATAATAATCATGTTCCATAGAGAATATCAAAGGTGTATAACATAGAAATGTGGAATAATCATAATCACAGTCAATTATAACATTGTGTATATATCCATTCCCAATTATATCCATGCACAATCTTTGTGAGCATATCTAAATAGAAATCACACTCACTCATAGTCTTTAAGAGCATAAATAACTAAAAATACACCCAGGCACAATCTTTGTGAGAATAATTAACCTCAAATACAATCACTCACAGTCTTTTTGAGTATAAATAACCACAAATACACACATTCATAGTCTTTTTAATCATATTTAACCACAAATACACTAATAAACATGTGAACATAACTGACCACAATTATGTCCACACATGAAGTCATTATATCATGATATAAAGATCCTTAACTAATTAATTAGAGGGATATATAGGACCTCATCCATCACATAATGATAATTATTATTCATGTGTGCCACAAAAAATCAATCATATATCAAATCATGAAGAAACCATGGAATGAAAATGGGTTTTAAAACATTCACAAATGGTATAATATAAAATGACCTAAAGGGTACCTCAGTTGACACAAAAAATTCAATTACCTAAAAGGATTAATTCACAAGGTAATTTAGAGGGTGATTGATGAAGAATTAATCTAAATGATATATAAAATTCATGTATATAGAGGAAAATGGAATCGAAATAAAAAAAGGGTTTTTGTAAATCATTTTTAACTTTAAAAAAATGAAGTTATGGGTAACTTTCAAAAGTTTATTTCAAGAAGTTAGAATGAAAAATTTTTCAAACATTATTTGGAAATAAATATCAATATTAGAACCTTGAGAAATACCTAAATATTTTTCAGGAGAAATTTAGAGTGGAAAATTAAACATATGATCATAGAAGAAAAAACCTTTAATATTTTAAAATACCTTTGTTGAAACCCACATCATAAAAAGAGTAATAAAAATTATTTTTGAAAATTGATTAATAAAAATATAAAGATCAAAATAAATAATACATATTTATATTTTAAAATAATAATAGATAATATTAGTGGGAAGAAAAAATATTGGCATAGAATAAAAAAGGCATATTAGAAAGTATGGGAATTATTCTTAACAAAGTTATATATTTTTGAGAAATAAATTCATCATGGAAGAAGATTTGAATTAATAAAGTCCTTTTTACTGGATAAGATGATAAATTATCATATAATAAAAAATTAATGTGAAAAAACTCAATAATAAAATAAATAATTTTAATAAGAAACATAATAACTCAAAAAAGGGGATTTGAGTTATCGATATCTTTTCCAGCTTTGGTATCTTTTGAATAAAAAATACATTAAATGATATAAATTGAAATTTATTTTTAAAACCCTTAAATTTAATTAATTTTATTATAAAAGGAATCCTTATGGTAGTATATACACCACAAAATATTAAACAAGTAGTGAATATGACTTACATCTCAAAGAATGAAAACTGAGACGAGAAAAACCCTTACAACTTGGGTAATATATGAATTAAAATAACATGAAAGAGAGATTGTAAAATAGAATTATAAATAAAATTATTAAGTTTTATTTATGATTAAATAATTCAATGAGGTAGTAATTACACCATGTAAAGGAAGAATATGTGAAAAATATGAAATCATGCCTTCATGAAGGGAATTTGAGATGAAAACCCTTACTAAAATATGAAATTCTATGAATGCACATTAAACTAAAATATAATAAAAAAACTGTCATAATATATTATTTAAGACCTTATTATTATATATAACCTTTTGAATTTTTTAAATATAATCATTAATTTTACATTAATTATTTAGTTATCATTTATTTTCATCATTAGATGTTGGTATTTTTTTATTTTTTCGCACATGTTTCATAATGGTGATATTAAACACCTTTATTTGATACCAAGTTCATCATTAAAAAATTATAAAAAGCATTTAAATCATTTTTTTCAATTATTTATGCATTATCAAGTTCATTTGATGAAAACTATGGGCATGGTTTGAGGGAATGAGATCCATGATAGGCTTGTTTTGGGTAATTTATCGATATCAATGGATAATTTTATAATGATTGTATATTTTTGTATAATATTTTTTAAAAAATATTTATCATATATATTAATACTTAATATCATATATATTCATCAAATATATTTTATAATCATCCATGTAAGGAGTTGATGAAAATGAAACACATCATCCAAGGAGGTGGTAGTTCACATGTATACACGAGCGATGATTTCATTTTATAATAAATGGGAGGGAAGGAAGGAAAACAATGATTTATCTTTATATAATATTAATTATATAAAAAATATAATTATTAGCTAAATATATTCTTATAACCAACCATGTGAGGTGATTATAAAAAACAAAATAGGTGGTTCATGGAGCCAGTAGTCCGCACGTACACATGGATGCCATATTAATTTTTCTAAGGAGAAGGGAGGAAGGTAGGTAATGATTATTATATAAATATAATCCCACCTAATTATACTAATGATAAATATTTTATTATTTTATAATGGTATAATATACTTTTAGGTACAAGAAGAAGAATTAAATAATAGAAATAAAAAGGAGGGATTTGAGGATTTTTACCTCACTCCTTGGAATAAATCTTTTGTAAATTAGATTAATATTTTTAGGGATGGTCCTTTGAGGAGAATATAAACTCTAGGAAATGAATAGGAGTATTGGAGAGGGATTTGGGAAGATTTAGGCCGAACTATTGTGATTGTGGTCTGAGGAGAAGTGGGGTGGTGAATGTATCCTTTTATATGTAAGATGAGTGACTTTTTTGTAATAAGAGTTGCACTATTCAAGGAAAGTGAACCCAAAAGTTAATAATAATTGTTACTGGGATGAGTTAAATCTCATAAAACCCTCAAAAACTCATTTTATGACATGTTGTTTAACCTATATTATATATTTACCCCTTAGATTTAACCCTTTTATCTTTTTAACTATTATTGTGATAACTAATTTTTACATTAGTAATTTATTTTTTATGCATAAAATGAAAATAGAACTTTGTAAATAATTTATAAATTATAATAAAAAATAAAAAAATATATTTTATCACATACAATTTTTAAAATTTATAAATTTTAATTCTAAAATAATAATTATTTAATGTATTAAAAAGTCTTAGTGAAAAATATAATGTAAGTTCTAAAATGTAAAATATAGTTATGTAAATTAAACTTAATATTTTTAGACTTATAATTTTACTAATAATATATATATTTTTTCAAGAAAAAGGTTTCATAAATTTTAAGTTATTCTTATACCCTAATGATTTCATAAAAGTCACAATATTTTTAAAAACGGTATTTGGTACTATTCACTTAAAAATTAATCTTTTAAAAAAGGCTAAAAATTTATCCTAAGATAATATTTTTATGTTGAATAAAAAAATTTGGTTTATTTTTTCAAAGTAAAAATATAAAATTTAGTAATTTAACTTGTAAATGGAAACATAAAATATTATAAAAACTATTTTTATAGAAAAATGACTATTTCAAATATTATCTATTTTTTTATTCTTATTTTATATCAATTAATAATTAAATTAGTGTTAATATATTATTTATATTAATAATATACTTTATCATCATTTAAACATAATATATTTAGTTTCTTAAAATAAAAATTCATAACGCATAAATTGTAAATTTTTAGAAAAATTTATTTTTAGCAGAAAATGATCTTCTATGTTATTTAGATATACTAATTGAATTTAATCAATGAATTAGTATTAAAAATAAAATTTGTTTTTATTTAAAGTTTAAATTGTGAAATATTTAAAATACATGTGATATATATAATTAAATTATTATATTAATAATTACATGTTCATATCATCCTAATTTTTACTTAAATAACCCCTCAAGATCTCTGTGAAAGATTTAAGGATAAGATACAATCTTTAAGAATTCATGAGTGGTGGTTTAGATAGCATAAATCCCATATAAATGTCACTTGGGATTGTTCTAGGGAAAACCCAAGTGATTCTATCTCCCTTGAAAGATTAGATAAATGAGCTTCGTAAGGAAAAATTCTACTACATGATGCCATTAATTCTTCTTCTATATATATTTAACAATTTGGTTACTTTTATTTATACCCTCTAATTTAGAAGCTATATTATAAAACTCATATTTAATAATTAAAATTTTATCTTAATAAATTGTATTGTGGTTTTTCTTGGTTCAACATTGCATGTGAAACAAGTTATTCAAAATAATATTTAATGGGAAATTAATACTAAAATCCCAAGGTGTTACATTATCCTCCCCTTAAATAAATTTCATCCTCACAATTTTAATTATTATCTATTAATGAAAATATATAAGGTTCTCTATAAGATAGACAAAACTGAATAAATAATTTCATATACATTATCACGAGTAATACTAGAAAAATATTTTTTTTATTTTTAATAGGAATGTATTAAGATTCTCAACCATTTGATCTAAATATGTCTCCTTAACTATCTTTAAGTCTTATGAGTTTCTAGAAACATATATTTCATAGCTTTATTTTCATGAGTCTATTTCCAACCAAATACTAACACCAAAATGGTTATGATAATATCAAATAAAATGAGATTAATTGGTCACATGAATATGAAAAATCAATATTAAGATGTCTTCTCCTATGAAACCTTTATTTTAACCTATGATAATTTCAGTTCAACAATGATATAATTGTATCAACTTTTAACTCCTTCAATGTAACATATGATTTACATTTTAATATTCCTATTTGGTTCTCTAACCTTAATAGTTATATATTACATCATCATATTCTATTTAATTCCTTTACAATAGTTTTTAAAGGGAATGTGAATTACAAAAGTATATCCCCCAGGAGTTTCAAACCAAGTGTTTAGTTAGTCCCACTTTTCTTGCACCGAGTGAAGATCAAGTTAATACTCAACCAACCCTTTTTAGGGTTATTACCCCTAGGTGAATCTATTCCAGAACTTGCATACACATATTTGTATCCTGATAGGTATTTCATTATTATCAAACCATACACTCTATACTTTACCAAAAATTTAGGTTGTTTTCCAATATTTAGGCTTATTCGTAGGGTTTTCACTAATTTTCTATAGTTATAATCTGAAAAAATAAATAAACTAATCTTATAAAAAAACTAAACCCTACTATAATACAAATTGAGGCAACCCAATAACATTTATATCATTTTATATTAATTAAAAATTATATTTCATAATAATTCAAAAAATCCCAGAACCTAAAGGTTTAATGTATTTATAGATTAGCTACATCAAATTTTATTGTGATCATTTCTCCATAATCACACCGAAATAGATCCCCTTATAGTCATATTTTAGGTTATACACATCTTCATAACCTAGGTAATGGAAAACATAAGAAAGTGGGGAGATCTGTAATGGTTCAAAAATTTTAAGCCTTTCTATTGTATTTTCTCAAGGCTTGGTAGTTCCAATAAGAAGTTTATAGGAGTTTTGAAGGCCAGTGGAGTTGTCTTGTCTATTATATGGGTCACCAAACCCTAGTGGTGGGTGTGGTTAAGGCCATTTTGGATCTAGGGGCATGGATAAACCATTTTGGGATAAACGTGGTTGATCTTGGTCTATTTTTATCTATTTATGTGGTGTTTAGTGCACCATGGCCACTAACACAACATGTTAGTCCATTTTGAAGGCTATGTTGGCTAGGGTATCCTCTTATCTGAAATGAGAAACTTGAAATATCTAGGTAAAGGTGTGGCACTAGGTGTGGAACCTGGGGGACCACCTATCCAAAATGGGCATGAGGATCTCAACACACCCGTGTTGGAGGATTTGGTGAGAGAAAATGGCACATACCCTGAAAAAAGTTTTTTTAGGATAAAATACTCAATAACTACATGACCATGGTAGAGGCTATAGTGTAAGTCATAGTGGTAGTCAGGCTTGTTTTGAAATAACAAAAATCATCATCGTTCTTTGTGGATCTTGTCTTTTTCAAATGGAAAACATGTGAATATTTAATGAGGGTCCTTAAAGGTAGTTTTAAATGGATTCTCCCCCTAAAAACCAATCCATGGTTCTCTTTTTTTTTTCTTTTATTTCCAGATGCTTCAAATGAACCTAAGGCATGGTTGGGTTGTTCTCACATGTTGAAGTTTTGTTGACGGATGTGGTTATTTGAAAGTGTTAGTTCTACCCATTTTTTCCTTATGATCAAATCATTATGGGTTACAAACCTTTGATCATAGAGTATTGAGAACCCTTGGTTTAAGGTAATTTCTTATCCTTATTATCCTTGTTATTATTCATTTTTATTGGGTGATAGTTGTGGAAAATCCATCAGTTTTGGGGTTGAGTTCTGAGTGTGGATTGTTAGTGGATTGCAGATGTTAGGTTTTGTTTAGTATTCCTTCATCTTGGTGGTGTTTCTTCCAGTGGTGGTTAATCCTTGATCATCGATTCTTATGAAAAGAGCACTAAACTTCTAAATTGAGGTAGGGTAATATTTGCTTCTCCTTATTTTTAAGAGCAACGATAAAGTTATCATACTTTATCACTTTGTGAAAAGTTGGAATTAAAGTTAATTAATATTAAACCAAATTAAAGAATTAATTTGGTTTTGGTTATAATGATATCATGTGTAGAGACCATATTTTTTCTTTATAAGACTTTGAAATGTATCAAGGAATATTTTTAGAGCTAGACACTGTGACGATGCACAATTCCAAGGCCCAGTGAGCCCAAAATTATTTTTTAAAAAATATTAAATATATTTTATATCATGCATGCATATTTTTTCAGAAATAATGGTATATCTCCAAAATGGAGTCTCTGACTTTTGGTTAGAGGATAAAAACATCCTGATGAGCCCGTAATGGGCCTCTCTCTATGCTAGGTTTCCCTCGCTGCCACCTTCCTCTTACCCATTGCAGATCTCCCTTCTTCTCCTTCTGCTCGGTGCACTCGTGGCTCGCAGGTCTTCCAATGGTGGTGGATTTCCATATCTGGTGAACATCATTGCTGCGGTGTGAGGCCTTAGCTCTGGCTAGGGATTCCCATGGCACCGCGATGTTGGTCCCAAGTGGTTGATGCTACGGTCTGGGGGTTAACGTTGCGATTCGCATAGTCTGCGGGTGTGATGGGTAGATCTGGCTCTAGGTGAGGTTTTGAAGGTGGTGATGGGATCTGTGTTATAGTCTTACGGAGGGGTTCCCTACCACGAGATCTAACCTGGTTTGTGTTTTTATGATTTTTTATGTATGTTTTTCTTGGTTTCATGGTACGATGGTTTTTTCGGCACACGGTGTGGACTCGGATCTGATTCCGGTGACCAGTGATGCATTCTTGGTGACTGAAATCTTGGTTTCAGGTGATTTGCGACGTTTTGTGATGGCTTCATCGTGGTGGATCATATTTTCTCGGACTTGCTGTGGCATTTTTGCAATAGTTTGGATGAATCTGTGATTGTGGTTTAGTTTTCTATTGGTTATTTGTGAATTTGTGGTATGATGTTTGGCTATCTAGTTTGTGGTCCGTGATAGTTGGAGTTTCCGGCGATTCCATGACAACAGCCATGGTGAATGTCGATGATGAGATCGAGTGGTGGAAGGGTTTGGAAATAGGTGATGCTTATGGCGTTGTGTCTGTTTTTTTGTAGGTTCTCACTAACCCAAAAAGTGACTTATTTGAAAATCAAAAAAAGAAGTTTCATTCAGTCAGTCCTAAATGGAGTCTCATATAAAAAATTCGAGACCACGATTGAGTCCAAAGTGTGGGATTTACCCTAGGAATGACCTAAAGTTCATCGACCTGGGACGTCCAGTAGTGGAAGACGTTGGTGAGTGCATTTAATAAATTAAATAAATAATTTATTTATTTAGAATTTAATGAACTAAACAACTTAAAACTCTATAAATATACTGTTATGTATAATTTATAGTGTTAGCCAAAAAACCATGGGATTATTGAGAGGAAGTTCCACTAACCTTCGTTGGAAGATTGAGATCAGACGACAACCGAAATCCAGATCAAAGGCATAGTGAATGAAAAAAATCTTCCCCATCAGTAGAAAACATCTTCTCCACAAAATAATGATCCAATCTCAAGCTAGGACCTTTCATTTGTGGTTTAGTCCCTTATGATTAAACAATTGATCATGATGAAAACTTTATTCTTTGATATGTATTTAAATAAATTCTTCTCATGAGACCATGTATTAAAATAATTTATTTATTCGATCTATTATTATTTATTCCATGAAATCACCCTTTCCAATCCATGAATCTTCAATAATTGGAAAATAATTCTTGGAAAATGATGATATAAATTTTGTTTTTGTGCCTTTCCCCCACCAGGTCTTCACCTACTTCATCATTAGACCACAAGGTCACGATTCAACTATTTCCAGGCAGGTCCAAACACGGTTGGACCTCCAAATTCATAGTGGATGTGTACAAAATGACTAGATTAGATTTATAAGGATTAATCAGTGATTATTGTGGGTAGATGTGACCAATTCGTGGATTTGACATCCAAAGTGGAGATGGTAACGACTAAAAAGGTGCGTAATGGCTTCGATTGAGGGATCAGAAACCCGATTTCTAGCCACCAGAGGGCCAAAATAACTGGACGGAGGTGACTAAAAAAATTACAGGTGGAAAAAGGCATAGTTTGATGCGAAAAAGGTATATTTGGAGTAATGTGTGGAGATACAATGTTTCTGTGAAAAATGTGACTACATACTATGTAGTTTAGAAGAACACATGATGTGTTCTTCATAATTCTCAGTTGTGGGGTTTCTAGGAGAACATAAGTATCACACACCATGAGGGAACCCCACACACCATATGACCTGGTGATGATGGCACGGTGTGTACTTTGAGAGTACATGAACATGAACATGTCTAGGAACACACCATGTACTGGAACATGGCTAGTGTACATAAACACGACCAGGAGAACACGGGTAGGGCCTCGGTGGCCGAGACATTCCATTTAGTACCCTTACACACCATGTAGTGATACACTAATAATGAGACATGTACTAGAGAGGACACAACTGAGTAGAGGAGTGGGGACACATTCTATGTGGACCCATTACACGTCCTATACCTCCTTTTTGAGGAAACTACTACCTCTCTTATCTAGTTTACTCAGACTTATATTTTGTCCCATGAGTAGCCTATCCTAAGTTTTTCTCACATAGAACATGATGCTGACCTTAATAGTTCCTTTTAAGATATGGTGTGATATGTTCTGAGCATGACTCTTCTTTAGGTGGTGCTATATTATGGGAGTGACCAGGAAGATAATCAGAGAGTGGTATCCCCTGAAAGACTAGGTTACAGGTTCTCTACCTACTGAGTAGAACCCATGATGGGATAGGGTGTGGATTCTCTACCTACTAAGTGTTACTCCCTGATGGACTAGGGTGTGGGTCATATATCTATCTATTGAGTGGTACCCCCTTTCCTAACTTGGGTGTGGACCCTCTATCTACTGAGTGGTACCCTCATGAAAAAATAGGGTCTAGGTCCTCTATCTACTAAGTGGTAACCCTTGATAGAATAGGTTTTGAGTCCTATATCAACTAATTGGTTCCACCTAATGAACTAGAATGTGGGTACTCTACTTGGAGATTATTCCCTCTTGACTGTGTGGAATAATGGCATGGTATAAGTCCTCCACATGGTTACTTCTTCAGAAAAATGTGAAAGATGCTTGGAATTGATGATTGACCTTTGGAATTGTTGGAAGACACTTTTCTTGGTCTAGGCTATGAGATAGAGATCCCATTTATCTCTCATATGGGTTTATTTTATGAGCATATATTTAATTGTTGTTGGATTTTATTTCTATCTTGCTATGGGTTGAGTTGTATACTTCTATCGTGCCTCCTATTTCCCCTATTTAACTTTCAGTGAATCATACTTGGTATGTATATAATCACCCCTTCATAAACCTTGACCACACATATCATGTTTTATGAATATTACAGATAGGTTGGTAGTAATTATAGAGAAGCGTAGGGGATACACAAGTGAATTTGACCACATATGGTGGTCAGAGCTTAAAGATCTGTAATTGGGATCTCTTAACAGTTACTTTTCCAGTGGTTGTTAAGTTGGGACATATTTCTAGTTGGGCATGTATTTTTATCATTTACATTTTATATTATGCTGTATTACTCTTGTATTCCCTAGAGGTTGTTACATACATGAATATTACTCTAAATGTTATTATCTTTTATATTCATTCCTCTGCATTTCTTCATGGAGACGGTTAGGTGCATGCATACATGAACATTAGGAAAAGGCCTCCCATATTAGTTATGCCTTTTGGCACTTATCGCTAGCCTCTAACCTATGAAGGCGGGCTCATATCTCTATTAAATAGGTGGGATCGGGTGGGTCAGGTCGTGATAGATTGGTATCAGAGGTGGTTCATTCATTGGGATGGTGTTTAGATTTTTCCCCTCATGAGGATTTGATTAGCAATTATGGAAGTAGTGTTAGAGTGTCTCTAGTGCATATTTTAGGCTAGAGAAGCCATTATTGGTGCAACAGATGACATATCCATACATCAGGACTCTGACCACCTACTTGTTAATTCAAAAAATCGAGACATTGGTTGTATGGAACATTGGTACATGTATCATATAATACTGAGTCTTTTGACTGTCCTTCTTGACTCATCCCCCCATATATATATGATCAAATGACTATGGTACACATTGATTACTTTTAGGATGACTACATAAATATAGATAGACATATTACCAATTTAGGATCATGATGATGATCTAATGAGTGATGAGGCCTTAGTTCAGGGTCCATCACATGCGATATTTCCTCAAGGTGGGAATGTAATAGTACCCCCACCTGTCGAGAAACATATTATACCTGCAGAGTAGGATGAGTATGCATGTTGTCTTAGCCCACTTCATGAGTTCCAGTGCCAAAGGCCTCTGAGTTTACACGGTGATCCAGATACCTAGGAATAATAGTATTGGATTGAGTTAGTGATTCTAGTTTTTAGACTTATCCAGACACCAAATGATCAGGTGATTGCGCTGGCATCCATTTTTTTCATGGAGCACTTGGGAACTGGTGGAGTCTAGTCACATAGATTCACGATGAGTCTAAAATCACATGGTTTGACTTCCAACAACTATTTTTTGAGGATTACTTACCCTCATACTTACTCTTAGTGCAGATACATAAGATTATCGAACTATAGTAGGGAGGGATGATAATTAATGAGTATACCTTGAGGTTCACTAACCTTATGTGATACTCCATCGACATGATTTAGGATGGTTACTTCTGGTCATGGGAATTAGGGCTGGGTCTCTACATATATATTTGTGCCAGTGTGGTACCCTTATACATTTCCACTTATACTGGAGTGTTAGAGAAGGCACTGGTGACATATAGATTCCTATTAAAGGGACACCATGTAGTTAGAGCTGGCAGTGGGTGTCATAGGTATGATTCATCTACATTAGCTATCAGGAATTAGTCGGTAGAGTCTTGGCATTGGAGATCCCCTCATGACCAGACTCATTCATGTGGTCATGAAGCTTAGGGACTACGTAGAGGACCATGGCAACTCAGAGAGGGGCGATGGTATGTATGTTATGGGAGAGGTCACTTGACATATGATTTCCTAAACCTATGCACTGAGGAGGGTAGAAAGATAGTAGATAGACCACCACTATAGAGGCAACCCTATGATCATGGATTTCCCAGATGAGGGAAGGGTGGCCTCCAGGGAGGGGGAGCAGGAAGAGGAGCATACGGGGTTCTAGGAGGAAAAACTGAGGGTGGGGATGATGTTATGAGCTCCTTATACCCCCACCACTAGTTATCCCATGTTAGGCTAAAAGAGTTGGCGGTCAGGGCCATGGGAAGCTGCAAGCTATGAAGGCATATGACATAAAAGCTCACGAGATGATTAGAGGTACAATCTGTGTTTATTCTACTCTTTCTTTAGTACTAGTAGACACAAGTGTGAGTCATTACTTCATCTATTTACTTTCTAGTGTGATAGATGGAGCTCCCATTTGATAATTTATCCCAATATACTTTACTTGAGGTTTCTATAGGAAATACTTCTATGATATCATTTATATGTCGGCAGTCCAAGCTATCACTTGGTGGAGAGAGTTTGTCATGAGACTTTTTGGTCATAATGATGAGACCCTATGATGTAAACTTGGGTATGAAATAATTGTCTATAGTTCAATCCTAGATAAACTATCACCATATATTATTCATATGCCTTAGGGCTGATGGGATGTGATTCTGCTTTATGGGTGAGAGAGATATCATGGTGGAGCTTGTGTGACTTGCGAGAAGGAAGCTACAACACATCACCCATTAGTTGGTGAGTTTGTCCCTTGGTAAAGAGGGATATTATAACATTTAGATTACTTTAGTCATGAATGATTATATTGATTTATTACACAATGACATTCTAGGACTACCTTTGGGGCAAGAAATGGATTTTTTCATCGAATTTCACCCCGAGACCACTTTGATATCTTCCACGAAATATCAGATGGACCCTACCAAGATTCCAAAGTTGCGGTTATAGTTGGAAGAACTTAGAGATAAGGGTTTCATTAGAACCGGTGTGTCCCCCTGGGATCTCTATTGTTTTTCATGAAAAAGGTGGATAGGAGTTTTTGACTTTTTGTGGATTATCGTCACCTGAACCAGGCCATGATATAGAACAAGTTCCCCTTTATGAGAATTGAATACCTCTTTGATTGGTTGTGAGGCACGAGATACTTCTCCAAGATCGATATTAGGTCTGACTATGAACATTTGAGAGTTCATGAGGCTGATATTCTAAAGTTGGCATTCTAATGTCACTAAGGACACTATGAGTTCCCGATGATGCCCTTTGTTGTGACGAATGCCCCCACTGTGTTTATGGCTCTGATTAACTAGATCTTCCAGCCATACATGACTAATTTGTTGTTGTATTAATTGATGAAATAATAATATACTCTATATTAGAGGATGTAACTCTATAAGTTTTTAAAAGATAAAACTATGTTTGATAGTATATGTAATACACAACATCGAACAAAAACAAATAATGATTATTTAAATATGCCTATTTTTACCTAGAAGTTAAATTTGTGAATATAAATATGATTAAATAAATTATGAAAAATATATATAAATTTACTAATTAAAATAATTATATTTATAAATTCTTAGTAAATAATCACTCATTTTTTAGTAATGACATTTTATTCTTCAAAAATGCATTTTATTAAAAAATGTTTTTTATTTATTTTTATGAAAAAATATTATAATTAATTTATAGAACATTTAGAAAATTTATTTTATAAAATTAACATCATTTTTTAAATGAGAATATAAAAATTAACTTAGGGTTAAATTTTTGGATTTTTTGGAAAATATTTATTTTTCAATGAATAGTGAAAATACTGTTTTTTATAAAACCATCATTTCTTTTGATAAATTAAATAATTTAAAAGTACCATCACTATTTTAGTTTTATTTTAAATTATAAAAAGTATTTTTTAGTTATATTTAATCCAATTAATTACATTTAAATCATATTTATACCATATTTTAGTATAATTTTATTTTTATGCTCAAAAGCACATTTTTTGAAAACTATTTTAAAAAACATAATGTTTCTCCTTTTTAATTAATTAAAAATAACCCATAATGGGGAATTATTTAAATTAAATTTATGGATCATATATCTATCATTATGAATTAAAATTAATATAGTGAAGATTAATAATTATAGAGGTAAAATAATCTTTTCCTTGAAAAATGAATTTGTTAGAAAAACCACTTTCCACCATGCTTGCGGATTTTATTTTAAATTATTCCAGCTGTGTGAATTGATTTTGATAAAATAGATTCCATATTTTGAATAACCATATTTAATATTAGGTAATAAGTTCAACTTAAATTTTGGACAATATTAATAGTAACTGTATTAAATATTTATTACCACGGTAAAAGGAAAATAGGTTAATTCAGGGTAAAAATAATTTGAAAAGAAATAGAAAAAATAAACCTAATGGTATGAGTATGTATATTTTCAATTAAATAAAATAATTATTATATTTATTTTTGTTTCTTTATAAATAATTAAGAAATTATTTTGATAAAAATTATATTTTGAAATGATAAAACACAAATTGTATTTTTGTGTAGTAAGTAATTTCAATTAATACATTACTTTTTTTTATGAATTAATGAATTTTAAAAATAAAGTATATTTTAATAAAATATTACTATTTAATAATATTTATTAAATTTAAATGATAATATAATTTTTATAATGTCAAATGTAATTGTTATAAGGGTTCTAAAGAAATTATTGAGAAAAAAACTGGCATTTCTCAATAAATATAGATTATTGTTTTAAAAGTAAAAATTAAAATTTTTATAAAATTAATTTTCTAAAATAAATATTATTTTTGGAATCATCATATTGAAATTATCTAATGGTGGATTTTTCATAATTTTATGAGATAGTCAAATTTTCGTGTAAAAATTAAACACAGTCTAAATATATGGTGTGTATTATGACATCATAATGACCCAAAAGTGATGTAATAAATTATATAAATGGTATAAAAAAATATATGTTTATAATTTAAAATAATTTTTTTTAAAGGTTATTTGATTACTTTTATAAAGACTTTATGAATCCTCCAAAACCTATATTATATTTTAGGGTTTTAAAATCTTTTCTTTAAGAACACGACTCACTTACACATCACTAAGGGTAATATTTTAATGAGTTTATCCCTTTTACTTATAAAATAATAAAAGAAAGATCCTATTTGGTAGAAACTATGGGAAAAAACCATTTTAAGGTTTGTGGTTTTGATTACTTTATTATATAGAGTGCAAAACCTAAGTTTGAGAAATAATAAAGAACTCCCCTCTCTTTTCCTATATAAACATACCTAAGATCCCCTTCCTACCCAATTAAAAACCTTGGATCATGTTATTAATATTACTTTCCATATCTAGAGTCCTCCCAATGTGTCCCTAATCCCTCAAGAGGATCCTCCCAATATTTTTTGGAATCTGCCTCTGAGGATTTTGTAGTCAATCGCCTTACAAAGTCAACACACTTCATTATTATTAGAAAAGATTTCTTTATAGATTATATTTCTAGGATATACGTTAATGAAGTGATAAGGTTAAATAAAGTACCACATTTTATTATATCTGATCGGTATATGAGGTTTACCCTAAAGTTATGTAGAAGTATTCATCAGGCTTTGGATATAGAGTTAAGTTTTAGGATTGTATATCATCCTCAAATAGACGGTCAATCTGAGAGAACCAGTAAAACCCCTGAGGATGTGATAAGATCTTGTTCTATGTATTTAATTTTTTTTTGGGATCAACACCTTTATTTAGTTTAGTTTTATTACAATAATACCTTTCAATCGATCATTCAGATGGCTCCTATAAATCCATCTATGGAAATAAGTGTAGAACTACAATGTACTGGTATAAAGTTGGATAAAGAAAGCTATTGGTACCTAAGTTATATAAGTAAATGAAAAATAAAGTTAGATACATTCAATAAAACATAAATGAAGCTCAGATTCAATTGAAAAGTTATGGAGACAATAATCGACATGATATAGGATCTGAAGTTGATGAGAATGTTTTTCTATAAATTTATCCATAGAATAAGGTAATAAGATTCAGAATGAAAGGAAATCTATGCTATAGATATATATTCCACTTTAAATATTCTTGATTAAGTAGGTATGGTTTCTTATCACTTGGAACTTCCACCAAACCTCTCCAAAGTCCTTGATGAGTTCCATATGTCTCTTTGAGGAAGTACATACCTAACCCTTCACATGTACTAAACTTAGAAGTCATACCACAAGATTAAGTTCTCTATTATGAGGAGAAATCAATAGAGATTTTGTATTTTATATAGAAAGTGATACAAAAAACTACCACTCACATGGTCAAAGTTTTGTGGTGAAACCACTAAATTGAGGAAGCTACATGGGAATCTAAGGATATTATTAGGTAAAAGTAGCCTCAATTGGTTGTATCATAGTGATGTAATTTTGAGGGTAAAATTTATTTTAAAGCGGAATAATGTAACACCCTAATATTTTATGAAATGTTTTGTTTTTCAAATAAATTTAATTTCTTAGATAACATGCATTATATGCAACACTGTGTTGTAATGAACAAGAATATAATATTGAAATTATTATTATTTAAACACAATCATTATAACATAGAAATTAAATTTAGTTTTATGAATAGGAATATCCAAATTTTTAAAATTAAGTGTATAGATTTTATATAAATAAAATATATTCATAAATAAGTACTTACTTTTTAGTTAAGTCGTTATATGCTTCGAGAATACATTTTTTCTCAAAAAAATATTTTTTATTACTTTTTGTGAACAAATAATAAAATTATTTTTTACTACTTTAAAAAAATTTATTTAAAAAACATTAATTTCATTTTTGGAATCAACATATCAAAATTATCTTAGAGTGAAGTTTTATAATTTTCTAAAGAGATTAATTTTTTGATGAATAGTGAAAAAATATTAATTTTGACTGAAAAGAGCCTTTTAGTTTAAATAATTTAAAAAGTTTAATTTTATTTTAAAATGTGTTAAAAGTAAAATTAGTTCAATTATATTATTATTAATCAAATTTATTTAATTTTAATAAATTTAATGTTGAATTTTTATATAAAAACTTTTTATACTTATGGAAATATTTTCTTTGGGAAACTGATTTTTTATCACGTCTACCAGTTTAATTTTAAATTAAATTATGATAATTATATGAAATGAATTTGGTAAAATAGATTAAATATTTGAAATCATCATAATTAATATTATATAATAATTTTAACTTAAGTTTTGGTCATAATGAATATTGAAAATAATATTAATTAATTATCGCGGTTAAGGTTAAAATGGGTTTATCGGGGGGGGGGGGGAGGTTAAACCAAACGATAAGGGTAAATTTTACAATTAAAACAGTACAAAACATATTTAATATCCATACTTATAACATTTATTATCCAAACTTCAAATATATGTCCATGAAATAATTATACTTATTTAATTATAACGTCACATCTACCTTCTTACCTTCCAATCTGTTGAAAAATGATAATGTCACTCATGCATACATTTGGACTACTACCTTCAGAAAGCGATGTGATGCGTATTTCATTTTATTTTAACATGGTTAGTAATAAGGATAGATTAAATGAAAATATATTATATATATAATATAAAAATTTTTTCTATAAAGGTGAATTATTATATACCTTTATTTCATTCCATACTTTGAAAAACAGAAACAACTTTTATGCGTATGTACGACCTACTGCCTCTAAGAGCGATGTAATTAACCTTCCTATATGTAACATATATATATGCATATAAATAGGTATATAATGAATATATATAATATTTATATCATTATTAACATTATGTATATGATTTAAACATTATAAAAGTGACCACCAAACCAGAATATACATGAAAAATGAAGCCGTTATCACCAAGAACAATTATTTTTAATAAAGAATTGTTTTTAAATGGGTGATAAAATATTATGATTGAATAATATATGGTATTATATATATATGATTATGGTTATATAATATATTTAAAATAAACCTATATTTATTATACAGATGATTTAAATGTGTACAAAGGAAGTCGATACTTGAATTAAAGGATTTTCAGCTCACTTTTATTTCGGTGAAACACATGACATAGTCACAAATTGTTTCTTTTTTTGTGGTGTATATTCTACCTATGAATGTATTTTATGATTATTATCATGAAAATTATTGTATATACATATAAAAATAAGGTTATTTCTTTCATGGTGCTTACAATTCAAAAGTTACCAAAGTGGTAAGGATTTTATTATACAATATGATTATTTATCAGGATTGTTTATAATTATGCTTTCAATGATGAAATATTACGATCTATCTCTCAATAAAATAATTTATTTTATTATAATATGTTTTTTAATATAAATAATATTTTTTCCTTTCATTTTAAACTCTTTATTTACTCAATAGTCTAAAATAGTTTTTTAAGGAAAACTGACTTTATTTTTCTCTTCGGTCGAAAATCCTTTCTCTTCAATTTCCATGTTTTCTAAAAATGTTTTAAATATTTTTTTATTATTCTTAAAATATTTTTTAAATTAATTTTTACCATTTTTTAACCTTTTTGAAAAATGGTTTAAAATTAATCTTCTTTTTAGTTTATGAATGAGGAACTTTTGACTTTTACCGAAAATGTGAAAGGAATATTTGTTTTAACATATATAGTATGAAAGGTATTTCCCACCATCATAACTTTTTGATGATTTAAATATTTATTTTAAAATAAAATATTATCTTTAATATTTGGGAAATTTATATATTTGAAAAATTGATTTTCAAATTGGAAAGGGTATTTTTCTCAAGAATGTTTTTAATTATATTTTAATAGTATTTATATTCATCATTGAAAACAAATCTTGATTATAATTATGATATATGGGGGATATGATCTAATGATACCATCCTTATACTTTCTCTATATGTTTTATGATCATGTTGATATGATTTTTATGAAACCCACTTATTTTCCATGGGTTATGCTATGATGAAAAGATGATTTTTTATAAACACTATTTTTTCCATGGGTTATGATGTGATGAAATAAAATATAAAACCCATTTAATTTTCATGGGTTATGATATTATGGAGGTTTTATGATCATATAGAACCCATATATATGATTTAAATTATATTATATCTGGGCTCAGAATTATATAGACCTCCAATGCATTGGGTAATGATGGATATCTCATGAGATAAAAAGAAATATAATGGGGAGTAAACCTAGTTTAGTAAAGGAATTTGTCCACTATGATAGTCTTGAGAGTGAAAATTTACTAATACAATAGTTTGAGGAGAGAAATCATTCCACTATGATATCCTTGGAATAATCCTTGACTACTAAGGAAATGATTTTCTATGCTTATATGTATGCCAAAAATCCATGTCTTATCCCAATGTTATAGTCTCATGACTCATGTTCTTTGATTCCTTTATGATTCATCTCTTATAAACTTCCAAGATTTATGTAATGGATCAAGTTTTTTATCTATTATAGTTAGGTTATGGTTTAAAAATGTTATTCTCATGTTCCCATACCTCTTATGCTAATGTTATATTGATATATATTTTATTTACCCTTATTGAGCATCTGAGCCCACCCTTTCTTATATTTCCTTTCCCTAGGTTATGAATAATGGTATTAGGAATAATATGTCTTATAAGGGTGAAAGTTATAAATAAATTAGTGGGAGATTATGTAGTTCACTTATGAAACAATTGTTTATGTATCCAAGTTTCCAATGAAACTAGACCTATACCGTTCTTATGTAGATCATTATGTAATGTAATGAATATTATTATAATAAGATGTGATATCTATGTATAAAAAGTATAGTTATCTATATATACCGAATTTGTTGTTTAATTAGTCTAATGGTATTTATTGGTATAGTTCTAAGACTATGATGAGAGCCCGATATTTTGCCTCATTATTAGTATATCCATTTATAGACAGAAAGAGTAAGGTAGTTACTATTTTTCTTGTGATATGAATAAAATCACCAAGATAAACCTGTTGAGCTTTGGGTTTTCAACCCTTCTACCTATTAGGATCCTAAAAACACCATCAAAGTACACATCCATGCCTAGGAGGTCTCATGGATGGAAATGTTTTCCTCTTTTGGGAGTTCCATATCTAATGATGAATTATATAGGATAGGTTACACCATGAGGAAATATACTCACTCTTGAACCTGTACCACTTTTTAAGGTAAGAATTGAATGTTTAATTGCTACAGAATTACTACTAATCATTCTAAGTTATCAGTTAGCATCGGTTGAGTGGGGATATATTTTAGTGGATCAATATGAGTGACCAGGTGGTGATAAAAATTGTGCCTCAACTTATGCACTGTGAAATCCAATGCAAGGAAATTATTTATTATATCAGAATATTGGGTCTCAACATACAAAATTGTACTTTTGATGTAACAGCCCAGAACCCGCACTCCCAGATTCGGTTCTGAAATCATAAAATTTACATTTCCATCTTTGATATTGATAACTACGACCCAATTTTTTTCCTCTAAACCTTACAACATCAAAAGGAAAAATTGGACCACTTATAACCTCAATGACCTTTTAGGTTTAAAGTTTTAGAGAATTCAGACAAACTTCAACATAAGAAATTAGCATGACTTTAAATGATCATTTTTCCCACTTAACCCAACATTTCTTTTTCACATAAGGAATCATAATCATCCATATGAAATACCTTATAGACAAAATTCATTTACATATTTTTTTATAACCTAGGGAAAAGGAAACATAAGAGGGTTTAGATCAAATTCTCAGTAAGATAAAACATAAACATTAACAAATAAATGCCATCAATGATAATAAGAAGAGAATAAGGGTATGATGACATAATCGGAGTGAATGAGTATAACATATGAATATTCATACCAATAAATACCTATATCATCAAACATTAAACCATGGATAAGGCCTTGAATAAGGAAAAAGTAATATGAATAAATAACCATGTTCCATGTGATATAAATCTTGATCAAATGAAACATTATAAACCCATAGAAAGCATAGATAAAAAATATCGGTATCTTGGAACATCATCTCATATAATCCTTAAAAATTGAAATAGCCATATGAACAACTTAAAATTTAATTATATAGAGAAAATAATAATTACCCAATGAATTAGATCACTATCTGGATGCACCCATCATATAATCTATAACGAGATCAACTGACACTATCTAGGCACACCCATCGTATATAATGTCTAAGACCAAAAAATGAATAAGGTACATAGATATTTTATCATAAAAATCATAGAGAGAATCATTGTTCTTCTATAACCAGATTAAATCACAGAAAAGAAATGAGTTTCATTTCAATATATTTGAAACATGATTAACCCATGGAAAAGGAATGAGTTTCATTAAAATATCTTTGAAATGTGATTAAACTGTGGAAAAGAAATGAGTTCCATACTAATCTCCTTGAAATAATCTTAGTCTATCAAGAAAAATAATGAGGATGATATCATTACAAAATATCCCCAGTGGATGATAAGTAACAACAAGGGTTGTTGACATTGATGAATGGAAATATCATTAAAATACCAATGAAATTAGTTTCAGGAAAATATCCCTTTCATTTTGAAAATCACTTTTTAAAACAAAAAACATTTTGAAAATACTTTTATTTTAAAATCACTTTTAAAATAATTTTATTTAAAAAGAACCTTGTAAACTTGAAAATGAAGCTTCAAAGAAAATTATGGTCATAATGGTGGGTAATTACATATATTCCATAAAATAACATTAAATTTTCATTATAAAAATTTAGGAAAGTGCCTTGTCTAGAAAATGATTAAAAGATTCAATTCACATTTTTGATAAAATCCAAATAGACATTGTTTTGAAAATGACATAAAATTCCTTTGAATTTATTTAAAGAGTAGAAGGGGTAAAAATTCCTTTGATGAATAATTTTTAAAAAGTAATTTTTTTTAATTTTTTTAGAAAACATAGTTTTGGAAGAAAATATATTTCTAACCAAAGAGAGAAATGAAGTCACATTTTATTAAAAACATTTCCTTGACAATTTTAAGCAACAAAGTGTAAAAAAGATAAAATTACTTGTAAATATCATTAATAACCAGAGTATAATAAAATTTATGAGTTTATTGATATATGGATAATAAGATATCACCATTGGAATCATAATCATAAAAAATTCCGATAAAGGATGAGACTGTAACATAAAACTCTAACCACTTTGGTGTCTTTGAATCATAAACCCCATGAAAGGATTATAATAAATGAAAATTAAAAATATGAGAGTATATAAATTAAATATATTACATGTCAAATATTATTTTTATATATATCATAAAAGAATTTAGGCGCATAACACAACATAAGTCTCAAAGAAGGAAAATTATGACAAAAATCCATTACCGCTTTGGTAACATTGAAACCGTAAACCCCATGAAAGTGAGATCCTAAAATGGATATTTAAATATAAATTAATATAATTATAATAATAATAAAACATATTCATGTATAGTATATACACCACATAATAAAAATAAGTGGTGAATTTGACATGTATCACACAGAAATTAAAGTGAGATGAGAAAAACCCTTACATTGGGTCTGATTCATCATGTTTGTTCTTTATCTTCTTAAAAAATAAACTTATTTTATTTATTTAATTTATTTATAACCTTTTAAAAGTTTATTTTTACTTTTATTTCACTTATAAATATATATATATATATATAATTACTTAATCATTTAAGTATAAGTCAGATGTTTTGACCATATTCGACTAATGTGTCAATAACGACTTTATAGGTTGAATATGGTTAAATAGATAATTATTTAAACATATAAATAATAATAATCATGAAATAATAATCATATTTATACATAAATAATACCTTTAAAACTAATCTTGAAGGAGGGTCTTGAAAAATGAACCAACGTTACGATCATGGAGACAGTAGGCCGTACGTACGCATGGGTAACGTTTCTATTTTTAAATGATAATTATGGAAAGAAGGTAAGTAACATTTTATATTTCCATAATTAAAATTATATAATAAATACCATGATATTTAATTATATACACTTATATATATCATTCCTGTGATGTAAAAGGAATCACATTGCTTCGAGGAGGCGGTAGTCCACACGTCCATTAACGACGTTATCAATTTTTTAGTGTGTCAAAAGGTAATAAAGAAAATAATATATTATATTTATAGAAATATAATTATTTCATTAATATAATAATTATGTCATTTATATCACATATATTCATTATATTTACCCTTATTACCTTCCATGTAACGCGTTAGTGAAAAACGCTTCACATCGCTTCGTGAGGCTGTAGTCCGCCGTGCACACGAGAGGCGTTATCGTATCCCCTACAATATGAAATATAAAAAGTGATTATATGATATAATGAATAAATAGGTATAATTATTTTCTAAATATAATATATAAACTTTAGATCTATCATTATTCCCAACCTTGATAGGTGGTAATGAAAAATCGAACGACATCAGTTCGTGTGGCGGTAGTCTACCAAACACACGAATGATGATTCTATAACCCATTTAATGGAAGTGTGTGTGGTTTTAGGTTATAAACTTAACATAAAAAATATAATTATATTTAGAATAATTGGGTTATCATATAATCAAGTTATAATAATAATTTAAGGGTGTGGAAAAAGAAATAAAACAAAAATGCTTATCGATGAATGTTACCTCTTCTTCGAGTGGATCCTTTTGGTTTGGAATAAAGGACTTAATTGGTTTGATTATATGAAAAATTTAGGATTATATTATTATAAGAGGCAATTTATTTGGGTAGATTTTGGGTGAGTTAGTTTAATTGAGAGGTGTGAATAAGTGAGAGGAGTGATTTCCCTTTTGTAGTTGAAGAGGAGTGACATTCTTATAAATACTCAAAAGGTTTCACTATTAGGAGGTCAAAATTACCTAAAGTGGATCCAAAATTGATTATTAAATGTGGGTAGGGATTATATATTGATAAAAACCACCAAAAAATAAAATAAAACACACTTTTTAAACATTATTTCCTTAACTCATAAGTTTTCTTATTTTTTTTCAATTAGATTTTTCAGTATGGTAACTAGTTTTGTAACCTAATTAATTTATCCGCTAAGAATAAATTAAAGTGTGAATTATTAGATATTTTATAACCACTTATTATAAGTATTAAATCCAATTTTTCCAAAAAAAATCTTATTTTTTTTAAAAAAAATTAGTTTTAACACAAGTGCAAGTAATGTGCAAAAACACCATTCTAACCTTAACCGCACTTACATAGTTTTTATTAATTATGGGGTCAGTATTTTCATTATAAAAGATAAATTGGTCAATTAATGGAAAATATTTTATATTTATTAACATTTATAAATAAGTTGGAAGAATATATTATTTTTTTTAATTTTAAATCATTTAATAAAATATCATTTATTATAAAATAACATTAATGTCAATTTCAAAATTATTAGTTTAATTTAAATTTTAAAATATCAAGAAAAATATAGAATTTGAATCTATTAATTTAACAAATATAATATTATATATTCATATAAAAAATTAATTTAAGACAATAATTCATTCAATTTACTTCACTTTTAATATTTTTAGTATCATTTATTTTAGTTAAATATTAAATAAATAATTAATATGTTGGCATTTATTAATAATTTTAAGTAATTATTTCATATATAAATATTAAATATGAATTATCATGATAAAAAATAATTTATATTTAAAAATGATATATATAACTGAACATATGTTGTTTTTTCCTATCCCATGGCTTTATAGAAATAAAAAGGAAAAAGGGTTTATTTTTGTATTTTTTTACTTAACTTATTATACGGGTCACTTTCATGGACTAGTGTCCCCCAAAATAGTAAAAATATATCATAATTTTATAATTGTCGACATATTTCCATAAAATTATCTTTTTACAAGTTTTTAGGTCATTTCCCCCCTTAAGTTTAAATTTCAATTCATTGGTAAACTCGTTTCTAACTTAATCGTTGTAATTAAATTTAACTATCTCCACTAATAAATTTGTTCAAATTAAGTTAAACTTATTATAAATTATAAACTATTATGATTATAAATATAAAATCTATTTTTACAAATTAAATTCACATAAGTGTAAAAATTTAATTTAATATTAATCCTGTAGATGCGGCGAGACAACAGGTTTTTAAGAAGAGTATTTTTTCTAGAAAAAGATGATTCTATATTAACATAATGAATAATAATAATGACTGTATTAAAATAAATTAATTTTTACTTATATAATATTTAAATTTAATTTAAAACATTTAACATTAGGTATTATTTTAATTTATTAAAAATGAGAAACATTATGCCTTTTAAAACATTTTTTAGAAAACCCCTCTTTTAAACCCATGAACAAAATTATTCGAAAAGACAATATAAAGTTAATTTAAATTAATTTAGTGGATTAAATATAACTTATATTACTTAAAAACATATTTAAAACATATTGGGACTTTTAAATTACTTATTTTATTGAAAATAAAATACTTTTTACAAAACAAATCAGTATTTTTCACTATTCATCGAAAAATTAATATTTTCTAAAAACTCCCCAAATTTCACCCAAATTAAATTTTGATATTTCGATTCGAAAAATGAATTTAATTTTATAAGATACATCTTATAAAATTTCCAATTTTTTTATAATATTCTTTTCATTAAAAGTAATAAAAATCATTTTTGAAGAAAACATATTTTTGAAGAATAAAATAACTTTACTAAAAATTGATTGATTATTTAATAAAAATTTATCAGTAATTTATATTGAGTGATAAATTTATATATATAACTATATTTATATATTTAATAAAGTAGTTAATACTATTTATAAACACCAATTTAATGGATAGGTTATAATAGTAATATATATCATGGGTCGTTTATGTTTGGTGTTGTGTGTTTAATACATTATTGAACATAAAAATATTTGGGTTGAGAAAAACAAAAGATAAACTGAGTGTATTGTGTAACATAAGATAAACTCACTGCTGTGTTTCCTCTACAATATAGAATATAATTTTCTTCTTTTAAAATATCATGGTGTTACATCTTCCCCCTTTAATAAATTGCATCCACATAATTTGAACTTTACCTTAGTAATCAAAGAATGGATATTTAGAAATAATTTTTTTATAAAACCACATAATAAAAAGGGTTAATAAAACATCCCCTTAATAATATATAAAGGTAAGTACAAATTTCAAATGGAATAACACATAACTAGGTTTTCAAATAGAAGTACATATGTGGGAATGGGGGAAAATAGTAAATAATTATAGAGAACGATTGATTTCATTGATAAAAAAAATTGAATGATCAATGGAAAGTTAAGGGCCTAAAAACCATAAATCTGTGATGGTCAAAAAGACCACCAGTTCATAAAAAATGTAGGTTCTAGTATAAATTTTTTGTTTCAAGATCTTTTTCCTAGAGTTAAGGAATTATCTTACCAAATAGACCAAGATAATATGGAAGTATACTTACTTGATGAGTAGAATTTCATACTTTAATCAATTTCCACCAAAATATCATATTTTTCTCTAAACGATGAGTATTAAAGATTCTTTTTATTATAAATAAAGAACAAAAATAAAATTTTAAAGACCATATAACCATAAATGGGATAAAAATATATTACTCCTATCTTTAGACATTAAAAAAACCAAAATGGTTATCACATGGTAAGATAATTCCCAAAATGAATAAAACTATATATGATACATTAATTTCCGAAATTCAATAGTAATACGCAAAGTTCAAACCAAATCATTCTATAAATAATTATCCTTAAAATTCTTCAAATATTTTCTAACTAAGTTTAAAACCCAAGGATTATAAGGACTTGATCATATATTCTTCCAAGATAAATCAACCATTATTTCTTGAATAAAATACCATAGGTTTTCGAAATAAATTTAATCTTTACCAGTAAAAATTTCATACTAACTAGGACGTCATGTATGCCAGTGGTATGTGCTACACCCTTGTCTCCCTTCGGTTGTGGGTTCAAGCCCTGTGATCTTGTCGGATGCAACAGGTTGTCACCCAGCCTTCGAACTGTCCCTTTTTTTCTTTAAATATGAAAAAATAATTCCTTCTTAAATAAAACTTCATGTTTATTCTATGGGTTAAAAATACAATAACCTAAAAAATTTCTCTAAAAATGTCATTAATAACCTCAAAAGTTTTACTAATTAAAACCCTCAAATGTGGTGTCTAGGACTTATGATCATACTTAATCTTATAAACCTATGATGGTATCCATAACTATTAAGATAAACCCACATGAAAACATACTAATATTCAAAATTATCTAAACTGACCTTTGATACCAAATATAACATCCCAAAACCTACACTCTTAGATTTAGTGCTAAAATCATAAACATTACATTCCCATATTTGATTCCAATAATTGGGACCCAATTTTTTTCCTCTAAACCTACGACATCAAAAGAAAAAATTAGATCACTGAAAACCTTGAAGAAATTTTAGGTTTAGAGTTTTATACAGTTAGTACAAACAACTAAATAAACAATTCACATGAATTTAAATGATCATTTATCCCACTTATCCTATCTTTTATTTTTTACATTAAGACATCATCATCATCTATATGAAATCCATTCTAGACAAAATTCATTCAAAATATTTCTTTATAACCTAGGGAAAAGGATAAATAAGAGGGGTGAGATCAAATAATCAGTAAGGGAAAATTTAATCATTAACAAATAAATTTTATTAGTTATCATAAGAAGACCATAAGGGTACGATGACATAATCAAAGTTCATGAGTATAACATACTAATATTCATACCCATAAATACCTGGATCATGAAACATGAAAACATGGAATAAGGCATTGGCAAAGGAAAAAGTAATAAGAAGAAATAATCATGTGCCATCTGATATCAATATTAATCAAATGAAATATCATAAACCCATTGCAATCATAGATAAAATATATTGGTATCTTGAAACATCATCTCATTTACCCTTAAAAAATCCTTACAGAACCCTTACAAATTAGAATAACCATACAACCAACTTTCGATAAAATTATTCGAAGAACATAATCATTACCCAATGAATTGGAGTGATATATAGGATCAACCATTGTATAATCTATAATGGGATAACTCAGTTCTATCTAGTTTCACCCATAATATATAATGCTTAAGAACTATAACATGAATAATTTACATCGAGACTTCATCATAAAACTGATAGAAACTATCATTATTCTTATATAACCCATTTAACCCATGGAAAATAAATGGGTTTAATTTAAATATCTTTGAAACATTATTAACCAATGGAAATGGAATGGGTCCATTATAATCTCTTTGAAACATGATTAACCCATGAAAAATGGGTTCTATAACAATCTCCTTAAAATAATCTTAATCCATCCAAAGAAAGAATGAGAATGATATCATTAAAAAATATAAATAGTGGAGGATAAGTAACAAAAAGGGCCATTAACATTGATGAATGGAAATATCATTAAAATATAAATGAAAACATTCATGAGGAAAATGTTTTTTTCATTTTGAAAATCACTTAAAAAAAACATTTTGAAAACCCTTTTCTTTGAAAATCACTTTCAAAAACATTAACTTTAAAAATAATATCGTAAACTTTCCAAGGAAGCTTCAAATAAATGATGGTCATAAAATCAGGTAATTTCATACATTTCATAAAAGAAAATTCCTTTTTCATTCTAAAAAATTAGGAAAGTTCCTTAGTTAGAAAACAATAAGAAGATTCCTTTCCCATTTTCGGTAAGATCCAAACATACATTGGTTTGAAAATGACATAATATTACATTGAAAATATTTTTTAATGAGTAAAAATGGGTGAAAATTAATTTTATAAATAATTTTGAAAATTTTAAAAACATTTTTTTACTTTTTTTAGGAAACATGGTTTTGGAAGAAAACTTATTTCTGACCAAAGAGAGAATGACACCATATTTTATTAAAAACATTTACTCAATAATTTTAAGTACCAAAGAGTGGAAAAAATGTAATATTACTTTTAAATATCATGAATAACCATAGGATAAGAAAATTCATGAGTTTCTTGATATATGGTTCATAATATCTCAACATTGGAAGCATAATCATAAACAATCCTGATAAAGGATGAGATTGTAACATAAAACTATTACCACTTTGGTGTCTTTGAATTGTAAGACCCATGAAAGGATTAAATTAAATAAAACTTAAAATACCATGAAAATAAATATAATTCATGATATTAAATGTAAAATGGGATGTATATACACCTCATAAAATAATTTAGGTTCATAACATGACATAAGTCTTAAAGAATTCAAATTGTGACAAAAATCAATTACTGTTTTGGTAACATTGAAAATGTAAACCCCATGAAAAAGAGTTCATGAAATGGATATATAAATCCTCATAAATTTAAGTATAATAATATTATAGTAAATTCATGGTAATTATATACATCACACAATAAAAATAAGTTGTGAATATGAAATGTATCTCACAGAAATAAAAGTGAGATGATAAAAACCCTTACATTGAGTCTGATTCATCATACTTATTATTTATCATCATGAATAATAAATTTATGTTAATTATATAATTTATTGAGAAACTTTTAAAAGTTTATTATTTGTTTTATTTAAGTTATATATATATATATATAATTACTTAAATCAATTAAGTTTAAGTCGAATGCTTTGACCATATTCAACTTATATGTCAAAATTAATTAGTAGGTTGAATATGGAAAACATATTAATTATTTAAAAATATCAAGAATAATAATTTGAAAAAATTATAATATTTATAAATAAATTATACTTTTAAAACTAATCATGAAACACGGTTTTGAAAAATGAACTAACATTACAACCATAGAGACGGTAGGCCGTACGTACGCATGAGTAACGTTTCCATTTTTCAATGATCATTATGGAAATAAGGTAAGTGATATTTTTTATTTATATAATTATAATTATATAATAAATACCATTATATTTAACTATATTTACTTATATATAATTATATATATCATTATTGTGATGTAAAAGGAATCACATCGCTTTGAGGAGGCAGTAGTCCACACTTCCACGAACGACGTTATCACTTTTCAGTGTGTAAAAAGGTAATAAAGAAAATTATATATTATATTTAAATAAATATAATTATGTAATTAATATCATTATTATTTCATTTATATCATATATATTTATTATAGTTACCCTTATTACCTTCTATGTAATGCATTAGTGAAAAACGCTTTGCATCACTTCGTTAGGAGGTAGTCTGCTGTACACACGAGCGATGTTATCGTATCCCCAATGATATGGAATATAAAAGGGTTTATATTAAATAATTAATAATTAGGTATAATTATTTTATAAATATTGTATATAAAATTTATATCCATCATTATTCCCAACCTTGGGAGGTGGTAATATGAAAACAAACGATATCGGTTCGCGAGGCGGTAGCCCGACGTACACAAGAACAATGATTTAGTAACCTATTTGATGGAAGTGTGTGTGGTTTTAGGTTGTAAAATTAACATAAAAACATATCAATGTATTTAGGATACATATTTTATTATATAATAATGGTATAATAATAATTTAATAGGGATGGAGAAAGAAATAAAACAAAAATTCTTATTGATGAACTTTACCTCTTCTTCGGGTAACTCTTTTTGGTTTAGACCAAAGGCCTTACTTGGTTTGATTTTTCCCAAATTTAGTCTTATAGGATTATATTATTAAAGTTTTAAAGTTATTTGGGCAGATTTTTGAGGATCAAAATGGATCGAGACATGTGAATAAGTGAGGGGAGCGAGTGCCATTTTATAGTTGAGGAGGAGTAGTATTCTTATAAATACTCAAAAGTATTCACTATTGTGAGGTAAAAATTACCTAAAGTGGATCAAAAATTGATTATTAAAGGTGTTTAGGGATGAAATGGTCAAGAAAAAACCTATAATATACAAAATTGAACACATTTTTTAAATATTTTGTTCCCTAACTCCTAATTTTTCTTATTTTTTTCATTTTGGTTTTTTCATCAAGGTAACTAGTTTTCTAACCTAAGTAATTTATTCATTGAGACTAAATTAAAGTGATACTTATTTGATAATTTATATCCACTGATTATAATTATTAAATAAAATTTATCAAATAAAAATCTTATGTTTGTTGAAAATTATTTTTAGCACAAGCACAAGTAATGTGCAAAAACATCGTTCTAACCTTAGCTGTTCCAACAAAGTTTTTTATTTATTAGGGGGTCAATATATTAATTATAAAATATTAATTAACAAATTAATGGAAAATATTTGATATTTATTAATAATTTTAAATCACTTGGCAGAATATAGGATTTTTATTAATTTTATGTCATTTAATAAAATATCATTTATTACAAATTAGCATTAATGTCTATTTCGACATTATTTATTTAACTTAAATTTAAAAATATCAAGAAAAAGATGAAATTTTAATATATTAAGTTAACACCTGGGTAACATGATATATCCATCTATAAAATTAATGGAATATAACAATTCATTCATTTTAATTTACTTTTAATATTTTTAGTATAATTTGTTTTAGTTAATTATTAACCAAATATTTACCATGTTTTCATTTTTTATGCTTTGTAAGTAATTATTAAATATATAGTGACTAAATATGAATTATCATTAGAAAAAACTCATTTATATTTAAAAATTATATATATAACCGAACATATGTTGTTTTGTCCCTATCTTAAGGTTTTATAGAAATTAAATGGAAAAGGTTTCCTTTTTTATTTTTCTTTACTTAACTTATTATATGGTTAGCTTTCATAGAATAGTTTCCCAAAAAATAATAACAATATATCCTAAGGTCATAAGTTTATATATAGTTCCATTAAATGTTTTTTGGATAAGTTTCAAGGTTATTTCCCCCCTTAAGTTTGAAGTTTAATCCTTTAGTAAACTCGTTTTACCTTAATATATAATTAAATTTATCTGTTTTCACTAATCAATTTGGTAAAAATTAAGTTGGACATATTATAAATTATAAATTATTTTTATTACAAATATGGAATCCATTTTTCCAAATTCAATTCACATAAGTGAAAAAAATTTAATTTAATATTAATCTCGTGGACGCAACGAGACAATAGGTTTTTAAGAAGAGTATTTTTTTTAGAAAAAGATGATTCTATATTAACTCAATGACTAATAATAATCATTGTATAAAAAAATAATATTTAATGATATACAATCTATACATTTCATTTAAAACATTTGACATTAGGTATTATTTTAATTAATGAAAAAGAAGAAATATTATGCATTTTAAAATAGTTTTTAGAAAAACCCATTTTTAAACCCAAAAACAAACTTATATGAAAAACCAATATAAATTTGATTCAAAGTAATTAAATAGATTAAATATAACTTAATTTACTTGAAAATAAATTCAAAACATATTGATACTTTTAAATTACTTATTTTATTAAAAAGAAAAGACTTACAAAAAATTGGTATTTTCATTATTCAATGAAAAATTAGTATATTCTGAAAAATACAAAATTTTTCCCAAAGTAAATTTTGATATTATGATTCAGAAAATAAAATTAATTTTATCAAATATATTTTTTGAAATTTCAAAAAATTATTATAATATTATTTTCATGAAAAGAAATAAAAATCATTTTTGAATAATAAAACCACTTTACTAAATATTGATTGATTAGTTACTAAAAATTTATTAATAATTTATATTGAGTGAGACATTTATATATATATATATATTTATATTTCATAAAGTATTTAATATTATTCATACCCATCAATTTAACAACTTGGTTATAATGGTAATATATATCATGGATTGTTTAATTTTAGTGTTGTGTGTTGAATACGCCATCAAACATAAAAATCTTAGGGTTGCATGTAACACAAACTAAACTAAGTGTTTCATGTGAATAAAGATAAAATTAGTGTTGTGTGTCATTTAAACTATAAAATATAATTTTATTCTTTTAAAATATTAGTGTATTACAATTGAGATTATAAGCACAATTCTACTTTACTGTGTCATTCTTCTAAGAAAAGAGAGAACCAAGTGATCATTCTAGGTTTTCCATATAAAGGATCAAGGGATTTACCTTTACAAGCATCATTAAGATCGTTGAGTGTAGAAGGTACTATTTTTTGAGCCTAATATGTTCTTTGATGGTTTTTGTGCTTTTTTTAAGAATGAATATTTGGTGAAAAGGATATAATTAAGTTTGTTGGATTTTTTTCTTAATACATAAATCATATTCTAAGTGATAAAATCAGACGATTATAAGTGATGTGTTCAAAGTAGATATATATCATGAATGAAGTTCATGATGTATGGAAAATTTAAGGAGAAAGTGGAGTTGGAATGAAGTGGTGGACCATGATGTAAGAAAAGGACCAAACCACAATATTAGTGAATACAACATAGAATGTGTGTCCATTCCATAGAGGATAAATACTCCATACTATAGAGAAGGTCCATGACATAATAAAAAATCATTTTTTCGGTTCCTTTGAATTTTTTGGTACCTTAATGCCATAGTGATCTATCCATGCCATAGAAAACTATAGATAGATTTTAGTGGTTCTGGAAATTTTGGTATCTTTACACTGTAGAACTAATACCACACCATAGTCATGTTTTTGCATGAATGGATACACTATTGGGATCAGTCCCCACTGCAGTGCTGAGATTACATATTTTAAATGGATTGGGATATTTTAGACTCTCCATTCCACAATATATGGACTACGCCATATCCATGTACAATGTTTTGTTATAAACCATTAAAAACTAAAGGGATGCACCATAATTCCCAAGTCCAAATAGTAGAAGTGTTTTTGGGTAATTTAGAGGAATATGATGACTTGGCTTCATCGGATGAAATTGGTGGCTATTTCAGTATACAATAACTACCAATTTCAATTTATATTATGAGGATATTTAGAGATTTAGATCCAAAGGTTGATTTTGAAGAAAGAAGTTGATGATTTGAATTTGAAATGCATATTAAAATTAAATAAAGTGAAAAATAATGGTCTTGTGTATGTTTTTATGTGTGTTGGAATTGTATTGGAATATAGTGTGAGTATAAGAGAGAAGAAGAAGGGGGGAGAGAAAAAGAAGTGCTGTGCATATTGGCATATAGTGAAGATATCATATCAGTGGTTCTACAGGTTGAAGAATATTAGGTAGAGAACTACATTATCATTTTAAGGCTATAGTTGGAAGAATTTCTTTGTGTTGATAACAAAATTTTTGTATTAATTATTTCAATGTGGGATGCACTATCATAGTTGGGAGACTTTATGTAATATGAGTTCAAGGATAAACCATTATTTTTGAACCTATATGTTGAAACTAATGGGTTGTATGATCTCAAAAGAATCTAGATCATGCTAAGGACTGGACTTCTCATTTTATGAGTTGAACCCTATAATTCAATTGTCCCCCTCTTATGCGAGTGCATTGAAAAACAATCAAGATTCAATTTAAAGGGTGATGTGGGTTGTTTGTCCATGAAAACATAAAATATTTTGAATCATTGATTCACCCCCTCTCAGTGATTCCTCATTTATCTATAAGGTGTATTTTTAAGTGGTATTAAAGGGAGGATCCCCTTATTGGTGATTTTTTGTTTGAAGTTTGAGAAAAAGTTTCTCATTGTTTGAAGTGGTTGGTTTTGAAATTATTATGTTTATCATGGAAAATCATACTTTTGTAAATAACAAGGGGATTCCCACCTTTGATGGGTAAAATTTTCATATCTATAAGGACATGATGTTTACTTATCTTTCATCAAATAGTTTGGAAGGTCTTTAAGGCAAAATAGTTGGGTTTCCACCTCATGATGATAATATTTCTTTGAAAACAAAATATAAAAAAATAATGATAATTATGTTCATTATAGGAATTTTTTAATTTCATCATTATATGAGAAATAATTTCTTAAAGTGATAGGTATCATGAGATCCAAAGGAATTTGGGATAAACTTGAAAATATCAATGATGGAAATAAGAAGGTGAAGTAGGATAAGGTATAGGTTTGGAGATCAAAATGTGAAGATATAAAAATGTAAGAATATGAAACTATAGATTATTTATTCACAAGATTTAATGAGACTGTGAGTACAATAAGAAGTTTTAGTGATAAATTGAAAGATACTATAGTGGTTTAGAAGATATTTTTTATATTAACATACATGTTTGATCCTAAAATTTTTTATCACGAAGAAAGAGTTCTAGAATCACTTCCTCTAGATTATTTACAAAATATTCTTTTTTTATGATATGAGGAAATAATGTGTTATCAATAAGAAGTGTAAGGATGAAAAAAAATTTCTTTTAAGGCTTAAATGTAAGAGAAGAATAAGAAGAAGCTTGATGAAGAAGATATTGATCATTCTGATTTTGATTCTGACTTGAGTTAAAAGATTAATAAGATGATGTCTTTAATATATAAAAATGTGATAATAGGAAAGTGAAGGTTTATAGGTAAAATTACACTTAAATTATTTGGGTGTAGATCAGTCATATAGTTTAATGAAAATTTTCCTAATTTAAAAGAATATGTAGTTAGTGTTGAAAAATAAGAAGTACTAATGAGAGTATTTAAAATGAGATCATTAAAGTTTGAAAAACTAGGGGTCTCTTCTAAAGGTAAGAAGAAAAATTTCTCAAAATTAAAAAGGGAAATTTTATTATCTAAATATGAAATCAATGAAAGTGGTGACAAGGAAGAGGAAATGAAATGTCAAGAGATATGGATAAAAAATTGATCTTTGTAAAAGTAGACGAAGAAGAATTACCCAGTGAAAGCTGTGGTGAAGTTAAAGTTAATAAAGAAAATAAAATTGAATTAATGTTGAAAAGAGAACTCAAGGAGTGTCTCTCAATGATATCTAAGTTAGAAAAGTGATAAAAAATATGAATAATGAAAATCAATGTTCTAGAAGTAATGAATCAATTATTGTCGAAGAAACATTAAAGTTACAAGAATAATTTGATAACATAGACAATATTATTAATCAATTGAATAATTCAAGAGTAAATATGGAATAAGGAATAAAGGAAAATATAAAATAAGTTCGAGAATTTATAAAATAAATTTACAAGTATATAAAAATATCTTGAAATATCTAAGAATTTTTTTTAGAACTCTATTAATGATGTTGGGGAAAGCTCAAGTAAGGTCAAGGATCATGGAAACCAAAAAATATCAATCTCAAATAAAAAGACATTATTAAACTTATGATATTACTTAGAATAAGAATCAATTTAAAAAGACCAATCTTATAGCAAAATCAAGTGATTTTACAGATTCTAGAAATTTTGAGTGTACCTAATTGAGTGCAAAAATTACTATAAATGGTGAAGAAAAAAGGTCTAATAAGAATTTGGTTATGAATAAGTAAGAGTGAAGAGTTCATCAATTTTTTTTCTTAAGGATCCAAAATTAAGGGTGGAAGAATGTTGAAATATAGGTTCATAGTCCTAGACAACATGATGTCTATAAAGTAAAATTTCACTTTTATAGATATTACTATCACTATGGAGGCTTTGGACACATGGAAAGGATGATTTAGTTTAATTACCAATATAATGAAAAGTTTATATGTCTTAGAAGACAAAAATTGAGGGGGAGTCATCTCACTCAAAAGAGAATAATTTATAGATAGCTTGTGAAGTATAAATTGAAAACTATAAATAGATTTCAACCATTAGAAGATGTTTTTGAATGATGTGAGAAACTAAGTCATATTGAAAAAGGTTTTCTTATTATGCCAACTTATCAAATGTTCTCAAGAGATAATGCTAATAAGTCTCTAAATAAGTAGAAAGGAAAATGAAAAGCTCTGGTTTATAATGTTGCCTACAAATTATCCAAAGGAGAATGTCCCTAGACTTGGATATTGGTTTTTCTTCTCATAAGATTGGAGATATAAATATTCTAAAGTATGTTGAAAAATGTAAAGAAGGGTCAATGACATTTGGAATTAATGGGTCACAAAAAATCAAAGGTTTTGGATATGTATTGATTGGTAAAAATCAATTGAAATCTAAAAATAGATTTTATATTGAATTAAAGAAACAAAACCTTCTTAGTTTTCTCAGTTATGTTATAAAGGAAATGAAGTAATCTTATAGAAAGTTGGGTTTTTTTAAAGATATTTAAAATGGACATATCTTTATAAGAGTAAAGTGAACAAGAGGAATTTTTTTTTCAGATTAGTGATGCTGTAAATTATTTTTATTTTATTAGAAAAGAAGAAAATCAACCGTGGAATCTTAGTCATCTTGTTAAAATGAATATGTGTAGTATTATTTATGGAGACAATTTTTATGATGTTTCTATGTTTAAAAGAGAAATGAATCAGATGTGTTTTAATTTTTAAAAGGAAAATATTGTGAATACTCTACCCAAAAGGGTTGGGATACAAACTACTTATCCTTTTAAGCTTTTTCAATTTGACATTTACGGGCCTATGAGGAAGAAGTAAAAAAATTAAGATTAATATTTTATTTCTTTTATTTATTACTTTAGTCACATTAAATGTATTATGTTTATTAAAAATAAATCATAATCTTTGAAAAGGTTTAAAAGTTTTTGTAGAAGTGTAGAAAAAGACTGTGGTTACTCTTTGAAGAAGTTTTGAATGGATAATAGTGCTGAGTATACTAGTGGAAGATTTGAAGAATATCTTGAAAGATATGGAATTAATCATGAATTCAGTGTTCCATACACACTACAAAAAAATAGTATTTCGGAACAAAATAATAGAAGTCTTATGGATATGGCTCGAACTATGTTTCTAGAGTATGGCCCCCCTCATTATTTCCAAAGACAAGCCATTAGAGTAGTGGTTCATATCTAGAATCTTTATCTTTATAGGTCAAATTCAGATATGTCATCATAATATATGCATTATAAGAAATAAACAATATTTAAATATTTTAGAGTTTTTGGAAGACCCTACATTATCAAAGTTAAAAGTGAAAATATAGGAAAATTTGAAAGAAGAGGTATTGATGGTATCTTCCTTGGTTATCCACCAAATGAAATAGGATATAATTGTTATAGAAAAGAGAAAGGGAAGATTATTGATTATGATGATGTGAAAGTGATAGAACACATAAATTAAGTGAACTCTCATGAATGAAAGAGATTCAAAAGTGATGATGATGAATCTATTATGGTCAAACATTAATGTAAAAATTCAGAAAATTTTGAGAACAATGAAGGGGTTATAGATGAATAAGTTGATTCAAAAAATTCAAGTGATGAAGAAAAATATGGTTCACATCATCCCAAGTTTATAAATAAATTACAAGTCTAAAATATAATAAAATTATGTTAATTATTTATTGTTATTGTTAAACAGTAACCATGTGGCCTGTTTTTGAACTGTTGGATGGTTTGGGTAAACCGTGTGAGTGGGTAGCACAACTATTTGAGGGGATCTGTAGTTTTTAGAGGCTTCCACACAGTTTTTGCATGGTTAGAGTAAACCGTGTAGATAACTGCATAGGTACTACCACTTAGTAATCACCTATGCACTGTAGCTCACACGGTTTGTGCACAACTTAGAAAATCGTGCGAGTAAATCGTGTACCCTAGTAAGGGTATGAATTTACAGTTTTTCTAATTATTTATTTTTTCCTTTCTCTCTTATTTCCCCCCCTTTATTCTTCTTTGGTCACACATACAGGAGTAGGAAGACCTCCTTCTCCTCTCCTCCTTTGGTTTTTCCCTAGATCATTTATTGGTGCTCCGTCTTCGTCGCCCATCGGGTGATATAGAACCACCTTGGTAAGGATAACCTCACCATTGACTTTCTTCTCCTTTTCTTTTTCCACACAGAGTGCTAAATCTATTTTATCCATTTCACACTATTTTCAAGTCACTTGAAGGAAACTTAGATCTCCTCTAAACAACTTCATGCTAGAGATCAATATCAGATGTGCCTATGTCTAAGAGTCCATGGTAGGCAGTTTATACTTTACTTTTTGTTTTTGTAGACTTTTAGGGGGGTTCATCTTTTAGAACAATTTTGGGTAATTGAGCGAGAACCCCACTACTTGGTATTAAATTTAACTTCTGACTATGTAGGACACCATTAGAAATGCCCTTAGATTTTTCACTCTAGAGAGGCCGGGTTAGAGGTCGTTTATCCTTGGGTGGTTTGTATATGAGTTTTGTTTTCATTCCAATTGATTTTTTTTATCAAAATTGATTTTTCATTTGGTTATTTTTGTTCAATTCAATTATACTTAATTGTTTAATTGATTTCAAGTCATTCAATTTAATCATATTAAATTGAATTTACTGTTATACTGATTTGTTTATAAATATGATTTTCTTTATATACATGTCATTTATTTTGATAATCTAATTGCATGATATAAGACCCATGGGGTAAAGACATGATTGTATTGGGAATTGGGATGTAAAGGACATTGGGATTGAGGCGACATGGTCATTTTGTTGGGATTTTCCCAGATTTAGTGATTTTGATCACAAGATTGGGTGTATTAGACATCGGATTGAGGCAGAGAGGACATTAGGCTGGGCATGGCTTAAGATATTGGGATGGCATGGACATCATATTTCGGAGACATGGTCTTAAGGGTACAAGGTGCCTATTTATTATGTATTAGGTATTTATTTGGTGATTGCCGCTCACCTATGATAGAAAAATCACTAATTTGAGTCATATGCGCATAGTTTGACTCCATGATAAGGTTGTTTTGACCACTCATGTGGGCAGAGTCCCTTGGTAGTTTGGCTTAAGAAATTTAATGGGGGTGATTTTCATATAAATCCATGTATAAGGTGAGGTGAATTTAGCTTATAATGATGAGGCTATCAGTTGGGGGCTAAGGCTCATCATGATTGAGGCCATGAGCCTAGACTATTTTTGGGAGAATGGATATTTCTGTTTCTGGGGATTTCGTATAATGAGATAATGGTGAATTTTATTTGAGAAAAGATATCATTGTGCCTTTGGATGTCAGGATTTGAGCTGACAGGTGCTTTTGAGCAGGGGTCCGTAGGACTAGTTACTTGTTTGGGTGTGAATTCGAGACATTAGAGATTTATTTGAGACCCAATTTGTCAAGAGACACAAGGTGCTAGGTTATTTATTTTGAGGTGGAACCTAAGGGTTCACATGTGATGTTGACATTAGAGAGATTCCTTGGTCCATGGTCCAAGAATCCTTTCCTATTCATACTTCTAGAACTGGATGAAGCAGGTGACATCTCCCTAGTGGCTGTTGAGCACTAGTGGATTTTGTATTTATTTTAATTTATTGAGATGTAGATTTTATTTAATTATATATTAGACAACTACTTATACACTCATGTGGGTATGCACACTTGGTTGGTATCCTACTGAGACATGTTCTCACACCCTACATGGTCCCTTTAGGATGCGTGTAGACTTTTTGTATTTACGTTCAGGTTAAGAACCGATCTCTAGAGATGGTTCTTTGTAGAAATTTTTGTTTACTATTTTATTTTCATTTTATATGCCTTGTATCAGTATTATTATTTTGATATATGTATGTAGCTATTATGGTATTACGTTGGAGACCCCTTTGGATATTATTTTTATAACCTATTTTATATGAATGCTCTATTCTGTTGAGTTTCTACAAGTGGTTTTCTTATCATGTTTTCTTATTTACACTGATTTATTCAGTTATGCTTCCTCTATTTAATATAATTTATTGTTATTTTACCATTGGAAGGTCTGTTTCAAGTCTGATGAGTCTTATTTACTTTGACTACATGTTATACATTATTAATTTGACTAGTATTTATATCATCTTCTGAGGGTATAGCCTCCCCACTATACCCATTTTACTACCTCACTGCTAGTTGGCATCCTTTGGGGTTTGGGGAGGAACGCCTAAGGCCAATAGAACCCTGTTTGATAGCGCTGTTTGGGTGAATAATCAAGTCAGGGATGCTATAAGTGGTATCAAAGTAGTTCTTGACTGGGATTTAGTAGCAGTGTTTAACTGGATACTAATGAGATTGAGAATGATTTTTATTTTTCTTTTCTTGTGGTCTTACTATTTGGGTTATGGTAGACTAATGATATTTTATATCCAAACCAGGTTTAGAACTCATACTTGGGTGCCTGTAACCCCATGTACAAGGGGAAGACCAAGTTACCATGGGTAGGAATTACCGCTCTATTTTTCTCATTTTATGATTGGTTTGATTTCAACCTAGAGTGTTTTTTGTAATGTGATTGTTATATGTTATGACTTGTGACCTTTTCCTGGTATGAAAAGGAGTGAGATATGGAACCTTGGAATAGTGAGGCAAGGTGTGTGATTATATGATTGTTTTTGCTTTTGTTTAGGCACATATTAGGATGTTTAAAATTTGAATATGCATGTACCATGATAAAAGTTCTTTGAAATGTGTTATGCCATGGTATAAAATTTCTTATTCCATGTGATGGGAAATTCCATGTGATATGAATATAAATTGCATGTGATGTGTGAAATGGGGAGGGATCTTGTAGGAGCAGGAATGTTTCATGGTATGGGGTGATTTTAAACACCAGGTTGGGAGGCTCAGTCATTGGATTGAGGCAACGATGGTTGTAAGGATGGGCGTGGCCTGATGTACTATTTGTAGAGACCCGTATCTTGACGTACATGGACATTACGTTACTTTTGCGAAATACTTAGTACATAACAAAAACACACACACACAAGGATCGTAATAGTTTAGTGTCTTTGGAAACTCGGAACATAATCTTCTAATCGTGGTGAAAGATCTTCAACATCTCCCATAAAGATCTTCCTTTTTTTTACCTAAAACCTTTCTTTATATCCTGGGGAAAAGAAAACATAAAAGGGTGAGCTCAAATGCTCAGTAAGGGTAAACAAAAGAAATATCAATCACATCGTAATCATAAGAACATAACATTTTGGAAATCATAACCTGCAAAAGAGAGCAAAATTTCATAACATGGGATAAATCATGGTAGTGAAATGTAATCACAATAATCATAACTTAAAACATGAAACTTTTTGGAATTCACACATAATCATAGAGAATCATTTCTTGTTAGTCAAGACTCATTGCCAAGACTATCTTAGTGGACAAAGTCCCTTTCTGAATCGAGTAACCCTCGTTTCAGTCCTGTTTCACTGAACCGGTATAACCTACCATTCCAGCCATGTCTATCTCATGAGATATAAAATCTTTACCCAATGCATTGGAGGGAGATATAGGTCCCACCCATCTCATAATGATACCATTCTTATGTGTGCCACAAAATCATAAACCATACATCATAGCATAACCCATGTAATAAAAATGGGATTCTTAAACAACATGACATCATAAAACCATTCATATAAGATAAAGGAATTCATAAACATAATTCCATCACAACATAGTCAAATCAATGTAATAATATGGATAGAAACATAACCCTTTATTATCTTAGATGGAAAATAATTTTGATAAAACACTTGAAATGAATTCTTGAGGAAAATATCCTTTCTTCTTCAAAATCAATTCCTTTTCACAAAACATCATGCAATTTTAAAAGAAAGAGATTTTATTGAAAATAGTCATAAAATATTTTGGAGGAAGGTTCATGAAAATAAGGCTTTATAAAACCGTAAAAATCCGTTCGTGCCGTATAAGTTAAAAAAAACATTCTTCTCGTTCTTTTGTCAGAAAAGTCAAAAAAGTACCTCGTACGAAAAACGACAAAAGATTCCTTTCATAAATTTTATTAAAAACTCACCGAAAGGTAAAATTGGATTTAAACAATTGTAGGTGGATGGAAATAATATTACATATTGAGGAAATATGGATGTGGATGATAAAATACACCCCAGTAAATACTAAAGTATAAACAATCTCGGATAAAAATGAGATTGTGATATTTCCCTTACCTTAGGTCCGATTTGCTTCGTATGTGTCCAAACATCCTGTATAATGATTTAAATAATATCATTGACTTATTATAGAATCATATTCATTGTTATGATATCATATATGGTTCACTTATGACATTATATTACACGTTCTTTTGTAAATTCCATGTTAAAGTAGCGTTTTGGGTAAAATCGTCTCATTTGTCGTTTGTGTTTTTAACTTGTAATTATTCATATGATTACTTAGATCATGATTACTTAATTCCAGAATATAAAACATGATTTATATATATATATTCATAATATACATATATAATAAATCAGTAAATGGAAATAAATACACCGTTCATGGAGACGGTAGTCCGTACGTACGCATGAACGCTGTTTTCGTTTCCTTATTGAATTGAATGGAATTAAGTAGATGACATAAATATAAATATAAATAATTAAAGTATCATTATTAGGTAATTTATTTCATTAGTACATATTATATATACTTTATAATCATTCATTAATGGTTAATCATTGAGAATGAATCTCATCGCGTCGTGGAGACGGTATTCCGTACGTACGCACGCGCGGTGATTTCCTTTTTCCGTAGGATGGATAGAAGGTTAATTAGAGTTGTTTCAGATTTATAATAACATATCAGTATATAAGAAATACTGATGTTATTACTTTATCATGAAACAACTAAAGAAGAAGAAGTTGATGAAGAAAGAAATTGAAAAGATCGGTAATGGGTATTACCTCTTCTTTGGAACACCTCTTTGAATCCTCCACTTAGGGAACTAAGATTGGTATTTGAAGAAGAGAAGGACCTCTGGGATAATTCTAGGGAAGTGGAGAAGGGATTTTGGCAGAGGTTGGCCGAGCTTGAGTGCTCAAATTGGTGTGAGGAGGAAGGGGGAGGAGGTGCCCTTTTATAAGGGAGGAGAGGGGCACCTTAGGAATATCTCAAAATATTATTTTATATTAAAGTCAAAATCGGTTTATAATGGTTCCAAAGGGTCTTATTTCGAAGCTAAAGTGGGGAAGGGTCGAAATCCTATCAACCAATAGGATTTAGAGAAGTTTAGGATATTATTGTAACCTTATCAATTAGATTTAACTCTAAGTTAAATAATTTAACTTTTACCGTGTCTTTTTGTTTTCTTTCACTATATGGTTAATACACTTACTATAACATGCCAAACGAACCCAAAATTGTTTATTACTAATACATATATCCTTATCTAAGTCATTTGGCCGAACCTTAGATTTTTAGGAATAAAATAACAATTAATAATATAATATTTGATTTAAAAACTATTTTGTGTCAATTTTGACACTATTTGATATATGATTTTTGTGAAAGTCATAACAGAATTATATGTTCGAACCAAGTTGATTAAATCAACAATAATATATCATAGTAACCTAGAAAATTAGTTTAATTCATAAAAAGTCTCAAATTACATTTATTTTGGTGTTTATAACATCAATTATGTCAATATTTCATAAATAAGATAATTACTGCATCATCATTGTGTCATAAATAAAATAAATTATATAATGTCTAAAAATTACAAATAAAATACCATTATGTAGGAAATCTTTTTAGATTTCTAATGAATATTTATAGTCGAATTTATCTTATGTATAACCCCATATTAAAAATGATTTAATTATTAAACTTTGATTTTAACTATTTTAACCCTTCTTTAAATAAATTAATAATAAATGTCCTAATCTAATCCAAGTAGGCCTAAATGGTCATAGTTTATTCCTAAGTTTGTTTTTGGTCGAATTACACTTGTCCAATAGAATTAGGACATGTGTTAGGGTAATAGTAATATCATATTTACCCTTAGTTACCCTATTTACTATTAACCGCGGTAAAAAAAGTAAAAAGTTACTATTCACCAAAAATTTATTTTTATCTCATTGAACCACATTTTACTTACTGATATCAACCGTGTCTGTCGGATTTTCGAAATTCCATTCACAGAAGCGGTAAAATTAAGTTTTATGCAAAATTCAGTTTTTAACCTACCACTTAGTGGTTTCACTATTCATCAAAAATTGAAAGTTTTCAGAAAAATACCAAAATTTCACCCTAGGCTAATTTCGATATTCTGAGTCCAAAAATGAAGTCCATTTTGAAAAATAAAATTTCTAAAATTTTAAAAGGTGGTTATTACTGTTCATAACAGCTAGTTATAATAATATTCTAATAGCATATTGTTGTTTAGTGAAACTCGGTATTGCGTACGATGCAAGCTATCGAGGAAGGTCGTGATTGCGTGTAATGCAAGGAAAGTCAAGGATGCATGTTGTGCAAGCTCCTTTTGGTGTAGCATACAACACAAGACATTAGTGAAATAAAAAGAATATTTTTCATAAAATCTCGGGCTGTTACATTCTACCCCCCTTAAAATGAATTTCGCCCTCGAAATTCGTCGTGGTTATAAATGGTTTACTATTCGAAAGTTTCTTTAATAAAAACCCACATCGTAAAAAGGAATACCAAAACATGGATTTAAAAACTAAAGTATGAAATGTAACGATTACCCAAATAAACTAATCACTGGGTTTCCACATAGGTGAAAATATGGATATGGAAGAGAAATCTAACCATCATGTTCTGATGGAGAGTAGTAGAGAACATGGATATGGAAAAGCTAGTAATCACAAATCCATAGATTTGTGATGATATAAGGTACCATATGATTCATCAGGTATAAGATCACTAGGACAACATTTTTGGTTTTCAAGATCATTTCCCTAAAGTTGAAAATTTGAATTAGAATAAATACTTACTTTATTTTGGTACAATCTCACTGTTGTTCGTGCCTTGAACAATTTCCACTTCATCTCTTAAATAACTGAAGTTGAATTTGTTATTCGTGAAGTGTTAGCAGATTATGTGATAGAATGACGGGTCATTCCATCTGTCTCAAACAAAAGGTTAGCAAAAATTATATACATAAGTCGGTCTATAGTGAGATTAATCATATATGGTTCCTAAAATGGACTTATACTTCATATATCATACTGCTTAATATAATAAAACTAGTTTCTACTAAACAGGGACTTCCTGTAGGCCAGTGGTAGGCGATAAAGGCCAGTCGCACTTCGGTTGTGGGTTCGATTCCCACAGCCTTGTCCGACGCGATGGGCTGTCGCCCGTCCTGCAGGTTGTCCTTTTTCTAAAACTATATTACTATAACATCCCATCAATAATATCAAAAAAACTTCTATCCTTAAACAATACTAACTTATGTCCATTCCAAACTTTAGTCTTATCCATAATACTGCAATCCACTCTCATAACATAGTGAAAACGATTACCAGAGATTTAACACCATCGTCGATCCCCATATATCATAAGATATGTTTTGTTGGTCACATTCCAAACATTCAAAGGCCTTAATAATGTATTCTCTTGAATACCCATTGAACCATAGTGAAAACTTGAATGCAGTTAAAAGGTAACACTTTTCACATACTAAAATCCTCAAAATTCTATATACTCAAACCATGATATCACTTAGTCCTTATATCAATCATGAGCTCATGAATACTGTCAAACAATTCATTTTCTCCTTATCCCTTCATTATGCACATATCATCTACATTCCAAAAATATCTGAATAACCTTTCATGGATACTTGTACCATTAATCATACACTTTCAAAACTCAAGGAAGGACAACAGTGTAATAATCCTTAGATGTCTCTTTATTCCATAGTACCATGAGATTACTTATACAACATTACACATGATAAACAAGTCATCACTCCACTATATTCTTAAACCGTTGACCGAGCTTCAACAATTCTTTCATCTCACATATCATTTGTAGTCTCTTCATCATCATTAACATAAATACTACCCATATGACCATACTGATTCTCTTCATGAGACTTTCCCTTAGGGCATTGGTTTGCATAATGCCCGTACATTCCACATTTAAAACATTTAACCATTGTTGATGTCATAGCAATACCATTATCTTCATCCTTGGTGTTAACTGAACCTTTTCCTTTGCACTTACTGGCTTTGTGTCCTTCTTTTCCACACCCAAAGCATCTTCCAGTTCCTTTGAAACATTCTCCTTGATGCCTCTTCCCACATGATTTACATAGGGGAAATTGAACTTTCTTTCCTCTATGATCATCATGAAACTCCATCTTTCTCTTATTAACCGAGTCAGGAAACTTACCAAATTTTACTTTATTGATCATATTATGAGATTTATGATTTGGAATAATAATGATCTTTGGACTTCCAAATCCCATTTCATTTGGTTGCTCATGAAGAATATCATTCCATTGTCCATCATATCCTCCATTATCGTGAATCATCTTGTTTCCATCCATTTTCTAAAACCCAAAATGAATAGTGTGAGAGGCAAAAATCATGCTAGGGAAAACAACATAATAAAGGGGGAGTACCTTCAATATCTAACATCTTAGGTTTAATTCTATGATCGTTAGCGTAGTTCTAGTACTATAACTTATATGTCTACTTAACCTTAGGGACATCCCTAGACATACCGTAGAAATATCTCTAGGGATCTCACTAACGTTTTCGCATCCTAGTTTCCAAAGGTTGACTAAAATTTTCCTCTGATACCAACTGTAGAGACCCGTATCTTGACGTACATGGACATTACGTTACTTTTGCAGAATACTTAGTACATAACAAAAAAACACACACACAAGGATCGTAATAGTTTAGTGTCTTTGGAAACTCGGAACATAATCTTCTAATCGTGGTGAAAGATCTTCAACATCTCCCATAAAGATCTTCCTTTTTTTTACCTAAAACCTTTCTTTATATCCTGGGGAAAAGAAAACATAAAAGGGTGAGCTCAAATGCTCAGTAAGGGTAAACAAAAGAAATATCAATCACATCGTAATCATAAGAACATAACATTTTGGAAATCATAACCTGCAAAAGAGAGCAAAATTTCATAACATGGGATAAATCATGGTAGTGAAATGTAATCACAATAATCATAACTTAAAACATGAAACTTTGTGGAATTCACACATAATCATAGAGAATCATTTCTTGTTAGTCAAGACTCATTGCCAAGACTATCTTAGTGGACAAAGTCCCTTTCTGAATCGAGTAACCCTCGTTTCAGTCCTGTTTCACTGAACCGGTATAACCTACCATTCCAGCCATGTCTATCTCATGAGATATAAAATCTTTACCCAATGCATTGGAGGGAGATATAGGTCCCACCCATCTCATAATGATACCATTCTTATGTGTTCCACAAAATCATAAACCATACATCATAGCATAACCCATGTAATAAAAATGGGATTCTTAAACAACATGACATCATAAAACCATTCATATAAGATAAAGGAATTCATAAACATAATTCCATCACAACATAGTCAAATCAATGTAAGAATATGGATAGAAACATAACCCTTTATTATCTTAGATGGAAAATAATTTTGATAAAACACTTGAAATGAATTCTTGAGGAAAATATCCTTTCTTCTTCAAAATCAATTCCTTTTCACAAAACATCATGCAATTTTAAAAGAAAGAGATTTTATTGAAAATAGTCATGAAATATTTTGGAGGAAGGTTCATGAAAATAAGGCTTTATAAAACCGTAAAAATCCGTTCGTGCCGTATAAGTTAAAAAAAAACATTCTTCTCGTACTTTTGTCAGAAAAGTCAAAAAAGTACCTCGTACGAAAAACGAAAAAAGATTCCTTTCATAAATTTTACTAAAAACTCACCGAAGGGTAAAATTGGATTTAAACAATTGTAGGTGGATGGAAATAATATTACATATTGAGGAAATATGGATGTGGATGATAAAATACACCCCAGTAAATACTAAAGTATAAACAATCTCAGATAAAAATGAGATTGTGATATTTCCCTTACCTTAGGTCCGATTTGCTTTGTATGTGTCCGAACCTCCTGTATAATGATTTAAATAATATCATTGACTTATTACAGAATCATATTCATTGTTATGATATCATATATGGTTCACTTATGACATTATATTACACGTTCTTTTGTAAATTCCATGTTAAAGTAGCGTTTTGGGTAAAATCGTCTCATTTGTCGTTTGTGTTTTTAACTTGTAATTATTCATATGATTACTTAGATAATGATTACTTAATTCCAGAATATAAAACATGATTTATATATATATATATTCAGAATATACATATATAATAAATCAGTAAATGGAAAGAAATACACCGTTCATGGAGACGGTAGTCCGTACGTACGCATGAACGCTGTTTTCGTTTCCTTATTGAATTGAATGGAATTAAGTAGATGACATACATATAAATATAAATAATTACAGTATCATTATTAGGTAATATATTTCATTAGTACTTATTATATATACTTTATAATCATTCATTAATGGTTAATCATTGAGAATGAATCTCATCGCGTCGTGGAGACGGTATTCCGTACGTACGCACGCGCGGTGATTTCCTTTTTCCGTAGGATGGATAGAAGGTTAATTAGAGTTGTTTCAGATTTATAATAACATATCAGTATATAAGAAATACTGATGTTATTACTTTATCATGAAACAACTAAAGAAGAAGAAGTTGATGAAGAAAGAAATTGAAAAGATCGGTAATGGGTATTACCTCTTCTTTGGAACACCTCTTTGAATCCTCCACTTAGGGAACTAAGATTGGTCTTTGAAGAAGAGAAGGACCTCTGGGATAATTCTAGGGAAGTGTAGAAGGGATTTTGGCAGAGGTTGGCCGAGCTTGAGTGCTCAAATTGGTGTGAGGAGGAAGGGGGAGGAGGTGCCCTTTTATAAGGGAGGAGAGGGGCACCTTAGGAATATCTCAAAATATTATTTTATATTAAAGTCAAAATCGGTTTATAATGGTTCCAAAGGGTCTTATTTTGAAGCTAAAGTGGGGAAGGGTCTAAATCCTATCCACCAATAGGATTTAGACAAGTTTAGGATATTATTTTAACCTTATCAATTAGATTTAACTCTAAGTTAAATAATTTAACTTTTACCGTGTCTTTTTGTTTTCTTTCACTATATGGTTAATACACTTACTATAACATGCCAAACGAACCCAAAATTGTTTATTAATAATACATATATCCTTATCTAAGTCATTTGGCCGAACCTTAGATTTTTAGGAATAAAATAACAATTAATAATATAATATTTGATTTAAAAACTATTTTGTGTCAATTTTGACACTATTTGATATATGATTTTTGTGAAAGTCATAACAGAATTATATGTTCGAACCAAGTTGATTAAATCAACACTAAGATATCATAGTAACCTAGAAAATTAGTTTAATTCATAAAAAGTCTCAAATTACATTTATTTTGGTGTTTATAACATCAATTATGTCAATATTTCATAAATAAGATAATTACTGCATCATCATTGTGTCATAAATAAAATAAATTATTTAATGTCTAAAAATTACAAATAAAATACCATTATGTAAGAAATATTTTTAGATTTCTAATGAATATTTATAGTCGAATTTATCTTATGTATAACCCCATATTAAAAATGATTTACTTATTAAACTTTGATTTTAACTATTTTAACCCTTCTTTAAATAAATTAATAATAAATGTCCTAATCTAATCCAAGTGGGCCTAAATGGTCATAGTTTATTCCTAAGTTTGTTTTTGGTCGAATTAAACTTTTCCAATAGAATTAGGACATGTTTTAGGGTAATAGTAATATCATATTTACCCTTAGTTACCCTATTTACTATTAACCGCGGTAAAAAAAGTAAAAAGTTACTATTCACCAAAAATTTATTTTTATCTCATTGAACCACATTTTACTTACTGATATCAACCGTGTCTGTCGGATTTTCGAAATTCCATTCACAGAAGCGGTAAAATTAAGTTTTATGCAAAATTCAGTTTTTAACCTACCACTTAGTGGTTTCACTATTCATCAAAAATTGAAAGTTTTCAGAAAAATACCAAAATTTCACCCTAGGCTAATTTCGATATTCTGAGTCCAAAAATGAAGTCCATTTTGAAAAATAAAATTTCTAAAATTTTAAAAGGTGGTTATTACTGTTCATAACAGCTAGTTATAATAATATTCTAATAGCATATTGTTGTTTAGTGAAACTCGGTATTGCGTACGATGCAAGCTATCGAGGAAGGTCGCGATTGCGTGTAATGCAAGGCAAGTCAAGGATGCGTGTTGTGCAAGCTCCTTTTGGTGTAGCATACAACACAAGACATTAGTGAAATAAAAAGAATATTTTTCATAAAATCTCGGGCTGTTACACTATTGATACTTGGCTCTATTTAGAGTGGATAAGAAGTCCATGAGGCCAAGATTCCATGTGGCAAGGTTGCGGTAAGGGAGAGTAAGGGTAGTGAGTTGATGCTACTTTTTTACCGCTTTCCCTATCTACAAATTTATATATATATATATATATCTTGGATGTTTGATCATGTATGGTATTTAGAAAGTTCTTCCTAGATGGATTATATGGAGTGTTAAGAGGGTGATGGTACAATGCTACATGAGCATGAGCAGGTTGATACCCCCAAGGGTCAGTCAGAGAAGGTACAAGCTCAGGTATAGGTTCCAGTGCTGGTAGGGTAGCTTCCAGATGTTACAACTTTTAGCCCGTGCCTTTTTGAGCAGCTAGAGATACTGAGGGAAGAAAGAAATCAATAGTTTTTAATCATTTACCAAGGAGACATGTTTGTCATGGACTATGTAGTGATGTTCACTGAGTTGTCTCATTTTACACCTAGCATGGTCAGTGATGACACCTTGAGGGTGAGGTTCTTTGAGGATGGGTTACGACACGCCATTTGAGTGTAAGTAAACATATTTAGGTTGGACTCATTCTTCAAGGTGGTAAACCAGGTGCTCATAGATGGGGGAAATATGAAGAATATTTCATACTTGAGCCGGTAATAATATCTAGGTGACTTCATTGGTGACGCTTCAGATGGAAGGAAGTAAGGAAGAGACGAGTTCCAACAGGGTGGTCAGGACAAGGACTTAAGTAGACCACCTTAGAGTGGATCTTATATAGTTTTATTTCAATGTGGGTATCCCAGACATGTCTGGACTCAGTTTAAGTAGACTCTAAAGGAGTGTCGGGCATGTGGGAAGGTCGGGCATCTTGAGAGGTTCTATAGGGAGCCTTCTTGGATAGCTGGCAGATAGGGACCAAAGTAGACATAGGGTTTTGGGATTGGTTTAGGAGTGGTACCAGGTGAGGGTAGACGAGGTTCAGTTGGACATGGAGGTAATGAAAGAGATAGAGAGACCCGTCAGTGGGTTCAGTATCCAGTGGATGGTGTTTCACTATAGGGAGACCAGGCTTCTATTAGTCAAGCTTCAGGCCAGGTGCACACCAAAGAGCTTCCAGAGGATGAGTAGGACGGTGAACTGACGACAGTTAGAGGCACACCGTGGGTGTATCCTGGTCCCGTTTTTATTTTTATTTGTAATGGCCTATTGAGGCATGTCCATATGGGTGCATTAGGTGTAAAAGTTTTTTACATATACTGAATTGATTATGTTCACTAGGTTGGCACCAGATCAGGTATGGGATTATATATGTAATGTGTGAGGCACCCAATTATATGTATTGAGCATTGTTGGATGTAGGTTTCTGAGGTGTGTTGGCACTAGGTCATCGATGGATGCAAGTTACTTGTGGTACGAGGTATCTGGGAACCATTTAAGTGTAGTACTTGATTGAGTTTTTTGGCACCAAGACTGATTTGAACATCCTTAGTGATGTGGGACCTCATTATTTCCATATGTGACATGGGAATGAGGCGAAAACTAATGGGGTGTGGTAATTTTATGGGTGTATGGAATGGAATAGGAGTAATTGATGTGGTAAAGGATTGAAAATGAATTATGGGAGGACCTTTGAGTCTAGGATATGGTCGATGGACTAGTTTCTTTCTTTGAGTTTTGGGTTTGTTGAGATTGGGGTAAGTCACTCCAAAGGTTGGGAGCCCCCATTAGGTAGATGACTTGTACCCTTGAGACCAGGGTAGTCTGGGTTAGTTTCAAAATGATATGGGTATGTTCAGTATCATCTTTATGTTTTGTTTGATATCCCAGGGATGAGCTATGTTAAGGTGGGGAGATTATAATATCTTGGGTTTTTTTCATCGGGTCAAAAACCACTCCCGATTTGATTTTTTCAATTAGTAGCTATTACATTTTCTTTATCATTGATCAAAAATCAATTTAGAAAATTACATTATCTTTATATCATATTTTTACATGATTATAGAGGCTTGGAGAGTTCCTCGGGTGTTTTGGAAGGGTTTTGAGAGTGTCAAAGGCTGAACGACTGTTTTGGAGTTTCTAGTCAGGGCGTAAAATTTAGGGTAAATCATGCATCCCCTTCCAGGTAATTGTGAAACTCATTTTTGAACTGCCTTATGGTTTGGGTAAAATTTTTGAGTGGGGTGCATGAATGTGAAAGGGGCTCTGTAGTTTTTTAGAGGCTTCTACATAGTTTGTGCATGGTTAGAGAAAACCATGTGGATAACTGCATGGGTACTGCCACTTAGGCAATACCTATGTACTGTAGCTTGCACGATTTGTGTACAATTTAAAAAACTGTGTGAGTAAACTACGTGTCATAGTAAGGGTAGTAATTTAAAAATTTTCCCTTTCTTTATTTTTAATTTTTCTCTTATATTCCCCCTTTTTTCTTCCTTGGTTACATGCACAGTAGGAGGAAGACCTCCTCCTCCTTTCCTCCATTGGGTTTTCCCTAGATCCTCCACCAGTGCTCTATTTTCATCACTGTTAGGTTCTATACAACCACCTTTATAAGGATAACCTAACCCTAGTCTCTCTTATCCTTCTATTTCTCCTCATAGAGTGTTAAATTTGTTTGATCCATTTCCTCCTATTTTCAGGGCGCTCGATAGAAACTCAAATCTCCTTCAAATTGGTTCGATTTAGAGATCGATATCAGATGTACCTACGTCTATGAGTCCAAGGTAGGTGGTGAATACCTTAATTTGTGTTTTTCATAATTTTGGGAGGTTAAAATTTTAGTGTTATTTTGGGTAATTGAGTGAGACCCTCATTGGTTGGTATTAAATTGACTGTATGACTATGTGGGATGTTGTTGGGAATTCCCTTAACTTTTTTCACTTGAGAGAGGCTAGGATAGAGGATGTCGCTCCTTGGGTGGTTTGGTCAAGAGTGGAATTTTCATTCCAATTGAATTGTTTTATCAAAATTGAGTTGTCGTTTGGTTAGTGATGTTCAATTCAATTATCCTTGATTGTTTAATTGATTTCAAGTTATTTAATTCAATAATATTAAATTAAATTTTCTATTATATTGATTTGTTTATCAATGTGAGTTTACTTATATAAATTTCATTTATTATGATAAACTAATGCATGATATGCGACTCATGGGGTCACGACAGGCTTGGCTCGAGACTTTGGGATGGAAAGGCCATCGGGATTGAGGCAACATGGTCATTTTGTGGAGCTTGGACCAAATTTCTTGAGTGGTTTTGATCACAGTATTGGGTGAATTAGATGTTGGATTGAGGTAGTGAGGCCATCAAGTTGGGCATGACTGGTGACATTGGGATGAAATGGCCATCAGATTTGATCAACATGGTCATAGGGACATAAGGTGTCAGTTTCATGAAACTTAGGTATTTATTTGGTGATTTCTGCTCACCTGTGATGGAAAAAGCACCGATTTGAGTCGTGTGAACACATGTTGACTTTTTGATGAGGTGGTTTTGACCACTTTTGTGGGTATAGGCCCCCTGATAGTGCATCTTATAAAATGTGTTGGGGTGATTTTTGTAGAAATATAAATGGAAGGTGAGGATCCTTTGGTTGATAGTAACAAGGCTATCAGTTGGGGGATGAGGCTCTCCGTGATTGAGGCCATGGTCCTGAATTTTTTTGGGAGAATGAATATCATTATTTTTTGGGATGTCATTCTATGATCCAATATTGTTTTTTATTTTAGGATAGATATCGCTGTGCCTCCTGATATTGGGCTTCAAGCCGACAAGTGCTTTCGAGGAGGGGTCCGAGGGAACAGTTATTTGTTTAGGCATGACTTTGGGATGCCAATGATTTATTTGAGATATGAGGTATTAGAAGACACATGGTTATAGGTTATTTCTTTTGAGGTGGAACCTAATGGTTCACCTGGGCTTTTGAAATTAGAGGGATAACTTGGTCTATGGGCCAAGGATCCTTTTCTATTCAGACTTCCGGCATTGGTTGAAGTAGGTGACATCTCCCTGGTAGCTATTGAGCACCAGTGGAGTTTTTATTTATTTTAATTAACTGAGTTGTATCTTTTATTAATTCTATATTACAAAAATGATTTAAACACTCATGTGGGTATACCCACTTGGGTAGTATCATACTGAGACATGTTCTCACACCCTATACAGGCCCTTCGAAACTCTTGTAGACTTTATGTCTTTAAGTTAAGGTAAAAGACTAATCTCTGGAGATGTTTTTAGTAGAATTTTTTCATAGAATGTTGGAATGATACCTTGAGGTCATGGTTAGAAGGAGTTTCCTATTTTATATTCTTTTGATATGCCTTGTATCAGCATGATTCTTTTGATATAAGTATGTAGCTACTGTGGTTAGACTTTGGTGACCCCATTGGATATTGTTTATATGATCTGTTTTATATGAATGATCTATTATGTTTAGTTTATAAAAGTGGTTTGGTATGCTTCTTTATGATTACTAGGTCTCATGGTACTCTAGATTATGATTCAGATTGGTATGGTGATTATGAATGTGACTTTGACATTTGAGTTTCCTCTAGTTATGATTGGAACGAGGGCATGACTGCTTGTATGACCCCGTCCATCTCTCTTTGTTTTTTTTCCTTAATATAAAGGGCTATGCCCTAACCTTTCTGCCTAAAAAAATATGATTGATTGTGCTTCTGATATTGGCGGGTCTGGTTCGAGTATGTTGATTCCTATTTACTTTTGATTCATGTTATACATTATTACTCAGACCAGTATTTATATCATATACTAAGGGTATAGCCTCTCTACTATACCCATTTTACATCCTCGCTACTAGTCGGTAACCTTTGGCGTTTTGGGAGGAGCACCTAAGTCTAATGGAACCCAGTCCGATAGCATTGTTCAGGTAGCTAATTTGACTGGGGAAAATACACTACTGTAGTTCATGATTTGAAGACTTGGAGTTATTACCTATTTGGTGAGAAATTTATGGTGTTTATGGATCATAAGAGTTTGAAACATATTTTATCAAAAAGGGATTTGAACTGAGATGAAGAATATGGATGGAGTATCTTCAAATGTTTGACTTTGACTTGATGTATACATTTGGTAAAGGAAATACGGTGGAAGATTCATTAAGAATAAATTCATATGCTTAGTTAGAAAAAGTGGATTTAGAACAATGGCAGTTGATGTCTGTGCTAGCTGACATGAGATTGGATTATGATGACCAAGGTCAAGTTGTGGTTTTCTTTTCAGTTTCTTTTATTACTAATTTTTTTGTTAATGTTAAATAAGAACAATCATCCAATTCATAATGTGTTGTGATAAGGTCAAAACTCAATAGTGGGGAGACCATTAAGGGATGAAAACTAGATGCGAGTTCAGTTTTGTGGTTTCGAGATCAGATGGTTGTACCAATGTCTTTTTAGGATTAGATTCTTCATACTTACCACCATTCAAGATGGGATCTTCATCCTAGAATAAAGAAGATGTATAAGGAATTGAAATCACATTTTTGGTGGGTCAGTATGAAAATAAAAGTCACTGAGTTTGTTTTGATATGCTGAACTTGTCAGCAGGTTAAGGTAGAGCATCAACAACCAGTAGGTATGTTACAGTCTTTACATATTCCTATTTAGAAATGGTATTATATAGACATGAATTTTGTAATAGGATTCCCAAGAATGATTCAAAAACATGATTCCATATGGGTGATAGTGGATCGACTCAAAAATTCATCTCATTTCATCCCTATTTGTGAATCTCATATGGTGAAAGACTTATCAAAAATTTATATCCAAGAAGTGGTAAAGAGGCATAACTTACCAGTTTTGATAGTGTCAAATAGAGATTCAAGGTTTACATATAATTTATGGAAATACTTATAGAAATACCTTATAACTCTGTTGATTATGAGTAAAATGTATCATCCTTAGATGATACCAACATTAGAAGATACTTCGTGGGCTTGTGTAATAGATTTTGGTGGCTCATGGGAGGAGCACGTACCGTTAGTAGAGTTCTCATATAAAAATAGTTATCAGTCCTCAATACATATGTATCCTTTTGAAGCATTGTATGGGAATCCTTTTCATTATCTAATTTATTTGGTTTAAACAGTCGAGACTTCACTGGTTGGGCTGAGACTTGTCCAAGAAATAACGGAGAAGATTCAGTTGATTAGGAAGATAATGGAGATGGACCACAGTTGTCAAATATCATATGCATATCATCATCGATAACTATTTTCATTTGAGGTGAGTGATCATGTGTTCTTGAGAATCTATCCAAGGCTTGTTCATCTTCATTTTTAGATGTAGGGTAAGTTATCTCCTCGATACATAGACTCTTTTGAGATACTTGAACGGGTTGGTGAGGTGGGATATCAGTTGGATTTTTCACCACAATTTAGTTTTATGCTTAATGTGTTTCATGTATCTTAGTTAAAAAGTATCATCCTGATCCTAAACATGTGATTCAATGGGTTCATGTTGACCTAGAGTCAGATGCTTTATTAGTAAATGTACCGATAAAAACCGTGGATAGGAAATAAAAATTCTTTCATGGGAAAAGAGTCAGTCTAGTGCGGGTTTTGTGGAAACATGGTTAGATTCAAGAAGAGACTTCAGAAAGGGAGAAAAAATGGTCAAGCAATGGCCCAAAATCTTTGGGTACAAAAGTGATTTTTTACTTTCTGGGGATGAAAAGGATAATGGTGGGAGAATTTAGCACCCCTGGTTTCAAGTAAGTAACCCTTTATTTATGTTTTTTAGTATGTAATGTATTTGGGTGAAGTTTTGGAGGATTTAGAATACTTTTGGAATGTTTTTGGGATTTATAATGGTGAAAGGTTTGATCACTATTAGTTTAAACCATGAAACTCCTATAGGAAACCATGCACAGTGATATATGGGCTAATTGGAAGGATCACGATTAAGGCGTGTGGTTTGGCCAAACCATGCGGCCAACTAGAGGAAACCATGCAAAGTGGGACATTTGTATTTTTCATGGTTGGTGCATGGTTTTTTTAACTATGTGGGCCAACCATGTGAGGTGCTTATTAAGACAGAGGATGGAACATGATTTTTCTAACTGTGTGACCAACTGTGCATGGTTTAAAAGAAAGATCTTAAAATTGTGGATCTCACTTATTTTCACCCCTAAACCCCTCTTTTTCCCTCTATTTTGGTCTTAAATCAATATTTATTCCTACCAAAGGATATGGAGTCTTCCCTAATCAATTCATAAGAAATACGAAGGCTTTTCTTGGTGCATTGAATCTTAATTCCCTTGGTAAGTCTTAGTCTGTGGTAGTTTTCCTTAAATCTTCCCATTTCCCCTCTCCTATATTCTAAGGCAGTTTTTTGGAAATTCAACCCGGATTTTGTGAAGACTTCATGCCGTTATTTTTTTCATCATAATTCCCGAGGTATGTGACTTCAATCTTTACTCCCATTATTAGAACTCAAAGGATTAGTTTCAAATTTATTTAATTGCATAAAATTGATTGTGAAATTGGTGTGAAAATCATGTAGAAACCTTCTTTAGTGATAGTTTGTGGATTTTTAGATTTTTTGGAAATTGGTTGTTGTGAAAAGTGCTTGTTATAATGATTTTAAAATGATATTTTAAAATATGGATTTTGTTTGATTTATGGAAAAATGTTTTGTGGAAATGTTTTCAATAAAAATGATATTTTATTGGAATGTATTGGAATTATTGATTTGAAATGATTTTTGCATACATGGGTTCGTGTGAGTTCTGCTTTTGACATGACACTGAATAAGGGGTGTGTACCATTGGGTTACAAAGGGATGTTAACCTAGATAAGGGGAGTGTGTCATTGATACATAAGAAGATTGGAAACTTTATGACAACTTAGTGGATGGATGAGAGACCTATCATGAGTATGAAGGTGTAACTGAAGCATGCATGTGTGGGTGTGCGTGTGAATCATAGATTAGGTATGCCAAAAAAGGAATGTGAAATGGTTTGAAAAGTTGTTTGGTTGATTTTCATTATAAACTAGGTTGGTATGGAAAATGTTTTATATTATTATATAAAATATTTTAAATTTTTTTATATAATTTTTTTATATAAATGTGCAAAAAATTTCTATCATATTGTTGTGAGTAGGGAAGTAATTTGGGTAAAACCTACTGAGTTTCATTACTCACCCCTGCTTTAGAACGTTGGTGCTTTTACAGATGTTGTTTACTGGGACATAGTTAAAGGTAAATCATCACACTTATTTAGGGGTGATTCACGATACTTGAGCATGGAGTTGGAGTTGGAGATAGGAGTTATGTCTTGGAGTCTTTGAGATTTGTTGGTTTTTGTATTCAGCTGTGTACTTTGATGCCGGTAGTGTTCCATTGTGGTAACTTGTTATAGTTTGGTTTTGATATTAATGGTATTAATTTGAGTTATTCTACATTGTTATCATGCATCATATAGTGGTTTTGGGTTATGTAATATTTGGTTATGGTTTTTTTACTTTCAAAGGTCAAATAGTCTCCCAAATATATTGAAGCCCTTGGCATTTATTACCAGCCTTTGGCATCTTGGGGATGTCACCTAAGGACAAGTAGCACTTCCACCTTAACTAAAGCCAATGAGGAGGGGTGGGATATTATAGTTAGAACCATAAGTATGCCCTATGTTTATACCCAATATATGAGTTATGGGTTTCATTATTCAGTGTCTCTGTTATAGCTATTGTAGAAAACCTGATGCGAATGAGAAAAGGCCCACACATTAATAATTACAGTTAATAGTATTCAAATATAGACTCAAAATAAGAAATATAAGAGTTTGTATGTATCTTGATATATAAGGAATCATGCCACACATAATTCTCAGGAATTCATCTATACAGATTTGACTCATATGTAGAGGAAATATATAATATTTTTTTCCTAGTGTCAATCTATTGAAGGGAAATCATGATGTGAATTATGAAGGACCAAGAACTATGAAATAATTATTATGAACATGGGTAATTTTATCCTAGTGTAGGTTTGTGTATTTAGAACCACATGTAGGGAAATTTATATGGATTTGGCTCTCATTTAAGAAATTTAGGTTATATAAAATAGACAAATCTATGCAGTTTAAAGGTTATGTAGGGTGTACCATTTGTGGTGAAATGTTTATATGATAAGGAATATAGTTACTTGTAGTTTAGGGTCATATGATAAGTAGATTTTTGAAGATGTATTTGTATAGATCTTTCTCACACATAAGGGGAAAATGGGAGAAAAATGAAATGGTTTCTTCTTAATGACGAGTCAATGGATAAAATCCAATGTGAACTAATAAATCCTCAAACCCCAAGATGAAGTGGTAATTTTAATGGTTTGAAGGCCTAAGATAAATTATTTGGACATCACTATATATCCTAAAATAATAGGTCTTAATCCACACATTTTTCTTGATATAGTAAGGTTTTATCCTATTATAGGGCCACTAGAGGAAAACCAACATGAATGAGAAAATCCATACACTAGGATAGAGTTGAGAATTAAATGGTATATATATTTTTTTGGCTAGGATTATGATAAGAGATATGGGCATCACTATGTATGTTGTGAGAATTGAAATCAAGCCATACATAGTTATGGAAAGTGATTATTTATGTAGATCTATCTTTCAAAGTGTGTTTCCAAGTTTGTTTGTTGTAAGCGGCATAAGGAGGAGACCTCAGAGCACTTGTTTTTTGATAGCGACTGGGCGTGCGAGGTTTGGTCCTTCTTTGGTGCTTTCACGGGTTTTGATATTCCAGCCATGGCAGATCAACCCTTCCTTAATCGATGGTTTCATGGTTCGGGTGATGCGGGCCCAGAGAGAAGAGCACGTACTCTGGTGTTTAACGCTGGTTGTTGGAGCTTGTGGCATGCTCGTAACACGTTTTTGCATGAAGGCGTATCCTCCTCAGCTCGCTCCATCATCTTCCGAGTCAGGAACCTGCTTTTGGATATGGTTGTTGTGCTCAGTTCCTGGAGGGAGGCACCCACTCTGCAGCACCTTCTTCCTTCGGTTCATCCTCCTCCTCCGGCCTCTACTCCGAGTACTGGTCACTGGGTCCGCTGGCTTCCCCCGAATCACAGCTTCAAGCTTAACACTGGTGGATCCTGTCTTGCGGGTGACATCAGAGGAGGGGGACTCGTTCGTGATCATAATGGTTCAGTCCTGTTTGATTTCTCCATTCGGTTGGGCTCGGGCACTCCGCTCCTTGCAGAGGCGAAGAGTATGATGGTTGGCCTCCAGGAATGCATCAAAAGGGGAGTGGTTCTAACGGAAGTGGAAACGGATTCCCTGATACTCTCAAATGCCATTCAGGGAATCGAGAGCGTTCCTTGGTCTATCGAGTACATTACCCGGAGGTGCCGGGGTCTCTTGGGCAATATAACTAGAATTTATCATACCTGGCGGGAGGGAAATAAAGCTCCAGACTACCTGGCTTCTATAGTCTCACCAGGCCTAGAGGAAATTTTCTTTCATACCTCTCTCAGTCTGAAAGCAATAGGGATTAACATCATCAGAGGGGATGCTCTCGGCCTCCATTACTTCAGGCCTCCGTTGTAACAGCCCGAGATTTTATGAAAAATATTCTTTTTATTTCACTAATGTCTTGTGTTGTATGCTACACCAAAAGGAGCTTGCACAACACGCATCCTTGACTTGCCTTGCATTACACGTAATCGCGACCTTCCTCGATAGCTTGCATCGTACGCAATACCGAGTTTCACTAAACAACAATATTCTATTAGAATATTATTATAACTAGCTGTTATGAACAGTAATAACCACCTTTTAAAATTTTAGAAATTTTATTTTTCAAAATGGACTTCATTTTTGGACTCAGAATATTGAAATTAGCCTAGGGTGAAATTTTGGTATTTCTCTGAAAACTTTCAATTTTTGATGAATAGTGAAACCACTAAGTGGTAGGTTAAAAAACTGAATTTTGCATAAAACTTAATTTTACCGCTTCTGTGAATGGAATTTCGAAAATCCGACAGACACGGTTGATATCAGTAAGTAAAATGTGGTTCAATGAGATAAAAATAATTTTTTGGTGAATAGTAACTTTTTACTTTTTTTACCGCGGTTAATAGTAAATAGGGTAACTAAGGGTAAATATGATATTACTATTACCCTAACACATGTCCTAATTCTATTGGACAAGTGTAATTCGACCAAAAACAAACTTAGGAATAAACTATGACCATTTAGGCCCACTTGGATTAGATTAGGACATTTATTATTAATTTATTTAAAGAAGGGTTAAAATAGTTAAAATTAAAGTTTAATAAGTAAATCATTTTTAATATGGGGTTATACATAAGATAAATTAGACTATAAATATTCATTAGAAAGCTAAAAGGATTTCCTACATAATGGTATTTTATTTGTAATTTTTAGACATTAAATAATTTATTTTATTTATGACACAATGATGATGCAGTAATTATCTTATTTATGAAATATTGACATAATTGATGTTATAAACACCAAAATAAATGTAATTTGAGACTTTTTATGAATTAAACTAATTTTCTAGGTTACTATGATATATTAGTGTTGATTTAATCAACTTGGTTCGAACATATAATTCTGGTATGACTTTCACAAAAATCATATATCAAATAGTGTCAAAATTGACACAAAATAGTTTTTAAATCAAATATTATATTATTAATTGTTATTTTATTCCTAAAAATCTAAGGTTCGGCCAAATGACTTAGATAAGGATATATGTATTAGTAATAAACAATTTTGGGTTCGTTTGGCATGTTATAGTAAGTGTATTAACCATATAGTGAAAGAAAACAAAAAGACACGGTAAAAGTTAAATTATTTAACTTAGAGTTAAATCTAATTGATAAGGTTAAAATAATATCCTAAACTTGTCTAAATCCTATTGGTTGATAGGATTTCGACCCTTCCCCACTTTAGCTTCGAAATAAGACCCTTTGGAACCATTATAAACCTATTTTGACTTTAATATAAAATAATATTTTGAGATATTCCTAAGGTGACCCTCTCCTCCCTTATAAAAGGGCACCTCCTCCCCCTTCCTCCTCACACCAATTTGAGCACTCAAGCTCGGACAACCTCTGCCAAAATCCCTTCTCCACTTCCCTAGAATTATCCCAGAGGTCCTTCTCTTCTTCAAAGACCAATCTTAGTTCCCTAAGTGGAGGATTCAAAGAGGTGTTCCAAAGAAGAGGAGGTTCGGACACATACGAAGCAAATCAGACCTAAGGTAAGGGAAATATCACAATCTCATTTTTATCCGAGATTGTTTATACTTTAGTATTTACTGGGGTGTATTTTATCATCAACATCCATATTTCTTCAATATGTAATATTATTTCCATCCACCTACAATTGTTTAAATCCAATTTTACCCTTCGGTGAGTTTTTAGTAAAATTTATGAAAGGAATCTTTTGTCATTTTTCGTACGAGGTAATTTTTTGACTTTTCTGACAAAAGTACGAGAAGAATGTTTTTTTTAACTTATAAGGCACGAACGGATTTTTACGGTTTTATAAAGCCTTATTTTCATTAACCTTCCTCCAAAATATTTCATGACTATTTTCAATAAAATCTATTTCTTTTAAAATTGCATGATGTTTTGTGAAAAGGAATTGATTTTGAAGAAGAAAGGATATTTTCCTCAAGAATTCATTTCAAGTGTTTTATCAAAATTATTTCCCATCTAAGATAATAAAGGGTTATGTTTCTATCCATATTCTTACATTGATTTGACTATGTTGTGATGGAATTATGTTTATGAATTCCTTTATCTTATATGAATGGTTTTATGATGTCATGTTGTTTAAGAATCCCATTTTTATTACATGGGTTATGCTATGATGTATGGTTTATGATTTTGTGGCACACATAAGAATGGTATCATTATGAGATGGGTGGGACCTATATCTCCCTCCAATGCATTGGGTAAAGATTTTATATCTCATGAGATAGACATGGCTGGAATGGTAGGTTATACCAGTTCAGTGAAACAGGACTGAAACGAGGGTTACTCGATTCAGAAAGGGACTTTGTCCACTAAGATAGTCTTGGCAATGAGTCTTGACTAACAAGAAATGATTCTCTATGATTATGTGTGAATTCCACAAAGTTTCATGTTTTAAGTTATGATTATTGTGATTACATTTCACTACCATGATTTATCCCATGTTATGAAATTTTGCTCTCTTTTGCAGGTTATGATTTTCAAAATGTTATGTTCTTATGATTACGATGTGATTGATATTTCTTTTGTTTACCCTTACTGAGCATTTGAGCTCACCCTTTTATGTTTTCTTTTCCCCAGGATATAAAGAAAGGTTTTAGGTAAAAAAAAGGAAGATCTTTATGGGAGATGTTGAAGATCTTTCACCACGATTAGAAGATTATGTTCCGAGTTTCCAAAGACACTAAACTATTACGATCCTTGTGTTTGTGTGTTTTTGTTATGTACTAAGTATTCCGCAAAAGTAACATAATGTCCATGTACGTCAAGATACGGGTCTCTATAGTTGGTATCAGAGGAAAAGTTTAGTCAACCTTTGGAAACTAGGATGCGAAAACGTTAGTGAGATCCCTAGAGATATTTCTACGGTATGTCTAGGGATGTCCCTAAGGTTAAGTAGACGTATAAGTTATAGTACTAGAACTACGCTAACGATCATAGAATTAAACCTAATATGTTAGATATTGAAGGTACTCCCCCTTTATTATGTTGTTTTCCCTAGCATGATTTTTGCCTCTCACACTATTCATTTTGGGTTTTAGAAAATGGATGGAAACAAGATGATTCATGATAATGGAGGATATGATGGACAATGGAATGATATTCTTCATGAGAAACCAAATGAAATGGGATTTGGAAGTCCAAAGATCATTATTATGCCAAATTAGCAATCTCATAATATGATCAATAAAGTAAAATTTGGTAAGTTTCCTGACTCGGTTAATAAGAGAAAGATGGAGTTTCATGATGATCATAGAGGAAAGAAAGTTCAATTTCCCCTATGTAAATCATGTGGGAAGAGGCATCAAGGAGAATGTTTCAAAGGAACTGGAAGATGCTTTGGGTGTGGAAAAGAAGGACACAAATCCAGTAAGTGCAAAGGAAAAGGTTCAGTTAACACCAGGGATGAAGATAATGGTATTGCTATGACATCAACAATGGTTAAATGTTTTAAATATGGAATGTACGGGCATTATGCAAACCAATTCCCTAAGGGAAAGTCTCATGAAGAGAATCAGTATGGTCATATGGGTAGTATTTATGTTAATGATGATGAAGAGACTACAAATGATATGTGAGATGAAAGAATTGTTGAAGCTCGGTCAACGGTTTAAGAATATAGTGGAATGATGACTTGTTTATCATGTGTAATGTTGTATAAGTAATCTCATGGTACTATGGAATAAAGAGACATCTAAGGATTATTACACTGTTTTCCTTCCTTGAGTTTTGAAAGTGTATGATTAATGGTACAAGTATCCATGAAAGGTTATTCAGATATTTTTGGAATGTAGATGATATGTGCATAATGAAGGGATAAGGAGAAAATGAATTGTTTGACAGTATTCATGAGCTCATGATTGATATAAGGACTAAGTGATATCATGGTTTGAGTATATAGAATTTTGAGGATTTTAGTATGTGAAAAGTGTTACCTTTTAATTGCATTCAAGTTTTCACTATGGTTCAATGGGTATTCAAGAGAATACATTATTAAGGCCTTTGAATGTTTGGAATGTGACCAACAAAACATATCTTATGATATATGGGGATCGACGATGGTGTTAAATCTCTGGTAATCGTTTTCACTATGTTATGAGAGTGGACTGCAGTATTATGGATAAGCCTAAAGTTTGGAATGGACATAAGTTAGTATTGTTTAAGGATAGAAGTTTTTTCGATATTATTGATGGGATGTTATAGTAATATAGTTTTAGAAAAAGGACAACCTGCAGGACGGGCGACAACCCATCGCGTCGGACAAGGCTGTGGGAATCGAACCCACAACCGAAATGCGACTGGCCTTTATCGCCTACCACTGGCCTACAGGAAGTCCCTGTTTAGTAGAAACTAGTTTTATTATATTAAGCAGTATGATATATGAAGTATAAGTCCATTTTAGGAACCATATATGATTAATCTCACTATAGACCGACTTATGTATATAATTTTTGCTAACCTTTTGTTTGAGACAGATGGAATGACCCGTCATTCTATCACATAATCTGCTAACACTTCACGAATAACAAATTCAACTTCATTTATTTAAGAGATGAAGTGGAAATTGTTCAAGGCACGAACAACAGTGAGATTGTACCAAAATAAAGTAAGTATTTATTCTAATTCAAATTTTCAACTTTAGGGAAATGATCTTGAAAACCAAAAATGTTGTCCTAGTGATCTTATACCTGATGAATCATATGGTACCTTATATCATCACAAATCTATGAATTTGTGATTACTGGCTTTTCCATAGCCATGTTCTCTACTACTCTCCATCAGAACATGATGGTTAGATTTCTCTTCCATATCCATATTTTCACCTATGTGGAAACCCAGTGATTAGTTTATTTGGGTAATCGTTACATTTCATACTTTAGTTTTTAGAGCGAAGTTTTGGTATTCCTTTTTACGATGTGGGTTTTTATTAAAGAAACTTTCTAATAGTAAACCATTTATAACCCCGACGAATTTCGAGGGCGAAATTCATTTTAAGGGGGGTAGAATGTAACAGCCCGAGATTTTATGAAAAATATTCTTTTTATTTCACTAATGTATTGTGTTGTATGCTACAGCAAAAGGAGCTTTCACAACACGCATCCTTGACTTGCCTTGCATTACACGCAATCGCGACCTTCCTCGATAGCTTGCATCGTACGCAATACCGACTTTCACTAAACAACAATATGCTATTAGAATATTATTATAACTAGCTGTTATGAATAGTAATAACCACCTTTTAAAATTTTAGAAATTTTATTTTTCAAAATGGACTTCATTTTTGGACTCAGAATATCGAAATTAGCCTAGGGTGAAATTTTGGTATTTTTCTGAAAACTTTCAATTTTTGATGAATAGTGAAACCACTAAGTGGTAGGTTAAAAACTGAATTTTGCATAAAACTTAATTTTACCGCTTCTGTGAATGGAATTTCGAAAATCCGACAGACACGGTTGATATCAGTAAGTAAAATGTGGTTCAATGAGATAAAAATAAATTTTTGGTGAATAGTAACTTTTTACTTTTTTTACCGCGGTTAATAGTAAATAGGGTAACTAAGGGTAAATATGATATTACTATTACCCTAACACATGTCCTAATTCTATTGGACAAGTGTAATTCGACCAAAAACAAACTTAGGAATAAACTATGACCATTTAGGCCCACTTGGATTAGATTAGGACATTTATTATTAATTTATTTAAAGAAGGGTTAAAATAGTTAAAATCAAAGTTTAATAAGTAAATCATTTTTAATATGGGGTTATACATAAGATAAATTCGACTATAAATATTCATTAGAAAGCTAAAAAGATTTCCTACATAATGGTATTTTATTTTTAATTTTTAGACATTAAATAATTTATTTTATTTATGACACAATGATGATGTAGTAATTATCTTATTTATGAAATATTGACATAATTGATGTTATAAACACCAAAATAAATGTAATTTGAGACTTTTTATGAATTAAACTAATTTTCTAGGTTAATATGATATATTAGTGTTGATGTAATCAACTTGGTTCGAACATATAATTCTGTTATGACTTTCACAAAAATCATATATCAAATAGTGTCAAAATTGACACAAAATAGTTTTTAAATCAAATATTATATTATTAATTGTTATTTTA